>CM046005.1:57622324-58822324 GCA_025175895.1 Wurfbainia villosa
GAACTGATAATGTACCACCTGTGCTTTCTATCGAAGAGAATGTATATCTAGATCCAGGTCAAAATGATGAAGAAATTAATTGAAATCTATTTTCCTTATCATCTTTTGCAAGTAAAGTTGGTTGTAACATGCAATAAGAAAAAGTTTTCAAGAAGCAATTGCTAGATATTGGATATTTTCTTAAACCACTTAATTCCTATTAACACGAGTGCATTTATAGATCATGAACGATAATTACGGGGATGTTTGAATATTCAAAAAGGTCACTGCTTTTAAATTCTAATAATTAAGATTTAAGTTTTTGTTTAATTTTCTTAAACTTAATTTTTTTCTTTAATTTTATTAAAAATGATAATTACAATTTTTATTTTTCATGATAATTCACATTTTTATCTATTTATTTCGGTTAAATAATAATAATAATATTAATAAAATAAAAATAAACCCTTTTATTTATTTTCCACCCTCACGTATCCCTCCCAAATTTTCATTCCCGCTTTTTCCACTCATTTCCTTCTCTCACGGCCTCACTTACACCCGATTTCAATGCCTTAATTAATCACCCTTTTTAACCTAAGGCCTTGTTTGGGAGGAGGTGAGGAAAGTGTAAGTAATGGAAAGGAAAGGGAAGGGAAGCGAGGGGAAGGAAGGGGAGGGGAAATATATACTTTCTCTATGTTTGGGAGGAAGGGAGGGTTCATTAACGTAATATGCATTACCTTGTTTGGAAGGAAAGGAAGGAGAATGAAAGTTAAATATATAAAGTTACAAAAATACCCTCAATAACATTGCAATAAAAAAAGCATCCAAGTATATATCATCCTAGTATTTATTATGAGATATTTGGATAAACTACATTACAAGGTTGTTTTCATCTGTTACACAAGCGCGCGTACCTACCGTGAATAGATTGTCTAGTCTACTTATATTTTGGCAAAATAAACTTTCAATAATACTCAAGGTATATTGGTTTAGGATTCGAGTCATCGCCCATTTTTATACTAGTAGTTGTTAGAGAAGATAGTTCCTTCCCAGTTCAATTTTTTTTTCCCTTTACCTATCATCTCCTCGTTCTTTCCCTTCTTTTCTTTTCTTTTTCCCTAATTTATTTTTCCACTTTGAATTCCTTTTCTTTTTTGAATAAACGAAGTGTATATATATATATATATATCCTTCACTATAAACTTGAAATATTTTTCCATTTAAAACAGAAACAATGTTAAACCTCTTTTAATAATACCAACATACTAATTCTTTAATAAAAACAATTCTTATTAAATTCTAAAGTTAACTCGCGTACTACTCCACTATAGCTGAACCAAACACTTATTAATAGATTTTCATTATTCATGTGAAAAGGAATATGGTCATACTCATCAATATCAACAAGATCAACAACCACCAATCATATGAGTTTGAGTGTGACCAATTAGCCTCCACGGGAAAGGTTCAGTGGCTAACGGGTACAGTAGATTTGTCACAATGAACAAGAATCGATCCCCTCTAGAGACGCTTATCCTCTCGCCCCCGCTAACGCTCGATCGGATAAAAAATATCTCTCACAATTTATCTTTCTTATGATGACTATGAGATCGACTAATAGGGGCCACAGGTAACGGTGCCACAATTGAGCATGACCAATTAATGGGCATATTCATATGATTCATTATTCTATAAATGATTCTCCCAAGCAACGGACAAAAATCAAATGCATTCTTTTTTTCTCGTTATTCAATTTAGTGAAGGTCAAGCTCTCAAGTCCAAAAGGCCAACCACCAAGTGCGTTTTCAACCTGAAAAACATTCATCTGCAATACATCAGATTTTTTTTTTTACTTCCCTTTTTCTTTCTTTCAAAGTGAGCTTGTTATTGGATAAGTGAGGCAAAATGCAGCCATCAAATCGATGTACACAACATAGTGAAAGCTTACAATTGCACGACATAGTTTTATAATTACATTGTCAGTTATGTGCAACACCTATATAAGTGCCTCCATTTAACTTGGTCTGAGATCAGGATCGATTGATGGTTTTATTGGAAAGCAAAAGAAAGATGCACTGGAGTATCATCATGGTTTAACGCCATGATGATTGCACGATGTTCAACTTTTCGGATAAAAGCTTCCATGGGAGTATCGCCTTTACTGAGGAGGCGAAGATACTATAGGACAATATGAAGGAGCATTTCTCCCAAGAGAATGCTCCCAAATTCCACCAGAATAAAACCATTATCACTACTCTAACACAAAAGGGAATGGTGGTGGTAAATTATTATTCTGAGTTACTGTGGAGTTGTGAGGCGTGTTAGAGAACTACTCAATTTCCCAACTGGATATGTGATCCCCTGTGATGCGCTATGAAGTGTGAGACGGAGAAGCTGCATCAACTTTTGATGAGCTTGAAATGGAGACATTTAGGAATGAGTATAAAATATATCAATTTACATCAGGACAAAATATATCTATTCCACCATAATAAAAACAAAGTATATAAATTTCACTATCATAAGAATAAAATAATATCCATACCATAATAAGAACAAAGTATATAAATTCTACCATCATAAGAATAAAATAATATTCATACCATAATAAGAACAAAGTATATTCAATCATCAAGCAACAAACTTCAAATACATATCATCCAAATACATAATAGTCTAACAAATATCCAAAATCATCCAAATACATAATATGTAGCCTCCAAACAAAATCATCCAAGTACCTATCATCCAAAAACATGATTTAGTACATCCAAACAAAATTTTTCATTGTGTGTACCACATAACAAACAACAAACTAATCATGTGGTGGATTCTCTTCATCCATCATTTGGAATAATAAGTTTTGCGATATTCATGAGGACATCCAAGTAAAGCTCTCAACATCTTCGGGCGTTGAACAAGATACAAATAGCATGTGGAAATTTTATGTTGCTCAATGCCTAATTGACTTAACAAATTCCACACTTCATTTTCAGAAATAGGAAGTTCATTTGACTTAACCATTTCAGCTGTTGAACTCACAATGGCTTGAGCTACTTGTTCAATTGCATTGCTTATACTATCATCATCAACTTTACCTTTCTTTGCCCTCTTGTTATTGAATGATGCTCCAACAAAAGAGTTTGATTGAGATTTAGTTGGTGCAGAACCATTAGTCGGAAGTTAGGGCATCTTCATTAATCAGATGTCTGAATTGTCCAAATAGATTTCTTGTTGAGATATCATAACTTCAACTTCATCAATGGTTTCAAAATTATTTCCACCAATATTATCCTCCATTTCCATGTCTGCTTTTCTCTTTCGCATTTCGGATGCAGTTTCAGCATATTGACCTGTAGCCCTATCTTTTCCATATAATTGAACTAACTTCTCATAATTTCGAATAGGCTTGTTCTTCCATTCGGCAGCTTTTGGTTTTATCTACAAGTTACAATACAATTGCATCAAACATTCATTTATAGATAATATCACAAGAGAAAATAAAATATAATTTTCAAATGCATATTACAAAACTCACCTCAATTAATTGTTGCCAAACTTCAGGTTCAGCAATGAATGTTTCTGTAGTAGGATCCCATGCAAAACCACTCATACCATTCTTGAATAAATCATAACATGAAAACCAACCTCTTTTAATATGTTTCATACGATTTTGAATCTTCTCCTTATCAATACGCCGGAAATTTTACTTTCAATTCATTTAGAATATTTTCATATGCATGTGTAGTAAAGGTTCCACCAACCCTATTGCCTATATTATGTTGATTCAAATATGCATCAATAAGAACATCATCCATTGCTTTATTCCAACAACAATAATTATTCCCTTGCACTTGCATTTTCACTTTGCAAATCCTTCTTTTTAGTCATCCTTAAAAAAAAATATAGTAACACTTAAAACACAATCACATAAACAATCATATGATATAAAATCCAAGTAACATAATAAATTAAAATGTCACCATTCATAATCATCTAAATACAAGAAAATTTATCCAAGCGCAAGATAAACAAAAAAAAACATAAATGTCACATATTATAATCTAACCACATAGCTGCGGCTATAGAATTCCTAAGCAATTCACCCTTCCTTGTCTCTTCATGGTCATCCCTATTACTATGATTTTCCTCTTGATATTCACTATTATTACTAAGTTCAGCATCAACCTCGGCAAGCAATCCCTCATCTGGATCAATATTAATCAAATAATTATGTAAAATGCAACAGAGGATAATTTCTTTTGAGTTTCAATGCCATAATTTGGCTCATCGAACTTCCTATAATAGAAATCTTTTCTTAAGAACTCCAAAAGCTCTTTCAATTGCATTGCGCAAAGAAGAATGTCGAAGGTTAAATAACTCCCGAGCATTTCGTGGTGGATTGCGGCTATATTCTTTCAAATGATAACGTTCTCCTCGATATGGTGTAATAAGACCGCTTTTCAACATGAATCCAGCATCAACAAGATAGTATTTTCCTAAAAAAAATTATATGTTATCAAAATGTAAAAGTGAGAAAATTTAATTACAATATATGTCATTTAATTTACCTTCAGGAATTTTAAGACAATCTTGTTTGGATAATGCATTTTTTAGTACTCTTGAATCAGTTCCTTCCCACGGTTAAGACATAAGTGAATTTCAAATCAAATGTGCATCTTGCTAAAACATTTTGTGTTGGAAAATCCTTTTCTACCACGTAAACTGGGGCATCATAGGAGAAACTCTAACACTAATATGTGTTCCATCTATCGCTCCAATACAATCCTGATATAATCATACCTAAATTATTAATAATTATGAACATGTATACATGAATTTATACTAGATAAAAGATAAGAATAATATTTTCACCTTAAAAAATGGGTAGAATCGATTGCTATTGTAGATTTCTGTAGGAATTTCTGACCCATCTGGTTGTTTGAGAAATTTATCCTCCAACTCTATTATAGCTCTTAAAACATTATGAAAATGACGACTCACTGTTTCTCCCGATCGATAGAAAAAGAAGCCAAGTTCACGATTTGTAACATTATGAGCTAGCAAATAGAGTGATTTTGCTACTTGTTCTTCCACAGTAATCCTTGTTGTAGGTCGTAAACCACCTTCTTTGACTAAAAGATTACACAATCTCACAAATGCAGAAGGACTCATTCTAATTATACTACGACATTGATCATTAGTCAGTAGTTTTGTCATTAATTCATTTCGTACATATTCTCCTTCTAATTGTATTACACGAGGAATTTGACTATTTGATTTGTTCCTATTTTGTGCATACCAAGCCACAACCAAACAAACAACTTGGGCCGATGCGAGTTGATGCATACGATGCAATTTAATGAAATTATTGCATTTATCATTTTGATCATCCATCTATAATCAAATAAACAAAACCAAAATAAATTATAAATTAAATAAATGACCACAGATTCAATGAAGAAACGGAAAAAAAAAGAAACGAAAAAAAATAAACGCAAAAAAGGATGAACTCAGTGAAGAAACAAAAAAAACGAAAAGAAAAATCAAGATTCATCCAACAAATGACAGATTCAAAATTCAAAATCCAAAATCCAGAAACCAACAATTCATTCATCCACAGACTCAAAATCCAGAAACGAAATAAAAAAAAGAAAAAACCAAAAAGAAAAAACAGCTTACATTGGAGCAATGGAACGGTGGAAGAGAAATCCAATGGAATGGAAAATGTGAAATGGTTGAAACTTGGAAAGAAATTTGTCTTCTGCGGCGACGGCGAGAGCGAGAGCGAGAGCGAGAGGGAGAGGAAGAGGGAACGTCGTTTTCGACCGAAACTTAAGAAAAAACGGGAAGAAAAACTTAAGAAAGGATTAAAATTAAATAATATTTCTAAGAGGGATAAAACGGGAAGAAAAAATATTAAGTTTAACCTTCCCCTTCCTTACACCCCGATTTGGAGTGTACCGAATTTCACCTCCTCCATGGGTATAGCTGGTTAACATTTCCCCTTGCTTACCATTCCCTCCCCTTTCCTCACTCCTTCCCAAACAAAGGTAAAAATTTCCCTCCCTTTATTTACCCTCCTTTCCCCTTCCCTCACCTCCTCCCAAACACCTAAATCTTCCCATTCCGACCGTTCCTTTCCGCTCCTTCTCTTCTCCGCAAGAAATCTCCGGCTATTGAGGTAAGCGGGTGACGAGGCAAGGGGACGCTCGCGGCCGGCGACGAGCCGGCGACCGGCCGCTCGTGGGGCCGCCTTTGACGAGCCGGCGACCGGCCGCTCGTGGGGCGGCCTTTGACGGGCCGGCGACGGCCGCTCGTGGGGCGGCCTTTGACGGGCCGGCGACGGCCGCTCGTGGGGCGGCCTTTGACGAGCTGGCGACCGACCTCTCGTGGGGCTGCCGCTGATGAGGCGGCGAGCGACTGGGGCGGCCCATGACGAGGCACCGAGCAGCCGGCGATGTGGTAGCGAGCGGCCGGAGACGAGGCAACGAACAACCGGAGATGTGGCAGCGAGCGGCCGTTTCGCCTCGCCAATGGTCGCTACCTTGCATCCCATTTTGCGTGATGGCGTTGGCTGCCTCGCGAGTGGCCGCCTCTAGCCGCTGCTTCGCCAGGTTGTCGCTACTTCGCCAGGTTGTCATCGTGTTGCTGTCGGGAGTCCTTCTATCAGTAAATATGCATTCTCTGTTCCTATTCTCTGCAACTTGAGCAATGAAAATATGTTCTTGTTTCGATTATCTGCAAGAATACAAGTCTCTGTTTACAGTGCTCAAGCTAAGTTCATTCACTCCTTTTTTTATTGATTATTCCTTTGATCAACCTAAAATTTTTATCTTGATACAATCTTATGGTGTTGACTTTATATTGGTTTATTGTTATTGTTATTTATGTAATTGACTTGTAACTGATCTCTATATTGTTATTTTTAGGTAACTTTTGAAAGTGACAAACAAAAGAATGCGAATGCTAATCCAAAATAACCAAAAGATGATATTGGAGAGAAGAATCACAAGACACAACATCCCATACACCATTGGAGATACAAAATGAGGAGGTTAATGAACAAGGTGAAAAATATTTTTAGATATGAACAATGAATTATTTTTGCAACACCAAGTGAAATACATTTTTTTAGATGAAAATCAGGTTATGTCTTCACCCCAAGCTCAGCAAAGAAGACGTGGCAAGACTATTATGAGAGATATTCATGCATTACATCCCGATCATGTGCTAGTAGTGAAATTCAATGAAAGGGGACAACCTTACAGTGATCTACAACCGACGCTTGCAAATTTTATTGGGACTATTGCACGGAATGAACATGTATTACTCTTAAACTTTTTAGATTGGAGAAAAATGCTGACAAATCGCTTGAATGATGCATGGAAACTTATTATTGTAAGTTGACAAGTGTTTAATTTCAATTTTGCATTTAAAGTATGAAAATATTGCATTTTATGTTTATAGGCACGTTTTTGTATTCCCAATCGTCATAGAAGAGTTATAATGCAAATGATGGGGGTCGCGTGGGGACGGTGGAGGACTGAAGTGAAAGCTACATCTTATGATTCAAATACTCCACTAGAAGAACTTGTTGCAATACGACCCATTCCTCATGGGTTGACACCTCAAACTTGGGAAGTTTTATGCAACTATTGAAAGTCTACTGAGGTACAACTAGCATTAATTGTTTTTGACATATGTTTATAGATGTTATCATTTAATTATAAATTTTTTTACTAGAGAACTTCAAGAATCAATAGAGAAAATGCAAATAAAAAGAAAGGAACTCATGCACATGGACGCACTAGTATTCCATCATTGGAATATAAGTTTGTAAGAATAAAAATTATTTCTTTTCTTTCTTACAATTAATTTCTCATTGCTCATTTACTGTTTTACAATTAATGCTATTATCCTTGAAGTTCTAAGGTTTTATGGGATTATAGATATTTATTACAAGCAATGTAATATTTATAGTTAGCTTTTGATGGTATGTGTAAATATTTGGTGTTAAAGAATTAATGTTGCTAATATTTGGTGTTAAATGTGGATTTTTTATCCTGTTAGTCTCAAGAGAATGGCAGAAAACTGAGTCGTATTGAAATACAATAATTGAGTCGAAGAAGTAGAAAGAAAGGAGGTGTCCCTGTTGATGAAGAGGCAATACGAGTTGAGGTAATAATAATATGTTTCAATTTTTTAGTTGACTCGTAAATATTTATTTCATTCTATTAAAAATATATTTTCTTATTAGAATTTACTCAAGAGGTTGTGGATTATCACCTCCAAGATAAACCTGAAGGAACACAACCAATAGAAGTCCATGAGGAGACATTTCGGTAGTAACAATTTACTTATAATTTAATTTTATTTTTTTGTAAAAGTTGTTACATATGGTTCAACTTTAATTATATTCTTTATATAGTGAGGTTTTTGGAACTGAGCATTTTGGTCGAGTTTGATGTTTAGGAGCTGGTGCGTTGCCTAGCCAAGTGTTCCCAGAGTAATGTAAACACAATTCAACGTACCAGCAAGATTATCACTCTAATATAGATTCAACAGACAAATTTAGAAAAATGGAAGAGAAAATTAAAGATATGGAGTTGCGAGAAGCACAACGACAAACAGAAATAGAGCAGATGAGAAGACAGATGCAAGAAAATGAACAAGTCCAAAATTTTGCACGAGTAATGCTAAGTATGATGTTTGAAAGTGCTGGGGCCTCTTATGGACCTGAATTTTTGCCTACACATGTAATAATATTTTTCACACAAACAAAATAATTGTTTAAAATTATTTGTACAATTAAGTTTCTGATAGTAAATTTATTTATTTTTGTAGATGATGACTATGTTTGCAAATATTATACAGCAACAAGGTCCATCAACTGTGGAAGAAAATAGGTGTAGATCCTCCCCGCCATCAGAACCAACTAATAACTAAAGAGAATTTTGAATGCAATTGATGAGGTTGGTTTTTAAGTACGAATGTTTTTGTTAGAATTTTTCTGACATTTTATTTTTTTTATGTAAAAATAGTGTGCTTTGCAATTACTTATGAATTACATGTATGGTAATATTTTAGCATCTCATACGTAGAAAGTGATTGCAATTACTTTGTATCCATAATGGAAAAACTAGGAGTGTATCTTGTTTTATCTTTTTCACCCTCTAGAATCAGTTTTTCCCAGCTCACACACGTGGGAAGCTTTCATTGCTGCTAAACCAGCAATAATGAATTAGTAGCAAAACAAATAGAAGTGAGTATCAACATAAAAGACAAAAAGATATTAGTTATTTTATCAAGCCTAGATTTATATTTTTGCACAGGTTATTCACTATTTTATCAAGCAATAGTGAATGATTGCTTCCAGAATCACTCCCTTTTTCACAAGGTCTGTACTGTTATGGGTAACTAATTGCATCGCATTTTTTATGACTTGTCTAAGTTTGTCTCTTTGGTTTAGGCACTCAAAGAGGCATTTGAGGTTTTCTGCAACAAGGGTGTTGCAGGCAGCACAAGTGCTGAGTAATTCACTATTTTATCAAGCAATAGTGAATGATTTCTTGGCCAGAATCCAGTCGTAAGAATAGTGACAGTAAGATCTATCCCTGGATTTGCATGAGGATTACTGTTGAGATAGTCCTCAAAACCAGATTGGTTTTCCCTTGCAAGGGAAAGATCTGTAACCTGAAAACAAAGCCACAAAATAAGGAAAATTGCTTGGTAACTGAGTTTGCCCCAGAGCTCATTTGCCAATCATCCGTAGGGCTGTTAGTTAATTGATTAGCCATAGAACTTTGCTCCGCTGTCAAAGGAGAAGCTGATGCTTTCCTTTTGTTGTTAATATCAGTTTCTTTTATATTGTGTGATTCTGTTTTACCTAAAGGATTGGTGACATTAGTAGAATTAGAAGTGAATTCATGTGGGTCTAATTCAAAAACATTGTGAGACATTGTTGAAAATGATTCCATGTGATCCCAAACTTTCTTCTGACACATGTCAACTAGCTCGTCTTCTGGTATCTTACTAGCATGAAAAGAATTATCTGCTTTATGTCTAGCAATAGGTGACTCAGGAACAATGCCTTCCTCAATAAAATGAGTAAGTCTAGGACTAAGCTCTATAGGACTTGGGTTTTTGCTAGACTTTCCCACCATTAAAGAGATACATTCTTTAACACTATCACCAGGTGTCTCAGCAACGGCTTCTTCTGCAAGTTTAACACATTGTGCATGAACTGGTGTCTGAAATACTAGTTCCATTTTCTCATATTCTTCTTGTAAACCATCATTAGGTGAACAAGGTCCTGGATCAATTGGATCAGATGAGCACTTAGTGGCATCTGCTAGTTCTAAAGCATTTTTGAAACATAAAGAATCATGTAGCATTGTTGGTGTAGCTTCATTCTTTTTCGTGATAATCTTAGATGCAACATCAATATTATCTGAAACTAAGTCTTTCTTGCTTCCTATTCCAAGATTATCTGAAATTACAGAGCCAACAAGTGGAAGGGAAGGCACATATGGTATAGAAACATCACCTAGAGCATTTACTGATATGAAATCTCCCCCAAAAAGGTAATTATGAGTAGACCCGGCCAAGGTCCGGGTCAGACCCAGACCTGACCCGGAACCGGACCGTGGTCAACGGTCGGTTAACAATCGGATTTGACGGACCGTGGACCGGACCGCCTATTCGGCGGTCAGTCACGATTTTAAAACCAACCGCAAAAAATCGAACCGGCGATTTAAAAAAATCAACGCCACGATTTCGTTGCATGGTGCAACAGCGACCGGTCCGCTTGACCCGGTGGTCAACCGTTTTTTTTTAAAACAAAAAAAACGACGGCCACGATTTCGTGGTCTTTGATGATCAACGGCCACGCGGGTCGCCCCCGCCCGGACTCGGTGGGTCGGCCGTTGGATTTTTATTTTTATTTTATTTTTTTAAGTTTTTTCCCCCTATAAATACACCTCCATTCCCTTTCATTTTTTCACAAATCACAACTTCTCTTCTCTAATTCTCATTCCCTCATTTGCTTTCAAGTCTCAACTCTCAAGTCATATTTTTACAAATGTCTGGAGCCGGATCAAGTCGTAAGGGTGCGGTTGGTGCCAGAAAGGGAAAGAGCATAATGTCACCACCGCCCGAGTTCGAGTTCGAGCAAGGCGGCGATTCATCACGATTAGATATCGTATTATGATCTTGATATTATTTCCGTTGATGAATATCAAATCGTCATCATCAAAGTCGAAAGTAGGAGCAATACATCGATGCGATGGCGGGTTCTACGGCTACAAGACTACTCGAGTGCCGCCCGCATCAGATATCTTCACGAACATTTGAAAAAGTAATGCTCCTTCGGTGATATGCAAGCAAAATGCAAATATTGTTGAAATGTTACAAATTTCAACAAGGAGGAGGTTCACGGAACCCTTACTCGACATGTGGAGAGAAATCATCCGGTGGAAATTGGTATCGATCGTTCTCAAACTCAAATTCCGACATTCTCTTCTCAATCGGGTTGGGGTAACGAACCTAAACTTTTTAAATTTGTGAAACTAGATTTAGAGAAGAAAGCTGCTAAATTTTTGTGCGATTGAACAACTTTCTTTTAGTTTTAGTGATAAATTATCTTTTGAAAATTGACTTTCTACAAGTCACAAATCTTTACATTAAAGCGTATCCCAAGAAATATCTAAAACGTACACTTTTAAAATTAGTCTTAGAACAAAAAAGAATTGATTAAAAAATTTTCTAGTTTAAGCGGTAAAGTTTCTTTGTGTTAGATATTTGGAGTGATCGTTGTGAAATTTGTTCGTATATAGTATTACTTGTCGTTGGATTGATAATAATTGGGACATTCAAAAAGATTGCTAGCGTATAGATGTTTTAATGAAACACACATGACCTGAAAATATTTCAACTTATTTTTGTTATTTTAGAAGAATATGGTCTAACTTTTAAAGTTTTTCAATTTCTTTTGATAATGCTAGTCACAAATACCTCTAGTATTAGTGAACTTATTGATATATGTAAACCATCAATAGGTGGAAGATTTTTCATATTAGGTGTACATGTCGCATTTTAAATTTGTGTGTGTTGAGATGGACTTAAAAATTTAGGATCACATATTCAACCAATTAGAGTGCAATTCATTATTTATGGACACATCCTTAAGTTATGAAAGAATGGAGAAAATTTTGTAAAATAAATGGTATGAAGCCTAAGCGGTTTGCGTGGCGTTCGACTCGTTGGAATTCTACTTATAAATTGTTGTTATCTACTTTTTAATATAAAGATTTATTATGTATGTTTTTCATCAACATGTTGATCACGTGATATTTATTTGTTTTGAATCGATGGAATATATATACTAGTATTTGTGAAATTTTAAAAGTTTTTAGTGATCTTTAGTGACCAATTATCGGTGTTTATTATCGACTTCACATTTAGTTTTAACACATTGTTGTAATATTGCATGTATTTTTAATGAACATATTGATCAAATGATACTTATTTATCTCAATGTATTTATGTAATGAAAGAAAAATGGGAAAAATATTTCGTAAATATTCACGAAATATTTTATGTGCTTTTGTTTTAGATCCAGACTTAAATTAGATGGTTTTACCAAGATATGTTAGCATTATATTATGAATCTTTAAGCCTATTAAAGCTGCTCCTAATATTCTTTTGATTTTGTTTAATATTAAAACTCATTTACATGATATTTATAATGAATATAACATTAAATATGGTGAAACTATTGGACGTGAAATATATCGATCTCTTCTGTTAGTATTATTCTTCTAAACTCAAAAAATCTGATTGTTATTAAGTCGGACTAAGCGTCCGAGGATCCTCGAGTTCGTCGGGAACTTGAGAATTATTCTTCTTCTTTTGATTTTAGTGATGCGGATGAAGAAAGTTTGACGTTCTAAAATGGTGGTCATGAAGAACTCGAATATTTCGATCTTATCTATAATGGCAAAAGAAATTCTAGTTTATCAGGTTTGGCCAGTTTGCGGTGGAACAAGCTTTTTAGTATCGGAGGAAATACATTGGACGAGAGGCGTTCTGGTTTAAATCGGAAAATTTAGAAGTCTGATGTTTACTTTCGATGATTAATTAAAAGCTGCAAGTCGAATCCAACATATTAAAAGTGACGAAGAAGATCAAGACGAAACAGAAGGAACATCCGGAACTACGACGACGGGAGAAAATACCGAATACGACTGAAATTGATTGAATATAATGAAAATTGAAATGTATTTGATTTTTTTATTGTAATAGATTTTTTTATTTAAGTCCAAGATGTAATATATTTTTTATTGAGATAATGAAATATTTGATAGAGTTTTTATAAGTTTAATTGTGCAATTTTTTTTATTTTAATTATTTACATCATTCTTTAATTTTTTATTTATTTAACTAAGACGACGATTAACCGGATCGGATCAGAACGGACTCGACGGACCGACATTTGACCCTGGACGAACCTAAGGTTTCATAATCCTGACCGTGAACCAGCCACGAGTGGACCTGTTAAGGTCAGATTATTAACCCCTTCGGACTGAGCGGTTTCGATCCAGATCCGGACCGGAGCCAGGTCTAATTATGAGGTCTACTGATGGTGACACCTTGCAAGTCTTTTCTTCTAGGAGTTGCACAACTTGGTGGTTCTACATCACAGATCCCGCCATGGAGCAAATTTTTTGAGATACCAACATTATCTCAAAAAATTGCTTTCTAAACCAATTTTGGATATATCTCTTTGTTTTGTGAAAGTGTGCTGCTTGTACTTCTAAATATGCAATACAGGTCATCATTTCCTTGGTACTAAAGCTTTCTTTCATCAACCATATACTAACCTTTCATTGTTGTTTGTTTGCTTGCAGGTAAAGATGATTTACGCGTGGACGATGTCAGGCTATCAGATTGAAGTGCAATAGTTTGGATAATTTAAGATAGATTACTTTTGATTTTTTTTTGGCGAAGAAAATTTGTTATCGAAGATTGTATATAGTTTGGGACTTGAAGGTTTTGTGTTAATTTTGATTTGGGACTTGTATATGGTTTGGGACTTCTTTTTGAAGAAGATGGTAAATATTTTCGATTGAAATATAAATATTATGTGTTAATTTAATAATGCAATAAATTAGTTTTGTGAAGGTAAATGTGAATATCTTGAAATGATTTAATTTGATTTTGTATCTGATTTTGGAAATCTACCGCTATAATATGATATAGAATCAATTTTAAACTAGGATAATAGGAACAATTTTTAATTGCTCTGGAATCAAACATATACATTTATAAAAGGGGTTTAAAATCGCTTTTGATACTTGAATACTCAATCGGATAATAATTGTTTTAATAGGTAATCATAAGAATCAGTTATTTAACGCTTGAAAAGTATATATTTTTTTGAATCAGTTTTTAATCGCTTCTAAAAGTTGTACTTCTGGATCAGTTTTTAATCGCTTCTAAAAGTTGTACTCCTGAATCATTTATTAACCATTTCTAAAAGTTATTCTTCTGAATCATTTATTAACCGCTTCAAAAGTTGTTCATCTGAATAATTTATTAACCGCTTCCAAAGGTTTGTAATTAGAAGCGGTTAATAGCATTACACCACCGGTTAAAATAACTGCTTTGGTTTCCTTAGCATCGCTGGCATCTAAAACGGTTACTAAATCGGTTCTAAATATTTAGAAGCGATTGTAAACCGCTTCTAAATGTTTAATATAACCCCTTCTAAAACTTTTTTTTTGGTGAATGATATTGTTTATTTTAGGTTCAAGTCCTCATAGTTTTATTTTTGGATTATATCCAAAAGGTCTCATTCCAATGGAGATATATTTTCATCTTATAAGTCCACGATCTTTTACATATCTTTTCAATGTAGAACTTTGATTGTTCTCCCAACAATCACCCTCTCAAACGAAGGATCACATTGGGTCTCCCCCTTAAGCTCATTCGTTCTCGAAGGACTTTTTCTGCTTGATGTTTGATTCTCAATCCACTAGGTCTTTCTGCTAATTGTCTGGTTCTCTTGACCCATCTAGACTTCTTGCTAGTTGTCCGATTCTCCTGACTCAACTGGACTTTTTACTTGGTATCAGGTTCTCTTGATCTGGGTATGGAAGTCCCCACTTCTTTCGTTCGAGGCTCATGGCTCGATATAGACCATTTATTGTTGGGATTACAATCGAAGTCCCACATTGAATCTAAGTTAATATTAATGGGTTAATTTTATTGGATCTTGTTGGAGATTCTGGGATCATGCGCAATAGAATAAAGCGAATAAAATAATTTTTATTTTATCCTAGACATCCCTTAGGAGGCCAGGAATCCTTGTTATTGATATAATCTCATGCAAAGAAAAGAGAATAGAAGATTCATACCTTCGAGATTCTTATTGAATCCGTCGAAACCACGAGCAAGACCAACGAGCTTTGCCTCTATCAATATCCATGCTGGGATTACTTAAGACAACTCCTCGAGCAACAAGTCTTTATCTCCGATTAGTGCTAGCCAACCGGTGGAGACAAGAGAGGGAAAGAGATAGGAGAAAGACGACTACCAAGAAAGAAAACTTAATATTAAAATCTTGCCTCCGAGGATTATCAAGGGATCTATTTATAGATCTTTTGATTAGGACATCTTAGGAGGCTTAAATGAAACTTTTCTTTCCATAATTATCCTATAATTAAGGTAAGAACAACCTAGGAAATTTTCTATAAGAGAAATCTCCAAAAACGACGGAGTCGCGACATGATCATGTGTCTTACACACGACTAACCGTGCAAAAAAGGCATAGTCGTGGCAGGACACATGGCTAGCTGTTTGTCGTATTTTCGACCAGAGCCAGGCATGACCCGTTCCTGGTTAGGCACGACCGTGTGAGTTTCCGTACAGTCCGTTTAACTTCATTTAGGTGTGATATAACCATGCTAAGTCTGACAAAGTCATAGGAGGTTCCATAGCCTCTGTTTTGCACCTTTTTGTCCTAGTCAAACTAGATACATCTTCTTAGACTATGTTGGTCATTCATAATTAACTCCTTAACTATGAATAGATCATGAGTGACACCTAGTAGTACATCATGATCTCCAATTGATCGAAAAGTCTAAATTAACTCTAGAACATTTCTGAACCCTTCAACAGCTACAGTTGTTCGTGCCTTGTTCCTTTCACTCATACTATACTCGCTTGGTTCAGGACATGGTCTATGTATTCGTCCCTACTAGGCTGACTATGACACACCTAGTCCAAGTTAGTTTCCTTATGCTGTGGATTCAAGTTACTCCTATATGTTCCCAAGAAGACCATATTCTTAACATGTTTGCTCTGGCCAAAGACTTCTGAGTAACAATCCTGACAAGAGGCCTAGGGTATACATCTCCTTTACATAAGGAGTGATAAATTTTCTGTGGGCTATTCAAACACCTTCGATCATTTTGACTTATACCCAATCAACCTAGAGTTACACCTCCTATGAAGATGGTTGCGAAGAAGTTAAAGTATAAGGCGCCATGATCAATATGATTTGAATACCTCAAGTCTAAGGAATCTCGCACTCGAGTTGCAATGAGATCTTCAACGACATATAAAACTATATGAAGTCTCATAAAAGGTCACTCAAATGAACTAGTTACCATAATTAGCATCCACATTTTCCCTCTCGGCATCCCTATGCTTCCATTCAGTGAGTACCAAATGTTTGGATAATCCAAGGAGCATAACATGTGCTAGTCTCATAGAATTGATGATGTCCACTCTCATCAATTCATCAACTAGGGATAGTTTCAATACTTATATGATTACACATGATAAGATACCCACTAATTGTGATCCAATCACAATTTTTTTCATGCCATGCATTGTATTGTGGACTCTAGTACATGAGTTTAAGATCCAATCAAATACATAGGTTATATATACTCAAATAGTAAATTTTATTAATAATTTCAAAGGCGATTGCCTTAGGACACCTCTCAATCATATCAAACTCCCACTTGACCTACAACCAATCTCCTTGGTATCTAATACCATAGGCCTCTACATGCCTCTTGAACTTTTCTTAGGGAAGAGGCTTTGTCAAGGGATCTGCTAAATTCCTATCAGTGGAAACTTTCTCTATTTATGCGTCTCTTTTACATATGATCTCTCTGATCAAATGGTAACGACATAATATGTGCTTGGATCGCTGATGAGACCGTAGTTTCTTCGCCTGTGCAATGGTGCCATTGTTATCGCAGTAAACTGGTAACGCTTCAACAATGCTCGAAACTACTCCAAGTTCAGTAATGAACTCCTTGATCCAGATAGTCTCTTTTGCTTCTTCAGAAGCTGCAATGTACTCTGTCTTCGTAGTAGAATTAGCAATAGTGTCTTGTCTGAAACTTTTCCAACTCACCGCACCTCCATTCAAGATGAATATGTATTAAGACTGAGATTTGAAATTATCCTTATCTGTCTGGAAGCTGGCATTAGTATACCCGTTCACTACCATATCACCTCCTTCATATACCAAGAACAAATCCTTAGTCCTTCTCAAATACTTAAGGATTATCTTGACAACCACCCAATGGTCCATACCAAGATCCGATTGGTATCTACTCATAACGCTAAAAGCGTATGATACATCAGGCCTCGTACATAACATAGCTACATGATCGATCCTATAGCTGATGCATCTATGACCTTCATGATCATATCTCTATTGGAGAGCTTCTCCTCTACACTTGTTAGACCATTAATAATTTCTTTAAAGCGTGAATGAAGAGATAATACCTTCTCCCCTTTATCTAGTTTAATATTGCTTAATTGCGATCAGAGGAGGTCTCTTCTTGCTAGCTTGACCTCGGATGTGCCTTCATGAAGTTCTATCAATTTTTCCCACATCTCCTTGGCACTTGCGCATTCTCCTATCCGGTTGATTTCTTGTTGAGGTAGCACGTTGAATAAATGATGTTTGGCTTTCGAATTCGCCAAGTGCTCCTCTTTTTGTTTCTTTGTCCACCATGACTTCTCAATTAGCTTATCCTCTTCATCCCTAGGCAACTCAAAACAGTTTTCCATAATAAGCATTATATCAAAATTAGTTTCAAAGAATACCTCCATTCACTTTTTCCACCAAGCGAATTCTCATTCAAATTTAGGTGGATGAATGTTGGAACCGACCATCTCTTATCTTGCTTGTGTTGGCGATGAGTCCGCGATAAGCTTCTCGCTCTGATACCACTTGTTGGAGGATCGTGGCCGGCTAGAGGGGAGTGAATAGCCTCTTGATCGTAGATGATGGAGATTGATCGCTTCTTGATTGTCTACGATCAGGTTAGCGCAACGGAAATATAGCTAAACACAATAATTAAACAAAACACAAGAGAAAGAAGAGGATGTAAACTCGAACACAAGTGTGTAACGTGATTCACGACCCTTGTTGCTAATCCACGACCTGATTCGTTCCAGGTGAATCACGCCTAACCAAATCCACTAGATCTCTCCTTTTGCCCAAGCATGGTGGAGGTAACCCTTCTTATAAAAAACACTCCTTCTTACAATAAGATTGAAAGAAATGCAAGGAGAAGGAGTAGAACTCGTATGGGGCACTTAGGGAATACTTGGGAGCATGAAGATTAACCTCCCTAAATCCCACACCCTCTCTTTTTATAGAGGGCGAATTCTTCCCGTTGGAGTTTCAGAAGTCGACTGTTACATGCCAGCAGTCGACTGTTGCCTTTGCAACGACTTCTAACGATGTCTGATCTGCGATCGTCACCGTCCAACGAAAACCTTGGCAGTCGACTGATGACTTCAACAGTCTACTGATGGATCAGTTGGCTATGAGTGCTTCTGTGTCCGTGACAACTTTCGGCAATCGACTACCACCTTTGGCAGTTGACTACTAGTCGGGCAGTCTTGGTCACACATAAGTCGAACTCAAGTCGACTTGGAGCAGTTCGACAGCCAATACTTGACAGTCGACTGATGTCGGGTAAACCTCAAACAAATGGCTTGTTTGAACATCCGACGGTCCGGTAAAACCTCAACCCACTCAGTTGAGCATCCGACTCTTGACTTAGCCATTCGGCCAAGTTCACCTATGAGCTACGTTACACTTCGCTCATTCTCTCATATCCCTTGAAGTCCCTCACCGAAGTTCTCTTCGTCCGGCCACGTCCCTCGGATGCACCAAGCGCACGTCTTCGCAATGCCATCCTTCGCGTCTCGCCCTGAAGTATACTTCCTTGGTTTCACTCCAATGCTGCTCGTCTGGCGGTCCCTCGGATGCACCAAGCATACGACTTCGCAATGTCATCCTTCACCGACTCAAGGACCCGAGCCATGAGATGGTGAACTCACCAATGCTTTCGTCAAGCCAATCCATATGTGAATTACTAAGTCCTGCACGACTTCAACACACATATCAAATCAATAAACAACCTAACTTAAACCTTTGCCACACACATCAAAACCACATCATACATGGGTTGATTGCCTTAACAAACTAGACCTTGACTGTTTGCAAAATAGGAATATCGTTTCCTATGATTAATATGTCATCGACATACAATACTAGGAACATGATCACACTCCCACTAACCTTCTTATACACACAGGGCTCCTCAAGATTTTGTGAGAAATTAAATTATTTGATTGCCTCATCAAAACAGATATTCGAACTCCTGGATGCTTGCTTTAATCCATAAATGGATCGTTGAAGCTTGCATATTTTGTTCTTGTTAATGGATGTGAAACCCTCAGGTTGTATCATTTATACACCCTCAGACAGGTTTCCATTAAGGAAAACTATTTTCACATCCATCTGTCATATCTCATAATCAAAATGAGATGCTATGTCTAGGAGTATCCGAATGGATTTAAGCATAGCTATTGGTGAAAAGGTTTCATCATAGTCAACACCTTGTCTTTGACGATAGCCTTTTGCCACTAATATAGCTTTATAGGTAATAACATTTCCATCTATGTCGATTTTCTTCTTGAAAACCCACTTGCACCCTATAGACGTTATGCCTTCGGGTGGGTCCACCAAGTTCCAAACTTGGTTTTCATACATGGAATCTATTTCTGATTTCATGGTTGTTAGCCACCTATCCCTATCTGAACTATTTAGTGCCTCTTCGTAACTAGTGGGTTCCTCATCCTCTATGAGCAACACATCATTAGATTCACTTATGAGAAATCCATATCTCTCAGGAATCCTACGTGTCCTACTAGATCTACGAGGAGGTGGTGTATCATCAGATTCAACTATTACCTCATCTGAATGAGTAATCAGTTGTGGTTCTTAACTAGACATCTCTTTTGTGTCTACCCGAGTCTCTTGAACTATGTTTAGTTCAATCTCACTCCCACTATTTTCCTGTAAGAGAAACTCCTTCTCTATGAATACATCATATCTTGAAACAAACACCTTTTGTCCCAAGGGATGATATAATTGATAACCCCTCATTTCCTTAGGATAACCAATAAATAGACACTTATCAGACTTAGCATCCAGCTTGTCTGATATTATCCTCTTTGTTGGGAATTGATTGTCACTAGAGGGGGGGGGGTTGAATAGCGTGTAGTTTGTCGCTTGATAGATTTCAATTGTGCTTATCTACAAATCATGTTAGCGCAGCGGAAATAATAATAACAAGAATAAAATACGACAATCACAAGACCAATACACCAAAATATAACATGTTTCGGAACCTCAAGGTTCTTACTCCACGGATTGGGCTCGAACAAGCCCTAGCGATGCCAAACACCACTAATAATGACAAATACTCCTTCTCGACAACAAGTCGGAGGCAGAGAAACCTCTTACAATGATTACAAAAGTAATACAACACAAATACAAGAAAATACACTAAAATGCAAGTAAAGAAACTTTATAAAGAGCTTTTGATTGCTTGATCTTTGTTTACTTGAGAAGAGTCTTGA
Organism: Wurfbainia villosa; assembly: GCA_025175895.1. Classification (NCBI taxonomy): domain Eukaryota; kingdom Viridiplantae; phylum Streptophyta; class Magnoliopsida; order Zingiberales; family Zingiberaceae; genus Wurfbainia; species Wurfbainia villosa. The sequence goes on from CM046005.1 coordinate 57,643,277, forward strand.
AGGTCTGGATTGCAACAACAAATCCCCTCCAAATTGCCTCAAAGAACCTTTGCCAAATCCTCCTCCATGAGCTCCCTTTAAAGCTTCACCTCGGGCTAGATTTCGCTTAGCAGTCGACTGATCGCGACCATCAGTAGACTGCTCCTATAGCTGTTGTGAGACAACGGCTTAATCCACGTTGGATAAGTTCCAACGGATATAGTGGCAGTCGACTGTAATAACCCAGCAGTCGACTGCCAGGGTCATAGCCGACTGACCAGTCGGCTACCAAGCATTCTGCTCCTGTAATCCCGACCGGTCATCGCCATCCATGGCAGCGATCGCCGCCATCACCGATCGCCAAATGCCGATAAATGATCGTCTATTCCTATAGTCGAACACGATCGACGACTGGCGGATGATCGCCATAATCCCGATCCAGCTGCTGCAAGTCAACTCGATTGCTAGGTGCCAAAACACTTGACCAGTTGACTGATCCAAAGCCCCAGTCGACTAATAACCTCAACCATGAGGTTTGACCCCAAGTATGATGCCCTCATACTTGCTAGACCACCCTTAGCCTAAGCCTAAGCCTTCTAGCTACCTCCGTCAGCCTCACGCCTATCGAATCCCTCCAAGTCATCCATGACTTGTTCATCCATATGCTAGCCTTCAGATGCTTCCATCGGCTATTGTCATGCTAAGTTGGTCTATACCGCCAAGGCATATTGAGCTTACGCTGCCAAGACTACCGCTTGGACTTTACGCCGCCAACCATTGGACTTATGTTGCCAAGACTCCACCCTTGGACTTTACGCCGCCAATATCACCCCTTGGACTTCCCTTGCCAACCCATGTTGGACTTTCCATTTGCCAAGAATCAAGCTTGGACTTTCCCTTGCCAAGACCCATGCTTAGACTTTCCTTGCCAACCCATGTTGGACTTTCCAATTGCCAAGACTCAAGCTTGGACTTTCCCTTGATAAGATCCATGCTTGGACTTTCCATACTAAGTATCCATGACTTGGACTTTTCATGTCAAGTACACAAGACTTGGTGTTCTCCATCATATGGTCAACCCTATGTCAATCCCATGTCAACCATATAGTCAAACAATGGTCAAACCATCGTCAAACATCAAAATACCACTCGAGTCAAACTCGAGTCTGGTCAATCATGACTCGGGTCGATTGCACCAATAATCTCTCCAAAACATTGTCAAACATCAAAACACTACTCGAGTCCATCTCGAGTCTGGTCAATCATGACTTAGGCCAATTGCACCAATAATCTCCCCCTTTTTGATGTTTGACAAAAACCACAAAACCATTGAGTTAGGCTACCTAACTCAAATCTCCTTACCGATTATCCCAAATTGGTAATTTCATAAATTCTCCCCCATTTTGACATACATCAAAAAGGTTCTCCTCAAGGAGGTCAATATCTCATATCCCAATGAGATCTTACAATCTCTCCCTTGGTCCAAAAATATCTAGGATGCCTTCTCTCTTCCTAGTGATAAGTCCCATATCACTTAAGAGAGACTTCCTATAAACTCTCCCAATTCTCCCCCTCATGAGGAAGAAAAACATCCATCATCCCATGATGGATACCTCTACCTAAAGGCTTGCTTCCCCTTGACCATTGCACCAACAATTTCCTTGGAGAGTCCCTAGGCCTATAGGAACACTAAACCATCAAAATTAAAGGCAAAAGTTCAAACATGAACTCTCACACACCTTAAAATTGATACACACCTTAAACAACTCTCCTAATCCATATCCAATGGATTTTCACCCTTTCCAATACTTTCCAAAGCATATCCTAGGGTTAGGAGCAGTTAGGGTAACCTAACATAGCTGAAATATGAGCTAAATATCCTTGTTTACCCGAAATCAGCTTTGGCAGTCGACTCTTACAGTCACCAGTCGACTTCCATTGACGCCAGTCGACTGCCATAGGCGGCAGTCTACTGATTTCTGCAAATGCAGAAATCAGAATTCAGAAATGATTTTCAAAAAATCATAAGTAAATATACGTATTTTGAAAAATCTTGAAAATTCATACGTACATTACTTATAACAAATACAATGGGTGAAAAATATTTGAAAATTAAATTACCCATAAAATTAGGAGATTGACACAAAGTTTAAAACCATTGAAAAGTTTAATGTTTTGACCTTACTTTGTATTAACTCCATCAATGGTGATTGATATCAAAAGATAGACTTCACCAAGGTTTTTTAAAATGATTTTAAAATATTTTTTAAAAACCTATATTGGATCATGATCAATGGGCTCAATGCACATGACTTGCAAATTAGCTTTCCCCATGATCCACACATGATATAAGATGAGTTTGAGTTCATCTAGATGAAAAAACTATGCACCTTGAACATAACTCATTTCCTAACATCTCACTAAAGGTCGAAGCTTCGCTTCCCTTTTCAACTTGGTCGATTGTGCATGGCAATCCTATCTACGTCTCCGGATTAAAAAAATTAATCCTTGACGAAGACGGATTACCCAAGAAACCGATCCATCATCGTGCTATTCGATTCGAGTGGCCTCTTGAATAAACTTGTTATTCAAGCAACCTAACTCTTTTCCTTGATTAGCCGTGGAATAGATGATGTATGGATCGTCGATTTTTGTGTTTATCTTCGGGGTCCAAGTAAATTAGCCACATACAATTATACAAAAGAACTAAATCAAAATAAATAAGATTATACCTCTTGTATGCCTCTTGATCTTCTATTGTATATCCTTTCCTCCTCTTGAACATTGTGTGGGCAACGATCCTTCAAGAGTTAAAACATCTTAGATCGCGTATCTTCCTTTTCTTGTTCGCTTCGAACAAAGGAAGATAATCAAAGACTTCTTCTTCTCCTTTCTAGAACCGACCACCAAGCTCCAAGCTTGATCCTTGCTGCCGGCCAAGGAGAGGAAGAGGAATGTGGGCGCCGGCCAAAACCTCCAAGGGAAGAAGCCCTAACTCTTGCCGTTGACCAAGACTTGAGGGAAGAAGGTGCCGCCCTAGGAGAGGAGAAGGAGGAGCCGGCTAAGAACAAAGGAAAAGAATGAAAACCCTAATCCTCCTCTTGGTTGCCGCCGATCCTAAGGGAGAAGCCAACACAATGGTTGCCGCCCAACCTCTCCAAACCCTAGCACCCAAAAACCAAGATAGATAATATCCCTTGCCGCCCAAGCCTTGTAACCTATTTATAGATTTTGCCCAAACCTCCTTTTAATCTTGTCCATCGGATCTAGGTTTCATGAGGGTTTTAATAGGCTACAATAGAGACCATGAGGAGGAGTTGGATCTTGGTCACCCAATGGATCTAGCCCACATAAAGTCCGATCTATTAATGATAATCCATTCCACTAGAGGATTATCATTGATCTACCTCACCAACCCCCATAAATAAATATGAGCTCCATATATTAATTGTACAAATATATCTCCATGTTTAAGATCTCGAATGTCCGTTAATTAATTAATTTACTGACGATTAATTAATCAACATCTAACTCCATGAGTAGTACCACTCAACCTTATCATCATGCCGGACCAAGTCCACCTGCAGAGTTTACATGATGATCCTTATGAGCTCCTCAAGGGGACATCATCATCCTGATATATAGGACACAGTTTCCTCCTATAATCAATGACACACCATGTAAATAATATCATTTCCCAACTTATCGAGCATATTGATTTAATCTATAAATCTCGCCCATTGGTAAATTAAAGAAATAAATACTAAGTACATGTGCCCGTTATTATATCGGGATTAAGAGCATGTACACCATAATATCCAAGGTCCGATTCAATTATGTAGTCGACAATAAATTGAATCACCTCTAAGTCGGTTCTGCTCAATACACACAAAGTATACTAGTGTAATTCTATGGTCAAGACAAACTGTTAGGGATCGTTTGGAATGGCTAGAGGGGGGGGGGTGAATAGCGTCAATGGAATTCTTTCGCGTTCGTGTCTACAATTTCGTTAGCGCAGCGGAATATAGATATAATACAATAACGAAATACACAACACGCTAACACAATGATATAACGTGGTTCGGAACCACATGGTTCCTACTCCACGGATCGGGTTCGTACGAACCCTAGCGATGCCACAAATACCACTAATCAATAAACTCCTTCTCGACAACAAGTCGGAGGCGGAGAAACCTCGTACAAATGTTTACAATAATAAACAAGTAAATACAAGCAAATACAATATGAAATACAAATGCAAGTAAAGGAAAAACACTTTACAAGAGCTTTGGATTGCTTGATCTTTGATTGCCTTGAACTAGCTTTGAAGGACTGGAAAGCACCAACTTCCCCCTTCAATTTCGCTCAAGAAAATTGCTATCTTTTCCTCCATCACGAGCTCCTTATATTCTTTGGAAAGGTTGATCGATCCGCCGGGACCATCAGTCGACTGATCACACTGTTGCTGTGAGACAACGGTGTAATCCACGCTGGAAAAATCCAACGGCTAGGACATCAGTCGACTGATCATGACCATCAGTCGACTGATGAGCCATCACTCGACTGCTCGTCTCAGCAGTTGAGTGAGACTCCATTCTATGGCCGAAAATCCGAGCATCAGTCGACTGATAACATAATCGGGCCGATCGATTGCCCATCATCGATCGCTTACGCGGCGATCGCTAGCTACTTCGCTCAAACCCTAGTTGACTTAGTCGGTCCGACCGCCACATGACACCCGGCACACCTCAAACATGAGGTTTTAACCCAAGTATGGTTCCCCCATACTTGCTAGACCACCCTTAGCCTAGACCTAAGCCTTCTAGCCACCTCCATCAGCCTCACGCCTCTCGGATCCCTCCAAGTCATCCATGACTTGTTCATCCATCGCGCTAGCCTTCAGGTGCTTCCATTGGCTATGTCATGCTAACGGTGTCTACACCGCCAAGGCACTTTGGACTTACGCCGCCAAGACTCCGCTTGGACTTTACGCCGCCAACCATTGGACTTATGCTGCCAAGACTCCCGCTTGGACTTTACGCCGCCAATATCAATCCCCTTGGACTTTCTCTTGCCAACCCATGTTGGACTTTCCATGCCAAGACCATGCTTGGACTTTCCTTGCCAACCCATGTTGGACTTTCCATGCCAAGTACTCAAGACTTGGACTTTACCTTGCCAAGATCCATGCTTGGACTTTCCCAAATGCCAAGTGTCCCACTTGGACTTTCCATGCCAAGTACTCAAGACTTGGACTTCCCTATGACAATTACATTGTCATATGTTTTTGTCGAACATCAAAACATCACTCGAGTCAAACTCGAGTCCTGGTCAATCGTGACCTGGGCCGATTGCACCAACAATCTCCCCCTTTTTGATGTTTGACAAAAACCAAACAAATTATTGAGTTAGAACACTAACTCAAATCCTTTACCAATTATCCCACATTGGTAAATACTCTCCAAATGTTCTCCCCCAAATATTCTCCCCCTTTTTGACTAACATCAAAAAGGTTTTCTTCCCAAGGAGGTCAATGTCTCATGTCCCAATGAGATCTTACAATCTCCCCCTTATCCAAAAATACTTAGGATGCCTACCATCTTCCTAGTGATAAATCCAATATCACTCAAGAGAGACAATCCCATTTACTCTCCCAATTTCCAAATTGGGTCTCTCAAAAGTCCCATCAATTTCCCAATTGATGTCATATTCTCCCAATAACTTCTCCTCTTCAAGGAGAAAAACACATCCATCATCCCAAGATGGATATCTCCCCCTAAAGGCTTGCTCCCCCTTGACCATTGCACCAACAATGTCCTTGGGAAGTCCCTAAGCCAATAGGAACTTTAAACCATCAAAATTAAGGTTAGAAATTCAACATTGAACTTTCCAACACCTTAACATTGAACTTTCCAAAATTAAGCCACATCCCTTTTCATGCCGGACCACCAAAATTTATCTCTTAAGTCCTGATACATTTTATTAGATCCAGGATGCATGGTATAAGGTGTTCCATGGGATTCCTCGAGTATCTTCTTCCGTAATTCCGGATCGTCCGGAATACATAGTTGGTCCCGGAGGTATAATAGTCCGCTGTCGGAAATGCGGAATCCATTATCCCTTCCTTCCAGGACTTCCTGTTTGATCTTTTGGATGTCTGAATCACCATCTTGCTTTCCCATTATATCGTCGAACAGCGTCGGCGCTATCGTCATGGTGGAAAGTTGTCCAGAAATAATCTCTATCCCGTAATTCATTATTTCCCTTTTCAGGGGTTGAGATAGCATCGATAAGGACATCAAAGCGGCACCGGACTTTCTGCTCAGTGCATCTGCCACTTTGTTGGCCTTCCCGGGATGATAGAATATCTCACAATCATAATCTTTAACTAGCTCGAGCCATCGGCGTTGCCTCATATTTAGGTCTTTCTGAGTGAAGAAATATCTCAGACTCTGGTGTATTAAGTAGTGCCTCCATATTTTTTGAGGCGAACACCACAGTTTGCTAGTTCTAAGTCATGGGTAGGATAATTTCTTTCGTGCTCCTTGGTATGTAGAGCGTAGCGATAACCTTGCCATTTTGCATAAGTTGACTCAGAGTCCTAGTTTAGAGCGTCACTATACATATGAAGCTTTCATTATCTTGAGGAGAGTCGAATGGGGCGTGGTTAGTCTCCTCTTGATTCAGTAAAACTCCTCTCACGATCCTCGATCCATTTGTATTCTTTGGTCCTTTCGGGTGAGGCATGTCATAGACTGCAATTCTAGAGAGGTCCTCTACAAATTTTCTGTAGTGCTTTGCTAGCAGAAAACTTGATTTCATTCGCATTCCTTGGCCTATTCGAGTTCCTCACAGCTTAAATCTTTATTGGGTCTACCATGATTCCTTCTTTAGAGATGACATGACCGAAGCGACATGATTGAGCGAACTCACATTTGGAGAATTTCATATAGTTGCTCTTTCTGAAGAATGCGTATCAGTCTTGGATGTTGACATGCTCTTCTTGGTCTCTCGAGTAGATAAGAATATCGTCGATGAAAGCGATTACAAATTTGTCGAGGAAAGGCGAGAATACTCGATTCATCAGTCCATGAACATCGCGGAGCATTGGTTACTCAGAAGGGCATAACTACGAACTCATAATGTCAGTATCTCGTCAGGAAGCCGTCTTGAATATCGCACGGCTTTACTTTTACTTGATGATAGCGGACACGAGATCGATCTTGGAAAGAGCGGTAGCTCCCTTGATTGGTCGAGCAGTCGTCGATCACAGGAAGGGGTACCTATTCTTGATAGTCACGTTGTTCGGTGCGGTAGTCTATACACATTCGCATAGACCCATCTTTTTCTTTATGAAACACCTTTGGAGCTCCCCATGGTGAGTGGTAGGGGCGGATAAATCCTAGTCAAGTAACTCCTGTGCATTTACGAAGTTCTTTCAACTCGATCGGCGCCATCGGTAGGTGCCTTGGAGATCGGATTAGTTCAGAATCAATTCGATCTCGAACTCAATTTCTCTATCGGTGGTAATCCGGGTAGGTCATCGGGAATACCTCGGATGGTCACATACCACTCGACATCTTCTATCTTCGGTTCTTTCTTGATATGGTTTCCACCACATGTGCTAGAAATCCGGTGCATCCCTTTTCTAACATTCTTGGGCTTTTAGCGCGATAAAAATTTCCTCGTTCCTTTCTTTGACTCCCAGATAAACTCAAATGAAACCTGCTTGGTCGGAAGGTCACCCTCCGTTCGACACTCAATTGAAGCACCGTGCTTGTGCGTAAAATCCATGCCCAATATAACATCATAGTCCCACATATCTAGGACTATCAGGTCACAATAGAGCTCCCTGTCTGCGAGTCTAATTGGTGCGGTGCGCAGAATATGGGTGGACGACATCACTTCTCCCGAAGGTAACGTGGTTAAAAATTTATAGTCCAAGACTTGGGGATGCCTATCTATCTTTCTTGTGAAAGGCGTAGAGATGAACGAATGGGTTGCCCTAGTGTCAAATAACACAATAGCATACTGACTGAAAATAAATATCTGACCTGTGACAACCGTCGAGGCACTCGCCACATCTTCCCTGGTGAGGGAGAACACCCTGGCATTTGTCCCAATGGGTGGGGCTTCCAGTCTCCCTTGGCTTATCTGAGGACCCTCTATCGTAGCCTGCATATGGTGAAGCTGTGGAGGAGCTCCCGATGCAGGACATACTCTTCTTGAGAGTGCGGAACTCGGGTAGGCGGTTCAAGCTATGTGCCCCTCTAGTCCGATTGTAACACTTCCTCGTGCCAGCGACATTCCCGGATGCTTCTTCCCACATGTAGGACAGTCGGGATACCCAGTTTGGCTGTTCCCTGGGCCTCCTTTTGGGCCATTCCACTATTTCTTCTTGCCACTGCGGTCCCTCTTCCAGCTAGTATTCTGGGATTTCGAATCTCCGGTCCACGCCTTACTCTGCTGACTGATGTTGTTCAGGTAGTGCTCGGTGACTAGTACACTACTGAATAGCTCTTCGACGGTCTGGGGTCGATTGACTCACTGGCCACATTGAGCTATCTCTGTCGCAACATTTTTTGTGAGTCCGATCCTCTCCCTTTCGATGACTAACTCTGGCGAGAGCGTGCGGTCGGTTGAACCTTTTCATAGCTTCACTAACTGATAGATCGCCTTGTCGGAACTCGAGGAACTCATCGTAGTGCTTATTTGTGATCCGTCTCTGAAAGAACTCCTCGAAGAACTCCGATTCAAAGTCTGTCCACCTCATTTGATTTACTTGTCTCTTTGCTTTGACTCTCTCCCACCACATCCTTGCATCTCGGAAAGGCGAGCGAGGCACATTTTATCTTTTCGTGCTCGGGCCAATCCAGCTGCTCCACGATGCTCTCCTTTATTTTGAACCAGGCTTGGGCATCCCATGGTTCGCCGGCACCAGAGAAATTTTCTGGTTTCAGCCTCTGCCACTGAATCAGATAGGCTTCGGGCCGGACCCCGGTGGCAGCATTGATTAGCGGTGCTTGCACCATAGTGGTCGTGTTAGGAGTTACGTTCTGCATCCCTGGTGTGGTGCTAGGGTTCCCTTGTTGATTCGTGAGAGCATTGATAACCATTTGTTCTGCGACTGTGTGTAGCTCGGTAACCACATGCATCAAATCTGGTGGGGGTGCTGAGTCATTCCCTCTAGCACTACGTCTCCCATTCATGTTATCTAAGTGATAAATAAATAATTAATTAAGGTATTATTATAATTTCTTCTCATATACAGGCATCTAACATCCCATATCGTAAACAAGGTAAGGTATCCTTTCTAGTGATATTCCTAGGTTAGAGACATGTTTCCATCCTATAAGGCATGGTAAGGTATCATTACTATCTAAGTCACGAGTACGGTTCCATTCTACTAAACAGGATGAGGTATTACTTCTATCTAAGTCACAAGTATGGTTCCATTCTACTAAAACATGATGAGGTATTATTTCTATCTAAATAGAAGACATTCTTCATTATAAAAGAAACTTAAGTATACATAAAGTTACTTACTTGGAAACAGCAGGAAGGAGGCTTGATGTGTGATAGTGGAAAGGTGAACCCGCTCTGATACCACCTGTAACGCCCGCCCTTATCTGCTCTCAGGGCGGCGCTACTTTACTATTTTTTTTTAACATGTTATCATAACTTAAATCTTCTTTTGCACATGCGTCACATATCATATTCATAATCAGCATGTTAACATATCTTGTCACATTTCTAACTTGCATAACATAAAGAGTCATTCATGAGTTCTTAAGTAATTGAAACGATAACATAAATAAGCATCATCCAACATGATACTAAAGTGATCTATAAGTCTTATGTTAAGCAAAGTCTTAAGTGGTTCATTGTGCATGTAATATAAGCAGATAGTAACAGGGTCTTTCTCCACCATGCCACTATCACACACACTTGGCCCTTCCTGCTACTTCCTCTAGTTCAGGTTTCCTTCATCTGCAGTATACGGACAACATACACTATAAGCATATAGCTTAGTAAGATTCTTGCCTACTCACAAAAGCCACAAACTTCATCAAGCAATTAGAAACATGAGCATACTAGCATAAATAGCCTAAGTGTTTCATAGCAACGCTAATTAACAACATACCCACGTAATAAAAAAAAACCTAAGCATGGCATAGAGATTACATCAGCATGTTAAGCATAATTAAATCTAAGCATGGCATAATTTAACATAAGCATTCATAACATTGTAAATCTTAGACATGCATAAAGTACATAATCACAAATATTCTTAACTCAACTATAAGCATCATAACTTCATAAAATCTAACATGTATAAAGGACAAGTTCATAAGCATTCATAACATAAGTATCCGTAACATCATAAATCTTAAACATGCATAAAGTCCTATAGTCACAAATATTCTTAACTCAACTATAAGCATCATAACTTCATAAAATCTAACATGTATAAAGGACAAGTTCATAAGCATTCATAACATAAGTATCCGTAACATCATAAATCTTAAACATGCATAAAGTCCATAGTCACAAATATTCTTAACTCAACTATAAGCATCATAACTTCATAAAATCTAACATGTATAAAGGACAAGTTCATAAGCATTCATAACATAAGTATCCGTAACATCATAAATCTTAAACATGCATAAAGTCCATAGTCACAAATATTCTTAACTCAACTATAAGCATCATAACTTCATAAAATCTAACATGTATAAAGGACATAATCATAAGCATTTTTAAACTTAACCATAAGCATTCATAGACTTTAACATAAGCATGCACAATTTCATAAAAGTCTTTTCTTTTCAAAACATATACATATAGATACTTCAACATAATCATAACTTGCTTGGGGCCCTGTGTTAAGTACCACATAATGCGCTGCTTCCCTAATAGGTCAGTAGCGAGCCACCAGACCTACTAGAGCAAGACCTATTACGTCTTACAAGGGAAAGACATCTTACGTCTTCTTATGTCCCTATGGATTTGATTAACGACCACCTGACGGGTCGGGTACTTAACCTCTTACAAAGTAAAATACTTAATTCCTTTCTTTCTTGTCTTATCATAAGGAGAGCTCTTAATCCCTACTTGAAAGGGAAGCATCTCCATCTTATCTTATCATAAGGAGAGCTCTTAATCCCTACTTGAAAGGGAAGCATCTCCATCTTATCTTATCATAAGGAGAGCTCTTAATCCCTACTTGAAAGGGAAGCATCTCCACCTTAGACATTTCATAGCATACATGCATTCATAACATAAAGGGGTCCTAAAGCATAAACATGTTCATCACATAAGCATATTTCATAGGCATATTCATGGCATGTTAAATCATAAAACATGTTCATCACATAGGCATATTTCATGGCATATTATATCATAAACTTGTTCATCACATGAGCATATTTCCTAGGCATATTCATGGCATGTTAAATCATAAAACATGTTCATCACATAGGCATATTTCATAGCATATTATATCATAAACTTGTTCATCACATGAGCATATTTCCTAGGCATATCCATGGCATATTAAATCATAAAACAGGTTCATCACCTAATCATATTTCATAGGCATATTCATGGCATATTAAATCATAAAACATGTTCATCACATAGGCATATTTCCTAGGCATATTCATGGCATATTAAATCATAAAACATGTTCATCACATAGGCATATTTCCTAGGCATATATCATAGCATAACTTCATAAGGGGCATTTTCATGAAACCCTAACCCTAAAACCATGGGTGGCCGAAACTTATAGGGGCACAAGGCTTGGGTTTTTGTCACCTAAATTCATTCATGTAGGCATATATCATAGCATAACTTCATAAGGGGCATTTTCATGAAACCCTAACCCTAAAACCATGGGTGGCCGAAACTTATAGGGGCATAAGGCTTGGGTTTTTGTCACCTAAATTTATTCATGTAGGCATATATCATAGCATAACTTCATAAGGGCCATTTTCATGAAACCCTAACCCTAAATTCCTTGGTTGGCCGAAACATATATGGCCATGAGTTGGGTTTTTGGCACCTAAAAATCCCTACTTGATGCCTACACTCTATGAACATAACCTTAGAATCAAGTTCATGCAACCCTAACCCTAAAAGCTTGGGTTGGCCGAAACATGTAAGGGCTAAACTCCTTGGACTTTTGACCCTAAAGATTCCTACTTGAAGCATACAACCCATAAAAATTTCCCTAGTAGCATTTTCATGAATCCTAGCCCATAAACTTAGTTAGCCGAGACCTAGGGGGCTACAACTTCATATTTCTTTCATGTAACCTATCCTACAAAACTAATATATTGCAGGTGAGGGAATCTTACATCCTTCGCTTGCTTGTAGTGGGTAGTTGACCTTATGGAAGCCAAGAACTAGCTTCTCCTTGCTTGGATGAGGTTCGGCCAAAGGTGAAAATGGAGAGGGGGAGAGATGGGTTTTCGGTGAGGAAGAAGAAGGGAAGAAGAAGTGGCCAAGTGGAAACTTCCTTCTTCTTTATAAAGGGAGGAAGAGAAGTTTCTCTTCTCTTTTCCATGCCCCTTCATTTACCCTCATCACACTTATCTACAATTTCCCCTCTTCTTCTAATGATATAATCCTATTGGGCTTCTGGTTAGTGGGTGCATCTATAGGGCTTGGCTATCTCTAGAGGTTTGGGGTTCAATTCCTAGGCCTTGCATCTCTTTTTGTCTATTTTCTTTTATTTTTCGAAAAAGCCCACATCAAGCCCATTATTGTAAAGCCAAAAACTCTCGTAAAATTGCTAGAAATTTTACGGGCGTTACAACTGCTGACTCAGGGTCCAGGCACGCATCATCTCTAACATATCGAGCTGACGCTGCTCGATGCGGCTCTGGGACTCCTCCATCCGATCCAGACGCGTCGGCAAGGAAGCTTGGCTCGCTAATAACTCGATACCTAGGCCAACCGGATCACGATAGTCCACGAAATTTGGACTCAGGCCACGACGATCATCTGATGGACCCGCCGCTGATGCATCTACCGGCATCTGATCGTCCTCATCAGCGGCGTCTACATCCTCGTAGTCCTCTGCTGTATCTCTGGGTACTGGAGGAGGCTCTCTGTGTGCCCTGGGTGGTGGTCGTGGCGACAACTCCATCTGGTCAGGCCCCATCCGTAGCTTTGCTAACGAGAAGTTACGAACTGATATCTGATCGTACACCTCGAGAAGCGCTCTCGTGAGAACCCTGTGGATGTTGTCGGCTACGGTCTCTAACCATGCGGTAATGATATGACCAAAAGGCATATGCACTTTCCCTTGTACAGGGGAAATGAAATGCACAATGCAGTGGAACATGTTTAATGCAAAGTTAATATCTAACCTATGACGCATGGCGTATAGTAGAAAGAGATGGGGAGGCCGAATCTTGGCCAGACCCCGAGTGACAATGGGAAGAAAACACCCAACAATGACCTTGTAAAGGACATTGTCAGGTGCAGACAACTCAGTGATAGGAAATAAGTTTTGGGCCGGTGGATGAGGATAACCAAAAACGTGCTCATGCATGGACTCCATAGAGATATGGGCAAAGGGCTCTGGTAAAGGGAAATCCATGGTAGGGTAACAGATAAAAGTGTCATCTGAGGGCTTACACTCGAGAAACTCCTGCAGTATCGCAGGAGTGAACTCTAACTCGCGTTTTGCAATGCGAGTAGTGTAAGTAGGTCCGTCATCCACTTTCTTTAGGTTTTGATAAAATTCCTTAAGAAGGTCGTCGTTAATAGGAAGGATGGGTCGTAGGACGACTTTCATGAGACTATAGTATGAAATTAACTCCATGACATCACTACAATGACGGTTGAAAAAATCCCTGTCGATGTACCTAACCAACATTGGTTGGTACAATCGAGATTCACCCTCAGGTGGATCATTCCTACGGGCTCTCCTATTATGAATGCAATGTATGATATGACATGCAAGGGCAATAATACATGATTAGATAAACCTAAATTATAACGGAAATGAAGATTAGGGCTTGGGTAAAAAATTGTTACTTAGGCGCCATTTGAAGGTGTGGCCGGAGAGAAAACTTAGATGTTCTTTGAAATTGGCCGGAAAACTTCATGGGAGAACTCAGACGCCGGAACCCTAATCGGAACAAAGAAAAATACACCCTAAAACATGTGAACTAGGGCTCGAAACAAGTGAAAAAATGGAAGAGGAGAGGGTTATCTATCAAACCTAATACTTTGGGCGGTTGGCACGGCCGGAAGACTTGGTCGGAGAAGAAGAGCGATCGGAGAGGAGAAGAAGAAACTGAAGTCGCATCGCGTGAAGACGCCGAACCCTAGCGGTTCGGTGTTATAAAATCGCGATGTAGTCGACTGATGTGGAGCATCAGTCGACTGATCGCGGTTTATTACCGGGTTTACCGACCCGGTAGTCGACTGATACGGCTCGGCAATCGACTGCTGAACCTTCTGTGACGTGCTACAGTAGCATCAGTCGACTGATGTTGCTCATCAGTCGACTGATGTGCACATCACTCGACTGCTTGTCGAGCACTCGACTGATGACCCTCGGCCTCGGTGAACAGTACCATCAGTCGACTGATGTATCTCATCAGTCGACTGATGTTCAATCAGTCAAGTCATGAAGCTAGCACTCGACTGATGACCGTATCGTATAAATATCGGCGCTGATGTTATCGATCGGTGATCTTATCGATCGTGATATCGATTTCGATTACAATCTCGATTTCTTCATCTAATTGGTTCCATTTTATCATGTTTATCTTGTATATCGAATGTATTGATGTTATACTTATATTCATATATTTGTTAATGTATTTTTAATGTTTTATTCCATTTTTGCAAACATTAACATTCAATGATTTCCAAATCCTAACATCTCACCCTTTCTAAGTGTTAAAATACACAATCAAGGTAAAAGACTTATTTTGTGAGATGCAATCCATCCTAAACATTCCTTCCATGCAAACATATGGCAAAACATATGAAGCATGGTGAGTACAAGACATCAAGTTGTGTGACACTTGAGTATCGCTCTTGATGTTACTTTTACACGAACTCTTGAAGTGTGCCAACAATCAAAGTTACACACTATGATCTCTAAATCTAGATTGTGCCAATTTTGATCATTTTATCAAACTTCTCAATTAGCATTGGCACATCCTAAATCCACCTAGCGTGAGTCAATCACACTCTTAGGAACCCAAAACCGATTTGAGCTCCTAGGGTTAATTAGGTATTCCTTAGGGATAACCTCCCTAGATACCTTCCTAATGACTTTCCTAGGCTTATTAGCCTTGGTTATTTTGGTCTTGCCTAGGTTAACCTTAGGAATTTCCTTCCTAACAACCTTCTTAGTGGCCACCCTAGGTTTCTTTGAAACCTTGGCCACTAGGCACAAACCTTGGTCAACTCTAGGGATGACTTCCCCATTGACCTTGGTCTTTCTAGACCTAGTTAATGTTCCATAGTCAAATGGAACACTATGATAAGTCACCTTGGACTTAGGTTTGTGACCCAAACCATTCTTGCCCTTGGTTGACTTTTGACTCTTAGGTCCTAGATGTTGACTTTGACTTCTTGACCTAGGAGTTTGACCATTAGACCCTTTAAATTGATTTCGCATAATGTTAAGGGTCTTTTCAAGTTTTTCAAGCCTTGACCTCAAGACTTGATTTTCTTTTTCTAATTGCCCAATTTTAGAATTTTGATTTAAACCATGGGCATTGTACTTTCTAGGCATATGCCTAGTCCATTTAGGGTTAAAACATAGATGTTCTTGTATTTTCTTAATAGATTCCCTAGGTATGATTTTTCTAGGGACATTAGTCCCAAATTTCTCCTTATTCTTAAGGTGAACATTCTTAGCTTCTAAACAAATATATTTGTTATTTCTAGCATGCTCTTTATGATACATAGCAAAATTGCTAAAATTAGTTCTAGCATGCTTTTTAACGTTTAAATTAGACGGAGCATTATTTAAATGTACCTTAGGGTTTGCCTTAGTGGCTCCCCCTACTTGTGATGCTCCTTCTTTGGTCTTTTTGCATCCCCTAGGACATTGATTCCTATAATGTCCTTTTGCATTGCATTTGAAGCATATGATGTGCTCCTTGCTCTTGATATTTTGGGAACCGGCGTCCGTTGACTTTTGTTGACTCTTAGGCACCGGAGGAGCTTTCTTAGGCTTCTTTGAGCATTTGCTCTTGTAATGCCCATACTCCCTACACTCAAAGCACATTATATGATTTTTATTTGAAAATAAAGTGTTTGAGTTACCTAGGGTGGTGGTAGGTGCCGGAGTTGAATTTTGAGCTTCCTCATCTTGATCGGATGTTGAAGGCTCTTCTTGAGGTTGCTCCGGTGTAGAGGATGGTCTCTCCTTTTCAATCCTAGAAGTAGATGCTTCTTCCACCTCTTCTACTTCTTCTTTCTCCGATCCGGAAGTTGACTCCATCTCAACTTCCGATTCCTCACTTTCACTTGAGGATGAACTCTCCTCATGGAATCTTGCCAATTTTCTCTATAGCTCCTTGGCATACATGTAATCCCCTAGCTTGCACAAAACATAATTAGGGATTAAATCTTCCAAAAGTTTCGTTACCTTAATTTCGGTCTTGAGCCTTTGGCGTTGCTCTTGGGTCCACTTTTTCAATTTTAGGACATTTCCCTTCTTATCCCTAGGGGGTTCAAGGCCTTCAACGAGGATGAACCAATCCTCTATGTTCATCATCAAGAATGTTTCCATTCTTGCTCTCCACGCCGGAAAATCTTCTCGGTCGTATGGCGGTGGAGTGTTGATATCCCATCCAAGCTTGTCTTGGAATTCCATCTTCACCCTCTAGCCTTTTGTCTTAGCTCCGGGCGGTTAGTCCGTAGAAGAGCCCTGGGCTCTTCTACGGCTTGTTAGGGATCGTTTGGAACGGCTAGAGGGGGGTGAATAGCGTCAATGGAATTCTTTCGCGTTCGTGTCTACAATTTCGTTAGCGCAGCGGAATATAGATATAATACAATAACGAAATACACAACACGCTAACACAATGATATAACGTGGTTCGGAACCACACGGTTCCTACTCCACGGATCGGGTTCGTACGAACCCTAGCGATGCCACAAACACCACTAATCAATAAACTCCTTCTCGACAACAAGTCGGAGGCGGAGAAACCTCGTACAAATGTTTACAATAATAAACAAGTAAATACAAGCAAATACAATATGAAATACAAATGCAAGTAAAGGAAAAACACTTTACAAGAGCTTTGGATTGCTTGATCTTTGATTGCCTTGAACTAGCTTTGAAGGACTGGAAAGCACCAACTTCCCCCTTCAATTTCGCTCAAGAAAATTGCTATCTTTTCCTCCATCACGAGCTCCTTATATAGCTTCAACCTGTGCTGGAAAAGGTTGATCAGTCGACTGCTCGGGACCATCAGTCGACTGATCACACTGTTGCTGTGAGACAACGGTGTAATCCACGCTGGAAAAATCCAACGGCTAGGACATCAGTCGACTGATCATGACCATCAGTCGACTGATGAGCCATCACTCAGCCGTCCTCGTGATGAGTGAGACTCCATTCTCGTGGCCGAAAATCAGCATCACGATCGATAACATAATCACGATCGTCACGTCCATCGATCGGCCGCTGCAGGCGATCGCTAGGCCACTTCCCGCAGTCAAACCCTAGTTGACTCAGTCCAGTCGACTGCCACATGGCACCAGTCGACTGGCACACCTCAAACATGAGGTTTTAACCCAAGTATGGTTCCCCCATACTTGCTAGACCACCCTTAGCCTAGACCTAAGCCTTCTAGCCACCTCCATCAGCCTCACGCCTCTCGGATCCCTCCAAGTCATCCATGACTTGTTCATCCATCGCGCTAGCCTTCAGGTGCTTCCATTGGCTATGTCATGCTAACGGTGTCTACACCGCCAAGGCACTTTGGACTTACGCCGCCAAGACTCCTCTTGGACTTTACGCCGCCAACCATTGGACTTATGCTGCCAAGACTCCCGCTTGGACTTTACGCCACCAATATCAATCCCCTTGGACTTTCTCTTGCCAACCCATGTTGGACTTTCCATGCCAAGACCATGCTTGGACTTTCCATGCCAACCCATGTTGGACTTTCCATGCCAAGTACTCAAGACTTGGACTTTACCTTGCCAAGACCCATGCTTGGACTTTCCCAAATGCCAAGTGTCCCACTTGGACTTTCTATGCCAAGTACTCAAGACTTGGACTTCCCTATGACAATTACATTGTCATATGTTTTTGTCGAACATCAAAACATCACTCGAGTCAAACTCGAATCCTGGTCAATCGTGACCTGGGTCGATTGCACCAACACAAACCAATACCAAATTACACTACAACCATACCAATGGTTTGTCCAAAACCATATCGATTATGAGCCTCTACTTATACTCTACAAGGAACTGATAACATGATCTTCCGTGTGACACCACACACCATGTTATCTATAATGTAATGTATCAGACAATATGCATAACCATAAATATGCAAACAATGATAATGCGATTCTTATTTCAAAAATAAAGATGTTCATACAAAAGATAGACTTTTTAGTATACATTCCAACAATCTCCCACTTATATTAAAAGACTATGCTGTCCTAATACTGCCATACATCGGATTCCCATTCCCTCCACATGCCTATCAAAAGCTCTCGCTGGAAGGGCTTTAGTGAAAGGATCTGCCAGGTTATCCTCTGATACAATCTTGGCTACAACAACTTCTTCTCGCTTTACAATCTCTCGTATCAGGTGGTACTTGCGCTCTATGTGCTTACTTGTCTTATGGGCTCGTGGTTCCTTCAAGTTTGCAACTGCACCACTGTTATCACAATAAATTGTGATAGTTCTGGGCAAACCAGGAATCACATCCAAGTCCATCAAGAAGTTTCTGAGACATACAACTTCTTTGGATGCCTTAGAGGCTGCCACATACTCAGCTTCCATGGGGGAGTCTGCCATGCATTTCTGCTTGACACTCCTCCATACAATGGCTCCACCTCCCAAAGTAAATACAAAACCCGAGGTAGACTTACTGTTATCCCTGTCTGATTAGAAGTCAAAATCTGTGTAACCCACAGGGAGTAATTGATCTGCCTGGTATACCAGCATATAATCCCTAGTCCTTCTCAGGTACTTCAATTTATGCTTTACGCAGTCCAATTTCTCTATCCTGGATTACTCTGATATCTGCTAACCATGCCCATGGCAAAGTAGATATTCGGCCTCGTACATAACATAGCATACATGAGGCTTCCTATCGCCGAAGCATAAGGAACCACCTTCATCTTCTCTATCTCCTTTGATGTTCTAGGACACATCTCTTTAGATAAAGGAACTCCATGCCTGAAAGGTAGAAAACTATTCTTGGAGTTCTGTATGCTAAAACGAGCCAAAATGGTGTCTATGTATGAAGCTTGAGATATGAAGGTCGAAGCTTCGCTTCCCACTTCAACTTGGTTGCTTGTGCATGGCGATCCCATCTTCTTCCCCGGATTAAAAAAATTAATCCAAGACGATGACAAATTACCCAAGCAACTGATCCATCATCGTGATATTCGATTAGAGTGGTCTCTTGAACAAACTTGTTGTTCAAGCAACCTAACTCTTTTCCTCGATTAGCCACGGAATAGATGATGTACGGATCACCGGTTTTTGTGTTTATCTTCGGGGTCCAAGTAAATTAGCCACATGCAATTACATACATAATACAAAGAAACAAAAGGAAACTAAAACAAGAATTATACCTCTTGTTTACCTCTTGGTCTTCTATTGTATGTCCTATCCTCCTCTTGGACGTTGCGTGGGCAACGATCCTCCAAGAGTTGAAACTTCCTAGATCACGTTCTTCCCTTCTTTGCTCGCTCCAAAAAAAGGGAAGAATACTCGGCTCCCTTCTTCTCCTTACTTGCGCCAACCACCAAGCACCAACTTGGTGTCCGCCGGCTCTAAGGAGAGGGAGAGGATTTACCAGCCAAGATTGATATCTTGCTACCGGCCAAAGGAGAGGGAGAGGTGCTGACCAAGTCTTGATGATGGGTCTTGTTGCCGCCGACCAAAAAGAGAAGCCAACCCTAGGTCGCCGCTGCCCAAGATGAGAAGCAAACCCTAGCCATCTCCTAGTTGCCGACCAACAAACCCTAGCCAAAACCTAGTTGCCGCCCAAGGCTTTTGAAGCAAACCCTAGAATCTAAATTCCCTTGTGCCGCCCAAAGCCAATGCCTCCTATTTATAGATTTTGCCCAAACCTCCTTTTAATCTTGTCCGTTGGAACTAGGTTTCATGAGGGTTTAAATAGGCTACAATAGAGACCATGAGGAGGAGTTGGATCTTGGCTACCCAATGGATCTAGCCCACATAAAGTCCGATCCATTAATGATAATCCATTCCACTAGAGGTTTATCATTGATCTACCTCACCAACCCCCATAAATAAATATGAGCTCCATATATTAATTGTACAAATATCTCCCCGTATTTAAGATCTCGAATGTCCGTCAATTAATTAATTTATTGACAATTAATTAATCAATATCTAACTCCATGAGTAGTACCACTCAACCTTATCATCATGCTAGACCAAGTCCACCTGCAGGGTTTACATGATGATCCTTATGAGCTCCTCAAGGGGACATTATCATCCTAATATATAGGACACGATTTCCTCCTATAATCAACGACACACCATGTAAATAATATCATTTCCCAACTTACCGAGCCTATCGATTTAATCTATAAATCTCGCCCATTGGTAAATCAAAGAAATAAATACTAAGTACATGTGCCTGTTATTATATCGGGATTAAGAGCATGTACACCATAATATCCGAGGTCTGATTCAATTATGTAGTCAGTAATAAATTGAATCACCTCTAAGTCGGTCCTGCTCAATACACACAAAGTGTACTAGTGTAATTCTATAGTCAAGACAAACCAATATCAAATTACACTACAACCATACCAATGGTTGTCCAAAACCATCTCGGTTGTGAACCTTTACTTATACTCTACAAGGAACTGATAACATGATCTCCCGTGTGACACTACACACCATGTTATCTACAATGTAATGTATCAGACAATATATGTAACGCCCATAAAATTTCTAGCAATTTTACAAGAATTTTTGGCTTGATGATAATGGGCCTTATGTGGGCTTTTTCAAAAATAAAAGAAAATAAGCCAAAAGGGATGCAAGGCCTAGGAATTGAACCCCAAACCTCTAGATAGCCAAGCCCTATAGATGCATCCACTAACCAGAAGCCCAATAAGATTTCATCATTAGAGGAATAGGGGAAATTATAGTTAAGTGTAAGGGAGATTAAGGGACTCTTCAAGTGAATAAATAGGGGGAATGAGGGGGCATGAGTTACCAAACTTGTTTTCTCCTCCTCTTCTTCTTCCTCACCGAACCCTAGAGCTCCCCCTCTCCATCTTTGGCCGAACCTCATCCAAGCAAGAAGCAAGGCTAGGTTGCTTCCCTTAGGTTATTTTCCAACCAAAAAGAAACGCGAAGGATGTAAGTATCCCTCACCTGAATACGAGTAGCTTTCGGTTGATGCTTTGTGTAAAAATCCCTATGATACATTCGGCCAAGTTTAGTTTTGATGTCCAAGGAAGTTCTATATCATGTTTTGTAAGAATAAGATGATGTTAGAATATAAAATGAATTAGGTTAAAAGTTAACCCTAAAAACCTCTATGAACTATTCGGCCAACATGTGTTTTTGGTGTTTCATTGAAGTTCTATACCATGTTTTGCATGCATATGATGATGTTGGGATGTAAATTGAACTAGGTTAAAAGTCTAACCCTAAAAGCTTCCATGGATCATTCGGCCACCCCCTTGTTTTGAAGTTTCAATGAAGTTTTATTCCATGTTTTTGTATGCATATGATGGTGTTAGTATGTTAGAGGGATTAGGTTAAAAGTCTAACCCTAAAAGCTTCCATGGATCATTCGGCCACCCCCCCTTGTTTTGATGTTTCAATGAAGTTTTATTCCATGTTTTGTATGCATATGATGATGTTAGTATGTTAGAGGGATTAGGTTAAAAGTCTAACCCTAAAACATACTAACATGGTTTTATTCCCTAGACCTAGACTCAACCTTCTAGCTTCTCATTAAGCCTTGCGCCTTCAGGATCCCTCCGAGTCCGCGACTTGTTCATCCTTTGCGCTTTGCTTCCAAAAGCTTCCTTCGGTTTCGTCATGTCTTGGGTTGCCAAATGCTTGGACTTTACGCCGCCAAGACTACAAGCTTGGACTTATGCTGCCAAGACTTTACTTTGGACTTCCTTTGCCAAGGTTTACTTTGGACTTTATGCTGCCAAGACTACAAGCTTGGTCTTATGCCGCCAAGTCCATCCCTTGGACTTCCTTTGCCAAGATCATACTTGGACTTCCTTTTACCAAGTCTTCATCCTTGGATTTCCCTGTCACTTAAACACATTCGTAATTAGATCACAAGATATTGCCTAACTTAGATGATTATCCAAACATCAAAACATATAAATGCTTGGAGCATTGTTGCACCAACAATCTCCCCCTTTTTGATGTTTGACAATCATTTAAGTTAGGTCTTTAAAGATACACACATAATCATCTAACTTAAGTATTCCTTCTCCCCCTTTGACATACATCAAAAAGAGAAGGATGAAAGAATTTAGACTGTTGGATCTTGGACTAAGGTATTAGATTGAAATTAAGCTCCCCCTTAATCCAAGATAGGATGTAAATTACATTTGAAGCAAAGCATAATCTAAAATTCAAAAGTTAAATCCTAACTTAGCACCAACAATGGTTTTGGGGATAAAAGGATAGAATTTATTGAAACTCCCCCTAAACCACTGTATTAAGCAGTCCTAAAACTCGTTTATACATAATATTATCATACTAGAGTGTTAGGACATCAAAAATACACCAAATATCAGAAAATGGAGCTTATTATTAGAAAACCCAGTGTATCATCGGTCATTTGGAACCGATCATTCTATGCCTGAAATCGAAATTTCAGCATTTTCAGCCTATTTTCAAAAATGCGGTAGAAATTCCAGAGATCTCGAAAAATCACGAAATTTTGCGTACACATTTTTGAAATCATACTTTACTAAGGAAAAATGATTTGAAAAATATATGTTTTCCAGATTTCAAGATGGATACAAATTTGGAAACTTACAAAAGTTCTAAAGAATTTTCAAACTTTGTATCACTTTTGTGATTCACTTGAAAACTGTTTTCCAAAATATAATGAACATAGTTTAACATATATATGATTTGGAATTTCCAACCATGTTCTTAGAGCTATGTACTCATTACTTGAATACAAGCCTTCCCAATGGTTGGTCCATAAGGTATTTATGTCTCTAGGTGTGTCATTGACTCATATTAATGCATCATAACAAGCATGATGAGCCAAGTACACCTTCCCTATCATCTCACATGGTTCTAAGTGTCTCAATACAAAAATCAAGGTTTCTTAAGGCTTTTTGTGAGATGTATCAAGGTATAAAGATAACATATAAACATGGGATCATGCAAACCTAGAATTTTACTCTACAAAGCACATACCAAGCTCTCTCCTTAAAGATGAAAATTCATTTTCGGGAAGAGCTTTGGTGAAGATATCGGCAAGGTTGGACTTAGATTCTACATAATTAAGTTCAATGTCCCCTCTTGCCACATGATCTCTTATGAAGTGATGTTTCACTTCAATGTGCTTGGTCCTAGAGTGATGTACCGGATTTTTGGTCAAGTTGATGGTACTCACATTATCACAATAAACTTTAATGTTAGAGTAGTGTAGCTCATAGTCTACAAGAGTATGCCTCATCCAAAGTAATTGAGCTACACAACCACCCATAGCCACATATTCGGCTTCGGTGGTTGATAAAGCAACACAATGTTGCTTCCTACTACTCCAACTAACTAGGGAGGACCCAAGAAATTGACATCCACCACTAGTACTTTTCCTATCCAATTTGCATCCGGCATAATCGGAATCGGTATAACCAAGTAATTCAAATGACTTAGTCCTAGGATACCAAAGTCCTACATTTAGGGTGCCTTTAATATATCTTAATATTCTTTTGACGGCTACCAAATGTGATTCTTTGGCACAAGATTGGTATCTTGCACACATACCTACCGCAAATAAAATGTCGGGTCTACTAGCGGTTAGGTATAGTAAGCTACCAATCATACTCCTATACAATTTAAGATCAATTGATTTACCTTCATGATCACTATCTATTCTAGTGCTAGTGGCCACAGGAGTGGTTACAATTTTGGCATTTTCCAAACCAAATTTCTTGATCATTTCATTTGCATATTTGGTTTGATAAATATGAATACCCTCATTGGTTTGTTTGACTTGTAAACCTAGGAAAAAGGTAAGCTCTCCAACCAAACTCATTTCAAATTCATTTTCCATATTTTTTATAAAGTCTTGAAGAAGATCATCATTTGTTGACCCAAAAATGATATCATCAACATATACTTGGGCTATGAATATATCTTTTAACGTTGACTTTATAAACAAAGTTTGATCTACTTGGCCTCTTCTAAAATCCTTAGAAATTAAGAAGGATGACAATCTTTCATACCATGCCCGGGGAGCTTGTTTTAACCCATATAATGCTTTCCTAAGCTTACATACATGATTTGGATAATCTATGTTCTCAAATCCGGATGGTTGCTCTACATATACTTCCTCCTTAATAAAACCATTTAAGAATGCCGATTTAACATCCATTTGGTAAAGTTTAAATCCCATGTAGGAAGCATACCCTAAGAGAATCCTAATAGATTCTAACCTTGCAACCGGGGCATAAGTCTCATCATAGTCAAGCCCCTCAACTTGATTGAATCCCCTAGCAACCAACCTAGCTTTATTTCTAGTGATATTTCCTTGATCATCTAGCTTATTCCTAAAGACCCATCTTGTAGTAATTATGGTGCTATCATTGGGTCTAGGTACTAATTCCCACACTTGACTTCTCTCAAATTGAGCCAATTCATCTTGCATTGCCAAAATCCGGATCATGTAATGCATCATTGATCGATTTGGGCTCAATTTGTGAGATAAGAGCAACTTGACTAGTAGGAGGTCTATGAAATGACCTAGTTCTTACTCCTTGAGATAGATCTCCTACTACTTGGTCAAGTGGATGATCTTGATGAATTCTTAGGTTTCTAGAAGGGATTTCAATTTGATCATTGTTATCTTCCACCCTTCTTTCATCATCGGAGTCTCCTCTTCCTCCCCCTTGATCATTACCCCTAATGGTCAAATTTTGAAGTTTTTGGGTAATGTCTTGATTATTGTCATTAATATCCTTATCAATGGAGGACTTTCTAGGGTAGGTACTAGTAGTTTCATCAAATTGAACATTGGAAGACTCCTCAATCCCTTTGGTTCTCTTATTGTAGACTCTATACCCTACTTGTGGATGAGTATCCAACTAGGATTCCCTCATCCGCTTTTGATTCAAATTTTCCTAAGTTATCTTTGGTGTTTAGAATATAAACTTTACATCCAAAGACTTTGAAATAATGAATTGTGGGTATAGTCCCATTCCATAATTCAAATGGTGTTTTTCCTAAAAACCTATGGATTTGAACCCTATTTTGGATATAGCAAGCGGTATTAACCGCTTTCGCCCACAAGTAGCTAGGTAGAGAATATGCATTAAGCATAGTCCTAGCCGCCTCTTGTAGGGCACGATTTCTCCTTTCCACCACCCCATTTTGTTGGGGTGTTCTAGGACAAGAGAACTCATGCTTGTACCCTTGCTCTAAACAAAATTGTGAAAATTTTAGATTTTCAAATTCACCACCATGATCACTACGGATCTGGTTGATTTTGAGACTCTTTTCATTTTCAACCCTTTTACTAAATCCTATGATTATTTCTAAGGTATCATCCTTATGTTTCATAAAATAGACCCAAGTATACCTAGAAAAATCATCTACTATAACCAAACAATATTTATTACCATTTAAAGATGGAGTACTATGGCAATCAAATAAGTCAAGATGCAATAATTCTAATGGTAAAGAGGTATTGGTTAGGGTTTTACCTTTGTGTGATGCCTTTGTTTGTTTTCCTTCTTGGCATGCATCACACAATTTGTTCTTGACATACTTGATCTTTGGTAGCCCTTTGACCAACTCCATCTTGGCTACCTTGGCTATGTTTTTCATGTTGATATGCCCCAATCTTCTATGCCATAGCCAACTTTCCTCTTCTTTTGCAACAAAACACTTAGTAGAAATGTTAGAAGCATATGAAAGATCAACATAATAGATGTTTGATTTCCTATATCCAACTAACATACAATCATTTAATTCCTTGTGTTTAATCATGCATTTAGAGGATTCAAAAGAGACATGATAGTTTGCATCACAAAGTTGACTAACACTTAATAAATTAAATTTCATATTTTCAACTAGCAATACTTTGTGAATAACAATTTTAGGGGATACCTCAATTGTACCTCTACCTAATATCTTGAGTTTTCCACTATTCCCAAAGGACACTCCCTTCTTCACATATTTAATTGTGGAGAACTTGCTCACATCCCCGGTCATATGTGTTGAGCAACCGCTATCCACAATCCACATACCTCGCTCTCCTACCTAAATCACATGAAAAACACAAGCTTTTGGTACCCAAACATTTGGACCAGTAACATTAAGTAAAAACTTCTTAGATACCCAAGCTTTCTTAACCTTACCCTTAATGGTTGCTTTCCTATTAATTAATGAAATATAAGCAACTTCTTTTTCTTTTGGCTTATATCCTAACCCGACCTTGTTATAAACCGCTCTTTGTCTACTAAGAATCATATCAAGACACTTTGAGCCATTTGAAAATTTTTCTAAACATGCTTTCAATTCACTAACCTCATCCTTAAGTTTGTCATTTTCTTCCCTCAGCATGCAAGAGTCAATATGTGAAGGCTTTTCATTCCTAATGGCCTTTAGTTCTACCTTCATGCTCTTAACCTTAGATTTTGACTTATCTAGAGCTTCTTTAAGATAAGCAATTGATTTATAGAGAAGCATAACCTTGGGAGAATTCATTACCTCATCGTCACTAGATGACGATTCATCACTTGAAGAATCTTCTTGACTTGATGTGCCGGAATCATCTTCTAATGCCATGAGTGCCACATGGCGAGTGATGTGGCAAAGCTCATCATCGGATGAAGAGTCTTCAACACTTGGTGTGTCCCATGTGGTTTGAGCCACCATGGCCTCCTTCTTCTTCTTTTCCTTCTTGTCCTTCTTTTTCTTTTTCTTTTCCTCCTTCTTCTTTAGCTCCGGACAATTCGGCTTTATATGCCCCTTCTTATTGCAAGCATGGCAAATCACATTATTGCTAAAACTTGAATTACCATTAAATTTACCTTTTGAGGAATGAGACCCCTTCCTTGCTTCTCTATTCTTGAACTCTCTTGACTTTCTATAAAGCTTCTTGACGAAATTTGCCATTTCACTAGATGAGTCCCCATCGCTACTTGACTCATCCTCCGACTCGGATGATGATGATGCTTCTTTTCTTTCCTTCTTCTTCTTTTCTTTCTTGTCCTTCTTTTCAACAAATAGAGCTAAACCCTTTTCCTTAGAGGACATGTTAGTTTGCTCATGTAATTCAAACTCACAAAATAATTCATCAATTTTAATTTGAGATAAATCCCTAGTTACCTTAATGGCATCAACTATTGAAGTCCATAAAGAATTTCTAGGAAATGCTTGTAAAATATACCTTACCAAATTCCGGTTGTCAACTCGCTCACCTATGATATGGAGTCCGTTTACAATTTCCTTGAACCTTCCATGCATTTGACTTACGGTTTCATGCATCTTCATTTGGAAGGCTTGAAGTTGTCCAATTAATAGGTCCTTCTTGGCCTTCTTTGATTTCTTGGAACCTTCATTTAGCTCAATGAGCTTTTCCCATAGCTCCTTGGCAGATTCAAAAGGCCCCACCTTGTTGAGTTGCTCCATTGTGATGCCGCATTGGATGGTGAGGACGGCCTTTGCATTTGATTCAAATTTCTTGTTTATTTCTCTTGTCCAATCCTTGCTTGGAATAGGATGTCCATGTTCATCCACCGGTTCCTCGAAGCCATCTACAACACTATGCCAAATTTCAATATTACTCATAAGCTAGTACTTCATCCTACCTTTCCAATACGCAAAATGACTCCCATCGAAGAGCGGTGGCTTGGCGATGCTATATCCCTCTTGAAGAGCCATTGATGTCTTGGTTGATGGTGAGATCTTCCAAGCTATCCGGGCTCTGATACCACTTGTTAGGACCCTTGGAATGGCTAGAGGGGGGGGGGTGATTAGCCTTTCTTCTTTTCTACAAAAATGTTAGCAGAAGCAATACAAAATATAAACACAAATCAAAGCAAGAACAAGGCTAACACCCGATGTACGTGGTTCGAAGATGACACTCCTACTCCACGACAATCCGTAAGGTGGATTAGCCCTAATCAACCTTCACTAGAACCTCCTTTGGATGAACCAAGGTGGAGAAACCTTTCTTACAATACTCTCCTCTTCTTTACAATGATGGATGATCAAGAACAAGAGAAGAGGAGGATTTAAATCACTAAAAACACTTGGAAGGCTTGGTGAGCACGAGAGTATAGTTAGGAGTAAGAGCACTAGCTTCACCAAGCTCCCCATGGCCCCTTTTTATAGAAGAGGGGCTGTTTTTCCCGTTGGGCGTCGATCGACGACCGATGCATACCATCACGATCAGCCGGCCAACGGCCGAACGCGATCTCCGCGGAGATTCGTAGCCATAATCTCCAACGGCCAGGTGATCAGTCGACTGATCCCTCCATCAGTCGACTGATGGGGTGATCAGTCGAGTGATCAAGGCAGCAGTCGAGTGAGACTGCATTCTGTAGCGATATTTCCCTTGATCAGTCGACTGATGCCATTGGCAGTCGATAGCGATCGATCGATCGCTTCACCAAGGCGGTCGATCGATGGTCGAGGTTTCATCCCGACTTAGTCGAACACCGACTGGGCCGATCGATACATCGTATCAGTCGACTGATACTCATCAAGTATGAGTAATTCATACTTGATTTTATTCCCTAGACCTAGACTCAACCTTCTAGCTTCTCATTAAGCCTTGCGCCTTCAGGATCCCTCCGAGTCCGCGACTTGTTCATCCTTTGCGCTTTGCTTCCAAAAGCTTCCTTCGGTTTCGTCATGTCTTGGGTTGCCAAATGCTTGGACTTTACGCCGCCAAGACTATAAGCTTGGACTTATGCTGCCAAGACTTTACTTTGGACTTCCTTTGCCAAGGTTCACTTTGGACTTTATGCTGCCAAGACTACAAGCTTGGTCTTATGCCGCCAAGTCCATCCCTTGGACTTCCTTTGCCAAGATCATACTTGGACTTCCTTTTACCAAGTCTTCATCCTTGGATTTCCCTGTCACTTAAACACATTCGTAATTAGATCACAAGATATTACCTAACTTAGATGATTAGCCAAACATCAAAACATATAAATGCTTGGAGCATTGTTGCACCAACAAAAGCTTCCATGGATTATTCGGCCACCCCCTTGTTTGAAGTTTCAATGAAGTTTTATTCCATGTTTTTGTATGCATATGATGGTGTTAGTATGTTAGAGGGATTAGGTTAAAAGTCTAACCCTAAAAGTTTCCATGGATCATTCGGCCACCTCCCCTTGTTTTGATGTTTCAATGAAGTTTTATTCCATGTTTTGTATGCATATGATGATGTTAGTATGTTAGAGGGATTAGGTTAAAAGTCTAACCCTAAAAGCCCCTTGAACCATTCGGCCACCCCTTTATTTTGATGATTCAATGAAGTTTTATACCATGTTTTGTATGCATATGATGATGTTAGCATGTTAGATGGATTAGGTTAAAGGTTTAACCCTAAAAGCCCCATGAACCATTCGGCCAACCATTGTTCTTTAACATGCTCTAGGTTAGGTTAACATGTGTTTTATGTTTAGGTGAATTCATGTTGACTTGTGATATTAAATGATGCTAGATGAAGATAACATGCTCTAGGTTAGTGGTTACTTACTCTTGATGTTTATGCCTTATGCCATGCCCTATATGTATGTGATATTTAAGATATGTTATGAAATGAAATACAATATGATTATGAAATGAAGTATGATATGTTTATGAAATGAAAAATGATATGTTCATGAAGTGAAGTACGATATGTTAGGAAATGAAGTATGCTATGTTTGCAAAATGAAATAAGATATGTTATAATAAAAGCATATAAGTATTTTACCTTCTGCATGGCTTGTACCAGGACCCTAACAAGGTCCAAAGGGATGGACTCCTAAGATGCCCTAGGCCGACGGACTAAGATCGGGCCTGGATGGGCTTCTATGTATGATTGCCCCTAGGTCGACGGACTAAGATCGGGCCTAGGATGGGCTTCTATGTATGATTGCCCCTAGGTCGACAGACTAAGATCGGGCCTAGTACGGGATGGGCTCCAAGATGCCCTAGGTCGATGGACTAAGATCGGGCCTAGGATGGGCTTCTACGCTATGACGATTGCCCTAGGTCGACGGACTAAGATCGGGCCTAGTAACCTAGTAGGTTCGAGACTTGCTACCTCGGGTCTATTTAGGGATGCGTGCTATGATGATGAAGAAGTGGTACAATGCCGGGCCCAAATATGTTGAGATTTATGTTTATGTACCTATAATATATGTTTTTAAAAAGCATCCTGCATACGTTTACATGATTTGATTGTTATGTTCACATGCTATGTTGATATGTCATATATATGTTGCATGTTATGTTTGATATGTCATGTTTATGCTGCTATGTTACATATGATGTATGCTATGTTTGATATGTCATACATATGTTGTATGTTATGTTGATATGTCATGTATATGTTGCTATGTTACATATGTTGTATGTTATGTTTGATTAAGTCATATATTTACATGATATGCTGCTATGATATATATGTTACATGTTATGTTTACTTATGTTACTTATGCTACATATTAAGTTTCTTACGTCATGTATGTTACATGTTAAGTTGCTTATATGTTATGAATGTTACATGCCATGATTAATGTCGATATATGGTTTTTGTGAGTAGGACAGGATCTTACTAAGCCTATGTGCTTATAGTTTATCTTTCCCTCGTACTGCAGATAAGGGTAAGGGATGGATAAACTAAAGGGAGCAGCAGGAGGGGCCAAATGTGTGTGGTAGTGGCATGGTGGAGAAGATCCGTTATATCCTTATATATATGTTTCCCTATGATGATGACGTTTATGGATGTCCTTATTTATGTCTCCTTATGATGATGATGTTTATGGACTTGAACTAAGCACTAAGTATCTATATATGTTATGATGCATGCTCTATGTTAAGAAGAAGTATCTATATATGTCAATGCATGTTTATGTTTAAAAGAAAAAAAATGTATCTAAAGTCTTTCGCTGTAAGTAGTAAGAAGTGTATGTATGTATTGTCGCGTCACGCGCCGCCCCTTCGGACCCTTGGAAAAGGGCGGGCGTGACAATATACATAACCATAAATATGCAAACAATGATCATGTGATTCTTATTTTAAAAATAAAGATGTTCATACAAAAGATAGACTTTTCAGTATACATCCCAACAAGATAAGCACAACATCCTTTTCCTGCGATCCCTTATAACCTTGATCCCAAGGATGTGTCCCACTTCTCCCAAGTCCTTCATATCAAACTGTTTGGACAACCATAACCTTACGTCTGATAACACTTTGACATTATTGTCAATTAACAAAATGTCATCTACGTATAGTACAAGAAATACCACTACATTTTGGTCATATCTCTTGTATACAAAAGACTCATCCGGACTTTGAATAAATCCATAAGACTGGATTACCTCATCAAAGAGGATGTTCCAAGATCTCGAAGCTTGTTTCAATCCATAAATGAATCGATTAAGCTTGCACACAAGATGCTCTTTGCCCTTTGCAATGAATCCCTCTGGTTGCTCCATATAGATGTTTTCCTCAAGACTTCCATTAAGGAAAGCTGTCTTGACATCCATCTGCCACACCTCATAATCCATATGAACAACAATAGATAAGAGAATCCGGATAGACTTAAGCATGACTATCGGCGAAAAAGTCTCCTCATAATCGATACCCTCTTTCTGAGTATACCCTTTCGCAACTAGCCTTGCTTTGAAGGCCTCAACCTTCCCATCTATTCCTCTCTTTCTTTTGTAGATCCACTTGCATCCAATGGTTTTTTACACCATTGGGTGGTTCTACTAGCTCCCAGACCTGATTTGAATTCATAGATTCTATCTCAGAATTCATCGCACTTTGCCAAGATACCGCATCTTTATCTTGGATTGCCTCGTCATATGTCTAGGGATCAGGTTCATGTTCGCCAGGGACCAAATCAGAAGATTCTTTCAAGAACATAAATCTATCAGGTTGTCTAACAACCCTCCCACTACGACGAGGTATCACTTGTGTATCCTCTGTGGCATGCAGTGCAGTCACTTGTGGTATATCCTCTCGTACTGGTGATACTGAAGTAGTGACTTCCCCTCTCAATTCCTTTAGAACAATCTTACTCATGGGCTTATGGTTCATCACATAGTCTTCCTCTAAAACCTGACATTTGTGCTAACGATCACCCTCTGATCTCTAGGACTATAGAACAAACCACCTTTCATTCCTCTAGGATAGCCTACAAACACGCACACTTCTGTACGAGATTCCAACTTACCAGCATTTGCCTTTAGCACATGTGCTGGACTCCCCCAAATCCGAATGTGTCTTAGACTAGGCTTTCGCCCAATCCACAATTCTGTGGAAGTAGAAGGCACTGATTTAGATGGTACCAAGTTCAGAATATACACTATCGTATCCAGAGCATACTCCCAGAATGAATCTGGTAACTCAGAATAACTCATCAACGATCTAACCATCTTTATAAGAGTCCTATTCCTTCGCTTCGCTACACTATTCTACTGGGGTGTGCCAGGTGCAGATAATTGGGATTGAATCCCAGCCTTTGATAAGTAATTCCTAAACTCTCCCAAGAGATACTCACCACCACGAACAGATCGTAGTGTCTTGATACTTTTACCTTGACGTTTCTCCACATCAGCCTTGAATTCTTTGAACCTGTCAAAACATTCAAACTTGTGGTACATCAAGTAAATGTATCCATATCTTGAATAATCGTCTATAAAAGAGATGAAATATTCAAAACCACCTCTAGCCTGGATAGACATAAGACCTCACAAATCAGAATGAACCAATTCCAACACATCTTTGGCTCTATACCCCTTGGCCTTAAAAGACCTCTCGGTCATTTTACCTTCCAAGCAAGATTTGCAAGTTGGGAAATCTTTCACCACTAATGAACCCAAAGGTCCATCAGCTATCAACCTTTGAATTCTACTTAGGTTAATATGACCTAACCTTAGATGCCAAAGATACGTTTGGTTCATTTTTGAAGGTTCTTTTCTCTTATTAGATTTAGAAGATGAGTTATTTACTTTTATTTGCATCGTGGGAGCTTTTGGTTCAAGTGTATATAAATTGCCTACTAACGCACTAGAACAAATAATCTCCCTATTCCTTTTTATAACAACTCTATCATTAAAAGAAACAGAATATCGATCCAAAAACAATTTAGAAACCGAAATCAAATTCTTTCTAAATAAAGGTACATAAAGGCAATTTCTCAGAACCAAAGTTTTATTCTTATCAAAAGATAAATAAACATCTCTCACTACAATAGCCGCCACCTTCGTAGCATCGCCCAAGTAAACGGTAATCTCCCTCTCAGCTAGTCGTCTAGTTTCCTGGAACCCCTGCAAAGTATTGCAGACATGATCAGTGGCTCCCGTATCTACACACCAGGTGCCAGTAGATAACACCGCTAAACATGTTTCAACGACTAGACCAAAAGATATACCTTTGTTCTGCTTCCGGTTGGGGCAATCAACCTTCTAATGTCCAGTCTGCTTGCAAGTGAAGCACTTGCCTTTCGGCTTCTTCACTCCTCCTAGAGATCCTCCCGCCACCTTTGCTCCACCTTGTTTCTTCTTCTTCTTGCCTTTCGGCTTAGAAGTAGAAACCTTCTGAGAAGCCATGGCCTGAGCCTGAGCACTTTGACGAAAAAGCCCCTCTACTGCTTGGAGTTCTGTCAGAAGCTCCGCTAATGAATACAACCTTTTATTCATGTTGTAATTTAGGCGAAACTGCTCAAAACTCCTAGGTAGAGATTGGAGAATGATATCGACCTAGGTTTCCCCATCGATCTCAGCTCCAAGGACTTCCAGCTCATTCAAATGAGACATCATCTTGAGAACATGATCCCTCACAGGTGTTCCCTCGACCATGGTGGTCGTCATCAAGTTCCTCATGGCTTCCTGCCTTGCAGCCCGATTCTGATTTCCGAAAAGTTCCTTGAGATTGAGCATCATGTCATAAGCAGTGGGCATGACTTGATGCTGATGTTGCAATACATTTGACATAGAAATCAAAATGCAACACCGCACCATCTCATCAGCCTTAATCCACTTTTTATAACTCTCTTTCTCCTTTTCCCCAGAATCATCCGTAGGCTTAGAAGGACATTCTTCGAAGAGTACATACTTATACTCCTCAGCAGTCAAGATAATAGCTAGATTCCTTTTCCAATCAACATAATTGAGTCCAGTAAGTTTATTCTCCTTTAGTATCACAGCAAGTGGGTTGAAAGTCATTTTTGAAAAACCTAAGAATCACATAGATCAAAACATTATATTTTAAAAATTTATTGATTCCTCAAACAATAAAATTTTAAAATCAACCAACACCTCAAAACACCGAGAATATCGTATGCCATGATAGTGTGGACGTATACGAATTCAACATTTGTAAGTGGAGGTTTTACCCATTATTTTTATTATCCTGTCAACCTAACATTTTGACAAATAAAATTAATAGTTGGTTCCTCTTCGGCCCTACAAATAAAAGCAGTGACTCCGATGGGGAGGATACTCTTATTTGCATCTAAGTGTTCACCATTACTCGATACCAAGGCAATTATCTCGGATTATGTGGCTTTCGATGGAGAAGTACACACACTCCTAAATAATTTCCTATAACCATATTTGACCCTGTGATCCACAAAACAAACTCATTCGATGGGGAGGAAGACACTCAGAGCCGACGCGCAAGTTTGTTTGCATCACATGTCAAATCGTAATGGAGGCCATGGGAATTTAAAAAAAATATCCCTCTCCCACTTAGTAATTTAAAATGAGGAATTTTCCTAGCACACAACATGCATATCAAACAAGAAGCAATAAATATGAAAAAAAATATTTTCCAACTATTATAACTTTTGTTCTCCAATATGCCTCTCGTCATGTCGCCATCTCGTCTGCTCCTCCCTACGCCATGTACAAGCCATCCAGAGATCCGAGACGAGAACAATTATTTTAATTTACATCCATCGATCCTATACTCCATAAAGGAGTGTACATGAAATCTAGATCGAAAGTAAACTAAAATAAAAGAGTGGCTAAACAATGCCGTACTTAATTACAAAATTTAAATACTAGCCTCGTCAACCCCGAGGATTCAAATAATATTACAATTACACACATCCAATCACATACACACACATATGACCGTAATAGTTGGATCTTATGCCTGCAACCAAAAAGTTAGCCTACGCACATCCTACTATTATCCGACACATACAATATATGATAAGTGCATAAAAGTAACCGAATCATAAACACACAAAACTGGAAACTGTTGCTCTGATACCACTTGAAGGTCGAAGCTTTGCTTCCCTTTTCAACTTGGTCTCTTGTGCATGGCGATCCTATCTACGTCCCCGGATTAAAAAAATTAATCTTTGATGAAGACGGATTACCCAAGCAACCGATCCATCATCATGCTATTTGATTCGAGTTGTCACTTGAATAAACTTGTTATTCAAGCAACCTAACTCTTTTCCTCGATTAGCCGCGAAATAGATGATGTACGGATCGTCGGATTTTGTGTTTATCTTCGGGGTCTAAGAAAATTAGCCACATACAATTATACAAAAGAACTAAATCAAAATAAACAAGATTATACCTTTTGTATGCCTCTTGAACTTCTATTGTATATCCTTTCCTCCTCTTGAACATTGTGTGGGCAACGATCCTTCAAGAGTTGAAACCTCCTAGATCGCGTATCTTCCTTTTCTTGTTCGCTACGAACAAAGGAAGATAATCAAAGACTTCTTCTCCTTTCTAGAACCAACCACCAAGCTCCAAGCTTGATCCTTGCCGCCAACCAAGGAGAGGAAGAGGAATGTGGGCGCCGGCCAAAAGCTCCAAGGGAAGAAGCCCTAACTCTTGCCGCCGGCCAAGACTTGAGGGAAGAAGGTGCCTCCCTAGGAGAGGAGAAGGAGGTGCTGGCCAAGAACAAAGGAAAAGAATGAAAACCCTAATCCTCCTCTTGGTTGCCACTGGCCTTAAGGGAGAAGCCAACACAATGGTTGCCGCCCAACCTCTCCAAACCCTAGCACCCAAAAACCAAGATAGATAATCTCCCTTGTCGCCCAAGCCTTGTAACCTATTTATAGATTTTGCTCAAACCTCCTTTTAATCTTGTCCGTCAGATCTAGGTTTCATGAGGGTTTTAATAGGCTACAATAGGGACCATGAGGAGGAGTTGGATCTTGGCCACCCAATGGATCTAGCCCGCATAAAGTCCGATCCATTAATAATAATCCATTCCACTAGAGGTTTATCATTGATCTACCTCACCAACCCCCATAAATAAATATGAGCTCCATATATTAATTGTACAAATATCTCCCCGTGTTTAAGATCTCGAATGTCCGTCAATTAATTAATTTACTGACGATTAATTAATCAACATCTAACTCCATGAGTAGTACCACTAAACCTTATCATCATGCCGGACCAAGTTCACCTGCAGGGTTTACATGATGATCCTTATGAGCTCCTCAAGAAGACATCATCATCCTAATATATAGGAAACGGTTTCCTCCTATAATCAATGACACACCATGTAAATAATATCATTTCCCAACTTACCGAGCCTATCGATTTAATCTAAAAATCTCACTCATTGGTAAATCAAAAAAATAAATACTAAGTTTATGTGCCCGTTATTATATCGGGATTAAGAGCATGTACACCATAATATTCGAGGTCCGATTTAATTATGTAGTCAGCAATAAATTGAATCACCTCTAAGTCGGTCATGCTCAATACACACAAAGTGTACTAGTGTAATTCTATGGTCAAGACAAACCAATATCAAATTACACTACAACCATACCAATAGTTTGTCCAAAACCATCTCGGTTGTGAGCCTCTACTTATACTCTACAAGGAACTGATAACATGATCTTCCGTGTGACATCACACACCATGTTATCTACAATATAAAGTATTAGACAATATGCATAACCATAAATATGAAAACAATAATCATGTGATTCTTATTTCAAAAATAAAGATGTTCATACAAAAGATAGACTTTTCAGTATACATCCCAACTCTCACATGTCTCTAGGGTATTTGAAAACACACACATGTCAATATAATGTGAGATGTGGGTTTTGGTTATCTTAATCTAAAGCCTCATGCATTTTCTAAGACAACACTACTTGATTCCCTTATACATGGGACTTCAAGTCATGTCATTGTCCTTAAATTAATTTTATTAATGCATGAAATATGATCATGGCATAAATGATAACATAAATAAACATGGCCAATGATCATGATGTCATGATATAAATATAAACCTAAGCATATATGACATAAAAACTAAAACCTAAGCATGATCATGACATATTATATGATAAAAATAATTATGATGTCATGATATGACATATGACAAATAAAGCATGACAAATAAAATATAAAGGTATATAATACTTAAATTTTAGTGTTACTTGCCATTTGTATAATTAAGTCCTTTTTGCCTTAATAACAACTATCCCCCTAGTGTGCCGAAAATCCAAAATGATACACCATGACCTCTAAACCTAGTTTGTGCCAATTTGATTGATTTTTCATAATTCTCAAAATATATTGGCACATCCTAAAATTCTTTAAGATTAAAATTCAAACCTATTTCCAAGGTATTCATAACCTTGAAAATGACTTAAGGTGTCACCTTTACCATGATTAGGTTAACTACCCATCCATTTAAAGTTGACACACCCTAACCCATTTAGCGTGAGTCGATCATGCTCCTAGGAACCTAAAACCTATTTGAGCTCCTTGGGTTAACTAGGTATTCGTTAGGGATGACCTCTCTAGATACCCTCCTAATGACCCTTCTAGGCTTGGTAGTCTTGGTCATTTGGGTCTTGCCTAGGTTAACTCTAGGGGTGACTCCCCTTGTAACCTTCTTAGTGGCTTCCTTAGGTTTCTTCAAAACCCTA
Organism: Wurfbainia villosa; assembly: GCA_025175895.1. NCBI lineage: Eukaryota > Viridiplantae > Streptophyta > Magnoliopsida > Zingiberales > Zingiberaceae > Wurfbainia > Wurfbainia villosa. Next base: position 57,681,807 of record CM046005.1, read on the forward strand.
GCCATTAGGTATCTACCATGGTCAACTCCAGGGATGACTTCCCTTGTGATCTTGGTTTTCCTAGACTTAGTACTAGTTCCATAATCAAATGGAACATTGTGGTAAGTAGGCATTACCTTCTTGAACATAGACTTGTGACCCAAACCTTGCCTCCTAGATGATTCTTGTCTCTTACATCCTAGGTTTTGACTATTTGACCCCTTTAATTGAATTTTGCATCTTCCTAAGGGTTTTTTTTCATTTTCTCAAGCCTTGACCTCAAGGCTTGGTTCTCTAACTCTAATTTCTCTAATTTGGTGGGCCCATTATTTCCTTGAGTATTCTTGCCCTTCCTAGGCATATGTCTATCTTTCTTAGCATTAAAGCCTAGATGATACTCTATCTTCTTGATTGTTTCCCTAGGTAGGATTGTTTTAGGGACATTAGTCCCAAATTTCTCCTTATTCCTAAATTGGCAAGACTTTGCACCTAAGCAATAAAGTTTATTTCTAGCATGCTTTCGTTCATGAGCAATAGCAGTAAAATTCCTAGCATGCTTTTGCCTATTAATTAAGGAAGGAACATAATTAAAGGTTACCTTAGGGTTTGCTTTTAAAGCTCCCCCTACATGTGATGCTCCTTCTTTTCTCTTAGGGCATTGACTTCGGTAGTGTCCCCTTTGATGACACTTGAAGCACACCACGTGCTCCTTGCTCTTACCATGGGGACTCCGACATCCTTTGAATTCTTGTTGACTTTTGATGTCGGCGAAGCCTTCTTGACCTTTTTAGGGCACTTGCTCTTATAGTGCCCGGGTTCCCTACACTCAAAGTAAATTATGTGATCTTTATTACTAATGCATGTGTTTGAGTTACCTTCCACGGTAGGGAAATTTTGATCGGATTCTTCATGGCTCTTGGAGGTAGAGGCTTCCTCTTGTTGCTCCGACATCAAGGATGACCTAATCTCCTCCCCCTCAATCCTAGAGGAGGAGGCTTCCTCCAATTCTCTCTTCCACCGATCCGGAAGTTGACTTCTCAACTTTCGACTCCTCACTTTCTTGTGAGGAAGATGAACTTGCTTCTTCGGCCTCCTCCTCTTCTTGAGCCGATGAGCATTCTTCGGCTTCTTGTGATTGTTCTTCACTTAAAGTCGGTGATAGTTCTTCATGATACCTTGCCAATTTGATCCAAAGCTCCTTGGTATCTTGATATTCACCTAGTCTAGATAAAATATCATTAGGTATCAAATCTTCTAAAAGTTTTGTTACCCTAGCTTCGGTCTTGAACTTTAGGCATTGCTCTTGAGTCCACTTTGTAGAGTATTGAACGCCGCTAGAGGGTGGTGAATAGTGTAGAATTCGTTCGTAGATGGAATTTGTTCGCGTTTGTTTCTACAATTTCGTTAGTGCAGCGGAAATAGAAAAGTAATAATGTTAAAGAAATGCACAACATGCTAACACAACGATATAACATGGTTCGGAACCACACAGTTTCTACTCCACGGATCGAGCTCTACGAGCTCTAGTGATGCACATGCAACCACTAATAAACACTCATTCTCGGAACAATCCAGAGGCGGAGAAACCTCGTACAATAATGATTACAACAATAATCAATTAGATACAAGCAAATACAATATGAAATACAAATGCAAGTAAAGGAAAAACACTTTACAAGAGCTTTGGATTGCTTGATCTTTGATTGCCTTGAACTAGCTTTGAAGGATTGGAAAGCACCAACTTCCCCCTTCAATTTCGCCCAAGAAAATTGCTATCTTTTCCTCCATCACGAGCTCCTTAAATAGCTTCAACCTGTGCTAGAAAAGGTCGATCAGTCGGCTGATCACACTGTTGCTGTGAGACAACGGTGTAATCCATGCTGGAAAAATCCAACAGCTAGGACATCAGTCGACTGATCATGACCATCACCATCGATGAGCCATCACTCATTTGCTCGTCTCAATGAGTGAGACTCCATTCTGCGTGCGAAAATCCGAGCATCGGTCGATCGATCACAATCGGCCGATCGCCTAGCTGAGGCGGTCATCGCTAGGCCACTTCCCGCAGTCAAACCCTAGTTGACTTGGTACAGTCGACTGCCACATGGCATCAGTCGACTGACACACCTCAACCATGAGGTTTTAACCCAAGTATGGTTCCCCCATACTTGCTAGACCACCCTTAGCCTAGACCTAAGCCTTCTAGCCACCTCCATCAGCCTCATGCCTCTCGGATCCCTCTAAGTCATCCACGACTTGTTCATCCATCGCGCTAGCCTTCAGGTGCTTCCATCGGCTATGTCATGCTAACGGTGTCTACACCGCCAAGACACATTGGACTTACGCCGCCAAGACTCCGCTTGGACTTTACACTGCCAACCATTGGACTTATGCTGCCAAGACTCCCGCTTGGACTTTACGCCGCCAATATCAAACCCCTTGGACTTCTCATGCAAATGCCAAGTGTTCAACTTGGACTTCCCATGCCAAGTACTCAAGACTTGGACTTCCCTATGACAATTACATTGTCATATATTTTTGTCGAACATCAAAACATCACTCGAGTCAAACTCGAGTCCTGGTCAATCGTGACCTGGGCCGATTGCACCAACAATCTCCCCCTTTTTGATGTTTGACAAAAACCAAACAAATTATTGAGTTAGAACACTAACTCAAATCCCTTACCAATTATCCCAAATTGATAAATACTCTCCAAATGTTCTCCCCCAAACATTCTCCCCCTTTTTGACTAACATCAAAAAGGTTTCCTTTCCAAGGAGGTCAATGTCTCATGTCCCAATGAGATCTTACAATCTCCCCCTTGGTCCAAAAATACTTAGGATACCTACCATCTTCCTAGTGATAAGTCCAATATCACTCAAGAGAGACAATCCCATTTACTCTCCCAATTCCCAAATTGGGTCTCTCAAAAGTCCCATCAATTTCCCAATTGATGTCATATTCTCCCAATAACTTCTCCTCTTCAAGGAGAAAGACACATCCATCATCCCAAGATGGATACCTCCCCCTAAAGGCTTGCTCCCCCTTGACCATTGCACCAACAATGTCCTTTGGAAGTCCCTAAGCCAATAGGAACTCTAAACCATCAAAATTAAGGTTAGAAATTCAATATTGAACTTTCCAACACCTTAAAATTGATACAAACCCTAAACACTTCTCCTAATCCATATCCAATGGATTTTCACCCTTTATAATGCTACCCAAAGCATATCCTAGGGTTAGGAGTGATTAGGGACCATAATCAGACAAATCGGGTTAAACAACCTTGTTTACCCCGAAATCAGGCTACTAGTCGAGTGATTCGTAAATCGCTTGATCGACACTTCCATCACCGATCACACAATGAGGTAATGATCGATAATCAAATTTCGAATTTCAGTTATCAGAGTTGAATTTTAGAAATTCATAAATAATTATACGTATATCGAAAAATCATGAAATTTGGTATGTATAATACTTATGACTAATACAATGGGTGAAAAATTTTGGAAAAATATTTTTACCATTGAAATAGGAGATTGGTACAAAGTTCAAAACTATTAAAAACTTTAAAGTTTTTGATCCACTTTGTATCAACTTCTACAATGATGATGGCTATCAAAAGATAGATTTCACCAAGGTTTTCCAAATTGATTTTAAAATGTTTTTGAAAGCCTATTTTGAACCATAATTTATTGGCTAAATATACATAGCTTGTATATTAGCTTTCCTTATGATTCTTGGTGATAATTAAAATAAGTTTGAGTTCATCTAGATGCACTACCCATGCATCTTGAACCTAACTTATTATCCTAGCATCTCACATGTATCTAGGGTGTATAAATACACATATATGTCAATGTGATGTGAGATGTGGGTTTTGATTCACTTTATCTAGGGTTTCATGCATTTCCTAGGCAACCCTACTTGATTCCCTTATAAGTGAGACTTCAAGTCATGCCATTTTCCTTAAATCAATGTTCAATCAAATTAATGCATGAAATGATCATGGCATAGTGATGGCAAAATAAAAACATGACCAATGATCATGATGTCATGACATATGATGAACTTTAAGAACACATGACATCTAAAATAATCCTAAACAATGACATGACATGGTATATGATAGGATGCAATTTCATGTCATGATATATCAACTTTCATAAGCAATACAATAATACAAGTACTCATCCAAACACACAAAATTTTCAGAAACAAAAATTTCATTTAACTTAAAATTTTTTAGTCTTTTACATTCAAAATGGAGATTGACTATGCTCAATCTCACTACAAAAACTGACAACCACAGAAAATCTAATATCCTCAATATCTAATCGTCTGCAGGAGGTGGCGGTGGAGGAGGTCAGCCACTCAAGGTCCAGCCCACATCATCTCTAACATATCGAAATGACATCGCCGACGCGCCTCGACTCCTCCATCCGATCAAGACGCACCGGCGAAGGATGCTTGGCTGCCAATATCTCCGATGACCTAGAGTCAATCGACCGCTGATAGTCTGAAATCGACTCCACCGCCACGATGATCGATGGACCCGATGCATCCCGACATCCGATCATCGCATCGGGCGCTCTGCATCCTCGTAGTCCTCTGTCGCCTCTCTGGGTACCGGAGGAGGCTCTCTGCGTGCCCTGGGTGGTGGTCGAGGCGCCAACTCCATCTGTCTAGGCCCCATCCGTAGCTTTGCTAACAAGAAGTTACGAACTGATATATGATCGTACACCTCAGATAGCGCTCTCAGAGAACCCCTGTGGATGTTAATGCCTACGGACTCTAGCCATGCTGTGATGATATGACCATATGACATATGCACTTTCCCTTGTACAGGGGAAATGAAATGCACAATGCAGTGAAATATGTTTAATGCAAAGTTTATGTCTAACTTATGACGCATGGCGTATAGAAGAAAAAGATGGGGAGGCCGAATCTTGGCCAGACCCCGAGTGACGATGGGAAGAAAACACCCAACAATGACCTTGTAAAGTACATTGTCAGGTGCAGATAACTCAGTGATAGGGAATAAATTCTGGGCCGGGGGACGAGGATAACCAATGATATGCTCATGCATGGACTCCATAGAGATATGGTCAAAGGGCTCGGGTAAAGGGAAATCCATGGTAGGGTAAAAAATAAAGGTGTCATCCGAGGGCTTACACTCGAGAAACTCCTGCAGTATCGCAGGAGTGAACTCTAACTCGCATTTTGCAATGCGAGTAGTGTAGGTAGGGCCGTTGTCTACCTTTTTCAGGTTATGATAAAACTCCTTAAGGAGGTCATCATTAATGGGATGCGTGCATAAAACAATTTTCATGAGATTATAGTATGCAATTAATTCCATGACATCACTACAATGACGATTGAAAAAGTCCCTATCGATGTACCTAACCAACATAGGTTGGTACAATCGAGATTCACCCTCGGGTGGATCATTCCTACGGGCTCTCCTATTATGAATGCAATGTAATGATATGACATGCATGGACAATAATACATGATTAGATAAAACTAAATTATAATGGAAAGGCAAATTAGGGCTCGGGTAAGAAGAATGTTACTTAGGCGCCATTTGGAGATGTGGCGATGGGATACTCAGATATCGCTGAAGGGGTCGCCGGAGAGTTCGCCGGAGGACTCAAACACCGGAACCCTAATCGGAAACAAGGAACCAAACCCTAGAAAGAGTGAACTAAGGCTTGAAATAAGTGAAAAATGCAAGAAAAAGGGCTTATCTATCAAACCTAAAAGCTTGGGCGGCTGGCATGTCCGGAAGGGTTGGTCGGAGAAGGAGATGGCGATCGGAGAGGAGAGGAAAAGCCGGCGCGTCGCGTGAAGACGCCGAACCCTAGCAGTTCGGCGTTATAAAATCACGATGCGCCGATCGTGCAGATCGTCGATCGATCACGATTTATTACCGGGTTTCTGAGCCGGCGGCCGATCGATCCGGCCAAAGAATCGATCAGAACCTTCGCGATCGAGAATATCACGATCGATGTTGCTCATCGGGCCGATCGATGTGCGATTACCGATCGCCGTCGAGCACTCAATCGATGACCCTCCGCCTGAATAAGACCATCTCGATCGATGTATCCCATCGATCGATGTTCAAGCCGAGTCATGAAGCTAGCACTCGATCGATGATCGATCGTATCGTGCTACTAAGATATTATCGATCGGTGATAATCGATCATCGATCGATATCGATTTCGATTCAAATTCTAAAAATCTCGATTTCTTCATTAATTTATTCCATTTTATCATGTTTATTCTTGTATATCGAACATATTGATGTTATAATTATATTCATGTATTTAATGTATTTTAATGTTTTATTTCATTTTTGCAAACATTAACATTCAATGATTTCCAAATCCTAACATCTCACCCTTTCTAAGTGTTAAAATACACAATCAAGGTAAAAGACTTGTTTTGTGAGATGCAATCCATCCTAGACATTCCTTCCATGCAAACATATGGCAAAACATATGAAGCATGGTGAGTACAAGACATCAAGTTGTGTGACACTTGAGTATCACTCTTGATGTTACTTTTACATGAACTTTTAAAGTGTGCCAACAATCAAAGTTACACACTATGATCTCTAAATCTAGATTGTGCCAATTTTATTGATTTTCATATTTTTCAAAGACTATATTGGCACATCCTAAAACCCTTTAGGATTAAAGCTCAAATGTTTTTCCAAGGCACCCATAACCTTGAAAATAACCTAAAATGCCACCTTTACCATGGTTGAGTTACCTACTCATCCAATCATGGTTGGCACATTCTAATCCATTTAACGTGAATCAATCACGCTCTTTGGAACCCAAAATCTATTTGAGCTCATTGAATTAATTAGGTATTCCTTAGGGATAACCTCCCTAGATACCTTCCTAATGACCCTCCTAGGCTTGTTAGCCTTGGTCATTGCGGTCTTACCTAGGTTGACTCTAGAGGTAACTCCCCTTGCAACCTTGGTCTTCCTAGACCTAGTTTGTGTTCCATAGTCAAATGGAACACAATGATAAGTCACCTTAGGCTTAGGTTTGTGACCCAAACCTTTCTTTCCCTCGGTTGACTTTTGTCTTTTGGGTCATAAATGTTGACTTTGAGATCTTGACCCTTGACTTTGACCATTAGACCCTTGAAATTGATTTTGTAGCTTATTTAGGGTCTTTTCTAGTTTTTCAAGCCTTGACCTTAAAGCTTGGTTCTCTAATTCTAATTGCCCAAATGATTTTTGATTAGGTTTTTGGGAATTATCATTTTCCTTAGACATATGTTTACTCTTATTGGAATTAATACCTAAATGATTTTCGATTTTCTTAATTACTTTCTTAGGAATGATATTTCTAGGGACATTAGTCCCAAATTTCTCCTTCTTTGAAATAGGCCTAGATTTATTATTCCTAGCATGCTTCGATTCATGAGTAATAGCAACATTATTTGAATTAACTCTAGCATGCTTTTGCTTAGAATTTAAGGAATGAGCATTATGAAAATATACCTTAGGGTTTGCCTTAGTAGCTCCCCCTACTTGTGATACTCCTTCTTGGATCTTCTTGCTCCCCCTAGGACATTGATTTCGGTAATGTAACGGTTGTCGACATTTGAAGCAAATGATATGCTCCTTGTTTTTAGATGATGGGGAACCGGCATCCTTTGACTTTTGTTGACTTTTAGGCGCCGGAGGAGTCTTCCTAATCTTCTTTGGGTACTTGCTCTTGTAGTGCCCATACTCCCTACACTCAAAACACAATATATGGATTTTATTTGAAATTTGAGTGTTTGAGTTACCTAGTTCGGTGGTGAGGATCTCTTGAGCTTGTTCTTCCTCTTGACCGGATGTAGATGTTACTTCTTGTTGCTCCGGTGTTGAGGATGCTCTAATCTCCTCAATCCTAGAAGTGGATACTTCTTCCACTTCTTCCACCTCTTCTTTCTCCGATCCGGAGATTGACTCCTCACTTCCTTGTGAGAATGATGAATTAGCCTCTTCGGTCTCTTCCTCTTGGACCGATTGTGAGCCTTCATGATATTTTTCCACTTGACTCCAAAGCTCTTTGGCATCCTTGTACTCACCTAGCTCACACATAATTTTATTAGGAATCAAATCAACCAAGAATTTAATTACCTTTGTATTCTTTTCGAACTCTTGGATTTGTTCCTCGGTCCACTTCTTCATCTTGAGAATTCCTCCCTTGGGCCCTTTTGGATATTGAAATCCCTCCATCAAAATGCCCCATTCTTCAAAGTCCTTCATCATCAAGAATTCTTCAATCCTCACCTTCCATTGATTGAATCCTTCTTGTCCATAGAAGGTATAAGGGATAGGTGTGTTAATATCCCATCCAAGCTTGTCTTGGAATTCCATCTTCACTCTCTAGCGTCTTGCTCCCGGTTGTTAATCCGTTGAAGAGCCACCAGACTCTGATACTAATTGTAGAGTATTGAACGCCGCTAGAGGGGAGTGAATAGCGTAGAATTCGTTCGTAGATGGAATTTGTTCGCGTTTGTTTCTACAATTTCGTTAGTGCAGCGGAAATAGAAAAGTAATAATGATAACGAAATGCACAACACGCTAACACAACGATATAACGTGGTTCGGAACCACACGGTTCCTACTCCACGGATCGAGCTCTACGAGCTCTAGTGATGCACATGCAACCACTAATAAACACTCCTTCTCGGAACAATCCGGAGGCGGAGAAACCTCGTACAATAATGATTACAACAATAATCAATTAGATACAAGCAAATACAATATGAAATACAAATGCAAGTAAAAGAAAAACACTTTACAAGAGCTTTGGATTGCTTGATCTTTGATTGCCTTGAACTAGCTTTGAAGGACTGGAAAGCACCAACTTCCCCCTTCAATTTCGCCCAAGAAAATCGCTATCTTTTCCTCCATCACGAGCTCCTTATATAGCTTCAACCTGTGCTGGAAAAGGTCGATCAGTCGAATGATCGGGACCATCAGTCGACTGATCACACTGTTGCTATGAGACAACGGTGTAAATCACGCTGGAAAAATCCAACGGCTAGGACATCAGTCGACTGATCATGACCATCAGTCGACTGATGAGCCATCACTCGACTGCTCGTCTCAGCAGTCGAGTGAGACTCCATTCTGTGGCTGAAAATCCGAGCATCAGTCGACTGATCACACAATCGCGTCGCTGTCTCATCAATCGATCGCTAACAGCTGGCGATCGCTAGGCCACTTCCTGCAGTCAAACCCTAGTTGACTTGGTCTAGTCGACTGCCACATGGCATCAGTCGACTGACACACCTCAACCATGAGGTTTTAACCCAAGTATGGTTCCCCCATACTTGCTAGACCACCCTTAGCCTAGACCTAAGCCTTCTAGCCACCTCCATCAGCTTCACGCCTCTCGGATCCCTCCAAGTCATCCATGACTTGTTCATCCATCGCGCTAGCCTTCAGGTGCTTCCATCGGCTATGTCATGCTAACGGTGTCTACACCGCCAAGGCACATTGGACTTACGCCGCCAAGACTCCGCTTGGACTTTACGCCGCCAACCATTGGACTTATGTTGCCAAGACTCCCACTTGGACTTTACGCCGCCAATATCAAACCCCTTGGACTTCTCATGCAAATGCCAAGTGTTCAACTTGGACTTCCCATGCCAAGTACTCAAGACTTGGACTTCCCTATGACAATTACATTATCATATGTTTTTGTCGAACATCAAAACATCACTCGAGTCAAACTCGAGTCCTGGTCAATCGTGACCTGGGCCGATTGCACCAACACACTTCTTTAGTTTGTTGACATCTCCCTTCTTATCCCTAGGATGTTCGAAGCCTTTCATCAATATAGACCAATCTTCGAAGTCCCTCATCATGATGAAGTCTTCAATCCTTGGATTCCATTGATTGAAGCCTTCTCGTCCATAAAGCACATACGAGATCAGCGTGTTGATATTGCATCCCAATGTTTCTTCAATCACCATCTTCTTCCTCTAGCGTGCTCCCTTGATGGTTAGTCCAAATGAAGAGCGGCCTGGCTCTGATACCACTTGTTGTAAATTGATCATCGCTAGAGGAGGGGGGGGTGAATAGCATGTAGTTCGTCGCTTGATGGATTTCGATTGTGCTTGTCTACAAATCGTGTTAGCGTAGCGAAAATAATAATAACAAGAATAAAACACGACAATCACAAGACCAATACACCAAGATATAATGTGGTTCAGAACCTCAAGGTTTCTACTCCGCGGATTGGGCTCGAACGAGCCCTAGTGATGCCAAACACTACTAATAATTACAAATACTCCTTCTCCACAACAAGTCGAAGACGGAGAAACCTCTTACAATGATTATAAAAGTAATACAACACAAATACAAGCAAATACACTAAAATGCAAGTAAAGAAAATTTTACAAAGAGCTTTTGATTGCTTGATCTTTGATTACTTGAGAAGAGTCTTGAAGGTATGGATTGCAGCAGCAAATCCCCTCCAAATCGCCTCAAGGAACCTTTGCCAAATTCTCCTCCATGAGCTCCCTTTAAAGCTTCACCTCGGGCTGGATTCTGCCAAACAGTCGACTGATCACGACCATCAGTCGACTGCTCCTGTAGCCATTGCGAGACAACAACTTAATCCACGTTGGATAAGTTCCGATCGCAATAATCCAGCCGATCGCTAGGCCGTAGTCGATCGACTAATCGACTACCAAGCATTCTCGCTTCGTAGACCAGCCGAATGATCCATGACCATGACGATCGCTGCTTATCACTAATCGCCTAATGTTGGCAATCGATCGCCAAAGTTATTTCCTACAATGAACACTACGACTCTGAGCAATTCGACCGACCATAATCCCAGTTGACTGCTGTAAGTCGACTTGACTGCCAAGTGTCAAAACACTTGACCAGTTGACTGGTCCAAAACCCCAGTCGACTGATAACCTTAACCATGAGGTTTAACCCCAAGTATGATACCCTCATACTTGCTAGACCACCCTTATCTAGACCTAAGCCTTCTAGCCACCTTCGTCAGCCTCACGCCTATCGGATCCCTCTAAGTCATCCATGACTTGTTCATCCATATGCTAGCCTTCAGGTGCTTCCATCGGCTATTGTCATGCTAAGTTTGTCTATACCGCCAAGGCACATTGGGCTTACGCCGCCAAGACTACCGCTTGGACTTTATACCGCTAACCATTGGACTTATGCTACCAAGACTCTACCCTTGGACTTTACGCCGCTAATATTAGCCCTTGGAATTCCCTTGCCAACCCATGATGGACTTTCCATTTGCCAAGACTCAAGCTTGAACTTTCCCTTGCCAAGACCCATGCTTGGACTTTCCTTGCCAACCCATGTTAGACTTTCCAATTGCCAAGACTCAAGCTTAGACTTTCCCTTGCCAAGACCCATGCTTGGACTTTCCATGCCAAGTACCCATGACTTAGACTTTTCATGCCAAGTACACAAGACTTGGACTTCTCCATCATATGGTCAACCCCATGTCAACCATATTGTCAAACAATAGTCAAACCATTGTCAAACATCAAAATACCATTCGAGTCAAACTCGAGTCCGATCAATCATGACCCGGGTCGATTGCACCAATAATCTCCCCAAAACATTGTCAAATATCAAAACACTACTCGAGTCCAACTCGAGTATGGTCAATCGTGACTTAAGCCGATTGCACCAACACTCTTCACATAATCAGGATGACCCCATATCTTCAAATAAGATAAATGAGGTTTTCTACTATTCCACATCTCATATGGAGTAGTAGATATTGCCTTAGTCGGGACTCTATTTAACAAGTAAACAACGGTCTCGAGTGCATAACTCCAAAAGGTTTTTGGAAGACTTGCATGTTGCATCATTGACATAACCATGTCCAACAAGATTCGGTTTCGCCTTTCAACCATACCATTATGTTGTGGCGTGTAAGGTGGTGTCTTTTGGGACAAGATGCCGTTGTCTCTTAGATAATCATGAAACTCTTGGCGTAAGTATTCACCATCTTGATCCGATCGAAGTACTTTAATACCATTCCTAAGTTGTTTCTCTACTTCTTTTCTGAAATCTTTAAACCTTTCAAAGATTTCAGATTTGTATCTTAACAGATACAAATACCCATATCGTGAATAATCATCGATAAAGGTACCGAAGTAGCTATAACCTCCTATGATGTGAGTTGACATTGGTCCACATACATCGATATGTATAAGGCTACATACCTCAACTGCTAGTTTAAATTTTCCACTAAAAGGTAACTTAGTCATCTTTCCTTTTAAGCATGAAACACATGTATTTAATGAATCTCATTCATAAGACTCCAAAATACCAAGTTTATTGAAGGTCGAAGCTTCGCTTCCCACTTCAACTTGGTAGCTTATGCATGGCGATTCTATCTACGTTCCCAAATTAAAAAATTAATCCTTGATAAAGACAGATTACCCAAGCAACCGATCCATCATCGTGCTATTCGATTAAAGTCGTCGCTTGAACAAACTTGTTGTTCAAGCAACCTAACTCTTTTCCTCGATTAGCCGCAGAATAGATGATGTACGAATCGCCAATTTTTGTGTTTATATTCGGGGTCCAAGTAAATTAACCACATACAATTAGATAAAAATTCCATAGAACAAGAAAGAAACTTAAACAAGAATTATACCTCTTGTTTACCTCTTGATCTTCTATCGTATGTCCTATCCTCCTCTTGAACGTTGTGTGGGCAACGATCCTCCAAGAGTTGAAGCCTCCTAGATCACGTATCTTCCTTTCCTTGTTCGCTTCGAACAAAGAAAGATAACCAAACTCCCTTCTTCTCCTATCTAGCGCCGACCACCAAGCCAACTTGCTTGGTCCTTGCCACCGACCAAGGAGAGGAAGAAGGAGAGGGTGTGGGCACTGGCCAGGAGCTTCAAGAGAAGAAGCCCTAACTCTTGCCGCCGGCCAAGACTTGAGGGAAGAAGGTGCCACCTTAGGAGAGGAGAGGGAGGAGCCGGCCAAGAGCAAAGGAAAAGAATGAAAACCCTAATCCTCTTCTTGGTTACCGCCGACCCTAAGGGAGAAGCCAAACCAATGCTTGCCGCCCAACCCCTCCAAACCCCAACACCCAAAAACCCTAGAAGGATAATCTCCCTTGCCGCCCAAGCCTTGTAACCTATTTATAGATTTTGCCCAAACCTCCTTTTAATCGTGTCTGTTGGATCTAGGCTTAATGAGGGTTTTAATAGACTACAATAGGGACCATGAGGAGGAGTTGAATCTTGCCCATCTAATGGATCCGACCCACATAAAATCTGATCCATTAATGACAATCCATTCCACTAGAGGATTATCATTGATCTACCTCACCAATCCCCATAAATAAATATGGGCTCCATATATTAATTATACAAATATCTCCCTGTATTTAAGATATCAAATGTCCGTTAATTAATTAATTTACTGACAATTAATTAATCAACATCTAACTCCATAAGTAGTACCACCCAACCTTATCATCATGCCGGACCAAGTCCACCTGCAGGGTTTACATGATGATCCTTATGAGCTCCTCAAGGGGACATCATCATCCTAATACATAAGATACGGTTTCCTCCTATAATCAACGACACACCATGTAAATAATATTATTTCCCAACTTATCGAGCCTATCGATTTAATCCATAAATCTCGTTCATTAGTAAATCAAAGAAATAAATACTAAGTACATGTGCCCATTATTATATTGGGATTAAGAGCATGTACATCATAATATTCGAGGTCCGATTCAATCATGTAGTCAGCAATAAATTGAATCACCTCTAAGTCGGTCCTGCTCAATACACACAAAGTGTACTAGTATAATTCTATGGTCAAGATAAATCAATACCAAATTACACTACAACCATGCCAATGGTTTGTCCAAAACCATCTTGGTTGTGAGCCTCTACTTATACTCTACAAGGAACTAATAACATGATCTTCTGTGTGACACCACACACTATGTTATCTACAATATAAAGTATTAGACAATATGCATAACTATAAATATGCAAACAATGATCATGTGATTCTTATTTCAAAAATAAAGATATTCATACAAAGGCTAGGCTTTTAGTATACATCCCAACAATCTCCCACTTATACTAAAAGGCTATGCTGCCATCATACTGCCATACATCTGATTCCCATTCCCTCCACATGCCTATCAAAAGCTCTCGTTAGAAGGGCCTTAGTGAAAGGATCTACCAAGTTATCCTCTGATGTAATCTTGGTGACAACAACCTCTACCCACTTTACGATCTCTCGTATCAGGTGGTACTTGCGCTCTATGTGTTTACTTGCCTTATGAGCTCGTGGTTCCTTCGAGTTTGCAATTGCACCACTATTATCACAATAAATTGTGATAGTTCTGGGCAAACCAAGAATTACATCAAAGTCCATCAAAAAGTTCTTGAGCCATACAACTTCTTTTGCTGCCTCAGAGGCTGTCACATACTCAACTTCCATGGTAGAGTCCGCCATGCATTTCTGCTTAACACTCCTCCATACAATGGCTCTACCTCCCAAAGTAAACACAAAACCTGAGGTAGACTTACTGTTATCCCTATCTGATTGGAAGTCGAAATCTGTGTAACTCACAGAGAGTAATTGATCTACCTGGTATACCAGCATATAATCCCTAGTCCTTCTCAGGTACTTCAATATATGCTTTACCACAGTCCAATGTCCCTGTCCTGGATTACTCTGATATATGCTAACCAAGCCTATGTCAAAGTAGATATCCAGTCTCGTACATAACATAGCATATATGAGGCTTCCTACCACTGAAGCATAAGGAATCGCCTTCATCTTCTCTATCTCCTTTGATGTTCTAGGACACATCTCTTTAGATAAAGGTACTCCATGCCTAAAAGGTAGAAAACCTTTCTTGGAGTTCAGCATGCTAAAATGAGCCAAAATAGTGTCTATGTATGAAGCTTGAGTTAAGCACAACATCCTTTTCCTGCGATCCCTTATAACTTTGATCCCAAGGATGTGTCCCACTTCTCCCATGTCCTTCATATCAAACTGTTTGGACAACCATACCTTTATGTCTGATAACACTTTGACATTGTTGCCATTAACAAAATGTCATCTACGTATAGTACAAGAAATACCATTATGTTTCCGTCACATCTCTTGTATACACAAGACTCATCTGAATTTTGAATAAATCCATATGACTGGATTACCTCATCAAAGAAGATGTTCCAAGATCTCGAAGCTTGCTTCAATCCATAAATGGACCGATTAAGCTTGCACACAAGATGTTCTTTGCCCTTTGCAATGAATCCCTTTGGTTGCTCCATATAGATGTTTTCCTCAAGACTTCCATTAAGGAAAGATATCTTGACATCCATTTGTCACACCTCATAATCCATATGAGCAACAATAGATAAGAGAATCCGGATAGACTTAAGAATGACTACCGACGAAAAGGTCTCCTCATAATCAATATCCTCTTTCTGAGTATACCCTTTCGCAACAAGCCTTGCTTTGAAGGTCTCAACCTTCCCGTATGTTCCTCTCTTTCTTTTGTAGATCCACTTGCATCCAATGGTTTTTACACCATTGGGTGGTTCTACTAGCTCCCAGACCTGATTTGAATCCATAGATTCTATCTCAGAATTCATTGCACTTTGCCAAGATACCGTATCTTTATCTTGGATTGCCTCGTCATATATCCAAGGATCAGGTTCATGTTCGCCAGGGACCAAATCAGAAGATTCTCCCAAGAACATAAATCTATCAGGTTGTCTAACAACCCTCCCACTACGATGAGGTATCACCTGTGTATCCTCTGTGATGTTAGTGAAAGCCCTAGAGCCAATCATATGATGATTGTTGTATGGACTTTATTGTATCATATTCCTATTTATAAAGGCATGGTTATTATATTTACTTGTATTGGTGCCAAATAACTAAATATAATAATGTCCTTGAGTAGTAGGTTCTTATCTATATCAATCGATTGGTTGAATCGATAATGAGATGATATAGAGAACACTACTCTTAATCATTCCTAGTCGAGTATTAACATTCAGGGACAATGTTAATGCGTAGAGACTAGCATGTAGGTCAACAAGATGACTTGATCTCACAAGTCATGGATATGAGATATCAAGTTGACACATGGGTATGCATTGGAGAATGTATACTGAATGACCCGCCATGAGAAAGTATCATGGAGCGTTATATGAGTGTCATATACTTTCTCATGTGGCTATTAGTATGACTATTAGTCCTTAGACCTGAAGTCACCATGGTTCCCTACATAAGGAGTTGCATACTTTGGCTTCGTCAAACGTCACCCGTAAATGGGTGGACTATAAAGGCGATTACTGGGTATGTAACGAATTATGCGGAGGGATGTGAGTGATGTAGATGGGATCTATCTGTTGGGAGTATGGGGAATACAATCAAAGTCCCACATTGGTAAGACATGGAAAAGATCATGTGCTTATAAGAAAAAAGATATCTCCATTGGTATGAGGCCTTTTGGGTAGAGCCCAAAAACAAAACCATGAGGGCTTAGGCCCAAAGTGGACAATATCATACCATTGTGGAGATATGTGGATCTTATAGGCACTAACAATTGGTATCAGAGCCATGGTCCATGTCAAGCCATGAACCTCGAACGAAGGAAGTTGAGCTCCCACGTCCGGATCAAGAGAACCAGACATCAGGAAGGAAGTCTAGTTGGGTCTGGGACCAACAACCGCAGAAGTCCCGTGGGTCAAGATCGGACATCAAGCAGAGAAAATCCTTCGAGGAGGGATAGGCTTGAGGGGGGGGCCCAATGTGGTCCTTCGTTTGAGGGGGGGATTGTTGGGAGTATGGGGAATACAATCAAAGTCCCACATTGGTAAGACATGGAAAAGATCATGTGCTTATAAGAAAAAAGATATCTCCATTGGTATGAGGCCTTTTGGGTAGAGCCCAAAAACAAAACCATGAGGGCTTAGGCCCAAAGTGGACAATATCATACCATTGTGGAGATATGTGGATCTTATAGGCACTAACACTATCCCTCCTATATGACGGGGGTGACATCGATATTCTTGATAGAGTGAGACCACGAAGTGCATGGCCATGCCCAAATGAGTCAATATGAGATATTGAGCTCATTTGATTAGAGTGAGTCTACTTGGAGTTTAAGATTTAGATTGTACCGAGGATGACACGGTCTATGCCTCGATTGGTCAATCTAGATGTCAAGAATAGAGGGACATTGTCACATATTGTGAGAGTCACAATTAGTAGTCACAAAGGTGATGTTGGAGCTCAACATTCTTGTAACTTGGGTAGCAATGATGTGTTGCTAGATACCGCTCATTGCTTATGTTCCTAAATCGGTTTAGGACATTACCAACGTTATAAGAACCTATAGGGTCACACACATAAGAGCAATTAGATGGAGATTAGGTTCATATGATGAACCATGAGGATTAGGTTCATGGGATGAACCAAATTGGATTAAGAGTAATCCAAATTAGACTAATTGAGTTAGACTCAAGTTGATTCAAGTGTTGAATGAGTCTAATTGAGATTTGATTCATCAAATCAATTTAAATTAATGAATAAAGATTCATTAAATTAAATTGACTTGAGTCAAGTGGTTAGATTTGATCAACCATGGGAGATTATAGGTCAAGTTTGACTTGACTTGAGAGGGAAGATGAAAGGTCAAGTTTGACTTGACCAAATGCCATGTCATGATGATGACTTGGCATGGCCGGCCAATGATGATGCTCCACATCATCATTGACTTTGTCAATTGGTGTCACATCATGAGGGAGACCAAGGGTCATGGGAGTTACATGCATGCATGTAACCTCCTCTCCATGAAGTGGCCAACCACTTATTCCATTAGATGGAATTGATTTTGTGAGTTACACAACTTCATCTTCTTCCTTGGAACACCCTCTCAAGCTCTCCCAACCTCCTTGGCCGAAATTCCTAAAGGGTGCTAGCACACTCTAAGGTATTTTTCTCCACCTATTGCTTGTGTGGATACCAATAGAGGAGTGTGCACTTGACACTCTCGAGTTCCGGCGAACCTTTTTTGAGCGGATTTGCGAAGGGCATCGATCGAGGGTAACTTCTTATCATGTAGCTCTAGAGTAGATCTTAAGGTATTAAACATATACATGTTATTTTTATATTTTATACTTCAGACGGATCCGTGGTCGGGCTTCCTAGGTTTCCGCAACGCAAAAAGCGATTTTTGTGGCTCGGAAAAACCCAACAGTGGTATCAGAGCCACGTGCGAAGCATGTATGTGTTTCGTTTTTGTAGTTTTTATATTAGATATAAAAATTACAGATTTATATGTTTCTGTAAATTTTCTTATTTTATAGAATTTTTGGGTATTTTTCTCGTAGAGTCGGCAACGAGTGTTGGGACACTGTGAGGCTTCAACCGTCCGAGAAAACTCCCCGAATCGCAGTTCTCGCTTTAGGTTTGGGACAGCGACTTAAGTCGCTGTAAGATCATTGTAGGACACAAGTTTATTTTATGAGTAGGGCGCTGCCCCTATCCCCGAAAGGGGCCATGTCCCATGATCGGCCTTGAAACCGCTTAATGGACCGCTTTGAGGGGTGACTCATAAATTCAAAATAAATTAGGAAAAATTATAGAAATTTTCTGTAAAAATACATAATTTAGAATTATGTATAATTTTGTGATTGTCATGGCCCAATAACCCAATTGGATTGGATTATGTGTGTTGTAATTCATAATACTACTGCAGGCCGCTTTTGTGGTCAGGCGTGTTGTAAAGTGTTTGCGACTGAAGGCCGCACCTATTCTTTTAATATTCTAGTTGTAAATAGTTTTAGACTCGAATGTAACTCGAGTTTCGTATTTGTAATGTACAAAAATGGAGCGGTGGAAAGTCCACTTGAAGACGAGCTTACGAGAAGGGTGACGACGACACATGGCGGTCAAAGGAAGCGCTTGGAGAAGCCGCTAGCCTTAGGTTGACCGTCCGATCTTCTCATTGGCTTGAGAAGATCGTAGTAGGGACATGACTATATCACATTTAATGATATATATATATGTTGATATATATATATGTATATTTAATTGATTTTGCTTGTATGTATGTGATGCATGCTAGTAGAAAAATGTTTGTATGTATATGATGCATGCTAGGTTAATTTTCTTGTATGTATATGATGCATGCTAGAATAATTAATGTATGTATATGATGCATGCTAATATAGGATAATAAAGGCCTAAATACGTATAAGATACACATTACGATTAGATTAGATCATAATCGAATCAACTCGAAAATGCCTACCGAGCCTTGATACCCATCACTACCTCGATCATTTGTTGTTGTTGAATCTGCCAAAGCAGAGCAACGCATATTATCTTGGTAGGGTGCGGAGGGACAATCTTGGTCCCGCCTATCATGACTCGGGTTAGAGTAAGCTCAATTAGATTGAGCAAAACTAGTTAAATCAATTGGATCGAGTAGAACTATAGGCATATTCCAATCGTTGGAAAGATAGGTTAAGATCGCATTTACACTAAATCTTGGGCGATTTAGCCAAAGCTAACTCAAGGTCTTTTGTAAATGTGGGTCTTAATCCTATAAACAAGAGTTGCATAGAGATGTAATCGGTAATGTGTTACCCACCGATCATACTAAATCTTGGGCGATTTAGCCAAAGCTAACTCAAGGCTTAGTATGATGTGGATCTTGTCCCACAAGAATTATAGCTAGTTTGTTTGAATCTAATAATGTGGTTTGACCACATCCATAACTTGATTCTACAAAATTCCTATAATTCAGTGGGAGCATCATTTGATTAAAGGCCTAATTAAATGATAAAAGGAATATGATATTAATTCTCTGCATTGTATGTTGTAGATAACTATGTCGACAACCACGAACACTCTCTCTCTGCGATCCATCCTTGAGAAGGACAAGCTCAATGGAGCAAATTTCCTGGACTGGTACAGGAACTTGAGAATTGTTCTCACCCAAGAAAGGAAGTTGTACGTCCTGGAGCAGCCCATTCCGGAGGCACCTCCTGCCAATGCCTTGCGAAATGGCAAAGATGCTTACAAGAAGCATCAAGATGATGCATTAGATGTGTCATGTCTAATGCTCGCACCATGAACTCGAGCCGAAGCAACACGAGTTCATGAATGCTTATGATATGGTTGGACATCTTCGTCAACTATATCAAGGACAAGCTAGGCATGAGAGATATGAAGTCTCTAAGGCATTATTTGGGTCCAAAATGCAAGACGTGACTCCCGTAGGTACATATGTACTCAAGATGATTGGGTACGTAGAAAACCTACAAAGGCTGGGATTCCCACTTGGCCAAGAGTCGCCACGACCTAATCTTGCAATCTTTGCCAAGAGCCTTCGATCAATTTGTCATGAATTATAACATGAATGAAATTGATAAGCCATTCAAATGCTCAAAGATGTTGAGAATCGCAGAGCTTAACCTTAAGAAGGGTAAATCGACACCATTTTGATGGTGCGTAAAAGAAAGGCAAGGGCAAGCCTAAAGGTAAGGGAAAGTCCTGCCAAGGGCAAAGGCAAAGAACTTAAACCCAAAGGAGGGTAGCTAAGGAAGGGGCTTGCTTCATCGCAAGGAAGCAGACACCGAAGCGAATCGCAAGAAATACCTGGAAGATCTTAAGAAGAAGAGAAGTGAGACTTCTACTTCAGGTATAAATGTTATAGAAGTCAATCTATCTATTTCTTCATCATGGGTATTAGATACCGGATGTGCATCTCACATTTGTACCAATGTGCAGGGGCTGAGAAATAGCAAGGCATTGACAAAGGGCGAGGTGGACCTACGAGTAGGCAATGGAGCAAGGTCAGAGGAACTTATGATCTATCTCTCCTGGGCTTGTACTAGAATTAGATGAATGTTGTTATGTGCTTGCCTTAACTAAGAACATCATTTCAGTTTCTTGTTTGGACAAGAAAGGTTTTTCATTTATAATAAAGAACAAATGTTGTTCAGTTTATTTAAATGATATGTTCTATTGTAGTGCACCTCTAATGAACGGACTCTACTTTCTAGACTTAGAGAGCCCTATCTATAACATAAGTACCAAGAGGTTCAAGTCAAATGAGTTGAACCAAACCTATCTCTGGCATTGTCGCTTAGGTCACCTAAATGAGAGTCGCTTATCTCAGCTCCATAAGGATGGGCTGCTAGACTCATTTGATTTTGAATCATATGAGACATACGAGTCTTGCCTTTTAGGCAAGATGACCAAGACTCCCTTTAGTGGACATAGCGAAAGAGCAACAGATTTGTTAGGACTTATACATAGTGATGTATGTGGACCTTTCAATGTTGCTGCTAGAGGTGGTTACAGGTACTTCATTACATTTACTGATGACTTCAGTAGATATGGTTATGTGTATCTTATGACACATAAATCTGAATCCTTTGAAAAGTTCAAAGAATTCAAGAATGAAGTACAAAACCAGCTTGGCAAGAGTATTAAGATACTTCGATCAGATCGAGGTGGTGAATACCTTAGCCATGAGTTTCGTGACTATCTAGCTGAGTGTGGGATTCTATCCCAACTCACTCCTCCTGGAACACCATAGTGGAATAGTGTATCCGAAAGGAGGAATCGTACCCTATTGGATATGGTACGATCTATGATGAGTCACACAGATCTTCCTATATCCTTTTGGGGATATGCTCTGGACATAGCAGCCTTTACCCTTAACCGTGTACCATCCAAGGCTGTGGTAAAGACACCATATACGATATGGACAGGGAGAAATCCCAAGATGTCTTTTATGAGGATTTGGGGTTGTGAGGCTTACGTTCGACGTCAAGTCTCAGACAAACTGGGACCCAAATCCGATAGGTGCTATTTTGTTGGATATCCCAAGGAAACAAAGGGATATTACTTCTACATTCCCAGTCAGCACAAAGTGTTTGTGGCAAAGACTGGGGTTTTTCTAGAAAGGGATTTTGTTTCTAGAAAAACTAGTGGGAGTACCTTCGATCTTGAAGAAATTCAAGATAAGGACCATAGCACTGAGGCCTTGATGGAGGTTGAACAGGAACCACAAAGTGTTGTGGGTGATGAGGTTGTTGCATAAAGAGTTGTGAAACAACCACCTGTTCAAGTAGACCTACCTCTTCGCAGGTCTGATAGGGTACGTCGTCAGCCTGAGAGATACTCATTTCTCTTGTCTGACCATGATGACGTTATGCTCATTGAGAATGAGCCTACCTCCTATCAGGAAGCTGTGATGAGCCCAGATTCTGAGAAATGGCTAGACGCCATGAGATCCGAGATGGAATCCATGTACACTAACCAAGTATGGACTTTGGTTGATCCACCTGAAGGGGTCAAACCCATTGGGTGTAAGTGGGTCTTTAGGAGAAAGACTAACATGGACGGACTTACGCATACCTATAAGGGCCGATTGGTGGCTAAAGGTTTCAAGCAAATTCATGGTATTGACTATGATGAAACCTTTTCTCCAGTGGCGATGTTTAAGTCCATACGGATCTTGCTTGCTATTGCAGCATACCACGATTATGAGATCTGGCAGATGGATGTCAAAACCGCGTTTCTGAATGGAAACTTACTCGAGGATGTGTACATGACACAACCTGAGGGTTTTGTAGATCCATAGCATACTGGGAAGGTATGCAAGCTGCAAAGGTCCATTTATGGGCTAAAGCAAGCTTCTTGGAGCTGGAATCTTCGATTCGATGATGCGATCAAACAGGTTGGTTTCATCAAGAATGAAGATGAACCCTGTGTCTGCAAGAGGGTTAATGGGAACATAGTTGTGTTCCTTGTATTGTATGTGGATGACATACTACTCATTGGGAATGACATCCCTTCGCCATACCGTGAAGACTTGGTCAGACGTGCTTCTCAATGAAGGACTTAGGTGAAGCACCGTATTCTAGGCATCAAGATCTATAGAGATAGATCTAAGAGATTGCTTGGCCTAAGTCGAGTACATACATCGACAGGTATTACTTGGTTTGCCATGCAGAATTCCAAGAAAGGACTTCACGATGTCACATGGTGTGAGTCTTTCAAGACTCAAAGTCCTCTTCTAGAGAGGAGAGAGACCGCATGGATAAGATCCTTACGCATCCGCTATAGGATCTATCATGTACGCCATGCGGTACTGTTCCGATGTCTCGTATGCTTTGAGCATGACGAGTAGATACGCAGATCCGTGAGCGCCATCGATAGTAAATAAGAATATTCTTAAGTACTTGAGAAGGACTAAAGAATATTTCTTGATATTCGAGGCGATGAGGAGCTAGCAGAAGGGTTACAAATGATGCAAGCTTCCAAACCACTCAGATGATTATAGATCGCAATGTGGTTCGTGTTTTGCTTGAATGGTGGCGCTATGAGCTGGAATAGTTCCAAGCAGAACACAGTTGCTGATTCTACAACAGAGGCCGAATATATCGGTGCTTCTATCTTATTCGAGAGATTATCGATAGAGGAGATGTGAAGATTTACAGAGTACCCACAGACGCTAACATCGCAGATCCTCGACCAAGGCTTCGCACGTAAAAGCATGATGGTCACACTAGGTCATTGGGTATTAGATACTACTGATCGCACTAGTGCTAGTGGGAGATTGTTAGTGAAAGCCCTAGAGCCAATCATATGATGATTGTTGTATGGACTTTATTGTATCATATTCCTATTTATAAAGGCATGGTTATTATATTTACTTGTATTGGTGCCAAATAACTAAATATAATAATGTCCTTGAGTAGTAGGTTCTTATCTATATCAATCGATTGGTTGAATCGATAATGAGATGATATAGAGAACACTACTCTTAATCATTCCTAGTCGAGTATTAACATTCTGGGACAATGTTAATGCGTAGAGACTAGCATGTAGGTCAACAAGATGACTTGATCTCACAAGTCATGGATATGAGATATCAAGTTGACACATGGGTATGCATTGGAGAATGTATACTGAATGACCCGCCATGAGAAAGTATCATGGATCGTTATATGAGTGTCATATACTTTCTCATGTGGCTATTAGTATGACTATTAGTCCTTAGACCTGAAGTCACCATGGTTCCCTACATAAGGAGTTGCATACTTTGGCTTCGTCAAACGTCACCCGTAAATGGGTGGACTATAAAGGCGATTACTGGGTATGTAACGAATTATGCGGAGGGATGTGAGTGATGTAGATGGGATCTATCCCTCCTATATGACGGGTGACATCGATATTCTTGATAGAGTGAGACCACGAAGTGCATGGCCATGCCCAAATGAGTCAATATGAGATATTGAGCTCATTTGATTAGAGTGAGTCTACTTGGAGTTTAAGATTTAGATTGTACCGAGGATGACACGGTCTATGCCTCGATTGGTCAATCTAGATGTCAAGGATAGAGGGACATTGTCACATATTGTGAGAGTCACAATTAGTAGTCACAAAGGTGATGTTGGAGCTCAACATTCTTGTAACTTGGGTAGCAATGATGTGTTGCTAGATACCGCTCATTGCTTATGTTCCTAAATCGGTTTAGGGACATTGCCAACGCGTTACAAGAACCTATAGGTCACACACATAAGAGCAATTAGAAGGAGATTAGGTTCATATGATGAACCATGAGGATTAGGTTCATGGGATGAACCAAATTGGATTAAGAGTAATCCAAATTAGACTAATTGAGTTAGACTCAAGTTGATTCAAGTGTTGAATGAGTCTAATTGAGATTTGATTCATCAAATCAATTTAAATTAATGAATAAAGATTCATTAAATTAAATTGACTTGAGTCAAGTGGTTAGATTTGATCAACCATGGGAGATTATAGGTCAAGTTTGACTTGACTTGAGAGGGAAGATGAAAGGTCAAGTTTGACTTGACCAAATGCCATGTCATGATGATGACTTGGCATGGCCGGCCAATGATGATGCTCCACATCATCATTGACTTTGTCAATTGGTGTCACATCATGAGGGAGACCAAGGGTCATGGGAGTTACATGCATGCATGTAACCTCCTCTCCATGAAGTGGCCAACCACTTATTCCATTAGATGGAATTGATTTTGTGAGTTACACAACTTCATCTTCTTCCTTGGAACACCCTCTCAAGCTCTCCCAACCTCCTTGGCCGAAATTCCTAAAGGGTGCTAGCACACTCTAAGGTATTTTTCTCCACCTATTGCTTGTGTGGATACCAATAGAGGAGTGTGCACTTGACACTCTCGAGTTCCGACGAACCTTTTGGACGAGCGGGATTTGCGAAGGGCATCGCATCGAGGGTAACTTCTTATCATGTAGATCTAGAGTAGATCTAAAGGTATTAAACACATACATGTTAGTTTTATATTTTATACTTCGCACGGATCCGTGGCCGGGGCTTCCGAGGTTTCCGCAACGCAAAAAGCGGTTTTTGTGGCTCGGAAAAACCCAACATGTGACACGCGGTGCAGTCACTTGTGTTATATTCTCTTGTACCGATGGTACTGAAGTAGTGACTTCCCCTCTCAATTCCTCCAGAACAATCTTGCTCATGGGATTATGGTTCATCACATAGTCTTCTTCTAAAAATCTGACATTCGTGTTAACGATCACCCTCTGATCTCTAGGACTATAGAACAAACCACCTTTTGTTCCTCTAGGATAGCCTACGAACAAGCGCACTTCTGTACGAGGTTCCAACGTACTAGCATCTACCTTCAGCACATGTGCTGGACTCCCCAAATCCAAATATGTCTCAGACTAGGCTTTCACCCAGTCCACAATTCTATGGGAGTAGAAGGAACTGATTTAGATGGTACCAAGTTCAGAATATACACTGTCGTATCCAGATCATACCTCCAGAACGAATCTGGTAACTCAGAATTACTCATCATCGATTTAACCATCTCCATAAGAGTCCTATTCCTTCGCTCTGCTACACCATTATGTTAGGGTGTTCCAGGTGTAGACAATTGGGATTGAATCCCAGCCTCTGATAAGTAATTCCTAAACTCTCCCCAGAGGTACTCACCACCACGATCAGATCGTAGTGTCTCGATACTTTTGCCTTGACGTTTCTCCACATCAGCCTTGAATTCTTTGAACCTGTCAAAACATTCAGACTTGCAGTACATCAAGTAAATGTATCCATATCTTGAATAATCATCTATAAAAGAGACGAAATATTCAAAACCACCTCTAGCCTAGATAGACATAGGACCACACAAATCAGAATGATCCAATTTCAACACATCTTTGGCTCTATACCCCTTGGCCTTAAAAGACCTCTTGGTCATTTTACCTTCCATGCAAGATTCGCAGGTTGGGAAATCTTCCACCACTAATGTGTTGGATCGAGCGGATCGCTAGAGGGGGGGGTGAATATCGATAGAAATTTTTCATTCAAAATCGTTCGTTAAAATGCGAGTAGACACAGTGGAAGATAAAAACAAAACAAGTGAGACAATAGACACAAGGGTTTTACTTGGTTCGTAGCCGAAGGCTACTACTCCAAGGCCCTAGTGGTCCTTGACCACGTACGGAGGGCAAACTACTAAAGAACTCCTCCTCGTTGGAGGTAGGAGTTAGACGGATACACAAAATGACAAAAGCTCGAGGTAGAGGGACACTCCCCCTCTCCTCGTTATAATGAAAGCTTTTCTAAAAAATAAACTGAAATATAATTTAAACTTTCGTTATCGACGACTTCAAAGGTTGGAGGTTGAAGCTCTAGTCGTCGTCTCGGCAGCGCTTCGTCGTAGGGATGTCGGAGAGTCGGAGCGTATCGAAAGCACTTGGAAGCCTTTTTAATTGATGAAAAACCCTAAGACAAGCCCTCCTTTTATAGCCTTTGAGCCCCTCATCGAATGGGTCTTCAACCAATCACAAATGGACACAAAACCTCCTTGAAATGGGGTGATAAGCCTTGACTCTTCGAAGCTGATCATTGACCATCACGATCGATGGCCATCATCCCGATCGATGGTAGCATCAATGAGTAATCGATGAGATACGATCGATGAAGGGCCGAGTCCTCCGTCGACAATGACCGATGCTAGCTGCAAGGCAAAGTTAGCTCAAAGAAAACATTATTTCGATGGCCTTCGACCGTCCGATCTCGACCTAGACCATCGTGGGATGTCTTTGGTCGGATCTACGCTTAAGACCATCCCCGTAAGGAGGATATGACCTCACTTACGCTCGCACACACGAGCTTACCTCGATACTTACCATGTCGCTTTTGCTTCCGGCCTTCCACTCGATTCCTTCAGCTCCCTCCGAAGTCACTCGAGTGTCGCCCGATCACCCGGCTTCCTCCGGGTGTCGCTAGCCTTCAGCTCCAGCTTTAGCAATCTTCTGCACACTCGATTCAGCTCATGAGATAACTACATAAGTTTAACTTTGTATCGTTTGCTATAATCAAAACTCAGGTTCGACTTAGGTGCCTACTGCACCAACAATCTCCCCCTTTTTGATTTATGGCAAACCCACATACAAAGTTAAGTAAATAGCAAGCATGAAGAATAATGTGTATTAGAAACAAACAACAAAAAAATAATGAAGATTAAGTTGGAGTAGTAAGGATTTTCTTCAAGCATTCCCCCTTGAGGAAACCTCCTCGACCGAGGGTGAGTCTTGAGGAAAGACCTTAATCCTCCCCTTTGAGGGTTTCTTAACATTACTTAAAGTTGGCCTTAGTAAAGCGTTTAAGTTAAGAGTTCTTCTTAACTTGGCCCTTTCTCCCCTTAAGTAAAACATTAAAATTGAGTAAAACGTTGATGGCACAAATAAAAGTTTGCCAAGAATTATCTTAACTTGGTCTTAATAAGTTTTCAAAACTTAAAGTTAACTTTGGTTTAAATATAAAGTAAGAGTTAAGTTATAAAAAAATTTTGACCCTTAACTTTGGCCTTTTCTCCCCCTTTTGCCATATATCGAAAAGAGTGAGGGTGTGTGTGGAAAACAAAAATAAGTGTTAAATATAAAGTCCAAGCATGTTCCACATTATTTTGAAAATAATATACTGAAAATAAGTTCATCTATAAAATGTTCGACTCATATTTGGCTTGATTGATATGAAAGATCAACCAGTCCTGGTTAGAGTCGGTTAGTATGTATGATTATACTCCATGGTTCATAGCGATGCACTAGCTCTACATCTGGAACCAGGAGTAAGGTCCTAACATCTCACACCCATCTACGTGGCTAAGTACACAAACACATTAGTCCTATGTGTTGTGAGATGTATTGGCTCCTTAAATCTATAGGTGCATGATATCTAAGGTATGTCCTATGCTAGTTCCATAAAAATGAAAATTTAAGAAATAGTAGTAAGAAAATATAATTTGCAAGTTCCTATTCTACTACGCACATGCCCAATTTTCATCTTAATAGACTAAATTAGGCTTCGGGTAGGGGTTTAGTAAATAGGTCTGCTAAGTTAGACTTTGATTCGACGTATTCGAGTTGTATGGCTCCGTTGGCCACATGTTCTCGAATGAAATGGTGTTTGACCTCTATATGTTTGGTCCTAGAGTTACATATTGGATTCTTAGTAAGATTAATTGAACTAATGTTATCTACGCGAAGTTTTGTGTTCATAAAGTTTAACTTGAAATCGCGGAGAGTGTGCTTCATCCAAAGAAGCTGAGTGACACACTCACCCATCACGATGTATTCGACTTCAGTGGTAGATAAGGCAACACAGTGTTGCTTCCTACTGCACTAACTCACTAGACTCGAGCCGAGAAGTTGACAACAACCACTCGGGCTCTTTCTATCGAGCTTACTACCGGCATAGTCCGAATCGGAGTAGCCGGTTAGTTCGAACTCGGTAGATCTAGGGTACCAAATACCGACATTAAGTGTACCCTTTAGATATCTAAGGATACGCTTGACTAGAGTTAGGTGAGACTCCTTGGCACCGGTTTGGAACCTTGCGCACATACTTACTGCAAATAGGATATCAGGTCGGCTTGCAGTTAAGTAAAGGAGACTCTCTATTATGCTCCTATAGTATTTTAAATCAATTGAGTTTTCGATTAAATCTTCTTCTATATTCACATTAGTTGCCATTGGGGTATTAATAATTTTAGCGTCTTGCATTCCAAAGCGTTTAATTAATTCCCTAGTATATTTGCATTGATGTAGGTATATTTCATCTTTAGTTTGTTTAATTTGTAGACCTAAGAAGAAACTTAACTCGCCTACTAAATTCATTTCAAATTCACTTTCCATAAGTGAAATGAACTCATTTAGTAGGATTGAGTTGGTGGTTCCGAAAATAATATCATCTACGTAGATTTGGGCTATGAATATGTCTTTACCTAAGGTTTTTACGAAAAGGGTTGGGTCAACTACACCTTGGTTAAAGACTTTGGACTTAAGATAAATCGAAAGTCTCTCGTACCAAGCTCGCGGAGCTTGTTTAAGTCCATAAAGAGCTTTCTTTAACCTAAGGACATGATCGGGTTTGTCTAAACTTTCGAAACGGGGGGGGGGGGGGGGGTTGGCTAACGTAAACTTCTTCTTTAATGTAACCATTTAAGAATGCAAATTTCACATCCATTTGAAACAATTTAAATCCTCGATGTGCTGCATATGCTAATAGCATTCGAATGGACTCTAATCTAGCTACTGGGGCATAAGTCTCGTCGTAATCTAAACCTTCGACTTGACTAAACCCTTTAGCAACTAGTCTAGCTTTATTTCTAACTACTTCACCTTTATCATCAATTTTATTTCTAAACACCCACCTTGTTCCAATGATTGTTTTATCTTCAGGTGGTGGTACTAATTCCCATACTTCATTCCTAGTGAATTGAGCCAACTCTTCTTGCATTGCAATAATCCAATCGGGATTAAGAAGAGCTTGGTCAATAGTTTTGGGTTCAATTTTAGAAATCAAAGATATTTGACTAAGGTTTTTGTATGAGGCTCTAGTTCGAACTCCTAGACTCGGATCACCTATCACTTGGTCGATAGGATGATTCGTTTGGGTCCTAGTTGGATTTGGGTTTGAGTCTACAACTTGATCCATAGGATGGCTTGTTTGAGTTCTAGTTTGGTTGGAGTCATCTATCACTTGGTCGATAGAGTGACTTGGTTGACTTAGGTTAGGATTAACACTAGACCTGATCTCCTGATCAGAGTTAGGTCTAGTATGAGTCGGCTCGCTAATTGGGGTTGCCGGGGGTTTTGTAGGTTCGTGTCCTTCATCAAATACTACATTGATAGTCTCCTCGACTCTAAGGGCATCGTGGTTATATACTCTATAAGCTCTGCTTGTAGTCGAGTATCCTAGAAAGATTCCGGTTGTGGTTTTGGATGTAAATTTCCCTAGGTAATCCTTAGTGTTTAGGATATGTACCTTACATCCAAATACCCTAAAGTACTTGATGTTAGGTATTTTATCATGATAAATCTCGTATGAGGTCTTAAGGTGCCTCTTTACCATAAGGATTCTATTTTGGACATAGCATGCCGTACTCACGGCTTCCGCCCAAAACCTATCGGGTAGGTTATACTCATTTAACATTGTCCTAGCGGCTTCTTGTAGGGTTCTATTTTTGCGTTCTACTAGGCCATTTTGTTGTAGAGTTCTAGGGCAAGAGAACTCGTGGTGGTATCCATTTAGGTTATAGAATTCTGTAAACCTATGGTTTTCGAATTCACCACCATGATCAGTCCTAAGTCTTTTGATTTTAATGCTTTGTTGATTTTCTATTAACTTAAATAGATTGATTAATTGATCTAGGGTATCATTTTTGTGTTTGATGAACCTAACCCAAGTAAATCTAGAATAGTCATCAATTATGACTAAGCAGAATTTACTTCCGTTAAGTGACTTAGCTCTGTGTGAATTAAATAGATCCATGTGTAGGAGCTCAAGCACACTTTTGGTTCGTTCTTGACTAGTTAGTTGATGTTGTGTCCTAGATTGTTTACCTTGTTGACAAGCATTACATATTTTATTATCCAAGTTGTTGAGGTTAGGTAAACCTCTGACTAAATCACTCTGACTCATCTTGTGGATGAGTCTTGGGTGTGAGTGACTGAGTCGTCGGTGCCACAACCACGATTCCTCTTGCCGTGTCATAAGACACTTAGTTGAGGAGTTAGTTAAGTTGATAGTGTAAATGTTGTTATTTCTAGTCCTTTTAAGAATTGTTTTAGAGGTTTCGTTTGTATTAATTACGCATTCATTTTCTAGAAATATGACCTTATAGTTATTATCACACAATTGGCTTACACTAAGTAAATTATATTGAAAATTTTCTACTAATAAAACATTTTGAATAACAAAATTTGAATTGAGCTCAATATCACCTGATCCGATGATTTTGAGCTTGCCGTTATTTCCGAAGGCTACCGATTCTTGTCGTTTGAATCGAAGCTTCGAAAACTTGAGTTGATCCCCGGTCATGTGTCGGGAGCAACCACTGTCCAACATCCATTGATCCTACACGCAAGGTAGTTGGATCGGATATTAGATTTATTAAAAATTGGTTGAAGATTATTAACCTAAATCATCTCACCCATGTCTATATGATCAAACATGTTAATCCTATATGTTCTTGTGAGATGACTTCCAATTTTTTAGTTGAATTAAGTTTAATGACTTAAACACTTGTCAACCATGCGTTAGATTCGGATTTGACCTTAGGCTCATCAAGTCACCTTTTCAAGATCATGGCTTCCAGGTCATGGCGAGGCACAGAGGCCTTCTTTGATCGGAACAATGACCACTTCCTTAGACAAAGCCATTTTCAAGAAAATAGAGACTTGACTCACCTAAGACCACTTCCTGGTCTAACTAGTCTAGGATACGACGAGGTAGCTTCAGCTAGTTCCGCTCGGTCAAGTGCACCGAACTAGATACGCCTTATCTAGCCCGAATACACAAGACTCCACTTTCCTAGCGTACTATCATCTCGCCGCGTCCTGGTACTATGTTATCAAGTAGTGACGAGTTATAGTCCTATCTAACCATTCTAAAAAGGAAAATCAAACTAAATAAAAACCTAAGCATGCAATTTCTAAGTTAAAACACAAACAAATTTCGTACTAGCTCCCCCTGGACCGTTGAATTGATTCGGTCTCTCCACATAGTGGATTTGGTCCTTGGGAACTCAGTACTGGTTTGATCCTAAGTTTGAAATCAAGGTGGTCTTAGGGACCCATGCTTGGACACGTTTTCTGTAACGCCCGCCCTTATCTGCTCTCAGGGCGGCGCTACTTTACTCTTCCTTTTTTTTTTCTTACATAACATATATGGATCATTTCACAATCTACATACTTTAACATGTTATCATAACTTAAACCTTCTTTTGCACATGCGTCACATATCATATTCATAATCAGCATGTTAACATATCTTGTCTCATTTTTAACATGCATAACACAAAGAGTCATTCATGAGTTCTTAAGTAATTGAACAGTAACATAAATAAGCATCATCCAACATGATACTAATGATTCATAAGTCTTATAAGCGGAAGCAAAGTCTTAAGTGGTTCATTGAGCATGTAATATAAGCAGATAGTAATTAGAGTCTTTCTCCGCCGTACCCTTTATCACACACACTTGGCCCTTCCTGCTACTTCCTCTAGTTCAGGTTTCCTTTATCTGCAGTATATGGACAACATAAACTATAAGCATATAACTTAGTAAGATTCTTGCCTACTCACAAAAGCCACAAACTTCATCAAGCAATTAGAAACATGAGCATACTAGCATAAATAGCCTAAGTATTTCATAGCACCACTAATCAACAACATACCCACGTAATAAAACCTAAGCATGGCATAGAGTTTACATCAGCATGCTAAGCATAATTAAATCTAAGCAGGGCATAATTTAAACATAAGCATTCATGACATAAGCAATCCATAACATTATAAATCTTAGACATGCATAAAGTACATAATCACAAATATTCTTAACTTAACTAAAGCATCATAACTTCATAAAATCTAACATGCATAAAGGGCATAATCATAAGCATTTGTTTAACTTAACCATAAGCATTCATAACATAAGTATCCGTAACATCATAAATCTTAATCATGCATAAAGTACATAGTCACAAATATTCTTAAACTTAACCATAAGCATTCATAGCATCATGAAATCTAAACATGCATAAAGGACAAGTTCATAAGCATTCATAAGCATTCACAATTTCATAAAAGTTCTTTCTTTTCAAAACATATACATATAAATACTTCAACATAATCATAACTTGCATGGGGGGCCCCAGGTTAAGTACCACATAATGCGCATTCCCTAATAGGCTGGGGTAGCGAGCCACCAGACCTACTAGAGCAAGACCTCTTACATCTTACCAGGGCAAGACCTCTTACGTCTTCTTATGTCCCTTTGGATTTAATTAACGACCACCTGACGGGTCGGGTACTTAACCTCTTACAAAGTAAAATACTTAATTCCTTTCTTTCTTGTCATATCATAAAGAATGCTCTTAATCCCCAACATAAAAAGGGAAGCATCTCAATCTTATCTTATCATAAGGAGAGCTCTTAATCCCTACTTGAAAGGGAAGCATCTCCATCTTACCTTATCATAAGGAGAGCTCTTAGTCCCTACTTGAAAGGGAAGCATCTCCATCTTATCTTATCATAAGGAGAGCTCTTAATCCCTACTTGAAAGGGAAGCATCTCCATCTTACCTTATCATAAGGAGAGTTCTTAATCCCTACTTGAAAGGGAAGCATCTCCATCTTATCTTATCATAAGGAGAGCTCTTAATCCCTACTTGAAAGGGAAGCATCTCCTTCTCAGACATTTCATAGCATACATGCATTCATAACATAAGAGTGCCCTAAAGGGGTCCTAAAGCATAAACATGTTCATCGCATAAGCATATTTCATAGGCATATTCATGGCACATTAAATCATAAAACATGTTCATCACATAGGCATATTTCATGGCATATTACCTCATAAACATATTCATCACATAGGCATAATTTCATGGCATACTACATCATAAAAATGTTCATCACATAAGCATATTTCATAGCATATTGAATCATGAACATATTCATCACATAGGCATAATTCATGACATATTAAAATCATACACATAGCATAACTACATAAGGGGGGTGTTTTCATGAAACCCTAACCCTAAAACCAATGTTGGCCGAAACATGTAAGGTATCAAACATTGTATTTTTTTTGTCACCTAAAATTTCTACATGAAGCATATAACATCTCCTAATTCCTTTAGAAGCCTTTTCATGCAACCCTAGCCCTAAATACCTTGGTTGGCCGAAACATGTAAGGGCTCAAGCTTGGATTTTTGTTACCTAAAATTCCTTCATGAAGCTTATAACTTATCATGGTATCATTAGAAGCATTTTCATGCAACCCTAGCCCTAAATACCTTGGTTGGCCGAAACATGTAAGGGCTCAAGCTTGGGTTTTTGTTACCTAAAATTCCTTCATGAAGCTTATAACTTATCATAGTATCATTAGAAGCATGTTCATGCAACCCTAGCCCTAAATACCTTGGTTGGCCGAAACATGTAAGGGCTCAAGCTTGGATTTTTTGTTACCTAAAATTCCTTCATGAAGCTTATAACTTATCATGGTATCATTAGAAGCATTTTCATGCAACCCTAGCCCTAAATACCTTGGTTGGCCGAAACATGTAAGGGCTCAAGCTTGGGTTTTTGTTACCTAAAATTCCTTCATGAAGCTTATAACTTATCATAGTATCATTAGAAGCATGTTCATGCAACCCTAGCCCTAAATACCTTGGTTGGCCGAAACATGTAAGGGCTCAAGCTTGGGTTTTTGTTACCTAAAATTCCTTCATGAAGCTTATAACTTATCATAGTATCATTAGAAGCATGTTCATGCAACCCTAGCCCTAAATACTTTGGTTGGCCGAAACATGTAAGGTATTAAAGCTTCTTATTCTTTCATGCATCTACAAGAACGAATACACTGCAGGTGAGGGAATCTTACATCCTTCGCTTTGCTTGGGAGATGACCTAATGGAAGCCACCTAGCCTTCTCCTTGCTTGAATGGGGGTTTCGGCCAAAGGATGAAGAGGGAGCTCGGTGAGGAAGAAGAAGAGAAGAGGGAAGAAGAAGAAGTGGCCAAATGAGACTTTCACTCTTCTTTATAAAGGGAGGAAGAGAAGTTTCTCTTCTCTTTCCATGCCACTTCATTTACCCTCATCACACTTATCTACAATTTCCCCTCTTCCTCTAATGATATAATCCTATTGGGCTTTTGGTTAGTGGGTGCATCTATAGGGCTTGGCTATCTCTAGAGGTTTGGGGTTCAATTCCTAGGCCTTGCATCTCTTTTTGGCTATTTTCTTTTATTTTCAAAAAAAAAACCCACATAAAGCACATTATCGTAAAGCCAAAAATTCTCGTAAAATGGATAGAAATTTTATGGGCGTTACATTTTCTATGTCTACTTACAATTGACATATACGACTTATTGGTCGTGTTTGAGCTAAACCCTAGCCCGACCTTGTTGTACACGGCCCTTTGCGATCCAAGTAGGAGGTCAAGTCCTTTGGATCCCAAAGTAAACCTTTCCAATGTATTCCTAAGATCTTCGACTTGACTTTTCAAGAGTGAGTTCTCAACTTCGAGTTTTTCAACTCGAGTTGAGTCCTTCTCTTGAACTAGACTAGTCGAAGAGGTTAGGGAGACCTCGTGTTTGAGGAGTTTAACTTCCTCAACCAGGGTCTCGACCTTGGACTCAGACTTAGCTAAATTTTTATTTAAAAACTTAATTGCACTATAAAGAGTAGTAATAAGAGACCGACTTACCTTGAGTGTATCTTTTGAACCGGATGCGTATCCGTGGCTTGTCTTGAATAGTGTTTCGTAGTCTGACTTGTCTTCGGTTTCGATTCCGTTCCTGCCCGATTCCGCCTCCGATTCCATTCACGGTTTAGCCATAAGGACTCGATCGTTGTCTTCTTCCTCGGAGGCTTCTTCCCAAGTAGCGTTGAGTGCCTTTTTATGTTTTGGTGCCTTGCTCTTGAGTTTTGGGCACTCAGACTTAATGTGTCCAAACCTGTTGCATTCATAACATCTTATGTTTGAACTTTTAGGCTTAACTTCGTTGGGTCGAGTGACGGCTCATTTTCGGCCCTTGACTATCCTCCGAACTAGGTTGACTAGTTCGGCTTCCATTTTCGAGTCGACCTCCGAATCCGACTCATCCTCTTCTTTCTTCGGGGGTGGCTTGCTTTCGGTTTTCTTCCTCGAACCTGCAAAAAGTGCTATACCCTTCTCGGGTTCTGAGTTAGACTGCTCATGAAGTTCGAAATCAGAAAAAAGTTCATCTAACCTAAGTTTAGAAAGATCCTTGGAGACCTTGTAGGCATCGACCATGGATGCCCACAAGGTAGTCCTCGGAAAAGAGTTTAGGACATACCTTATAAGGTCACGATTTTTGACCTTTTGCCTGATTGCGTGTAGGTTGTTGACTATGTCTTGGACACGGGCGTGGAGTTGCGTCGCGGACTCGTGTTCCTGCATTTTTAGGTTATATAGTTTATTGAATAGAAGATCACGCTTACATACCTTGGCTTCATCGGTCCCTTCGTGTAGCTTCACTAGTTTTGTCCAAAGATCCTTTGCGCTTATGAAGGGGCTGACGCGATTTAGCTCCTCCTTGGATAGGCCGTATTGAAGGATTTGAGTTGCCTTAGCGTCGGCTTCGACTTGTCTTTTTGTCGCAATGGTCCATTGGTCATAATCCAAGGATTCACCCACTTCGTTAGTCGGAAGTGTGAATCCCATTTGGATTATGATCCACATCTCGATTTGGGTTTTAAGAAAGCATTCCATCCGACCCTTCCAATAACGGAAGTCATCTTCGTTGTAAAACGGAGGTCGGACGGTGCTAAAACCCTCGAGATGGGCCATTTGGAAGGAAAACCTTGCACAAAAAAATACAAAAAACACGAAAAAGGGTTCCAAGACTTCGCCTTGGATTAGTGGTGCGGGAAATAAAAAGAAACAAACGAGAAATAGAAAGTTAAGCAAAGAAATAAGAAACTAAATAAAAAGTAAGTACTCACAACCTTCGATGTCCCCGAAAGGCTACTAAACGTCTATTTTTGAGGATGAAAACAGCTTGTTATGGGGGTAAACCCCCATAAGAAGTGTAGATCTCTCAGAGAGCTTCGATTTGGTGGGTAGATCGTTTCGTGAGTCCCCTTGTAGCAAAAGTTATGCTCGTTTGATCGTGAGGTACTCCGAAGGCGATTAGTACTTGCAAAAAACACAACCAAAAACTATGTACCAAGACTTGGTCTTGGATTAGTAGTGTGGAGAAATCTTAAAACAATAAATACGAAAAGAAAATTTCTCGATTGGTGGTTGCACCGAATCTGAGCGCCCCCGGCTCTGATACCAATTGTTGGATTGAGCGGATCGCTAGAGGGGGGGGGGTGAATAGCGATAGAAATTTTTCGTTCAAAATCGTTCGTTAAAATGCGAGTAGACACAGTAGAAGATAAAAAAAACAAGCGAGACAATAGACACAAGGGTTTTACTTGGTTCGTAGCCGAAGGCTACTACTCCAAGGCCCTAGTGGTCCTTGACCACGTACGGAGGGCAAACTACTAAAGAACTCCTCCTCGTTGGAGGTAGGAGTTAGACGGATACACAAAATGACAAAAGCTTGAGGTAGAGAGACACTCCCCCTCTCCTCGTTATAATGAAAGCTTTACTAAAAAATAAACTGAAATACAATTTAAACTTTCGTTACCGACGACTTCAAAGGTTGAAGGTTGAAGCTCTAGTCGTCGTCTCGGCAGCGCTTCGTCGTAGGGATGTCGGAGAGTCGGAGCATATCAGAAGCACTTGGAAGCCTTTTTAATTGATGAAAAACCCTAAGACAAGCCCTTCTTTTATAGCCTTTGAGCCCCTCATCGAATGGGTCTTCAACCAATCACAAATGGACACAAAACCTCCTTGAAATGGGGTGATAAGCCTTGACTCCTCGAAGCTGATCATTGACCATCAGTCGACTGATGGCCATCATCAGTTGACTGATGGTAGCATCGATCAGTCGATAGTAGATAATGACCGATCGATGAAGGCGTCGAGTCCTCAAGCCGGCGATCGATGCTAGCTGCAAGGCAAAGTTAGCTCAAAGAAAACATTATTTCGACGGCCTTCGACCGTCCGATCTCGACCTAGACCATCGATGGGATGTCTTTGGTCGGATCTACGCTTAAGACCATCCCCGTAAGGAGGATACGACCTCACTTACGCTCGCACACACGAGCTTACCTCGATACTTACCATGTCGCTTTTGCTTCCGACCTTCCACTTGATTCCTTCGGCTCCCTCCGAAGTCACTCGAGTGTTGCCCGACCACCCGGCTTCCTCTGGGTGTCACTAGCCTTCAGCTCCAGCTTTAGCAATCTTCTGCACACTCGATTCAGCTCGTGAGATAATGACATAAGTTTAACTTTGTATCGTTTGCTATAATCAAAACTCAGGTTCGACTTAGGTGCCTACTGCACCAACATAATGAACCCAAAGGTCCATCAGCTATGAACCTTTGAATCCTACTCAGGTTAATATGACATAACCTTAGATGCCAAAGATATGTTTGGTTCATTTTCGAAGGTTCTTTTCTCTTATTAGATTTAGAAGATGAGTTATTTACTTCTATTTGCATCGTGAGAGCTTTTGGTTCAAGAGTGTATAAATTTCCTATCCATGTACCAGAATAGATAATCTCTCTATTTTTTTATAATAACTCTGTCATTAAAAGAAATAGAATATCCATCAAAAAATAATTTAGAAACTAAAATTAAATTCTTTCTAAATGAAGGTACATAAAGGCAATTTCTCAGAACCAAAGTTTTATTCCTATTAATAAATAAATAAACATCTCCCACTACAATAGCCGCCACCTTCATAGCATTGCCCATGTAGACGATAATCTCCCCCTCAGCTACTCGTCTGGTTTCCTGGAATCCCTGCAAAGTATTGCATACATGATCAGTGGCTCCCGTATCTACACACCAGGTGCCGATAGATAACACCGCTAAACATGTTTCAATGACTAGACCAAAAGATATACTTTTGTTCTGCTTTCGGTTGGGGCAGTCAGCCTTCCAATGTCCAATCTGCTTGCAAGTGAAGCACTTGCCTTTCGACTTCTTCACTCCTCCCTGAGATCCTCCCGCCACCTTTTCTCCACCTTCTTTCTTCTTATTCTTGCCTTTTGGCTTAGAAGTAGAAACCTTTTGAGCAACTATGGCCTGAGCCTGAGCACTCTAACGAAAAAGCCCCTCTGTCGCCTAGAGTTCTGTCAGAAGCTCCGCCAACGAATATAACCTCTTATTCATGTTGTAGTTCAGGCGAAACCGCTAAAAAATCCTAGGTAGAGATTAGAGAATGATATCGACCTGGGTTTCCCCATCGATCTCAGCTCCAAGGGCTTCCAGCTCATTCAAATGAGCCATCATCTTGAGAACATGATCCCTCACGGGTGTTCCGTCAACCATGATGGTTGTCATCAAGTTCCTCATGGCTTCCTGCCTAGCAGCCCGATTCTGGTGTCCAAAAAGTTCCTTGAGATTGAGCATCATGTCATAAGCAGTAGGCATGGCTTGATGTTGATGTTGCAATACATTTGACATAGAAGCCAAAATGTAACACCGTGCCATCTCATCAGCCTTGATCCACTTCTTATAAATCTCTTTCCCCTTTTCCCTAGAATCATCTGTAGGCTTAGGAGGATTCTCCTCGAGAAGTACATATTTATACTCCTCAGTAGTCAAGACTATATCCAGATTCCTTTTCCAATCCACATAGTCAGGTCTAGTAAGTTTATTTTCCTTTAGTATCATAGCAAGTGGTTTGAAAGTCATTTTTAAAAAACCTAAGAATCACATAGATCAAACATTATATTTCAAAAATTTATTGATTCCTCAAACAATAAAATTTTAAAATAAACCAACACCTCAAAACACCGAGAATATCGTATGCCACGATAGTGTGGACGTATACGAATTCTACATCTGTAAGAGGAGATTTTACCCATTAATTTTATTATCCTGTCAACCTTACTTTTTGACAAATTAAATTAATAGTTGGTTCCTCTTCGGCCCTATAAATAAAAGCAGTGACTCCGATGGAGAGGATACTCGTATTTGCATCTAAGTGTTCACCATTATCTGATACTAAGGCAATTATCTCAGATTATGTGCCTTCCAATGGGAAAGTACATACGCTCCTAAATAATTTCATATAATCATATTTGACCTAGTGATCTACAAAACAAACTCATCCGATATGGAGGAAGACACTCAGAGCTAACGCGCAAGTTTGTTCGCATCACATGTCAAATTGTAATGGAGGCCGTGGGAATTTAAAAAAATATCCCTCTCCCACTTAGTAATTTAAAATTGAGGAATTTTATCTATGCAACCACAACAAGCATATAAATCAAAAGCAATAAATATGAACAATAAATTTTCCAACTATTATGACTTTTGTTCTCCAATATGCCTCCAGTCGTGTTGCCAACTCGTCCACTCCTCCCTACGCCATGTACAAGCCATTCGGAGATCCGAGCCAAGAAAAATTATTTTAATTTACATCCATCGATCCTATACTCCACAAAGGAGTGTACATGAAATCTAGATCAAAAGTAAACTAAAATAAAAGAGTGGCTAAACAATGTCGTACTTAATTACAAAAATTAAATACTAGCCTCGTCAACCCCGAGGATTCAAATAATATTACAATTATACACATCCAATTACATACACACACATATGGCAATAAGAGTTGGATCTTATGCCTGCAACCAAAAAGTTAGCCTACGCACATCCTACTATTATCCGACACACATAATATATGATAAGTGCATAAAAGTAACCGAATCCTAAACACACAAAACCGAAAACCGTGGCTCTGATACCACTTGAAGGTCGAAGCTTTGCTTCCCACTTTAACTTGGTCGCTTGTGCATGGCGATCCTATCTATGTCCCTGGATTAAAAAATTAATCCTTGATGAAGATGGATTACCCAAGCAACTGATCCATCATCGTGCTATTCGATTAGAGTCATCGCTTAAACAAACTTGTTGTTCAAGCAATCTAACTCTTTTCCTCGATTAGCCATGGAATAAATGATGTACGGATCGCTGGTTTTTGTGTTTATCTTCGAGGTCCAAGTAAATTAACTACATACAATTATATACAAATTGCATAGAACAAGAAAGAAACTTAAACAAGAATTATACCTCTTGTTTAGCTCTTGAACATTGTGT
This sequence comes from Wurfbainia villosa, assembly GCA_025175895.1. Classification (NCBI taxonomy): domain Eukaryota; kingdom Viridiplantae; phylum Streptophyta; class Magnoliopsida; order Zingiberales; family Zingiberaceae; genus Wurfbainia; species Wurfbainia villosa. The sequence goes on from CM046005.1 coordinate 57,723,125, forward strand.
GGGCAATGATCCTCCAAGAGTTGAAGCCTTCTAGATCACGTATCTTCCTTGTTCGCTCCAAACAAAGGAAGATAACCAAACTCCCTTCTTCTCCTATCTAGCGCCGACCACCAAGCCAACTTGCTTGGTCCTTTCCGCCGACCAAGGAGAGGAAGAAGGTGAGGGTGTGGGCGCCGACCAAGAGCTCCAAGGGAAGAAGCCCTAACTCTTGCCACTGGCCAAGACTTGAGGGAAGAAGGTGCCACCCTAGGAGAGGAGAGGGAGGAACCGACCAAGAGCAAAGGAAAAGAATGAAAACCCTAATCCTCTTCTTGGTTACCGCCGACCCTAAGGGAGAAGCCAAACCAATGCTTGCCGCCCAACCCCTCCAAACCCTAGCACCCAAAAACCCTAGAAGGATAATCTCCCTTGTCGCCCAAGCCTTGTAACATATTTATAGATTTTGCCCAAATCTCCTTTTAATCGTGTCCGTTGGATCTAGACTTCATGAGGGTTTTAATAGGCTACAATAGGGACCATGAGGAGGAGTTGGATCTTGGCCACCTAATGGATCCGACCCATATAAAATCTGATCCATTAATGATAATCCATTCCACTAAAGGATTATCATTGATCTACCTCACCAATTCCCATAAATAAATATGGGCTCCATATATTAATTGTACAAATATCTCCCCGTGTTTAAGATATCGAATGTCCGTTAATTAATTAATTTACTGATAATTAATTAATCAACATCTAACTCCATGAGTAGTACCACTCAACCTTATCATAATGCCGGACCAAGTCCACCTGCAGGGTTTACATGATGATCCTTATGAGCTCCTTAAGGGGACATCATCATCCTAATACATAGGATACGATTTCTGTAATGCCCGTAAAATTTCTAGAAAATTTTATAAGAATTTTTGCATGATCATAATGAGCTTTTATGTGGGATCTTTCAAAAATAAAAGAAAATAGAGCCAAAAAGGGATGCATGGCACAGGGTTTGAACCCTGAACCTCTAAGTAGATAACTGAACCTTAGGATGCATCCAATAACCAGAAGCCCAGCAGGATTGTACTATTAGAAGGGTATGGGAAATGATAGATAAGTGTAAGAGAGGCTAAGGGACACCTTCAATTGAATAAATAGGAGTATGAGGAGACAAGAGAACCCAAGTTGTCATTCTCCTCTTCCTCCACCGAAACCCTATCTACCCCTTCTTCCATTTCCAAAAACCAAATAAGCAAGAAGAGAGCCCTTGTCTTGGCACCACCTAGGGTATATTCTATTACTAAACAAGCAAATGGATGTAAGTATCCCCTCACCTGCAGTACAAGTTGTTTCGGTTGTTGGTTGCTTAAAACCCCCTTTTTGAAACTTTTGTCCAAGACCCCTTCATGCTTCCAATGATTTTCCATGCCATGTTTTGTATGAATATGAAGATAACATGTTGATAGATAGGCTTGATTTGAGTGTTTGATCCCAAAGTCCTCCTTAAAGTTTCAGCCAAGACCTAATCATGCTCCTAATGGTCTTCCATGCCATGATCTATATGTTTCCATGCCATGTTTTGTATGAATATAAAGAAAACATGTTGATAGATAGGCTTGATTTGAGTGTTTGATCCCAAAGTCCTCCTTGAAGTTTTGGCCAAGACCTAATCATGCTCCTAATGGTCTTCCATGCCATGATCTATATGTTTCCATGCCATGTTTTGTATATAGATGAAGATAACATGTTGATAGATAGGCTTGATTTGAGTGTTTGATCCCAAAGCCCTCCTTGAAGTTTCGGCCAAGTCCTATTATGCTCCTAATGGTCTTCCATGCCATGATCTATATGTAATGGATGTTAACATGTGGTTGGTTAGACCTTGTACAAGTTGTTTAGGGTTTGAATTTTGTTAGAACCCCCATGAAGTTTCGGCCAACCCATGTTATGCTTGTTAATGATGTTTCATGCCATACTCTATATGTATATGATGTCAGTATGATGTTAGGTAGACCTTGTACAAGATGTTTTAGTGGTTGAATTCTTGAGAACCCTCTCTTAGGGTTTCGGTCAACCCATGCTCATGCCCTCTAATAATCCTCCATGCCATGCTACATGCATATAAGATTTTAATATGATGTTAGTTAGGCTTTGGGTAAGTTGTGGAGCATTTGGATACCTAAAAACCTCCATTAGGGTTTCGGCCAAACCATGTTTGGGCTACCAATGTTTTCCCCTTGTCATGTTTTATATGTATATGATGTTAACATGTTGATAGTTAGACCTTGTACAAGTTGAATTAGGGTTTGAATTTTTAATATTTCCTCTTGGAAGTTTCGGCCAAACCTTGTCCATGCTCACCCATGCTCTTCCATGCCAGGATATATCTATATATGATGTTAACATGATGATAATTAGACTTTATGATACCATGATTGGTTTATGTCACTACCTTATGTCCATGTTAATTGTATGAATGTATGATTATGTTATTCTCATTGCATCATGATGAACAAGTATGTATGATGAAAATGCCTAAGAGATGCTTCCCTATGAATGAGGACTAAGAGCACTCTTTATGTTATGAAAAGGAACATGATATGTTATGAAAAGGAACATGATATGCTATGATAAGGAACATGATATGTTATGATAAGGAACATGATATGCTATTTTACTTTTTGCATGGCTTGTACCGGACCCTAACAAGGTCCAAGGGATTGACTCCTACGTGCCCCTAGGTCGACGGTCATAGTATGAACCTAGTACGGGATGGGCTCCTAAGTTGCCCTAGGCCGACGGTCATAGTATGGGCCTAGGATGAGCTTCTATGTTATGTTGTCCCTAGGTCGACGGACGTAGTACGGACCTAGTACCCTAGTAGGTTCGGGATTAGCTACCTCGGGTCTATTTAGGGATGAGCGCAAAGATGATGATGTATGTGGTACAATGCCGGGCCCAATATGTTGAGATTATGTTTAAGTACCTATAAAATATATGTTTTCAAAGAGCATCTTTCATATACCCCTTTCCATGTCTATGTGATTATGATATTTATATGAATGCTATGCTTATATGTTCTTAATTGATCATGTCACTACTTTTATATGAATGCTATGCTTATATGTTCCTAAATGATCATGACACTACTCTTATATGTATGATATGCTTATATGTTCTTAAATGATCATGTCACTACTCTATGTATAATTCTTGATGTATGGCTTTTGTGAGTAGGAAAGGATCTTACTAAGCTTATGTGCTTATAGTTTCATGTTCCCTTGTACTGCAGATAAGGGTAAAGAATGGCTAAACTAAAGGGAGCAGCAGGAGGGGCATAGTGTGTGTGGTAGTGGCATGGTGGAAGAGATCTGTTTTATGTTTTCAGACTTATGCATGTTTTCCCTTTAAATTTATATTCCAAGACTTATGCATGTTTTCCCCTTTTAGTTTATGTTCAAAGACTTATGCATGTTTCCCCTTTAAGTTTTGCATGATAGTTGTTAAGAGTCGAACTCTACTTGATGTTGATGGTTGCTACTTGGTGTCCTTTAAGTTGATTATCATGAACTTGAACTAAGTACTTATGAAATGATTATGCATGCTCCATGTATCATATTCTATGTTAAAAAAAAAAAGAAGTTTAAAGTCTTCCGCTGTAAATGCATGTAGTCTTCCGCTGTAAATGCATGTATCTATGATCGCGTCGCGCCGCCCTTCCAACCCCTATAGATTACGAGGAAAAAGGGCGGGCGTGACAGGTTGGTGTTAGAGCAGATCTGCCTTTCCACTACACACACATCAAGCTCCTATCCTGCCGCTCCAAGTAAGAAATTCTATGCCTACTCTATTTCTTTTATGTATGATAAGGAATGCTTTTAGTTTAAATATGCACGAATATATGTATCATAATCTTATGCTAGCCTCATTATAATATATGAAGATAAACATGGCTGGGAGACGCAGTAATAGAGTCGATGAGATAGTACCCCCACCTGATCTTATGCATGTGGTTAATGAACTACTAGGGTTAGCCCCTGATAGAGAAATTGAATTTGAGATCGAATTGATTCCTAGTACTAACCCGATCTCTAAAGCACCTTACCGTATGGCGCCGACTGAATTGAAGGAACTTCAGGGACAGCTACAGGAGTTACTCAACAAGGGACTTATACGCCCAAGTCACTCTCCATGGGGAGCTCCAGTACTGTTGGTAAAGAAGAAAGATGGGTCAATGCGAATTTGCATAGACTACCGAGCACTAAATAATGTGACGATCAAGAACAGGTACCCTTTACCATGAATTGACGACCTATTCGACCAGTTAAAGGGTGCCACCATCTTCTCTACGATTGATCTGAGGTCTGGCTATCATCAAGTGAAAGTGAAACCAGATGATATACCGAAGATGGCTTTCTAAACAAGATACGGACATTATGAGTTCGTAGTTATGCCTTTCGGAGTGACGAATGCACCTGCTATGTTCATGGATCTGATGAATCGGGTATTCTCGGCATTCTTCGACAAATTTGTGATCATTTTCATCGACGATATACTGATATATTCGAGAACCCAAGAAGAGCACGCCGAACACCTGAATATGGTATTGCAGATTCTTCAGAAAAAGCAGCTATATGCAAAGTTCTCCAAGTGCGAGTTCTGGCTCGATCAAGTATCATTTTTGGGTCACGTTATATCCAAGCACGGAGTGATGGTAGACCCGATAAAGATTGAAGCTGTGAGTAACTGGAACAGGCCAAAGAATGCCAGAAAAATCAGAACCTTCCTCGGACTAGCAAGCTACTACAGGAAGTTTGTAGAGGACTTCTCTAGAATTGCAGCTCCTATGACAATTCTCACCAGAAAGAACAAAAAGTATGAATGGACGGACGCCTGCGAGAAGAGTTTCATAGAATTGAAAAGGAGACTGACTAGTGCTCCAATCCTTGCTCTTCCGGACAGTAACAAAGGCTTCGACATGTACAGTGATGCTTCCAATTTGGGACTCGGAGCTGTACTCATGCAGAATGGAAAGGTCATTGCCTACGCCTCTAGGCAACTCAAGGAACATAAAAGGAATTATCCCACTCACGATCTAGAGCTAGCAACCGTGGTCTTTGCTCTCAAAACATGGAGGCACTATCTATATGGAGCTCAGTGTAGGATTTATACAGATCACCAGAGTCTGAAATATTTCTTCACACAGAAAGACCTAAACATGAGACAACGCAGATGGCTTGAGCTCGTCAAGGATTATGACTGCGAGATCTTTTACCATCTAGGAAAAGCGAACAAAGTGGCTGATGCACTCAGTAGGAAGTCCTGTGCCACCTTGATGTCTCTATCGATATTATCTCGGCCCCTAGAAAAGGAAATTATGTGTTACGGGGTTGAAATCATTTCCGGACAGCTTTCTACCATGATGATAGCACCAACACTGTTCGACGATATATTAGAAAAGCAAGCTCGGGACCCGAGCATTCAAAGGATCAAGCAAGAGGTCCTAGAAGGAAAGGATGATGGATTTCGTATCTCTGACAGTGGAGTACTATACCTCAGGGATTGCTTGTGTATTCCCGATGATCCAGAATTACGGAAGAAGATATTTGAGGAAGTTCACGGAACCCCCTATGCGATGCATCCTAGATCCACCAAGATGTACCAAGATCTGAAAGGGAAGTTCTGGTGGTTCGGTATGAAAAGAGATGTGGCTCAGTATGTTAGTACCTGCCTGACCTACCAGAGGGTTAAAGCAGAACACCAGAGACCTGGAGGAATGCTGCAGCCAATCCAAATTCTAGAATGGAAATGGGAAGATATTTCTATGGATTTCATCTCAGGACTACCCAAGACGACGAACGGATATGACGCTATATGGGTGATCATGGACAGATTGACGAAGTCTGCCCACTTCTTAGCAATCAAGATGACCTACTCGACTGAGCAACTAGCTCAATTATATGCTAGGAAAATTATCAGATTACATGGGATTCCTAAGACCATTATTTTTGATAGAGATGGTCGCTTTATTTTCTATTTTTGGGAATGTGTTCAGAAGGCCCTTGGCACGAAGCTATTATTTAGTACTGCCTTTCACCCTCAGACCGACGGACAGACAGAAAGGGTGAACCAAGTATTGGAGGATATGTTACGAGCTTGCGCCTTGGATTTCAAAGGGAGCTGGTGCCGATACTAATGCTTGGCAGAATTCGCCTACAATAATAGCTACCAAGCTACTATTGGAATGACGCCCTATGAGGCTCTATATGGGAGGAGATGTAGATCTCCTATATGCTGGTATGAGGGTGGTGAAAAGAAGGGGATGGGACTCCAAACAGATATCAATGACGACACCACCCGAGCTATACAAAACTTCCGCCAAAGAATTGAAACTGCTCAGAGTCGGCAAAAGAGCTATGCAGATATGCGGCGTACCCCCTGGAATTCGAAGTCGGGGATCTGGTATTCCTCAAAATGGCCCCTATGAAGGGAGTGATGATATTCGGAAGGAAGGGTAAGCTGAGTCCACGCTATGTGAAACCGTATCCGATACTGAAGAGAGTCGACAAGGTAGCTTACGAGCTAGAGCTGCCTCAAGAGATGGCAGCTATTCACAACGTGTTCCACGTTTCGATGCTCAAGAAGTGCATCTCTAGTACAAACCAAGTGATTGAGCCACAAACAGTGCAAGTTCAAGAGGACCTGAGTTATGAAAGTCGGCCTATCCAGATACTAGACCGAGAAGTTAAAAGACTAAGGAATAAAGAGGTACCCTTAGTGAAGGTTCTGTGGCAAAATCAACGGTACGAAGATGCCACCTGGGAACGCGAGAAAGACATGAAACAGAAGTATCCAAAATTGTTCTAAGTTTCGAGGATGAAACTTTTAAAAGGTATGAAGGACTGTAACACCCGTAAAATTTCTAGAAAATTTTATAAGAATTTTTGCATGATCATAATGGGCTTTTATGTGGGCTCTTTCAAAAATAAAAAAAAATAGAGCCAAAAAGGGATGCATGACCCAGGGTTTGAACCCTGAACCTCCAAGTAGATAACTAAACCTTAGGATACATCCGTTAACCAGAAGCCCAACAGAGTTGTGCTATTAGAAGGGTATGGGAAATGATAGATAAGTGTAAGGGAGGCTAAGAGACACCTTCAATTGAATAAATAGGAGTATGAGGAGACAAGAGAACCCAAGTTGTCATTCTCCTCTTCCTCTCTTCTTCCTCCACCGAAACCCTATCTCCCCCTTCTTCCATTTCTGAAAACCAAATAAGCAAGAAGAGAGCTCTTGTCTTGGCACCACCTAGGGTATATTCTATTACTAAACAAGGAAAAGGATGTAAGTATCCCCTCACCTGCAGTACAAGTTGTTTCGGTTGTTGGTTGCTTAAAAACCCCTTTTTGAAACTTTCGGCCAAGACCCCTTCATGCTTCCAATAATTTTCCATGCCATGTTTTGTATGAATATGAAGATAACATATTGATAGATAGGCTTGATTTGAGTGTTTGATCCCAAAGTCCTCCTTGAAGTTTCAGCCAAGACCTAATCATGCTCCTAATGGTCTTTCATGCCATGATCTATATGTTTCCATGCCATGTTTTGTATGAATATGAAGATAACATGTTGATAGATAGGCTTGATTTGAGTGTTTAATCCCAAAGTCCTCCTTGAAGTTTCGGCCAAGACCTAATCATGCTCCTAATGGTCTTCCATGCCATGATCTATATGTTTCCATGCCATGTTTTGTATATAGATGAAGATAACATGTTGATAGATAGGCTTGATTTGAGTGTTTGATCCCAAAGCCCTCCTTGAAGTTTCGGCCAAGTCCTATTATGCTCCTAATGGTCTTCAATGCCATGATCTATATGTAATGGATGTTAACATGTGGTTAGTTAGACCTTGTACAAGTTGTTTAGGGTTTGAATTTTGTTAGAACCCCCATGAAGTTTCGACCAACCCATGTTATGCTTGTTAATGATGTTTCATGCCATACTCTATATGTATATGATGTTAGGTAGACCTTGTACAAGATGTTTTAGTGGTTGAATTCTTGAGAACCCTCCCTTAGGGTTTCGGTCAACCCATGCTCATACAACAACAACAACAACAACAACAACAACAACAACAACAACAACAACAAAGCCTTATCCCACTAGGTGGGGTCGGCTATATGGATCCTTCTACGTCATTGGACTCTATCCCCTACTATATCATCATCTATATTTAAATAAATTTTATCTTGTATTATTGTTGCTAACCAAGTCTTTTTTGGTCTTCCTCTTCCTCGTTTGATGTGTATATTTGGTATCATTTCACATCGCCTAACTGGAGCATTTATTGGCCTTCTAAGTACATGTCCGTTCCACCTCATGTCCTCTAATAATCCTCCATGCCATGCTACATGTATATAAGATGTTAATATGATGTTAGTTAGGCTTTGGGTAAGTTGTGGAGCATTTGGATACCTAAAAACCTCCATTAGAGTTTCGGCCAAACCATGTTTGGGCTACCAATGTTTTCCCCTTGTCATGTTTATATGTATATGATGTTAACATGTTGATAGTTAGACCTTGTACAAGTTGAATTTGTTGGATCGATTTGAAACGCTAGAGGGGGGGGGTGAATAGCGTTAGTGAAAACTTTTCTTTTTCGGCGATTAAAACCAAGTACGCAGTGGAAAACAAAAGATAAATACAAGAAAGACACAAAGCTTTTTACTTGGTTCACAGCCCACCGGCTGCTAATCCAAGGCCCTGCGATCCTTGATCGCTTTCGAAGGGCAATCACTAAAAGTCTCTTCCTCGTTGGAGGTAAGAGACAAGACGATTACAATGATTATAAGGCCGGTAACAACCTTACCGGTCCTTATACAAATTAAGTACAGAAATATAATAATAATACCGACAATTAATTAGAAGATGACGCACGGTCGGAGTAGCGTTGTAGAGAGCACGAGCACTTGAGAGATTCTTGAATTGGGTTTGAGTCCTCCCCTCCTTTAATAGATTTGCACCTTAGAATTTATCCCGATCCAGATCTAAAACTCGTGGATCTTATCTTGAGGTGGCAGCTTATCTTATCTTGAGGTGGCAGCTTATCTTATCTTGAGGTGGCGGCTTATCTTATCCTGAGGTGGTGGCATCAATCTCTATCTCTTTGGGGTTGATTCGTCTTACATCACCCGATCCTCTTAGCGATTGACTACCTTCACGACTCATCGACATCTCTAGTTGATCGCGCGACTTGAGAATTCCTACAATACAAGATTAGTATAATAGATGCATAATGCCATGCAGTGTGACAGTCCTTTGACTGTCCGATCTCAACTTTAGCATTCCTATGGAAGTCTTAGTCGGATCAATGCCTAGGATTGTCCTCTAATCGAGGACGCGTCCTTACCACCGCTCAACACATGGAGCTTACCTTTGGTCCTCTTGACCTATCGCTTAGCTTTCGGTCACCACCGAGGTTCTCCTGGTGTCACTCGACCACCACGGTTTCTCAACTTGAGATTCTCCGGATGTCGCTCGACCTTTGGATTAGCTTAAACACTTCCTGCACACTTAGCATATCACATGAGATAACAAAATAGCTTAACTTTGAATCTTTGCCATCATCAAAACCAAGGTTCGATTTTCTAGTGCCCCTGCACCAACAATCTCCCCCTTTTTGATCTATGACAAACCAATTCAAAGTTAAGAGAAAATAAGCAGTAAACATTGAACAGTCATTTTTCAAAACCTCCCCCTTAAGGGTACCTCCCCCTTAACCCTAGGTGATTTTTGAAAAACAATTACTTTTTGGGAAAGAAAAAGTAAGTAACCTCTTAACTTTATTCTCTCTCCCCCTTTGACATATATCAAAAATAACTTTATATTGGGTACATTGCCAAGAAATAGAATTTTTAAACATGCTAATCAAGTTGATTTAATATGTTCAACTTCCTTTAATACTTAAAAGTTTAGGTTTCTAGATCCTGCACCAACAATGTATATCCTAGGTTAGAATGTGACCCCCTAACCTTTAACATTGTTATAAAATTTTGAGAAAGAAAAAAAACATTTTAAAGGCTCATGTCTATTGGTTTTTATGCCAAACTGGAGGTAGCTAGATACTAAGTTTGTCCAACTTAAGTCTTCTCTCCCCCTTGGCATATTATCAAAAGAAGAATTTAAATTTAGAAAGTATTGGTGATTTTTTTTTTAAAAATATTTTTTAACAACTTATATGATGATTATCCAATTAGAACCTCCCCCTTAACCTAACATCCTTGTTAGCCACAAGGAAGGCTTATCTAGAGGGTCTCCCCTTTTGTCTGACAAACTCTTAGGACATCCTTGTTGGCCATAAGCAAGGCTCACTTAAGTGTCCACAGGGTCTAGGTATCTAAAGTTGACCTAAGGATTTAGATTTTCAATATTGGTCAACTAACCATCATTTTAAGAAGAATAGTTGTTTTGAAAACTACATATAACTACACACAATAATCATGGCAACAAATAAAAATAGTTTTAAGAATCTATTTATGTGTATATAAAATTTGAAATCGTTTTCAAAATCATTTTTAATTTGTTGTCCTTTCCATCTCACCCATTCTATATGATCAACCAAGTTATCCTTATAGGTATTGTGAGATGAATTTAATTTAATGCCTTAAAAATTAATTAATCTTGGGTTAGATTCAGATTTAACCTTTAGTTAGTTAAGTGAACATTTCAAAAGAGGGCTTCCAGGTCGTGGCGAGGCACAGGGGCCTTCTTTGATCAGAACAACGACCACTTCCTTAGACAAAGCCAACTTAGGGTTACGTCCTGGTCTAACTAATTTAGGATGTGGTGAGGTAGCTTCAGTTAGTTCCACTTAGTTAAATGTACCAAGCTAGATACTCCTTATCCAACTCGGATACACTTGACTTCGTTTCCTTAACGTACTATCATCTCACCGCATCCAGATACTATGTTGTCAAGATTAATTAATTATTTCCTATCTAACCATTCTATGAGAGTTAATTTAAAACTAGTATGAATGACATGACAAAATAAGCATGATAATGATATGTATGCATGAGCAAGCTACATTCAATCAATTTAAAGAAATGGTTATTTTCTTGGGTGGACTTTTATTTGTTCCATAGTTATAAGATACTTTATTATAATTAGGTTTACAAATTTTAGTGTCTTGATTTTTGGTTAGCTTAGACTTGTAACCCAAGTCTTTATATTTATTAGTTGAATTTTTAAAAGTTGAAGGTTTAATTGCTAGATTATTAATTTGTGTATAATCAAATGATACTCTATTATAATTAATTTTATTGGTTTGATTAACTAATTTTGAATTTTTAATTAAGTTAGATTTTGAATTATTTAAAATAGGATTATTAGAATTTTTCAAAATAATATTATTAGACTTTTTCAAGATAAGATTATTAGACTTTTTAAAAGTAGAATTATTGTTAGAATTATTTAAGATAAGATTGTTAGAGTTTTTAAAGATAAAATTATTATTAGAATTATTTAAGATATTGTTAGAGTTTTTAAAGGGAGAATTATTATTAGAATTATTTAAGATAAGATTATTAGAGTTTTTAAAGGTAAAATTATTATTAGAATTATTTAGATTATCTTTGGAATTTTTTAAAGTTAATTTCGAATTTTTATGGTTGAATTTTTCAAAACAAAATTTTTAATTCTAATTATCTTGATTAATCAGATCTAGGATTTGATGATTCTGTCCTATGGTTTGATTATTCTGATCAAGGTTTTGATTATTCTGATTAAGTCCTAGGTTGGTTTTATCCTTGACTTGATCTAGATCTATGTTAATTAAACTAAAAATTTGATTAATCTCTTGGTTAATTTTATCAAATGTAAGATTAATTTGATCATTTTCTTCCATGATATTGTTATTATTATTATTTAAACTAATTAAATCTGAATTAATTAATTTTTTATTAGTTGAATTATTAATTGTATTATTTAATTGACAACAATTACACAATTTATCTAAATTATCAACTATTCTAAAACTCAACTTTTCAAAATTATTAATTTTACTAACCTTTTTCTCCGGACATCGATTCTTATAGTGACCGAATCTTCCGCACCAAAAGCACTTGATGTGCTCCTTGTTCTTCTGTACTCCTGGCAATGGTGTGTCCTTTGCCGTCGGTTGTGTCGTTCGAGTCTTACGAGTAGGACACTTATTTTTATAGTGTCCTCTCTCCCTGCACTTGAAACAAATAATATGGAATTTAAAATTTAAATTGACATTGTTACCTTTAGGCATTGAGCGATACTCTTTCATGGTTAGCTCGGTCAACGATCTTCTAATACTCGCAAAAAAAACACAAACCAAAAAGTCCCAAGACTTGGTCTTGGATTAGTAGTGCGGGAGATAATTAAAAATTAAAAATAAAAATAAAGGAAAGAAAATGCTCGATCGGTGGTTGCACCGAATTTGAGCGCCCCCGCTCTGATACCAATTGTTGGATTGATTTGAAACGCTAGAGGGAGGGGGTGAATAGCGTTAGTGAAAACTTTTCTTTTTCGGCGATTAAAACCAAGTACGCAGCGGAAAACAAAAGATAAACACAAGAAAGACACAAAGCTTTTTACTTGGTTCACATTACCCATCGCTAATCCAAGGCCCTGCGATCCTTGATCGCTTCCGAAGGGCAATCACTAAAAGTCTCTTCCTCGTTGGAGGTAAGAGACAAGACGATTACAATGATTATAAGGCCGGTAACAACCTTACCGGTCCTTATACAAATTAAGTACAGAAATATAATAATAATACCGACAATTAATTAGAAGATGACGCACGGTCGGAGTAGCGTTGTAGAGAGCACGAGCACTTGAGAGATTCTTGAATTGGGTTTGAGTCCTCCCCTCCTTTTATAGATTTGCACCTTATAATTTATCCCGATCCAGATCTAAAACTCGTGGATCTTATCTTGAGGTGGCAACTTATCTTATCTTGAGGTGGCAGCTTATCTTATCTTGAGGTGGCGGCTTATCTTATCCTGAGGTGGTGGCATCAATCTCTATCTCTTTGACCTTGTGCACTGGGTTGATTCGTCTACATCAGCCGACTGATCCTCTTAGCGATTATTGCCTCGGCCGACTGACATCTCCGCTGATCGCGCACTTGAGAATTCCTACAATACAAGATTAGCATAATAGATGCATAATGCCATGCAGTGTGACAGTCCTTTGACTGTCCGATCTCGACTTCAGCATTCCTCCGGAAGCCTTAGTCGGATCAACGCCTAGGATTGTCCTCTAACCGAGGACGCGTCCTTACCACCGCTCCACACATGGAGCTTACCTTTGGTCCTCTTGACCTATCGCTTAGCTTTCGGTCACCACCGAGGTTCCTCAACTCCCCGAGGTTCTCCTGGTGTCACTCGACCACCACGGTTTCTCAACTTGAGATTCTCCGGATGTCGCTCGACCTTTGGCTTAGCTTAAACACTTCCTGCACACTTAGCATATCACATGAGATAACAAAATAGCTTAACTTTGAATCTTTGCCATCATCAAAACCAAGGTTCGATTTTCTAGTGCCCCTGCACCAACAGAATTAGGGTTTGAATTCTTAAGATTTCCTCTTGGAAGTTTCGGCCAAACCTTGTCCATGCTCACCCATGATCTTCCATGCCAGGATATATTTATATATGATGTTAACATGATGATAGTTAGACTTTATGATAGCATGATTGGTTTATGCCACTACCTTATGTCTATGTTAATTGTATGAATGTATGATTATGTTATGCTCATTGCATCATGATGAACAATTATGTATGATGAAAATGCCTAAGAGATGCTTCCCTATGAATGGGGACTAAGAGCACTCTTTATGTTATGAAAAGGAACATGATATGTTATGAAAAGGAACATGATATGTTATGATAAGGAACATGATATATTATGATAAGGAACATGATATGCAATTTTACTTTTTGCATGGCTTGTACTGGACCCTAACAAGGTCCAAGGGATGGGCTCCTATGTGCCCCTAGGTCGACGGTCATAGTACGAACCTAGTACGGGATGAGCTCGTAAGTTTCCCTAGGTTGACGGTCGTAGTATGTGCCTAGGATGAGCTTCTATGTTATGTTGCCCCTAGGTCGATGGACGTAGTATGGACCTAGTACCCTAGTAGGTTCGGGATTAGCTACCTCGGGTCTATTTAGGGATGCGCGCAAAGATGATGATGTATGTGGTATAATGCCGGGCCCAATATGTTGAGATTATGTTTAAGTACCTATAAAATATATGTTTTCAAAGAGAATCTTGCATATACCCCTTTCCATGTCTATGTGATTATGATATTTATATGAATGCTATGCTTATATGTTCTTAATTGATCATGTCACTACTTTTATATGAATGCTATGCTTATATGTTCTTGAATGATCATGTCACTACTCTTATATATATGCTATGCTTATATGTTCCTAATTGATCATGACACTACTCTTATATGTATGCTATGCTTATATATTCCTAAATGATCATGACACTACTCTTATATGTTCCTAAATGATCATGACACTACTCTTATATGTATGCTATGCTTATATGTTCTTAAATGATTATGTCACTACTCTTATATGAATGCTATGCTTATATGTTCTTAAATGATCATGTCACTACTCTATGTCTAATTCTTGATGTATGACTTTTGTGAGTAGGAAAGGATCTTACTAAGCCTATGTGCTTATAGTTTCATGTTCCATTGTACTGCAGATAAGGGTAAAGAATGACTAAACTAAAGGGAGTAGTAGGAGGGACAAAGTGTGTGTGGTAGTGACATGGTGGAAGAGATCTGTTTTATGTTCCCAGACTTATGCATGTTTTCCCTTTAAGTTTATATTCCAAGACTTATGCATGTTTTCCCCTTTTAGTTTATGTTCAAAGACTTATGCATGTTTCCCCTTTAAGTTTTGCATGATAGTTGTTAAGAGTCGAACTCTACTTGATGTTGATGGTTGCTACTTGGTGTCCTTTAAGTTGATTATCATGAACTTGAACTAAGTACTTATGAAATGATTATGCATGCTCTATGTTTCATGTTCTATGTTAAAAAAAAAAGAGAAGTTTAAAGTCTTCCGCTGTAAATGCATGTAGTCTTCCGCTGTAAATGCATGTATCTATGATCGCGTCGCGCCGACCTTCCAACCCCTATAGATTACGAGGAAAAAGGGTGTGCGCGACAGTTTCCTCCTATAATCAACGACACACCATGTAAATAATATTATTTCCCAACTTACCGAGCCTATCAATTTAATCCATAAATCTCGCCCATTGGTAAATCAAAGAAATAAATACTAAGTACATATGCCCGTTATTATATCAGAATTAAGAGCATGTACACCATAATATCCGAGGTCCGATTCAATCATGTAGTCAACAATAAATTGAATCACCTCTAAGTCGGTCCTGCTCAATACACACAAAGTGTACTAATATAATTCTATGGTCAAGATAAACCAATACCAAATTACACTACAACCATGCCAATGGTTTGTCCAAAATCATCTTGGTTGTGAGCCTCTATTTATACTCTACAAGGAACTGATAACATGATCTTCTGTGTGACACCACACACCATGTTATCTATAATGTAAAGTATTAGACAATATGCATAACTATAAATATGCAAACAATGATCGTGTGATTCTTATTTTAAAAATAAAGATATTCATACAAAGGCTAGACTTTCAGTATACATCCCAACATTTATGTAGTTAGGATATGCGTTCATTGCTTATATGACCAAGATGACAATGTCATAATTGCGAGGTTAACTGATTATCTAACTTGGTGCGTTTGTTATTTGATTCGATATTGAATATCTCATTGGATGTATCTAATGTGTAGATTCCATTATTTAACATTCCAGTAGCTTAAAGAACACCATTTAACGTAATATAACAATAATTATTACTAAATGTCAAATGATAACATTTCTTATTCAAACATGAAATTGAAATAATGTTCTTTATTAATGCAGGAATATAAAAACAATCACCCAGCTCTAAAATTAGTCCCATAGGAAGTCACAATATATAAGTTCCCTTAGCTACAATAGTAACTTTTTTCCCATTGGAAACCCTTAGATCTACTTCTCCCTTAACCAGTCTTCTTCTGTTTTTGAGCCCTTGTATGTCATTATATATATGTGAGCCACACTCGGTATCCAATACCCAAGTGTTAGTAGAAACAGTATGACATTCAATAACATATATACCTGAAGTAGATTGAGCATTAGATGCATTTTTCTGCTTCAGTGACTCTAGATATTGCTTACAATTTCTCTTCTAATGCCCATCCTTATCACAATGATGGTAGGTGCCCTTGGGAGTTGATTCTTCCTTCTTTGCCTTTTTCTTCCCTTTGGCTTTAGTTTTTGACTTCATCTTTGAATCTTTCTTTGAGGAGTCAACCAAGATCACCGCCTTCTGTTCTTTAACAACATATGGCTCCATTATTTTGAGCATATTGATCAGCTCAAGAATTGTGGATTCAATCTTATTCATCTGATAGTTCATCACAAATTGTAAATAGATGGCTGTCAGATTGTGAAGAATTAAGTTAATACTTAATTAATGGTCCATGAAAAACCCTAATGTTCCCAATCGCTCAATATAGTCATTTATCTTCAGTGCATACTACATTACAGATGAACCCTCCTTCATCTTTGAGCGAAAGAGGAGCTGGGTGACCTCGAACCTTTCGGATCTTGCCTGCTCATCGAACAACTCTCAAAGATGGAAGACAATTGTGTTAGCATCCATATGCTTATGTTGCTTTTGCAACTCAGGAGACATCGATGCTAGCATAATGCAATTTGTCATCTCAAAGTAAGCAATATATTTCTGGTAAGCTAACTTTTGGTCACCAGATGCATTGTCTGCAAGAGGTTGGGGAAGAACCTCTTCAAGGACATAAGCTAGCTTTTTAGCCTTGAGAACTGTTAGTATTAACCCTAAGTGCCAATTATGAGATGATCGGTAAGGGAACTTTTGTATCATATTTCATAATAAAGGCAAAGTTTATGGTTATTGTATTTACTTCATTGATGTGCCATTTGAATAAATATAATAATATCCTAGGGTAGTTGGTTCTAGTCTACGACATATCAAGTTGATGACTTGATAGTGGGATACTGTAGATATATATAGAACACTACTCATAACTGTTCCTAGTCAAGTATTAATTGTTGGTGCAATCGGCCCAGGTCACGATTGACCAGGACTCGAGTTTGACTCCAGTGATGTTTTGATGTTTCGACAAAAATATATGACAATGTAATTGTCATGGGAAAGTCCAAGTCTTGAGTACTTGGCATGGGAAGTCCAAGTGGGACACTTGACATTTGGTAAAGTCCAAGCATGGTTCTTGGCAATGGAAAGTCCAACATGAGTTGGCATGGAAAGTCCAAGCATGGGTCTTGGCAAGGTAAAGTCCAAGTCTTGAGTACTTGGCATGGAAAGTCCAACATGGGTTGGCAAGGGAAAGTCCAAGCTTGAGTCTTGGCATGAGAAGTCCAAGGGGTTTGATATTGGCTGCGTAAAGTCCAAGCGGGAGTCTTGGCAGCGTAAGTCCAATGTGCCTTGGCGGTGTAGACACCGTTAGCATGACATAGCCGATGGAAGCACCTGAAGGCTAGCGCGATGGATGAACAAGTCATGGATGACTTGGAGGGATCCGAGAGACTTGAGGCTGATGGAGGTGGCTAGAAGGCTTAGGTCTAGGCTAAGGGTGGTCTAGCAAGTATGGGGGAACCATACTTGGGCTAAAACCTCATGTTTGAGGTGTGCCGGATCGGCCCGGTGCCATGTGGCGGACCGACCGAAGTCAACTAGGGTTTGATCGCGGGTTGTGGCCTAGCAATGATCGCGGCGGGGCAATGCGATGGCTCGAGCGCTGATCGATCGTGTGATCAGTCGACTGGTGCTCGAGAAATCGGCCACAGAATGGAGTCGAGACTCGACTGGTCGAGTGAGGACTCCATCAGTCGACTGATGGTAGATCCGTTGGACTTATCCAACGTGGATCTAGCCGTTGTCTCACGACAACAGTGGCATCAATCAACTGATGGTCCCGATCAGTCGACTGATCGACTTTTTCCAGCACAGGTTGAAGCTTTATAAGGAGCTCGTGATGGAGGAAAATGACATGGTTCTTTGAGGCAATTTGGGGCGAGTTGCTGCTGCAATTCAGGGTCTCCAAGTGCTACTCGATCAACCAAGTGATCAAGCATTCAAAGAGCATTTGTAAAGTGTTTTCTTTACTTGTATTGCTTTGTATTTCATTATAGTGCTTGTATTCATCTTGTATTACTGTTGTATACATTGTACGAGGTTTCTCCATCTCTGGATTGTTCCGAGAAGGAGTTATTGTATAGTGGTGTGTGATTGGCATCACTAGGGCTCGTTTGAGCCCGATCAGTGGAGTAGGAACCGTGCGGTTCCGAACCACGTTACATACTCGTGTTCGTGTGTAATTGTCTATTTCGTTATTGTTATCATTATCTATATTCTGCTGCGCTAACGAAATTGTAGACACGAACGAGATCGAATTCCATCTACAAACGGTTAAACGCTATTCACCCCTCTAGCCGTTACAAAGATCCTAACAAGTGGTATCAGAGCTCGGGGCTCTTCTACGGATTAACAACCCAGAGTTAAGAAGCTAGAGGGAAGAATATGGATTTCCAAGAAAAATTGGGTGATGACGTCAACATTCCACCTTCCTTCAACCGTGAACATTTTGTGTATTGGAAAGGTAGGATGGAATATTTTCTAATGACAAATATCGAAAATTGGTTTGCTGTGACTATAGGTTTTGATGCTCCGAGAGGAGAGAACGGCGAAATCCTCAAAATGAAGCGATGGACCGAGGAGCAACGGGAAAAATTAAAGACAACCATTAAGGTAACAAAAATGTTGATTAACTTGATACCTAATGACATTTTGTCCAGATTAGGAAGCTATAGAGATGCCAGGGAGTTGTGGACCAATTTGATCAAGTTCCATGACAATCCTGAATCGGTCCAAGAAGACTTGGAAGAGGAGGAGACCGAAGAAGATCATCATCATCCTCACAAGAAAGTGAGGAGTCAACTTCCGGATCGGAAGAGGTGGAGGAAGTGAAAGAAGCATCCACTTCAACGATTGAGGGGGAGGAGAGAACCTCCATACCGGAACATCAAGAAGAAGCTTTGACATCCGGTCAAGATGAAGAAGCCCAAAGTCCAATTCCGGTCTCCACCACCGAACTAGGTAACTCAAGCAATTTGGTTTTAAGTAAAAAACATATAATTTGCTTTGAGTGTGGGGAAACCGGGCACTACAAGAGCAAGTGCCCAAAGAAGGGTAAGAAAGCTCCTCCGGCGCCCAAAAGTCAACAAAAGCCAAAGGATGCCGGTTCCCCAAGTCAAACGAGCAAGGAGCATATTATATGCTTCAAGTGCAATTTAAAAAGACATTATAGGAATCAATGTCCTAGGGGGAAGAAGAAGATCCAAGAGAAAGCTACACATGTAGGGGGAGTTTCCAAAGCTAACCCTAAGGTATATTTCAATAATGCATCTTCCTTAGTTAATAGGCAAAAACATGCTAGAAGATTTAATTCTCTTGCTATTGTACATGAAAAGCATGCTAGAAGTAATAGACATATTTGTTTAGGTGCTAAAAGGGTCCACTTAGGAAATAAGGAGAAATTTGGGACTAATGTCCCTAGAAAAACCTTACCTAAGGAATCTATTAGGAAAATACAAGAACACTTAGGCTTTAACCCTAAATGGACTAGGCATATGCCTAGAAAGGACAATGCCCATGGTTTAAATCAAAACTCAAAAATTGGGCAATTAGAATTGGAGAACCAAACCTTGAGGTCAAGGCTTGAGAAACTAGAAAAGACCCTTAGGAATATACAAACTCAATTTAAAGGGTCAAATGATCAAAAGTATAGGTCCAAATCTCAAAGTCAACACTTAGGACCTAAGAGCCAAAAGTCAACCAAGGGCAAGCAAGGTTTGGGTCACAAACCTAAGCCTAAGGTGGCTTACCATAGTGTTCCATTCGATTATGGAACACAATCTAGGTCTAGGAAGACCAAGGTCAATAGGGAAGTCATCCCTAGAGTTGACCAAGGGTTGTGCCTAGTGGCCAAGGTTGGTAAGAAACCTAGGGTGACCACTAAGAAGGTTGCAAGGGGAGTTACCCCTAGAGTCAACCTAGGTAAGACCAAAATGACCAAGGCTAAAAAGCCTAGGAGGGTCATTAGGAAGGTATCTAGGGAGGTTATCCCTAAGGAATACCTAATTCACCCTAGGAGCTCAAATCGGTTTTGGGTTCCTAAGAGCGTGATTGATTCACGCTAGGTGGGTTTAGGGTGTGCCAACCTTGATTGGATGAGTAGTTAACTCAACCATGGTAAAGGTGACACTTTAGGATATTTTCAAGGTTATGGTTACCTTGAAAATACATTTGAGCTCTAATCCTAAAAAGATCTTAGGATGTGCCAATATTAATTATGAAGTTTGATAAAGTGATCAAATTGGCACAATTTAGGTTTAACGGTTAGTGTGCCATTTTGGGTTTTTGGCACACTAGGGAAACTAGTGTGGCAAAATATATTTAATCACAATAAATGACAACTAATATTAAAATTTAGGTATTATTATACCTATATGCCATGCTTTGTTTGCCATATGACATGCCATGACATCATGCTTATTCTTAATCATTTTATATGTCATGAATATGCTTAGGTTAAGGATTTAAGTGTCATGTGTTTTTAGATTTTATCATATGCCATGACATCATGATCATTGGCCATGCTTAGTTATTGCTATCTTTATGCCATGATCATTTCATGCATTTAATTGATTAAAATTGAACTAAGGACTATGGCATGACTTGAAGTCCCATTTATAAGGGAATCAAGTAGGGTTGCCTAGGAAATGCATGAAACCCTAGATTAAATGAACCAAAACCCACATCTCACATCCAATTGACATGTATGTGTATTTATACACCCTAGATACATGTGAGATGCTAGGATATGAGTTAAGTTCAAGGTGCATAGTTTTTGCATCTAGTTGAACTCAAATTCATATTAACCCAACATGTGGATCATTGGGAGAGCATGTGTACAAGTCATGTACATAGAGCCCAAGGAATATGATCCAAAATAAGGTTTTGAAAACATTTTAAAATCATTTTGAAAAACCTTGGTGAAGTCTATCTTTTGATAGCAATCACCATTGATAGAGTTGATACAAAATAGGGCCAAAACATTGAAAATTCAATGGTTTTGAGTTTTGTATCAAACTCACTATTTTATGGGTAAAATAATTTTCAAACTTTTTCACCCATTGTATTGGTCATAGGTATTATACGTATCAATTTTCGTGATTTTTCGATAAACGTATAATTATTTATGAATTTCCAAATCTCATTTCTGATAACTGAAAATCGGATTTTTCAGTTATCAGTCGACTGCTCATAGTGGCAGTCGACTGATGTGGGGTTCAGTCGACTGATTTCTGAATCACTCGACTGATTGCCTGATTTCGGGATAAACAAGCTTGTCTAACCCGATTTCGGCTGCGGTTAAGGTCCCTAGCCACTCCTAACCCTAGGATATGCTTTGGGAAGCATGATGAAGGGTGAAAATCCATTGAATATGGATTAGGAGAGTTGTTTAGGGTTTGTATCAATGTTAAGGTGTTGGAAAGTTCAATGTTGAATTTCTAACCTTAATTTTGATGGTTTAGAGTTCCTATTGGCTTAGGGACTTCCCAAGGACATTGTTGGTGCAATGGTCAAGGGGGAGCAAGCCTTTAGGGGGAGGTATCCATCTTGGAGTGATGGATGTGTTTTTCTTTCTTATTGAAAGGGAAAAGTTTATCAATTGGGAAAATTGATGGATTTTTTTGATACCCAATTTGGAAATTGGGAGAGTGAATAGGATTGCCTCTCTTGAGTGATATGTGACTTATCACTAGGAAGATGGTAGCCATCCTAGGTATTTTTAGACAAAGGGGGAGATTGTAAGATCTCATTGGGACATGAGACATTGACCTCCTTGGAGAGATAACCTTTTTGATGTTAGTCAAAAAGGGGGAGAATGTTTGGGGGAGAACATTTGGAGAATGTTTAAGATTACCAATTTGGGATAATTTATAAGGGATTTGAGTTAGTGTTCTAACTCAATGTGTTGTTTGGTTTTTGTTTGGTTTTTGTCAAATATCAAAAAGGGGGAGATTGTTGGTGCAATCAACCCAGGTCACGATTGACCAGGACTCGAGTTTGACTCGAGTGATGTTTTGATGTTTCGACAAAAACATATGACAATGTAATTGTCATGGGAAAGTCCAAGTCTTGAGTACTTGGCATGGGAAGTCCAAGCGGGACACTTGACATTTGGTAAAGTCCAAGCATGGTTCTTGGCAATGGAAAGTCCAACATGAGTTGGCATGGAAAGTCCAAGCATGGGTCTTGGCAAGGTAAAGTCCAAGTCTTGAGTACTTGGCATGGAAAGTCCAACATGGGTTGGCAAGGGAAAGTCCAAGCTTGAGTCTTGGCATGAGAAGTCCAAGGGGTTTGATATTGGCTGCGTAAAGTCCAAGAGGGAGTCTTGGCAGCGTAAGTCCAATGTGCCTTGGCGGTGTAGACACCGTTAGCATGACATAGCCGATGGAAGCACCTGAAGGCTAGCGCGATGGATGAACAAGTCATGGATGACTTGGAGGGATCCGAGAGACATGAGGCTGATGGAGGTGGCTAGAAGGCTTAGGTCTAGGCTAAGGGTGGTCTAGCAAGTATGGGGGAACCATACTTGGGCTAAAACCTCATGTTTGAGGTGTGCCAGTCGACTGGTGCCATGTGGCAGTCGACTGGACCGAGTCAACTAGGGTTTGACTGCGGGTTGTGGCCTAGCGATCGCCGAAGTGGGCGCTGATCGATGAGCTGAGCGATGAGATCGTGTGATCAGTCGACTGGTACTCGAGAAATTGGCCACAGAATGGAGTCGAGACTCGACTGGTCGAGTGAGGACTCCATCAGTCGACTAATGGGTATGATCAGTCGACTAATGGTTGATCTGTTGGACTTATCCAACGTGGATCTAGCCGTTGTCTCACGACAACAGTGGCATCAGTCGACTGATGGTCCCGATCAGTCGACTGATCGACTTTTTCTAGCACAGGTTGAAGCTTTATAAGGAGCTCGTGATGGAGGAAAATGGCATGGTTCTTTGAGGCGATTTGGGGCGAGTTGTTGCTGCAATTCAGAGTCTCCAAGTGCTACTCGATCAACCAAGTGATCAAGCATTCAAAGAGCATTTGTAAAGTGTTTTCTTTACTTGTATTGCTTTGTATTTCATTATAGTGCTTGTATTCATCTTGTATTACTGTTGTATACATTGTACGAGGTTTCTCCACCTCCGGATTGTTCCGAGAAGGAGTTATTGTATAGTGGTGTGTGATTGGCATCACTAGGGCTCGTTTGAGCCCGATCCGTGGAGTAGGAACCGTGTGGTTCCGAACCACATTACATACTCGTGTTTGTGTGTAATTGTCTATTTCATTATTGTTATCATTATCTATATTCCGCTGCGCTAACGAAATTGTAGACACGAACGAGATCGAATTCCATCTACAAACGATTAAACGCTATTCACCCCTCTAGCCGTTACAAAGATCCTAACATTAATATACAAGGATAATATTAATACACTGAGACTAGCATATTGGTCAACTAATGACTTAATCTCACAAGTCATGGATATAGGATATCAAGTTGACATATGAGTATATATTAGAGAATATGTACTGAACTGACCCGCCATGAGAATGTTTCATAGATTGTCATAAACATTCTCATAGTGGCTATTGGTATGAATAGTCCTTAGACCTGAAATCATACGGTTCCCTACATAAGGAGTTGTATACTTTGGTATCGACAAACGTCACCTGTAACAAGGTGGACTATAAAGTCGATTACTGGGTATGCAATGAATTATGCAGAGGGATGTGAGTGAGAGAGATGGGATCTATCCCTTCTTTATGATGATAGTGATATCTATGGGCCCCTTAATAAACTAAGACTACTAAAATACATGACCATGCTCAAATAAGTCAATATGAGATATTGAGCTCATTTGATTGGGGTAGTCTACTTGGAGATCATGAAACATAAAGATTGATAAGAGGATGACACGGTTTATTCCTCATTGATCAATCTAGATATCAAAAATAGAAGGATTGAGTCATACAAGATAATAGTCACAGAAAGGTTTTTGTTGGATCTCGACATTCTTGTCACTTGGGTAACAATGATGCATTGTTAGATGCCACTCATTGCTTATGTTTCTAAAAGGGGTTTTAGAGACATTGCCAATGTTACGAGAACCTATTAGGTCACACACAAAGAACATTTTGTTTTGGAGATAGGGTTCATTTTAGTTTGATTAAATGAACCATTAGGCTATTGAATTGGATTCATTGAGTTAGACTCATTGATTGGGCCGAAACTTGAGTTAGACTCAAGTTGGATTAATTTGAGTTAGACTCAAATCAAATCAATTGAAGAAGATGAAGGGTTATTGATTCATCAAGCATGATTAATGTGGATTAATCATGCATGATTATTATAAATTAATCATGCATTAAAGGTGGAATGTAAAAGGTCCCAAAATATTTTGGTATTCATAAGATGAATATAAAAGGTGTTTTGCATTATTCTTTATCGTGAGAAACCCCATTTTCTCTTCTTCTTCTTCTTGGCCGAAATTATCATTCTTTGGCTAAGGGCAACTTGTGTGGCGTTGTTAGCACAACTTTGATTCTCCAAAGTGTGTGTTCGTGTGGATACCATAGAGGCGTGAACATCCTGATCGCGTTGAGATCCTTCGAAGAAAAATTACTACCGGGATTGCGAGGGGCTATGCATCAAGGGTAATCTCTAAACCAAATGTAGTTGTAAGAACAATTAGTTTTATGTATACTCATGGATCTCTAAGGGATCCAGTTTTTCTGCTACATTTTGCGATTATTTTTTTGCACAAGATCCCTACAGTGGTATCAGAGCCATGATGTGAGCAAAACATATAAGGTTTTAGGAGTAATTTTCGCTCACATCTCACTGCATTTTATACTTGTTTCATGCATATTGTACTTTGTTTTGCATGCATTTTCTATTTTCTAATTCAGAGATATGATCTTTGTGCTTTTGTGTCTAGGACAACATTTTACAGGCTAAACGACACACTTTTGGAGCAAAAGGAAGACATTCGGCAAGCGGAACGAAGGGAGGCATTGCCCGACCATGTGAAATCACACGGTTGTGCCCCACCAAACTAGCGCCACACACAGCCTGGCCGTGTGGATCCATACGATCATGTGGCGCTGGCATTTTTCGATCGACTATGATTATTTCATCGATTCGTTACGAAGTTTACGTATTGCTAAATCACGAATCTACATCGTTCAAGAGATACACTCCAAGGTATTAGATCTCTTATTAGTACTCTTTATGATCACGATTAAATTCTTAACTAGGAAGTTAGCTAAGTCAGGAGTCCAAGACAGGACCTTGGATTGAGAGAGTTAAACTTTCTATACATCTTTTGCATTGTAATGATGAATTCAATCATGCCTTGTGTTTCTTCTCTTTCGTTTATGGAGTAGATACTCTGATTCTAGGATTAGGGAGTAGCTTGTGTGCGTAGAACATGCTAGTTGAATATAGATTTTGTCTTTGAATTTATATTCGCAGTTCGTGTTGTTTGGATTGATGACGATTGTATTTTAGTTTTCTGTCTATTGTGCATAGTTGATACAAGGGGTGACAACCCTTGTATCAAAGATCTAGGAGAACTAAAGAGGAACCTAGCGGTTGTCCTCTCTTCGATAATCGTAGATAAAAGGGTATGATGGAGTAGGAAACGGGATACGTTTTGACTCTTCATAGGGATTGATTTTGTATCCTCGTACCATCTATCCTATCTTAACAATATAGTGTAGGGTCGTTCGGTGACCACTAGAGGGGGGTTAATAGCGTCGTTTGTTGTTTGTTGATGGATCTCGACCGTGCTTGCTACAAGATGTTAATACATAGCGGAAATACAAAATATACAATATGAATACACAAGCACAATCCACAACACAACTATATAACGTGGTTCGGAAGCGTATGGTTCCTACTCCATGGGTTGGGCTCGTAAGAGCCCTAGCGATGCAAATCACACACCACTATAACAATAACTCCTTCTCGACATAAGTCGGAGGTGGAGAAATCTCGTACAAATGATTACACTAAGTAATACAACAAATGCAAGCAAATACAAGTATGAAATATAATACAAGTAAAGAAAAATACTTTACAAGAGAAGTTGAGCGCTTGCTTTTGGTTGCTTGAAGAGTAGCCTTGGAGACCCTGAATCACACCAGCAATTCGCCCCAAAAGCTCCCAAAGAACCATGGCCAAATCCCTCCTTCTGACCTGCTTTTATAACCTGCATTCGGACTGGATTTGGCTTAGCAGTTGACTGATTAAGACCATCAGTCAACTACTCCTGTAGCCATTGTCTCACAATGGCAAGATCCACATTGGATAAGTCCAACAGATACACCATCAGTCGACTGATGAACAGACAGTCGAGTTGCTGGTCGAGCCTGCCTTGCGTCTGTGGCTTTTTCACAACATCAATCGACTGATCCCAATTTTTAGTCGACTGATGGTCTAGTCGAGGCGCCGCCTCGATTGGAGCCCTGCATTTATGACTGCCTAGCCGAGGCCAGTTGAGGCGCCGCCTCGACTGGGCCTCCAATCGAGGTGCCAGTCGAGGCACCCTTGCATCTTTGGCCGCTGCTCATCCGTAGTCGATTGCTAGTCGACTCACATTAGTCGACTGATAACCTCATCCATGAGGTTATAAACCTAAGTATGGTGCCCTATAATTGCTAGACCACCCTTAGCCTAGACCTAAGCCTTCTAGCCACCTCCGTCAGTCTCGCACCTATCGGATCCCTCCAAGTCATCCATGACTTGTTCATCCATATGCTAGCCTTCAGGTGCTTCCATCGGCTATTGTCATGCTAATGTGGTCTACACCGCTAAGGCACATTGGGCTTATGCTGCCAAGACTCCCGCTTGGACTTTATGCCACCAACCATTGGACTTATGCCGCCAAGACTCCCGCTTGGACTTTACGCCGCCAATATTCCCCTTGGACTTCTCAAATTCCAAGACTCAAGCTTGGACTTTTCCTTGCCAACTCATGTTGGACTTTCCATGCCAAGACCAATGCTTGGACTTTTCCTTGCCAACCCATGTTGGACTTTCCATGCCAAGACCCATGCTTGGACTTTACATGCCAAGTACTCAAGACTTGGACTTTCCATGACATGGTCAACCCTAGTCAACCATCAAAATCCCCCTCGAGTCAAACTCGAGTTCGGTCAATCATAACCCGGGTCGATTGCACCAACAATCTCTCCAAAATATTATCAGACATCAATGTCAAATATCAAAACATCGCTCGAGTCAAACTCGAGTCCGGTCAATCATGACCTGGGCCGATTGCACCAACAATCTCCCCTTTTTTGATGTTTGACAAAACCACATTCCTTTGAGTTAGAACACTAACTCAAATCTTTTTACCAATTATCCCAAATTGGTAATTCCATAAATTCTCCCAATAAATCTCCCAAACATTCTCTCCCTTTTTGACTAACATCAAAAAGGTTCTCTCCAAGAAGGTCAATGTCTCATGTCCCAATGAGATCTTACAATCTCTCCCTTGGTCCAAAAATATCTAGGATGCCTACAATCTTCCTAGTGATAAGTCTCATATCACTTAAGAGAGACAATCCTACAATCTCCCCCAATTTACAAATTGGCTATCTCAAATCCCATTTTTTCCCCTCATGAGGAAAAAAAATAACATCCATCATCCCATGATGGATACCTCCCCCTAAAGGCTTGCTCCCCCTTGACCATTGCACCAACAATATCCTTGGGAAGTCCCTAAGCCAATATGAACTCTAAAACATCAAAATTAAGGGCAAAAATTCAAACATGAACTTTTACACACCTTAAAATTGATACATCACCCTAACAACTCTCCTAATTCATATCCAATGGATTTTCACCCTTTCTAATGCTTCCCAAAGCATATCCTAGGGTTAGGAGTGGTTAGGGAACCTTACCATAGCTGAAATTAGGCTAAACAACCTTGTTTATCCGAAATCAAACTGACGATCATTGAGTCAGTTAACGATCATTGAACTATCATCGATCAACGAAAAAGGCTTCGATCAGCGCGCCTCAGGTTTCTAATTGCAAATGGCAATTTCATACCATCTTTAGAAATGCATAAGTAATTCTAAAAAATTCAAAAAATCGTGAAATTTTGACCACACATTACTTATGCCAAAAAATATAGGGGAAAAATATTTGAAAAATAATATACCTACAAAATAGTGAGATTGAAATAAAGTTCAAAATCATTGAAAAGTTCAATGTTTTGGCCTTACTTTGTATCAACTTCATCAATGGTGACTTCTATCAAAAGATAGACTACACTAAGGTTTTTAAAAATGATTTTGAAATATTTTTAAAACCTTATATTGAACCATGGCCTATGAGCTTAATGCACATGACTTGTACACAAGCTTTCCTCATGATTCATCCATGGTATAAGTTGAGTTTAAGTTCATCTAGATGCAAAAACTATGCACTTTGAACTTAACTCATTTCCTAGCATCTCACATATATCTTGTAGGATCCTTGAACGGCTAGAGGGGGGGGGGTGAATAGCCTCTTTTCGTTTTCTACAAAAGATTAGTGGAAACACAACAAATACAATAATAGTAGAAATGAAAATGCAATGCTAACGCGGAAGCTTTTACGTGGTTCGGAGATAACGCACCTACTCCACGGTGATCCTTAAGGTGGATCAACCCAAATCAATCTTCACTAATAAGCTTTCTCTTTACAAAGACCTCCTCTTCTTACAAAAGATGACAATGAAGATTTGAGAGGAGTAAAGAAATTAACACACTTAGAAATCTTGGAAAACTTGTGGGAGCTTAGGAGAATGATCAGAATATAAGCATTAGACTCTTCTTGCTCCTCTTGGCCTCTTTATATAGGAAAGAGCCTCTTTTTCCCGTTGGAGGTCTATCAGTCGACTGATGACTTACATCAGTCGATTGCCGTCGATTCTAACGGCTTCTGAATGTTAGGGCAATCTCTTGCCATGATAAGGTTTTGATGTGTGTGGCAAAGAGTTTAAGTTAGTGTGTTAGGTTGATTTGATATGTGCGTTGAAGTCGTGCAGGACTTAGTAATTCGCACATGGAGCCGTGGTGAGTTTCACATCTCATGACTCGTGCCTTGAGTCGGTGAAGGATAGCTTTGCGAAAGCCGTGCGCTTGGAGCATCCGAGGGACCGCCGGACGAGAAGCTTGGAGTGAAGCCGGAGGAAGTAGACTTCGAGGCAAGAGACGCGAAGGAGCATTGCAGAGCCGTGCGCCTGATGCTGCCGAGGGACGTGGCCGAGAACGAAGAGAACTTCGAAGGCGAGGGACTCCGAGAGATGAGAGTGAGCGAATGTAACCCGGGAAGGGGTAGCTCTTAGGTGAAACTTGGTCATTTGGCCAAGTGTCGGATGGGTTTCGACACGCCGATCGCCGTGGAATGACAATGATCGATCTCGAGTCGATGGTCGATCGACCGGTATAATACCGCTTTAATGCTTGGCGGCCGATCGCCATGGGTGGATCGGCAATGATCGATGTCGATCATACCGATCGAATGAATGATCGATTGATGGATGGCACTGCACGCAGGCAGAATGGAGTCGACTCGATTGAGCACTGACGATCGAGCATCACGATCGATGGTAGAATCACGGATCGATGCGATCGCTGGATGGTATCCAAGCGTGAAAGCGGCCATTATTAAGATACAGGACCAGATCGATCGAGAGGCATCACGATCGATCCTGTCAACGGGAAGAAACCCTCTTCCTCTATAAAAAGGAAGGGGATGGGGCTTTGGGAGGTTAATGCTTGAACGCCCAACTACTCCCAAAGTGCCCTAAACGATTTCCCACTCTTCTACTTGCTCTAATCTTCATTCCATTGTAGAAGAGTAATCTTTTTGTAAAAGAGGTTACCTCCACCTAGCTTTGTGCAAAGGAGAGATCTAGTGGATAGATTGCGGAGTGATTCACCTTGGACGAATCAGACCGTGGATTAGCGACGTAGCCGTGAACCACGTTACATCTCGTGTTTGTATTGCTTGTCTATCTTTTGTGTTGTCTTTATTTGTATTTGTATATTCCGCTTACGCTAACATTTTGTAGACGAGTAAAATACGACATCAAACGAACGAGGGCTATTCACCCCCCTCTAGCTGGCCAATCGATTCCCAACAAGTGGTATCAGAGCAGGTTGCTTGTCACCGGACTAACCGCCGCAACAAGCTCTACATCTCAAATGGCCGGCTCAAACATCCACCCACCGAAGTTCGACGGTGAATTCTCTTGGTGGAAAAAGAGAATGGAGGTATTCTTCGAAACCACTTTGAAATTCTATTAATAATGGAAAACTGTTTCGAGTTGCCTAGGAACGAAAATGGGGAGCCATTGGAGAAATCAAGGTGGAGCAAGAGGCAAAGAGAAGAATATTTGGCAAATTCAAAGGCCAAGCACCACCTATACAATGTACTCCCCCAACAAGAAGTCAATAGGATAGGGGAATGTTCTAGTGCTAAGGAGATGTGGGAGAAGCTAGTTGAACTTCATGAAGGCACTTCGAAAGCCAAGCTAGCAAGAAGGGATCTCCTCCGCTCCCAACTATCAAATATTAAGCTTGAAAAGGGAGAAAAGGTAACTTCCCTACATTCTAGATTTAAAGAAATATTAATTGGGCTAACAAGTGTAGGAGAAAAGCTCTCCAACTGGGATATGGTAATGAAGGCCATAGATGCCTTTCCCCGGTCCTCAAGATGGAGGTCCATGGTGGATTCGTTTTACATCTCCAAGAACTTGGAAGTAAGTACCTTGGAGGAATTTTTCTCAACAATGGAGTTCCACAAAACTAGGCTTGAAGGAATACAAGAAGAGCCTAGAATTCAACCCTCAAGAGGAGTAGCCTTGATGGCAAATAAGGGGAAGAAGAAGATAGAGATCCCCTCCTCCTCCGATGATGAAGCCTCTACCTCTTCCATGGATAGCACGGAAGAAGCCTACATGGTAAGGAAGGTAAGGCGTGCATTTAAGAATTTTAGATTTGATAAATCTCATGATAGGAATAGAAGACCAAGGGGGAAGATCATTTGTTACAATTGTCAAGGGGAGGGACACATAAGGGACAATTGTCCCCTCCTAAACAAGAGAAAATAGGAAAGGAAAAAGAATGAAGAAAAGAAGAAGAAGAAGGGGAGCAAGAAGAAAAAGGAAGAAGAAAAGAAGGCCAAGGAAAGAGGAAAAGCCATGGCTCTCAAAGCAAAGACATGGGATGACCTTGCTTCCTCATCCTCATCCGAAGAAGAAGAGCATGTCTATTCCAACCTAGCACTAATGGCTCTTCATGACTCGGATTGCTCCTTCTCCTCCTCAAATGAAGAATCAAGCTCAAGTGGAGAGAGCTCAAGTGAAGGGGGAGCTTCTACATCCTCCTCATCCGAAGAAGAAGAAGAAGACATGGAAACTATGGTAACGAATGCCTCTCCTAAGAAAATAGTTTCCATAATTTCTAGTTTAACTAGGGACTTATTTGGAATGAAAAAGAAAAATAAAAGCATGCTTGATCAAATTAAGGCATTAGAAAATAAGCTAGAAAATGCATGCTTAAATAATAATGATATTTCTTCTAGCTTAAATAATGCATGTTCACATGACTATATGCCTTTGGATGTTAGTGATGCATGCATAGAAGAAAATAGGGCATTAAGGGAAAAGGTAAATTATTTAACAAAAGCCCTAGAAAAATTCACTATTGGCTCCAACACCCTTAACATGATAATTGGGAGCCAAAGAGCTAGTTTCAATAAGAAAGGCCTAGGATACAAAGAAAAGAAAAATGAAAAGGCCTATAAATGCCTAATAGCTAGGGGACAAGATAAGAAGAAAGTAATAGCTAAGAAATGGATCCCCAAGGAGTACTTAGTGAACCCAATAGGAAAGAACTTATTTTGGGTTCCAAAATCCATCCTTAAGGGTTAGGATAACCCTAGGGTAGTCAACCATATGCAATTGACCTATATCATATTTTGGTTGACTTAGGATGACGGGACAACATTTTTAAATAGTGTTGGGTGATGATAATGTACCCATAAATAGATAATAATGCTTAAATCATGATGATTGAAGTAATTCCTACACATGTTTGCAATCATGATTTATGCTATTGATATTTGGCACATAATCATGAGAAATAGGGTTAAATCATGCTTTAGGTGATATTTTGCTCATTATGATGATATAATACCTAATGCATGATTATTATTTGATGAATACATGTGTTTAATGATCATAATGTGTAATTCATTCATATATGCCTTTATGATCATGAGGATTATTAGGTTGATACTTAACCTTGATAGAATTGTATGAATATAATGGTTAAGTATATACAAACCCCCCCTAGGATACATCTCACACTCACCATAGGCTACTTTGATTGAAAACTTAGCATGGGTGAGATGTTAGGATGATACAAATGTCCACTAATGCCTATGGCATTTAGATGGTCATTTAAAGTATCAAAATAGCAATAATAGACCAATCATGGGGAAGACTTATGTTTAATTCATAGACATATTGCCCAAAGATCATGGTTGGATATTTTATATGTTTTCAAAACAATTTCTTAATCTAAAATCTATGTATTCATGTTTTGAAACAATTCAAAGCAAGACTAGGTGTTAAAATGGATACTCTTATGATAAAAAACCTAGTAGTTTTTAAAGCTTATGGATTTTTAGCAAATACGTGGAAATATAATTATTTTTCATGAAAACCTATTTTTCACTGATAGATATACTTAAAAGAAATGTGTTCCCCAAATTTCATGATTTTTTGAATTTTTTGGAATTTTTAACGCATTTAAATTCGTCCAATCGAAATCCCAAAACAATGTCGATCGTAGTCCAACTAGTCGACTGATGACCTGAATATCAGACTAGTAAAGGCTGAATTCCGATTTTAAATCAACTTGTGGTATTTTCTTTCTATTAGACTTGATGCCTTGTGTTTTTAACTTAGTGTTAATCTTTTTGATGGTGTCAAAGGGGGAGAAATAATTATGTTTAAGTAAATTGTGATAGAGGGAGAAAATTTGTATGAGGAGTTTCATGGGTTAAGGGGGAGTTGCATGTTGCTATATCATGTTTATGTTTACATGCTTTCTTTCCTTTAAAATTTATATCAAATATTTTTACCTAACTTAAACGGATTGCCACACACATCAAAAAAGGGGAGATTGTTAGGGCAATCTCTTGCCATGATAAGGTTTTGATGTGTGTGGCAAAGGGTTTAAGTTAGTGTGTTATGTTGATTTGATATGTGCATTGAAGTCATGCAGGACTTAGTAATTCGCACATGGAGCCGTGGCGAGTTTCACATCTCATGACTCGTGCCTTGAGTCGGTGAAGGATAGCTTTACGGAAGCCGTGCACTTGGAGCATCCGAGGGACCGCCGGACGAGAAGCTTGGAGTGAAGTCAGAGGAAGTAGACTTCGAGGCAAGAGACGCGAAGGAGCATTGCAGAGCCGTGCGCCTGATGCTGCCGAGGGACATGGCCGAGAACGAAGAGAACTTCGAAGGCGAGGGACTCCGAGAGATGAGAGTGAGCGAATGTAACCCGGGAAGGGGTATCTCTTAGGTGAAACTTGGCCATTTGGCCAAGTGTCGGATGGGTTTTCCCGACACCACGATCATTGCCAGGAATGACAATGACCGATCGGTGATCGGTCGATGGTCGATCGACCGTATAATACCGATTTAATGCGGCGATCATTATTATGGTGGATCGGCATGATCGATAACGATCATTGCCGAGGAATGGCGGTCGGATCGATGGCACTGCGGCACGCGAATGGAGTCGACTAGTTGAGCACTCATTGATCGAGCATCGATCGACCGATGGTAGGATCGGTCGGTGATGCGATCTGGCTGGATGGTATCCAACGTGGAAAGCTTATTGGGCAGCGACTACGGGACGATCGGTGATCGAGAGGCATCGATTGGTGATCCCGAAGAAACCCTCTTCCTCTATAAAAAGGAAGGGGATGGGGCTTTGGGAGGTTAATGCTTGAACGCCCAACTACTCCCAAAGTGCCCTAAACGATTTCCCACTCTTCTACTTGCTCTAATCTTCATTCCATTGTAGAAGAGTGATCTTTGTGTAAAAGAGGTTACCTCCACCTAGCTTTGTGCAAAGGAGAGATCTAGTGGATAGATTGCGGAGTGATTCACCTTGGACGAATCGGACCGTAGATTAGCGGCGTAGCCGTGAACCACGTTACATCTCGTGTTTGTATTGCTTGTCTATCTTTTGTGTTGTCTTTATTTGTATTTGTATATTCCGCTTGCGCTAACATTTTGTAGACGAGTAAAATACGACATCAAACAAACGAGGGCTATTCACCCCCTCTAGCCGGCCAATCGATTCCCAACACTGAACAGTCGGATTCGCGGGATTTATCGTCGTCGCCACGGAAGACTATCGTCGATCGCCAACGATGGCGATTCGATTGATATCGCTCATAGCCGACCGGCGATCGGCTACGGACTCATTCATGGCGTTTGCCAATTTGTATCTGGCGATGGTGCAGTCGACTCTCGGCTCGAGGATAACCCCGATCGGCGCCAGCCTCTCAACCTATAATGCTGCCTTTTAAAGGCCAGTTCGACTGACACCATGTTCCAGTCGACTGGCACACCCCAAGTATGACTAATTCATACTTGAAAACATACCCTAAGCCTAGACTTAACCTTCTAGCTTCTCCATCAGCCTTGCGCCTCCAGGATTTCTCTGAGTCCATGACTCCATCCATGCACTTGCCTTCAAAAGCTTCCTTCGGTTTCATCATGCTTTGGGTTTCTTCTTTGCCAAAGTACGCTTGGATTTTACGCCGCCAAGACTACATGCTTGGACTTATGCCACCAAGACTTGCCTTTGGTCTTTCTTTGCCAAGGACTGCTTGGACTTTATGCCGCCAAGACTGCATGCTTGGACTTACGCCGCCAAGACCTTTTCTTTGACTTCTCTTTGCCAAGATCACACTTGGACTTGTCTTTTACCAAGTCTTCATACTTGGATTTTCCTGTCACTTAAACATGTTCACAATTAGATCACAAAATATTGCCTAACTTAGATGATTGTCCAAACATCAAAATATATAAATGCTTGGGGCATTGTTGCACCAACAATCTCCCCCTTTTTGATGTTTGGCAATCATTTAAGTTAGGTCTTTAACACATGCATATAAACATATTTCAATATGAATTCTAACTTAAATATCCCTTCTCCCCCTTTGACATACAACAAAAAGAGAAAAGTGCATCCAATAAGTTCAGGAAAGAATTATAATTGACACATCTTGAACTAAGGTATAAAATTGATATGAAGCTCCCCCTTAATCCAAGACATGATTCATGATGTGAAAATAACATGTGAAGCAAAGCATAAGCAATAGAATAGGCAAATATGTCCTAGCTTTGCACCAACAATTAT
Source organism: Wurfbainia villosa (assembly GCA_025175895.1). NCBI lineage: Eukaryota > Viridiplantae > Streptophyta > Magnoliopsida > Zingiberales > Zingiberaceae > Wurfbainia > Wurfbainia villosa. The sequence continues at coordinate 57,758,885 of CM046005.1, forward strand.
AGAATTAAGGGATGTAGCTCCCCCTAAACCAGTGCATCAAGAAAATCCTTCTTTCCATACAAGTTATCATGTATATACTGTGGGAATCATAATATGGAGATATAATGTCCAAAATTTGACCTTTTCACCGATGAAAAACCATTTTCGATTCCAAAACAGTGTCACCGGTTCGATTGAAGCTGTCATCAGTCAACTGCTGGCTTTGGCAGTCGACTGCCAATAACGACAGTCGACTGATATCAAACAATTCTAAAATCCAAAATTTTCAGTCAAGGTTTAAAAACGCGTAGAAAATTCTGTGGATGTCCAAAAATCATGAAACTCGTCATACACATTATATTCGACTAATATAACATATGAAAAATATTAGACGAAAAACATGCTCATCAGATTAACGGTTTGATACGATATTCAAAATGATAAAAATATGAAGCAAAAGTGGAATTGTATCGTATCAATATTCATAACTTAGTACTATGTGTTCAATTTCTAAACTTGAAAATAACAAATTATAGTAACGTAGGCACTAATAGAAATGAACTAAAAAAAACACAACTTCATTTCATTAACCAAAAATTATTACACAAGTTTGAGTTTGTTCCGTACATACGACCAAAAAGAAAAGAAAATAATAAAAAAAACATGCTAGCTAAAGATCATCATCATCAGCAACCATCGGTGTAGATGACGAACCATCGTGAGGAGGTGGGTGTCCGGGTGCAGGAGGGCGGAGAATCGCCAAAATGTCCTGCTGCTGACGATGCATCCCACTCACGAGGGAGAGGAGCTCCTGATGCTCCCGACGAAGCTCCTGTTGTCCCAAGCGAAGCTCCTCAAGGTGTGTATCTACCCGCTCTGCAAAAGCATCGAAGCGGGCTATGAAGGATGAGTCTGGCAGAATAGCATTGCCTGTAGCAGTCCCCTCCGCATCGACTCTCTCATCAGTAGCACCCTCAGTATCTCCTGTAGCAGCGACATCCTCTGGTGCCGGAGCGCCACCTGCTGGCCGTCGTGCAGGGTCCCAGAAAATGGACCCCTCGTCGGCCTTCAAGCCCGCCAAGGAGAAGCTCCGACGAGTCATCTAGTCATATTTTTTATTCATGATTTTAATGACCCCTATGTTGACATCAATGCCTACGGAACTTAGCCACTGAGTAAGGACATTTCCAAATGGCATATGAACCTTCCCATTGTTTGGCTTTATGAAATGAGTAATGCAGTAGAAGGTGTTGAGACCAATGTCGATGTCTAAGTACTGACGGAGGATATGCATGAGAAGGAAGTGTGTAGGTCGAACTAAGGCCAACCCGCATGTAACTATAGGAAGAAGACAATGAGCAATGACCTTATAAAGGACATTGTCAGAAGCAGAAAGCTCTTGGGATTGAAAGAGATTGGTGTTCAAAGGATGAGGAGAGTTATAGAAAGTAGTATGAAGTGAATCTAGAGAAATCTCCTCAAAGGGAGGTGGAAGTGGATCACTCCAAGACGGATACAAAATGAAATCATTCTCGGAAGAGCGACATCCGAGAAAATCTGTCTAGATATGGGGACTGAAATCCAGATCGTACTGAGCAACGCGAGTCTAGTATCTCAAGCCATCTCCAACCAGTCGCAAATTTTTGAAGAATTCAGAAAGAAGGGTGATATTGACATGATGTTCACAAAAGACTAATGATTCAAGTTTGTAGAATTGGATGATTTGAACAATATCAAAGCAGTAGTCCTTAAGAAAATTTGAGTCCATTGATCGAGGTGGGATGAGTTAAAATTTATTTTTATTGAAGGCATTTTCAAGTGCGGAGTTTGGAAACCTAGGATCGACAATGGGTGGAGGGTTTGACGGGCCCTCGTTGGCCGGTGGTACCCAGGCACGCTTAGATGCATAATGCTTAAGTCTAAATGTGTGAAAAGAGCAATGTAGGTTAAGGATGATGAATACATACACAAAGACAACAAAACAAACACCGGTTAGTGAAACAAAACTATAGGAACAACCAAACTGTGAGCATGGATGAGGGTTTACCTAGGCGGCATGGTGAAAGATCAAAGAAAAAAGGTGCTGAAAGGTAGTTTCCACGAAACCCTAGCCGAGCGAGTGTCTGCGGTGAAGACTAGGTGGGAACTGCGCGAGAGGAGGTGGTCCTCGAGTTGGAGAACACTTCAAATGGGAGCACCGGTCGGTGAAATCGCCGGAAAATGAGGGAGAACAGCTAGAGAAGTGCGGTGGAAATTCGTCGGAAAAAGAAGAAGAAGGAAGTCGGGAAGTTTTGGCGAGTCGAACCGATGGGAAAACCCTAAAAACTGCGGCGATTAGTAGCTGGATCGTGATCGGCAATGAATCGATCAAAGATCGATAAACGTCCGATACGAGTGCTTTTTGGATGATCGCCATAAATGGCGTGATCATCGCTAGAGAACCGTTAGCTGGTTCGATATCGGATTAAAAAATTCATAATTAATTCAATAAAGATAAAAAAACATTACGAAATTTTGTGGTTAATGTTGTTAGATCATTTCCTATCAAGAAAAAATTATTTTAAAAATATATCACCTCTAGATTTTGATATTGACACAAACTTGAGATTTTGCAAAAGTTATGATATTTTTGCAACTTTGTATCACTTTGGCTTATCAATTGAAAATTGTTTCTCAAAGTTTGATAGACACAGTTTAAATTTTGTTTTATTTGACATTTCCAATCATATTCTTGGAGCTATATGCACATTAATTGTACATAAGCCTTCCCAATGATTGGTCCAATGAAGGATTAATGTCTCTAGATGGTACTTTGGTTCATTGTAATGCATCATAACAAGCATGATGAACCAAGTGCATCTTCCTAACATCTCACATGATTTCTAGGTGGCTAAATACACAAATCATGGTTTCTTAGGTCTATTGTGAGATGGTTAGAGGTATAAAACCTAGATTTTTATGGGATCATGCAAACCTACACTTCTATTCTACAAAGCACATTCCAAGTTCTCTCCTAAGTGATGAAAATTCTATTTCGGGGAGAGGCTTGGTAAAGATGTCGGCTAGGTTGGACTTAGATTCAATGTAATTCAGCTCAATGTCCCCCTTAGCCACATGATCCCTAATGAAGTGATGTTTCACTTTAATGCACTTGGTCCTAGAGTGATGCACCGGATTTTTAGTCAAATTTATGGTGCTCACATTATCACAAAATACTTTTATGTTGGAGTAAGATAGCTCATAGTCCTCTAAAGTATGTTTCATCCATAGAAGTTGAGCTACACAATCACCCATAGCCACATATTCGGCTTCGGTGGTGGATAGGGCAACACAAGGTTGCTTCCTACTACTCCAACTAACTAGGGAGGGCCCAAGGAATTGGCATACACCACTAGTACTCTTCCGATCCAATTTGCAACCGGCATAATCGGAATCGGTGTACCCAACCAAATCAAAAGACCTAGTCCTAGGGTACCATAGTCCTACATTTAGTGTGCCTTTAATATATCTTAAGATTCTCTTAACGGCAACTAAATGAGATTCTTTTGCACATGATTGGTACCTAGCACACATACCAATCGCAAATAATATATCGGGTCTACTAGCGGTTAGGTACAAAAGGCTACCAATCATGCTCCTATAGAGTGTAAGATCAATTTGTTTTCCTTCATTATCACTATCTATTTTTGTATTGGTTGCCATTGGAGTTGAAACTACCTTAGCATTTTCCAAACCAAATTTCTTAATCATTTCCTTAGCATATTTGGTTTGGTAAATATAAATTCCTTCACTTGTTTGTTTGACTTGCAATCCTAGGAAGAAATTTAATTCCCCAACTAGACTCATTTCAAACTCTTTTTCCATATTCTTAATAAAGTCTTGGAGAAGTTCATCATTTGTTGACCCAAAGATAATGTCATCAACATATACTTGGGCTACAAAGATGTTCGTTGATGTTGACTTTATAAATAGAGTTTGATCTATACTACCCCTCTTAAAGTCCTTAGAGATTAAGAAAGATGATAATCTTTCATACCAAGCCCAGGAAGCTTGTTTCAAACCATACAAAGCTTTCCTAAGCTTGTATAGATGGTTTGGATAGTCCATATTCTCAAACCCGGGAGGTTGTTCTACATATACCTCTTCATTAATAAACCCATTTAGGAATGCCGATTTAGCATCCATTTGATGGAGTTTGAAACCCATATAGGAGGCATACCCTAATAGTATTCTAATAGACTCTAACCTAGCAACCGGGGCATATGTTTCATCATAGTCAAGTCCTTCAACTTGATTAAAGCCCCTTGCAACTAATCTTGTCTTATTCCTAGTAATATTCTCTTGGTCATCTAGTTTGTTCCTAAAGACCCATCTTGTAGTAATGATGGTGTTTTCATTAGGTCTAGGAACTAACTCCCATACTTGACTCCTTTCAAATTGAGCCAATTCATCTTGCATTGCTAAGATCCAATCCGGATCAAGTAATACATCTTTGATGGTTTTGGGCTCAATTTGAGAAATTAGAGCTATATGACTAGTGGGATCCCTATGAAATGACCTAGTCCTAACACCTTGAGATAATTCACCCATAATTTGATCTAAGGGGTGATTTTGATTAGCTCTTATGGTTCTAGGAGGTGTATTAATTTGAGTTTGATCATAATTAATCTCAATCCTTTGCTCATCATCGGAATCACCTCTTACTCCCCCTTGATTCAATCCTCCCCCTTGATCATTACCCCCTAAAGTTAAATCTTGGAATTGTTGGGTAATTTCTTGATGTTCATTATTAATATCATCATCAATAGGGGATTTCCTAGGGTATGTATTGGAAGTTTCATCAAATTGGACATTTGAAGATTCCTCAATCTTTTGAGTCCTTTTATTGTAAATTCTATACCCTACACTAGTGGATGAGTATCCAACTAGGATTCCTTCATCCGCTTTGGACTCAAACTTACCTAGGTTGTCTTTGGTATTTAAAATATAAACTTTGCATCTAAAGACCTTAAAATAGTGAATTGTTGGAATTGTACCATTCCACAATTCAAATGGGGTTTTTCCTAGGAACCTATGAATTAACACCCTATTTTGGATATAGCAAGCGGTGTTAACCGCTTCCGCCCACAAGTAGCTAGGTAAAGAATATGCATTTAGCATAGTCCTAGCCGCTTCTTGTAGGGCACGATTTTTTCCTTTCCACAACCCCATTTTTGTTGGTGATATTTGGAACGGCTAGTGGGGGGGGGGTGAATAGCGTTGTGCCATAGGAAGATGGAATTCGTTCGCGATCGTCTCTACAAAACTCGTTATGCGCAGCGGAATAGAAATAATAAAAGCAATAATGAAATATACAATCACGAACACAAGGATATAACGTGGTTCGGAACCGCACGGTTCCTACTCCATGGATCGGGCTCAAACGAACCCTAGTGATGCCAATCACACACCACTAAGCAATAAATTCCTTCTCGACAACAAGTCGGAGGTGGAGAAACCTCGTACAATGGATTACAACAAGTAATACACAAAAATACAAGCAAAATACAAGGAAATGTAAAGAACACTTTACAAACTAGGGTTTGAGCGCTTTGCTTGTTGGTTGCTTGGATGAGGTTGAAGGGCCTTGAAATGCACCTGCAAATCGCCTTCAAATCGCCTCAAGTAAGCTCCCAAAGAATTGATGCCGCAATCTCCAAGAACTGCTCCCTTTTATCCTGCGTCAGGCTGGATTTCCGCCTATCAGTCGACTGCCATAAGTCCCCAGTCGACTGATGCCACTGTTGTCGTGAGACAACGTCTTAATCCATGTTGGACAAGTTCCAACGGGACTCTTGGCGATGATCGCCAACATTGGCCGATCGCTAACGCCCGTAGTCGGCGCCGGGCTACGGCGTTTCGCTTGACACTCGGCCGACATTGCCGAGCCATTAGTCATTGCTACCAACGAGCAATGATCACAGAGCATTTTCACCGTCGACAAATCGAACTCAAGTCGACTCACGGTAGTCGAATCGGCCATAATGCCAGTCGACTGCCAACCTCAAGAATGAGGTTTTAACCCAAGTATGGTGCCCCCATACTTGCTAGACCACCCTTAGCCTAGACCTAAGCCTTCTAGCCACCTCCATCAGCCTCACGCCTCTCGGATCCCTCCAAGTCATCCATGACTTGTTCATCCATCGCGCTAGCCTCCAGGTGCTTCCCTCAGCTATTGTCATGCTAACGGTGTCTACACCGCCAAGGCACATTGGACTTACGCCGCCAAGATTCCGCTTGGACTTTACACTGCCAACCATTGGACTTATGCTGCCAAGACTCCCGCTTGGACTTTACGCCGCCAATATCAAACCCTTGGACTTCTCAAATGCCAAGACTCAAGCTTGGACTTTCCCTTGCCAACCCATGTTGGACTTTCCATGCCAAGACCATGCTTGGACTTTCCTTGCCAACCCATGTTGGACTTTTCATGCCAAGACCATGCTTGGACTTTCCTTGCCAACCCATGTTGGACTTTACATTGCCAAGACCCATGCTTGGACTTTTCCCAATGCCAAGTGTCCCACTTGGACTTTCCATGCCAAGTACTCAAGACTTGGACTTTACCAAATGACAATTACATTGTCATATGTTTTTGTCGAAACATCAAAACATCACTCGAGTCAAACTCGAGTCCTGGTCAATCGTGACCTGGGCCGATTGCACCAACAATCTCCCCCTTTTTGATGTTTGACAAAAACCAAACAAAACATTGAGTTAGAACACTAACTCAAATCCCTTACCAATTATCCCAAATTGGTAAATACTCTCCAAATGTTCTCCCCCAAACATTCTCCCCCTTTTTGACTAACATCAAAAAGGTTTTCTCCCCAAGAGGGTCAATGTCTCATGTCCCAATGAGATCTTACAATCTCCCCCTTGGTCCAAAAATACTTAGGATGCCTACCATCTTCCTAGTGATAAGTCCAATATCACTCAAGAGAGACAATCCCATTTACTCTCCCAATTTCCAAATTGGGTCTCTCAAAAGTCCCATCAATTTCCCAATTGATGTCATATTCTCCCAATAACTTCTCATTTTCACAGTTACATATTGCTACTCACAAAATTACATAGGCGTAGGAGGAAGCTGACGGGCCGAGGTTTTCTATACATGTTGTACCCGTGAGGGCCCGGGGCGCATAGGAACTCTAAACCATCAAAATTAAGGTTAGAAATTCAATATAGAACTTTCCAACACCTTAACATTGATACAAACCCTAAACACCTCTCCTAATCCATATCCAATGGATTTTCACCCTTCATCATGCTTCCCAAAGCATATCCTAGGGTTAGGAGTGGTTAGGGACCTTTACCATGGCTGAACACGGGCTAACCAAACCTAGTTTTCCCAAAATCAGCCTTGGCACTCTGACGATGTCGATCATTGCCACTCACATCGATCGGCCACAGGCGGTCGATGATAATAAAATCTCGATTTTCAGCTATCAGAAATGAATTTTGGAAATTCATAAATAATTATACGTAATTCAAAAAATCGTGAAAATTCATACGTATAATACTTATGACACATACAATGGGTGAAAAATATTTTAAAATTATTTTACCAATAAAATAGTGAATTTGATACAAAACTCAAAACCATTGAAATTTTCAATGTTTTGGTCCTATTTTGTATCAACTTCATCAATGGTGATTGCTATCAAAAGATAGACTTCACCAAGGTTTTTCAAAATGATTTTAAAATGTTTTCAAAACCTTATTTTGGATCATATTCCTTAGGCTCTATGTACATGACTTGTACACATGCTCTCCCAATGATCCACAAATAACATTAGATGAGTTTTAGTTCATCTAGATGCAAAAACTATGCACCTTGAACTCAACTCATATCCTAGCATCTCACATGTATCTAAGGTGTATAAATACACATACATGTCAATTGGATGTGAGATGTGAGTTTTGTTCATCCTAATATAGGGTTTCATGCATTTCCTAGGCAACCCTACTTGATTCCCTTATAAATGGGACTTCAAGTCATGCCATAGTCCTTAAATCAATTTCAACCAGTTTTCTTAAGTGTATGAATGATTATGGCATGAGAAATGATATAAATAAGCATATGCTCATAATCATAATGTCATGGCATAAGGTGAAATCTAAAAACACATGACATTCAAAACCTTAAACCTAAGCATAATCATGACATATAAAATGATTAGAAATACACATGATGTCATGACATGGCATATGACAAACAAGGCATGACATATAAAATATATAGGTATAGTAATACCCAAATTTTAATATTAATTGCCATTTGATATAATTAGATATATTTTGCCATATTATCATTAATCTCCCTAGTGTGCCAAAAACCCAAAATGGCACACTAACACTCTAAACCTAAATTGTGCCAATTTGACCATTTTATCAAGCTTCTCAAATAATATTGGCACACCCTAAAATCTTTTAGGATGATAATTCAAATCTATTTCCAAGGTATCCATAACCTTGAAAATAACCTAAAGTGCCACCTTTGCCATGGTTGAGTTAACTACCCATCCATTTAAGGTTGGCACACCCTAACCCATCTAGCGTGAATCAATCACGCTCTTAGGAACCCAAAACCGATTTGAGCTCCTAGGGTTAATTAGGTATTCCTTAGGGATAACCTCCCTATATACCTTCCTAATGACCCTCCTAGGCTTGTTAGCCTTGGTCATTTGGGTCTTACCTAGGTTGACTCTAGGGGTAACTCCCCTTGCAACCTTCTTAGTGGCCACCCTAGGTTTCCTTGAAACCCTAGCCACTAGGCATACCCTTTGGTCAACCTTAGGGATGACTTCCCTGTTGGGTTTCCGGTACCGCGGCGTGTGTGTGTTCGATCATGTTTCGCAAACATGAGCACAGCGGAAGCAATAAAAATAATAAATCTACATTTATTACAACACACACAACACACGCATGCATATTACAACAAGTGTAGACATAACCGTAAATTTAAATTTGCAATAAAAGGAAATTTATCTACGTTATACCTTTCGTATGACGTGTAGCGGGAACAGTATCAACCGGAACGATCCTCGCTAGAATCGTCTCTATCCGTATCCACGTCGAGTTCCTCGGGATGACTTCGCTAAGTCACGAGCTTCGTCTTCGTACGGGTTACTAGCCTCATGTTGAAGACGACGTGATCGAGAGATGATCACGATCCGAATCCAAATTCGGATCCTAATACGAGTTCTCAAAACTCGCTTCTCCGGAGAGGTATTCGTCAACCAATTGACGAATCCTTCGTCCTCCACCTCAGAGGATTACCGGAGATCGAATCCCCGGTAAGTTATCCGCTGCCGGAGCTCTAACCGTCGTCCAAACGATGCTCCAATGAGAGGAGAAGAAGCTGTCCAGAAAACTGGACAGCTTGGTGGAGGAGTAGGCGCCGGCCAAAACAAGGAAGCCAAGTGCTCACCTTATCGCCACACCCAAGGAAGATCACCGGAGCACCAACCGGCAGCAGCTCGACGCCGGCGAGGGGGAAGGAAGGCTCCTTCTGGACGCCGGTTGGAGGAGGAGAGGGGCGGCAGCCTAGGGTTGGCGCCAAGTCCTTCAAGGGGTGGGCGGCAACTCTTGAGGCTAGGGTTTTTGGATTAGGGCTTAATTATCCATTAAGCCCTCTTTTATAGAGAACTAATTCTCTTAATGGTTATTGGATCATAACCATTAGGCCCGTTAACCCGCTCCATTAAGATAAGTTAAAATAAACCAAACCATGATGGTTTATTTTAAGTTAAAACGAACCGAACCAACTTTTGGTTCATTCGTTTAAAATAAACCAAACCCTTTGGTTTATTCTCCTCCATTGGATTAGAACCAAACCATTTTGGTTCATCCATTATGTCTTCATAAGACACGGCCCATCCACGCTTCCATTGTGACTGAAACGATTTCATGCTCGCTTTATGTTTGGTCCAACCAAACCTAGTTTCTCTCGGTCTGAGAATCCCATTCTCAAGCTCGTTTTAAATCCTTTGGATTACGCTCGTTGTGCGTGTGACCAAATAGGTTCTCGGTTTATGTTGGCCATCTATAATTAACCATTAATTATAGAACGATCATGAGTGGCACCTAGTAGTACATCATGATCCCCAATTAACCGAAAAAATCAACGGTTGATCCAGAACTATTTCTGAAACCCTTCAGTAGCTCGAATGAATCGTGCCCCATTCCCTTCACTCATCTTATACCCACTTGGTTCAGGACATGGTCTATTGTGTCAGTCCTCACTAGGCTGACTACGTCACACCTAGCCCAAGTAACATTTCCTCGTCCTACGGATTCTAGTTACTCCACATGTATCGAAGAGTACCTTACTCTAAACATGTAATGCTTTGGCCAAAGACTTTAGTAACAATCCGACGAGAGGCCATGGGTATACATCTCCTCGCAAGGAGTGGTGAATCCTTTATAGGCTATTCAAACACCTTGATCACTTTATACCCAATCATCCGGGTCCACATCTCCTTAGAGATGTTTGCTTAAGATGTCAAAGCATAAGTCTCCATGATCAAGATGACTTGAATACCAAGTCAAAGGAACATCGCACTTAAGCCACAGTAAGAACTTCATTGACATATCTATATATGCAGAGAACCATATGAAGTCTTACGGCTGGTCACTCCAATGAACTAGTTACCATAACTAGCATCCACGATTAACTCCGAACATCACTATGTCTCCAGCCAGTGAGAATCAGCTGCTTGGACACACCAAGGAGTATACCTCGTGCTAGTCTCGACAGAATTGATGGTGTCCAAATCCATCAATTCATCGACTAGGGATAATTCCGATACATAACAATTACACATGTAGAGTTACTCACTAGTTGTGATCCAATCACAAATTCTCTCATGCTGTGAATCGTATCGTGGACATTCAGTAAATGAGTTTAAGATCCAATCAAATACATAAAACATGTATACTCAAATAGTGAATCTTCATTTATCATATAAATGGTTCATACATAAGACGATTGCCTTAGGACATCTCTCATATATTACTAACAGACTCCCACTTGGCCTAATGCCAATCGCTACGGTATCCAATACCATAAGCTCGAACATGACCCTCAAATTTATTTTGAGGTAATGCCTTAGTCAAGGGATCCGCTAAGTTCCTTTCAGTGGGAATTTTCTCGATTTGTATTTCGTTCCTACTGATGATCTCTCTGATAAGATGATAGCGGCGAAGCACATATTTGGATCATTGATGAGACCACATCAAGTTCAAAGATGAACTTATTGATCCAAACCGCTTCCTTTGCTGCTTCCAAAGCTGCAATGTATTCTGCCTTAGTGGCAGAATCTGCTATAGTGTCAAGCTTGGAACCTTTCCAACTTATTGCGCCTCCATTTCAGGTGAATACATACCCAGACTGAGACATGGAATCATCCTTGTCTGTCTGGAGCTGGCATCCGTATACCCACGTATCACCATGTACCCTTCTCCATATATTAGGAATACATCCTTAGTTCTTCTCAAGTACTTAAGGATCGTCTTAACAGCCGCCCAATGATCCATTCCTGGATCGGACTGGTATCTGCTCGTGACACTCAGAGCATACGATACATCGGGCCTCGTACATAACATAGCATACATGATAGATCCTATTGCGGATGCATAGGGAATCTTACTCATGCAAATCCTCTCGTCTTCTGTGTGCGGACACATAGACTTCGAAAGGTGTACCCCATGCCTGATGGGTAAGAAACCTTTCTTGGATTCCGACATGCTAAACCTCTTTAGCACTCGGTCTATATATGTAGACTGTGAAAGACCAAGCAACCGTTTCGATCTATCTCTATAGATCTTAATCCCGAGGATGTAGGTTGCTTCTCCCAGGTCTTTCATGGAGAATGTCTTGGATAACCAAACCTTCACTGATTGTAAGATTGAAACATCGTTTCCTATAAGTAGTATGTCATCGACATACAATACTAGGAACACGACTGCACTCCCACTAACCTTCTTGTACACACAAGGTTCTTCTGGATTTTGTGAGAAATCAAACCTTTTGATTGTCTCATCAAAACGGATATTCCAGCTCCTGGATGCTTGCTTCAATCCATAAATGGACCGTTGCAATTTGCATACCTTGGTTTTATCAACCGATGTGAAACCCTCAGGCTGTATCATATACACGTCCTCGAGCAGGTTTCCATTAAGGAAAGCTGTTTTCACATCCATCTGCCATATCTCATAATCATAATGAGCCGCTATGGCCAGGAGCATCCGAATGGATTTAAGCATAGCTACAGGCGAATAGGTTTCGTCATAATCAACACCTTGCTTTTGACGATATCCTTTCACCACCAATCTAGCCTTATAGGTTATCACATTACCATCCATGTTGGTTTTCTTTTTGAAAACCCACTTGCACCCTATAGGCTTTATCCCTTCAGGTGGGTCAACCAAGTTCCAAACTTGGTTTTCATACATGGAATCCATTTCCGACTTCATGGCACCAAGCCACTTATCCCTTTCTAAACTTGTCAGCACTTCTTCATAACTGGTAGGCTCCTCATCATCAATGAGTAACACGTCGTTCGATTCACTTACGAGAAATCCATATCTCTCAGGAATATTGCGTGTTCTACCAGATCTACGAAGATGTGGTGTTACAATAGGTCCAGGCGATTGCTCATCACTATGAGTTATCGGTTGTTGTGCTTCACCAGGTATCTCATCAATGTCTATTTGAGTCTCTCGAGCCTCCTCAAGCTCGACGACACTCCCACTGTTTTCTTGCAAGAGAAACTCTTTCTCTAGAAATACAGCATGCCTTGAAACAAACACCTTTTGTTCCACAGGATGATAGAATTGGTAACCCCTTGTTTCCTTAGGGTATCCAACAAATAGACATTTATCAGACTTAGCATCCAATTTGTCTGATACAGTCCACTTCACATAAGCAGGACAACCCCATATCTTCAAGTAAGATACATGAGGTTTCTTACCATTCCATATCTCATATGGAGTAGTTGAGACTACCTTGGTAGGCATTCTGTTTAACAAGTAAACAACTGTTTGAAGTGCATAGCCCCAAAAGGACTTGGGAAGATTCACATGATTCATCATTGATCCGACCATGTCCAACAAGGTCCGGTTACGCCTCTCAGATACACCATTATGCTGTGGTGTATAGGGCGGAGTCCATTGAGACAATATACCATTGTCTCTTAGGTAATCAAGAAACTCCTGACTTAAGTATTCACCACCTCGATCCGATCGAAGTATTTTAATACACTTGTCATGTTGTTTCTCTACTTCATTTCTGAACTCTTTGAACCTTTCAAAGGCTTCAGACTTGTGTTTCATCAAGAACACATACCCAAACCGTGAGTGATCATCGGTGAAGGTAATGAAGTAGCTATAGCCTCCTAATGCTTGAGTTGACATAGGTCCACATACATCAGTATGTATTAGACCTAGTAACTCTCCCACTCGTTCACCTTTTCCAGTAAAAGGTAACTTAGTCATCTTGCCTTTTAAGCATGATTCTCATGTATCGTATGAATCCAATTCAAACGATTCCAGAATTCCACATCGGTGTAATTCGGACATGCGTTTCTTGCTTACATGGCCAAGACGATAATACCACATGTAGGAGTCTAATTGATTATCTTTTCGAGCACGCTTGTTGCTCGCTTCGATATTGAAAATATCACTGGATACGTCCAACGTATAAACACCATTGCTTAAAGTTCCAGTCCCTTAAAGAACTCCATTTAAAGTTATGTAACAACAATTGTTACTAAAAGTCAAATGGTACCCATTTCTATTTAAACAAGAAATAGAAATGATGTTCTTTATCAACGAAGAAACACAAAAGCAATTGTCCAGTTCTAAGACAAGTCCTGTAGGGAGTTTCAACAAATACTTTCCGATGGCAAGTGCAGCAACCTTTGCTCCATTCCCATCATGTAAATTTGACTCTCCCTTGACGAGTCTTCTTCTATTCCTTAGCCCATGTATGTCATTACATATATGTGAGCCACACCCAGTATCCAATACCCAAGTGTCTAAGGATATAGAATGACAATCAATAACGAAGATACCTGAAGAAGATGGGGCATCCGATGCCTTATCCTTCTTCACGGACTCAAGATAAATCTTGCAATTTCTTCGCCAATGGCCCTCCTTTCCATAATGATGGCAAGTGCCCTTTTGAGCTGGTTCTGCCTTTTTAGCCCTTTCCTTCTTCCCCTTCTGTTGTTCCTTTGACTTCCTCTTAGAACCTTTCTTCGAGGAATCAACTAACAACACCGTCCCCTGCTCATGCTTCTCAGAAGGCTCCACAGTCTTGACAAAGATGTTGAGCGATTCTTACATCTCAGAGATGAAGAGGAGCTTGAAGACTTCAAACCTTTCGAATCTCACTTGCTCATCAACCAACTCATAAAGATAAAGGACTACAATATGAGCATCCATATGCTCATGCTGTTCTCGTAGCTTGGGTTCCATCATGGCTAGCATGATGCAACTCATTTGTTCAGAATCACTCACATGTTTCTGATAGGCCAACAATTGGTCCAGAGTTGCATTGTCACTAGGATGGGCGGGAAGAGGCGCTTCGAGGACATACGCAAGCTTTTCCACCTTGAGAACAATTCTCAAGTTTCTAAGCTAGTCCAAGAAGTTCGGCCCAGTCAATTTATTTGAATCCAAAATGGAACGCAAATTCAAACACATCATGATCAATATATTAACTTAGAAATACAAAACGAGCATATATGAGAAAGATGATTTTAAAAAATGCATCAATATACATTTATAAATTCCATTCATTTTTCGAATTTCAAAAACCCCTAAAATCACTTCGGGAGATCGTAGGTCCATCTCCGAATGGGCTGATATCCATCATAGTTATGAACAACCTTGGAGAGAGTCCAACAAGCCATTCATAACTACGACGGTAGGTATCAACTATACCGATTGCATATCATGTATATGCAACTATCACAATGTGCTATCAACTAATTGAATGTTCACACATACATCGGGTTGTTAACACATTAACAAGTATACATCATATGCATAGCACCCAACTTCACCTCCCTTTACATCGACCTTGGAGAGAGTCCAACAAGCCGATGCTCCAGGTTAAAGCCAACCCATTAATCGGGAAATAGTTTTAATATGGTTAGAGCGCATTCAACCAATTAGCCCAGCTTGGAGAGAGTCCAACAACCAAAGCTAACGATTGACCTCTGACTCTTACCATATTAGTATTAAACTATTCCATGGTTTGAACATGTTCGGGTTCGAGCCGGGCTTGGAGAGAGTCCAACAACCCAAACAAGAAACGGAACTCTGGTTCTAACCATATTAATGGAAGGTGTAGGCTTTAATATTGTTTAAGGGTTTTATGTCTCATCCTCTTTGCATGCAAATAACTATTATCTACATGGCATGACATACATGGCATACATCTACATGTCACGACACGCATGGCATAATGTTATGCATCTAATGCAATTACATGGCATACAATTATGTCATGTATATAATTTCCTTATATGTCATAACTATTTATGGAAATAAAATATGTTTAAGATTTGATTCTCCAAATCAAATCATAATTAAATTAGGAAACAAATTTCCAAATCTAATCACATATTTTATTCATGGAATTATTTGATTAAGGAAAATCTATTTAGGAAACCAATTTCCTAAATCATTAAAACTACTTATGGAAATAAAATATTTTAAGATTTGATTTCCCAAATCAAATCATGATTAAATTAGGAAACAAATTTCCAGAATCTAATCAAATATTTTATTTATGGAAAATATCAATTTTCATAAATACTTCCAACTTTCCAAAAGTGGAAGATTTCCATAAATACTTCTAGACTTTCCAAAATTGAAAAATTTCCATAAATACTTCTAAATGTCCAAAATTAGAAAATTTCCAGAAATACATTATGACTATCGCAAAACTATTTTACGATTATGTCGAAACACAACCTGGGCTCTGATACCACTGTTGGGTTTCCGGCACCGCGGCGTGTGTGTGTTCGATCATGTTTCGCAAACATGAGCACAGCGGAAGCAATAAAAATAATAAATCTACATTTATTACAACACACACAACACACGCATGCATATTACAACAAGTGTAGACATAACCCTAAATTTAAATTTGCAATAAAAGGAAATTTATCTACGTTATACCTTTCGTATGACGTGTAGCGGGAACGACATCAACCAGAACGATCCTCGCTAGAATCGTCTCTATCCGTATCCACGCTGAGTTCCTCGGGATGACTTCGTTAAGCCACGAGCTTCGTCTTCGTACGGGTTACTAGCCTCGTGTTGAAGACGACGTGATCGAGAGATGATCACGATCCGAATCCAAATTCGGATCCTAATACGAGTTCTCAAAACTCGCTTCTCCGGAGAGGTATTCGTCAACCAATTGACGAATCCTTCGTCCTCCACCTCAGAGGATTACCGGAGATCGAATCCCCGGTAAGTTATCCGCTGTCGGAGCTCTAACCGTCGTCCAAACGACGCTCCGACGAGAGGAGAAGAAGCTGTCAAGAAAACTGGACAGCTTGGTGGAGGAGTAGGCGCCGGCCAAAACAAGGAAGCCAAGTGCTCACCTTATCGCCACACCCAAGGAAGATCACTGGAGCACCAACCGGAAGCAGCTCGGCCGTAGGAAGGAAGGCTCATTCCGGGCGGTTGGAGGAGGAGAGGCGGCAGCCTAGGGTTGGCGCCAAGTCCTTCAAGGGGTGGGCGGCAACTCTTGAGGCTAGGGTTTTTGGATTAGGGCTTAATTATCCATTAAGCCCTCTTTTATAGAGAACTAATTCTCTTAATGGTTATTGGATCATAACCATTAGGCCCATTAACCCTCTCCATTAAGATAAGTTAAAATAAACCAAACCATGATGGTTTATTTTAAGTTAAAACGAACCGAACCAACTTTTGGTTCATTCGTTTAAAATAAACCAAACCCTTTGGTTTATTCTCCTCCATTGGATTAGAACCAAACCATTTTGGTTCATCCATTATGTCTTCATAAGACACGCGGCCCATCCACGCTTCCATTGCATCAAACGATTTCATGCTCGCTTTATGTTTGGTCCAACCAAACCTAGTTTCTCTCGGTCTGAGAATCCCATTCTCAAGCTCGTTTTAAATCCTGTGGAGTACGCTCGTTGTGCGTGTGACCAAATAGGTTCTCGGTTTATGTTGGCCGTCTATAATTAACCATTAATTATAGAACGATCATGAGTGGCACCTAGTAGTACATCATGATCCCCAATTAATCAAAAAAATCAACGGTTGATCCAGAACTATTTATGAAACCCTTCAGTAGCTCGAATGAATCGTGCCCCATTCCCTTCACTCATCTTATACCCACTTGGTTCAGGACATGGTCTATTGTGTCAGTCCCCACTAGGCTGACTACGTCACACCTAGCCCAAGTATCATTTCCTCGTCCTACACAGTTCTAGTTACTCCACATGTATCGAAGAGTACCTTACTCTAAACATGTAATGCTTTGGCCAAAGACTTTAGTAACAATCCGACGAGGCCATGGGTATACATCTCCTCGCAAGGAGTGGTGAATCCTTTATAGGCTATTCAAACACCTTCGATCACTTCGACTTATACCCAATCATCCCGGGTCCACATCTCCTTAGAGATGTTTGCTTAAGATGTCAAAGCATAAGTCTCCATGATCAAGATGACTTGAATACCGCAAGTCAAAGGAACATCGCACTTAAGCCACAGTAAGAACTTCATTGACATATCTATATATGCATAGAACCATATGAAGTCTTATGGCTAGTCACTCCAATGAACAAGTTACCATAACTAGCATCCACGATTAACTCCGGACATCACTATGTCTCCAGCCAGTGAGAATCAGCTGCTTGGACACACCAAGGAGTATACCTCGTGCTAGTCTCGACAGAATTGATGGTGTCCAAATCCATCAATTCATCGACTAGGGATAATTCCGATACATCACAATTACACATGTAGAGATACTCACTAGTTGTGATCCAATCACAAATTCTCTCATCTTGTGAATCGTATCGTGGACATTCAGTAAATGAGTTTAAGATCCAATCAAATACATAAAACATGTATACTCAAATAGTGAATCTTCATTTATCATATAAATGGTTCATACATAAGGCGATTGCCTTAGGACATCTCTCATATATTACTAACATTCCCTATTAACCTTGGTCTTCCTAGACCTAGTTAGTGTTCCATAATCTAATGAAACACTATGGTAAGCTACCTTAGGCTTAGGTTTGTGACTCAAACCTTGCTTGCCCTTGGTTGACTTTTGACTCTTAGGTCCTTGGTGTTGACTTTGACTTTTGGACCTTTGACTTTGACCATTAGACCCTTTAAATTGATTTTGTATATTCCTAAGGGTCTTTTCTAGTTTTTCAAGCCTTGACCTCAAGGCTTGATTTTCAACCTCTAATTACCCAATTGATTTTTGATTAAGTTTTTGGGCATTACCATTTTCTCTAGGCATATGCCTACCCTTCTTAGGGTTAATGCCTAAGTGGTTTTCTATTTTCCTAATGCTTTCCTTAGGAAGAGTTTTTCTAGGGACATTAGTCCCAAATTTCTCCTTTCTTGAAAAATTTACCCTCTTGGCTCCTAAGCAAAAATATTTATCTCTAGAATGCTTTTCATGGTGAATTGCAAGAGAATTAAAATTTTTAGCATGCTTTTGACTTTTAAATTTGGAAGGTGCATTATTAAAATATACCTCAGGGTTAGCTATAGAAGCTCCCCCTACTTGTGATGCTCCTCCTTGCCCCTTCTTCTTCCCCCTAGGGCATTGACTCCGATAATGCCCCTTTGAATTGCACTTGAAGCATATGATGTGCTCCTTGCCTTTAGGTGTTGGGGAACCGACATCCTTGACTTTTGGTGCCGGTGGAGCTTTACTAATCTTCTTTGGGAACTTGCTCTTGTAGTGCCCGACTTCCCTACACTCAAATCATATGATATGATTTTTATTACAAATTGACATGTTTCAGTTACCTATGGTGGTGGAAGGTGTTGGAATTGAAACTTCTTCATCTTGACCGGATGTGGAAGCTTCTTCTTGATGCTCCGGTGTTGAGGAAAGTCTAATCTCCTCCTCAATCCTAGAAGTGGATGCTTCTTCCACTTCCTCCACCTCTTCCGATCCAGATGTTGATTCTCTATCAACCTCCGAATCCTCAAGCTCTTTGGATGAAGATGTACTTGCTTCTTTTTGAGCTTGAGAGGATGAGCACTCTTCTTCTTCTTCTTCTTCTTGGACCAATGATGAGTTTTCATGGAGCTTTGCCACTTGGCTCCACAACTCCTTAGCATCCATATAGTCCCCTACCATACACACAATCTCATTAGGGACCAAATCAAGAATAAATTTTACTACCTTCATGTTCTTCTCGAAGGCTTGGAGTTGATCTTCACTCCACTTCTTCTTCTTGAGGAATCCTCCCTTTGGTCCTATTGGATAGCTAAAACCCTCCATCAAGATAGACCATTCTTCAAAGTCCCTCATCATTAGGAAGTCTTCAATTCTTGACTTCCATTGCTTAAACCCTTCTTGTCCATAGAAGGAGTAAGGGATTGGTGTGTTAATGTTCCATCCCAATTGTTCTTCCATCTTCACCCTCTAGCTTTTTGTCTAAGCTCCCGGCGGTTAGTCCGTAGAAGAGCCCCGGGCTCTGATACCACTTGTTGGAGATATTTGGAACGGCTAGAGGGGGGGGGGTGAATAGCGTTGTGCCCGTAGGAAGATGGAATTCGTTCGTGATCGTCTCTACAAAACTCGTTATGCGCAGCGGAATAGAAATAATAAAAGCAATAACGAAATATACAATCATGAACACAAGGATATAACGTGGTTCAGAACCGCACGGTTCCTACTCCACGGATCGGGCTCAAACGAACCCTAGTGATGCCAATCACACACCACTAAGCAATAAACTCCTTCTCGACAACAAGTCGGAGGTGGAGAAACCTCGTACAATGGATTACAACAAGTAATATACAAAAATACAAGCAAAATACAAGGAAATGTAAAGAACACTTTACAAACTAGGGTTTGAGCGCTTTGCTTGTTGGTTGCTTGGATGAGGTTGAAGGGCCCTGAAATGCACTTGCAAATTGCCTTCAAATCGCCTCAAGTAAGCTCCCAAAGAAGCGATCAATCTCCATGAGCGGCTCCCTTTTATCATGTGGGTGGATTTCTATCGATCCAAGCGCCATAAGTCCCGATCGTGATGCCCTTTGTTGTCGTGAGACAACGGCTCAATCCAAGTTGGACAAGTTCCAACGGGACTCTTAGCGATCGGCCAACATTGGCGCGATCGGCGCCCGCGCGTAATCGGCCCGATCGGCTCGGAGAATCTAATGCTCGACACTCGATTGGATCATTGCCATCCTTAGCGATCGGCAGCTATCGATCGCTACCGATCATTGCTAGAGCATTTTCAGCCTCAAGCTGGCAGTCGAACTCAAGTCGACTCACGGCAGTCGAACCGGCCATAATGCCAGTCGACTGCCAACCTCAAGAATGAGGTTTTAACCCAAGTATGGTGCCCCCATACTTGCTAGACCACCCTTAGCCTAGACCTAAGCCTTCTAGCTGTTGGTGCAATCGACCCAGGTCACGATTGACCAGACTCGAGTGATGTTTTGATGTTTGACAAAGGGATTTGACAAAATGGATTGACATTGATGTTGGACATTGATGTCGGTTAATATGTTGGGGAGATTGTTTATACAATTGACCCAGGTTATAATTGACTTTGATGGTTGACTAGGGTTGACCATGTGATTATGGGAAAGTCCAAGCATGGGTCTTGGCAAATGGAAAGTCCAACATGGGTTGGCAAAAGAAAAGTCCAACATGGGTTGGCAAGGAAAGTCCAAGCATGGTCTTGGCATGAAAAGTCCAACATGGGTTGGCAAGGGAAAGTCCAAGCTTGAGTCTTGGCATTTGAGAAGTCCAAGGGTTTGATATTGGCAGCGTAAAGTCCAAGCGGGAGTCTTGGCAGCATAAGTCCAATGGTTGGCAGCGTAAAGTCCAAGCGGAGTCTTGGCGGCGTAAGTCCAATGTGCCTTGGCGGTGTAGACACCGTTAGCATGACATAGCCGATGGAAGCACCTGGAAGCTAGCGCGATGGATGAACAAGTCATGGATGACTTGGAGGGATCCGAGAGGCGTGAGGTGATGGAGGTGGCTAGAAGGCTTAGGTCTAGGCTAAGGGTGGTCTAGCAAGTATGGGGCACCATACTTGGGTTAAAACCTCATTCTTGAGGTTGGCGATCGGCCCAGCATTATGGCGGTTCATTGCCGTGAAATCGACAGTTTGACTACGAGTTAGAGCTGGATTGCTCTGCGATTGCTCATGGGAAGCGATCGTGATAACTCTGGCGATCGGCGCCAAGTGATGGCGATCAAGCCCGATCGAGTGTCGGCGAAGCGCCGTAGCCGCCCAGGCGATCGACTTCTGGCGTTAGCGATCGGCGCCAATGTTGGCGATCGGCCTTTTTGGATCGATCCGTTGTCTCACGACAACGATGGCATCGATCGGCCCGGTGACTTATGGCGATCGTGATCGAAGCGGAAATCGGCGACACAGGTTATAAAGGCAGCTCGGAAGAAGGATTTTAGAAGCGATTTCTTGGACATTTTTGAGGCGATTTGCTGCTGCAAATCAGGGTCTTCAACCACGATTCAAGCGATCAACAAGCAAGCGATCTAAAGAGTTTTTGTAAAGTGTTCTTTACTTCTCTTGTTGTATTTCCTATTATATTTGCTTGTTGTATTTAGATTATTGTTGTAATCTTATTGTAAAAGGTTTCTCCACCTCCGACTTGTGTCGAGAAGGAGTTATTTGAGAGTGGTGTGTGTTTAGCATCGCTAGGGCTCGTTTGAGCCCGATCCGTGGAGTAGGAATCGTTACGGTTCCGAACCACGTTATATCATCGTGTTCGTGTGTGATTGTATTTCGTGTATTGCTTTTATTATTATTATTCACTTCTGCTAATTGTAGACAAGCACGCGAACGATTTCCATCTACGTACGGGTCACCCGCTATTCCCCCCTCTAGCGGGCGTCTAATCTCCAACAAGTGGTATCAGAGCCTGGTGGCTCTTCAACGGATTTACAACCGGAAGCAAGATGCTAGAGGGTAAAAGATGGAAGTCCAAGATCAATTAGGATGGGACATCAACACACCGGTCCCTTATTCATTCTATGGACGAGAAGGTTTCAACTCTTGGAAGGCGAGAATTGAAGAGTTTTTAATGATGAGAGACCTTGAGGAATGGTCCGCCTTGATGGAAGGATTTGAGTATCCTAAGGGACCAAAGGGAGGGTTTCTCAAGAAGAAGAAATGGAGTGAGGAGCAACTCCGGCAATTCGAGAAAAATAAGAAGGTAATCAAATTTATATTTGATTTAGTACCTAATGACATCTTGTGTAGCCTAGGTGACTATGTGGATTGTAAAGACACCAAAGAGGTATGGAACATTTTGGCGAAATTCCATGAAGAACCTCATTCAATCCAAGAAGACAAGGAGGATGAAGAAGAGAGCTCATCCTCAAGTGAAAGTGAGGAATCGGAAGAAAGTGAGGAGTCAACTTCCGGATCGGAAGAGAAAATAGAAGAGGTGGGAGAAGCATCCACCTCCGTGATTGAGGAGAGACCATCTACACGGGGCAACCTCAAGAAGTGCCTTCAACATCCGGTCAAGATGAGGAAGTTCAAAATTCAACTCCGGCACCTACCACGGACCTAGGTAACTCGAGCATTTCAAATAATAATAAAATTCATATTATATGCTTTGAGTGTAGGGAGCAAGGACACTACAAGAGTAAGTGTCCTAACTGGTTAAGAAGGCTCCACCGGCACCAAAAGTCAAGGATGCCGGTTCCCCAACACCTAAAGGCAAGGAGCACATCATATGCTTCAAGTGCAATTCGAAGGGCATTATCAGTCAATGCCTAGGGAAGAAGAAGGGCAGAAGGAGCATCATATGTAGAGAGCCTCCAAGGCAAACCCTAAGGTATATTTCAATAATGCACCTTCTAGATTTAATAGGTAAAAGCATGCTAGAAATAATTTTAATTCTCTTGCAATTTATGAAAAGCATGCTAATAGGAATGAATATTGCTTAGGAGCTAAAAATATTCACTTAGATAATAGGAAGAAATTTGGGACTAATGTCCCTAAAAATAATTCATCTAAGGATAAACCTAGGTCAAATAACACTAGACCAATTTTACCTAGGGAGACCATTAGAAAGGTGCAAGAGCACCTAGGTATTAACCCTAAATGGACTAGGCATATGCCTAGAAAGTCCCATGCCCATGGTCTAAATCAAAATTCTAAAATCGGACAATTAGAATTAGAGAACCAAGCCTTGAGGTCAAGGCTTGAGAAGTGGAAGACCCTTAAAATTATACAAAATCAATTTAAAGGGTCAAATGATCAAAAGTCAAGGTCCAAAAGTCAAAGTCAACACCAAGGACCTAAGAGTCAAAAGTCAACCAAGGGCAAGCAAGGTTTGGGTCACAAACCTAAGCCTAAGGTAGCTTATCATAGTGTTCCATTAGATTATGGAACACTAACTAGGTCTAGGAAGACCAAGGTTAATAGGGAAGTCATCCCTAGAGTTGACCAAAGGGTGTGTCTAGTGGCTAGGGTTTCTAGGAAACCTAGGGTGGCCACTAAGAAGGTTGCAAGGGGAGTCACCCCTAGAGTCAACCTAGGTAAGACCCAAATGACCAAGGCTGACAAGCCTAGGAGGGTCATTAGAAAGGTATCTAGGGAGGTTATCCCTAGGGAATACCTAATTAACCCTAGGAGCTCAAATAGATTTTGGGTTCCTAAGAGCGTGATTGATTCACGCTAGATGGGTTTAGGGTGTGCCAACCTTGATTGGATGGGTAGTTAACTCAACCATGGTAAAGGTGGCATTTTAGGTCATTTTCAAGGTTATGGCTACCTTGGGAATGTGGTTTGATTTGAATCCTAAAGGTTTTTAAGATGTGCCAGTATTAATTATGAGTATTGATAAAATGATCGTATTGGCACAATTTAGGATTAGAGGTTTTTTAGTGTGTTATTTTGGGTTTTTGGCACACTAGGGAGATTAGTGATAATATGGCAAAATATATTTAATTATATCAAATGGCAATTAATATTAAAATTTAGGTATTATTATACCTATATATTTTATATGCCATGATTTGTTTGCCATATGCCATGACATAACATCATGTTTACTTTTATCATTTAAATGTCATGATCATGCTTAGAATTAAGTTTTAAATGTCATGTGTTTTTAGATTTTATCATATGCCATGACATCATGATCATTGGCCATGATTTATTTTGCTATCATTATGCCATGATCATTTTTATGCATCTAATTTGATTAAAATTGATTTAAGGACTATGGCATGACTTGGAGTCCCATTTATAAGGGAATCAAATAGAGTTGCCTTAGAAAAATGCATGAAACCCTAGTTTAGGGAGAACAAAACCCACATTTCACATCCAATTGACATGTATGTGTATTTATACACCCTAGATACATGTGAGATGCTAGGATATGAGTTGAGTTTAAGGTGCATAGTTTTTGCATCTAGTTGAACCAAAACTCATCTAATTTTATTGGTGGATCATTGGGAAAGCTTGTGTACAAGTCATGTACTTAGTGCCCAAGGAATTTGATCCAAAATAAGGTTTTGAAATCATTTTAAAATCAATTTAGAAAACCTTGGTGAAGTCTATCTTTTGATAGCAATCACCATTGATGAAGTTGATACAAAATAGGGCCAAAACATTGAAAATTTCAATGGTTTTGAGTTTTGTATCAAACTTACTATTTTATGGGTAAAATATTTTTCAAACATTTTTCACCCATTGTTTTGGTCATAAGTATTATACGTATCAAATTTCATGATTTTTCGATATACGTATAATTAGTTATGATTTTCTGAAATTGGATTACGATAATTGAATTTGGAAAATTCACTACCGATCGGCCATTGGTGGCGATCGGTGATATATCAACAATTGAGATTCTTGTCGAGTCATTGCAGTCTGATTTCGGGTTAACAAGGTTGTTTAGCCCATTTTCATGGTAAAGGTCCTAACCACTCCTAACCTAGGATATGCTTTGGGAAGCATTATGAAGGGTGAAAATTCATTGGATATGGATTTGGAGAGGTGTTAGGTCAAAGTATCAATTTGAGGTGGTGGAAAGTTCAATGTTGAATTTCCAACCTTAATTTTGATGGTTTAGAGTTCCTATTGGCTTAGAGACTCCCCAAGGACAGTGTTGGTGCAATGGTCAAGGGGGAGCAAGCCTTTAGGGGGAGGTATCCATCTTGGGATGATGGATGTGTTTTTCTCCTTGAAAAGGAGAAGTTATTGGGAAAGTATCATCAATTGGGAAAATTGATGATTTTTGATACCCAATTTGGAAATTGGGAGAGTGAATAGGATTGCCTCTCTTGAGTGATATGGGACTTATCACTAGGAAGATGGTAGGCATCCTAGATATTTTTAAATCAAGGGGGAGATTGTAAGATCTCATTGGGACATGAGACATTGACCTCCTTGGAGAGATAACCTTTTGATGTTAGTCAAAAAGGGGGAGAATGTTTGGGAGAACATTTGGTTTACATTTTCACTTGAATGTTTGGGGGAGAACATTTGGTGAGTATTTACCAATTTGGGATAATTGGTAAGGGATTTGAGTTAGTGTTTTAACTCATGATTTAATTTGGATTTTGTCAAACATCAAAAAGGGGGAGATTGTTGGTGCAATCGACCCAGGTCACGATTGACCAGACTCGAGTTTGACTCGAGTGATGTTTTGATGTTTGAAAAAGGGATTTGACAAAATGGATTGACATTGATGTTGGACATTGATGTCGGTTAATATGTTGGGGAGATTGTTTATACAATTGACCCAGGTTATAATTGACTTTGATGGTTGACTAGGGTTGACCATGTGATTATGGGAAAGTCCAAGCATGGGTCTTGGCAAATGAAAAGTCCAACATGGGTTGGCAAAAGAAAAGTCCAACATGGGTTGGCAAGGAAAGTCCAAGCATGGTCTTGGCATGAAAAGTCCAACATGGGTTGGCAAGGGAAAGTCCAAGCTTGAGTCTTGGCATTTGAGAAGTCCAAGGGTTTGATATTGGCAGCGTAAAGTCCAAGCGGGAGTCTTGGCGGATAAGTCCAATGGTTGGCGGCGTAAAGTCCAAGCGGAGTCTTGGCGGCGTAAGTCCAATGTGCCTTGGCGGTGTAGACACCGTTAGCATGACATAGCCGATGGAAGCACTGGAAGCTAAGCGCGATGGATGAACAAGTCATGGATGACTTGGAGGATCCGAGGCGTGAGGTGATGGAGGTGGCTAGAAGGCTTAGGTCTAGGCTAAGGGTGGTCTAGCAAGTATGGGGCACCATACTTGGGTTAAAACCTCATTCTTGAGGTTGGCGGTCGGCATTATGGCGGTTCATTGCCGTGAAATCGACAGTTTGACTACCGAGGTTAGAGCTGGGATTACTCTGTGCGATCATTGCTCATGGAGCGATCGTGATAGCTCAGCGATCATTGCCAAGTGATGGCGATCGGCCCGATCGAGTCAGCCGCGAAGCGCTCCGTGGCCGTAGGCGGTCGACTACTGAGCGTTAGCTCGGCCGATCCAATGTTGGCGATCGGATTGCCAAGAGATCCGTTGGAGTTTTTCGGCGTGGATTGATCCGTTGTCTCACGACAACGATGGCATCGATCGAGGTGACTTATAATCGATCGGGTGATGAAATCGGCCCGAAACCACGAGGTTATAAAGGCGGCTCGGAAGAAGGATTTTAAGCGATTTCTTGGGCGTTTTGAGGCGATTTCTTCGCAAATCGGTCTTCAACCACGATTCAAGCGATCAACAAGCAAGCGATCTAAAGAGTTTTTGTAAAGTGTTCTTTACTTCTCTTGTTGTATTTCCTATTATATTTGCTTGTTGTATTTAGATTATTGTTGTAATCTTATTGTAAGAGGTTTCTCCACCTCCGACTTGTGTCGAGAAGGAGTTATTTGAGAGTGGTGTGTGTTTGGCATCGCTAGGGCTCGTTTGAGCCCGATTCGTGGAGTAGGAATCGTTACGGTTCCGAACCACGTTATATCATCGTGTTCGTGTGTGATTGTATTTCGTGTATTGCTTTTATTATTATTATTCCGCTGCGCTAACACGAATTGTAGACAAGCACGCGAACGATTTCCATCTACGTACGGGTCACTCGCTATTCCCCCCCTCTAGCGGGCGTCTAATCTCCAACACTAGCCACCTCCATCAGCCTCACGCCTCTCGGATCCCTCTAAGTCATCCATGACTTGTTCATCCATCGCGCTAGCCTCCAGGTGCTTCCCTCGGCTATTGTCATGCTAACGGTGTCTACACCGCCAAGGCACATTGGACTTACGCCGCCAAGATTCCGCTTGGACTTTACGCCGCCAACCATTGGACTTATGCTGCCAAGACTCCCGCTTGAACTTTACGCCGCCAATATCAAACCCTTGGACTTCTCAAATGCCAAGACTCAAGCTTAGACTTTCCCTTGCCAACCCATGTTGGACTTCCCATGCCAAGACCATGCTTGGACTTTCCTTGCCAACCCATGTTGGACTTTTCATGCCAAGACCATGCTTGGACTTTCCTTGCCAACCCATGTTGGACTTTACATTGCCAAGACCCATGCTTGGACTTTTCCCAATGCCAAGTGTCCCACTTGGACTTTCCATGCCAAGTACTCAAGACTTGGACTTTACCAAATGACAATTACATTGTCATATGTTTTTGTCGAAACATCAAAACATCACTCTAGTCAAACTCGAGTCCTGGTCAATCGTGACCTGGGCCGATTGCACCAACAATTTTGTTGGACGTATTGCTGGGGATCTTTCACATCCACCTATCCTTTGCCCCAAGCAGTGGGGATTATGCGATCTCGGTGTAAGGTTACTTACGAATTTCAATAAACCTATGTATTTTGAGTTTTCTTTCATTTTCTACTCTTTTGCTAAATCCTATGATTATTCCTAGGGTTTCATCTTTATTTTTCAAGAAAAATACCCAAGTAAACCTAGAGAAATCATCTACTATTACCAAGCAATATTTACTACCAATCATAGAAGGGGTACTATGACAATCAAATAAGTCCATATGTAAAAGTTCTAAAGGTAAAGCGGTACTAAGTAAATTTTTACCTTTATGTGATGTTTTTGATTGTTTCCCTTCTTGGCAAGCATCACACATTTTGTCCTTGAGAAATTTGACTTTAGGCAACCCTTTGACTAGCTTCATTTTTGCTATTTTGGCGATGTTCTTCATGTTTATGTGTCCTAGTCTCCTATGCCAAAGCCAACTTTCTTCCTCTTTTGCAATAAGACACTTAGTAGAAGCATTAGTAGAATAGGATAAATCAACATAATATATATTTGATTTTCTAAAACCTACTAACATGCAATTGTTAGTTATAGCCCTAGAACCAATCATGTGATGGTTGAATAGGGAACATTTTGTATCATATTCTATAAAGGCAAAGGATTGGTTATTATATATTTACGTCTTGCTTGTGCCAGCTAAATTAAATATATAATAATGCCCTAGAAAAGTAGGTTCTTATCTACAGCACATCAATTGGCAGAATTGATTATGAGAGGCTGTAGAGAACACTTTCCTAAATGTTCCTAGTCAAGTATTAATATGCAAGGGCAATATTAATACATAAAGACTAGCATGTAGGTCAATTGATGACTTGATCTCACAAGTCATGGATATATGATATCAAGTTGACACATGGGTATATATTAGAGAATATATACTGAACTGACCCGCCATGAGAAAGTTTCATGGATCGTCATATGAGTGTCATAAACTTTCTCATGTGACTATTGGTATGAATAGTCCTCAAACCTGAAGTCACTACGGTTCCCTACATAAGGAGTTATGTACTTTGGTATCGTCAAACGTCACCCGTAACAGGGTGGACCATAAAGGCGATTACTGGGTATATAACAAATTATGCGGAGGGATGTGAGTGATGTAGATGGGATCTATCCCTCCCATATAGCTGGAGTGATATCTGTGGGCCCCTTGATTGAGTAGAACTACTAAAACGCATGGCCATGCTCGAATGAGTCAATATGAGATATTGAGCTCATTTGTTTGAGTTAGTTTACTCAGGGATCAAGAAACACATAGATTGATCGAGGATGATACGGTCTATGCCTCATTGGTCAATCTGATATCAAGGATAGAAGGACATGGTCATACATTATAGTAGTCACGAAAAGGTTAGTCGGATCTTGACTTATTTCGTAACTTGGGTAGCAATGATGTATTGCTAGATGCCGCTCATTGCTTGTGTATCTAAAAGAGTTTAGATCCACTGCCAACGTTATGAGAGCCTATAGGGTCACACACAAAGAGCATGATGATTAGAAGAATTAGTGCATTCTAGTTTGACTAGAATAATTTGGGAATAAGCTTAAGTACAAAATGGTTTTTGGACTTTAAGCTTAATGAAAATTTTAGCTTATTGATTTAATGAGATTAATTCAATATGCTAAGCTTAATTGATTTAATAAGATTAATTTAATATGTTACCTTATTGATTTAATGAGATTAATTCAATATAATAACATAAGCTTATTGGATTAATAAGATTAATTCAACATGCATGAATGCCACATAAGCATGCCACATAAGCTTGATGAGGTGGAAGGAGACAAAGGGTTTTGACCTTTGGAATTTCTCCACATGTGGCCAGCCAAACAAGGAGTGTAACTCCTTGTTTGATTATGTTTCAATGCAATTGATTGCATTGAATGTGATAGGAGGTGAAAGGTTTTTTCAATCCTATAAAACACCCCATGGGGTGGCCGGCCAACTAGGTGAAAAACTTGAGGCTTTGGTTGAAGCTTGAGGCTTGGAGAGAGCTTGGTGGTGAGAGCATTTGGTTGTGTGGCTTTTGTGAGTGTAGCAAGAAGAGTAGTCTTCTTCTTCCTTTCTCTTTTTCCCTACCTTCCTCTCCTTTAGGGACTTCTCTAGCAAGAAGTAAAGGAGAGCTCTTCTATTTTCTTTTGTGACACAAGAGCTTGCTCGTGTGGATACATATAGAGGCACGAACATTTGAACGTGCTAAAAGATCCAACAAACCCAAGGAGAAGCGGGATTAAAAAGGGCACGTAACAAAGGTAATATTCTCCTATAAGATAGGTTTTGAGAAATTTATTTTTGTACGAGGTTTTCTTTCGCAAGGATCACTTGGAAGGGATCCTATTTTTTCGTTGCGCATATGCTATTTTGCATAAAGATATCCCTACAGCAATCATTTAGAGTTTTGTGTCTCATAAAACATTTTGAGGAATCAAATTTAACATCAAAATTTGCATCACATAGTTGGCTTACACTAAGTAAATTAAATTTCATATTTTTAACCAACAATACTTTATGAATGGCAAGGTTGGGGGATACCTCAATTGTGCTCTTTCCTAAAATCTTAAGTTTACCGCTATTACCTGTTGGTGCAGGGGCACCTAAGTTGAACCTGTATTTTGATTATGGCAAAAGACGCAAAGTCAAGGATATATCATTATCTCACGAGCTGAATCGAGTGTGCAGAAAAGTGCTAAAGCTGAAGCTGAAGGCTAGCGACACCCGGAGGAAGCCGCGGTGGTCGGGCGACACTCGAGTGACTTCGGAGGGAGCCGAAGGAATTGAGTGGAAGGCCGGAAGCAAAAGCAACATGTAAGTATCGAGGTAAGCTCGTGTGTGCGAGCGTAAGTGAGGTCGTATCCTCCTTACGGGGATGGTCTTAAGCGTAGATCCGACCAAAGACATCCCATCGATGGTCTAGGTCGAGATCGGACGGTCGAAGGCTGTCAAAATAATGTTTTCTTTGAACTAACTTTGCCTTGCAGCTAGCATCGATCATTGCCCGGCTTGGAGGACTCATTGCTGCCGTTCATCGATCATTTATCTCTGTCGGCCTCGTGATGCTACCATCGATCGGTGATGATGGCCATCGATTGGTGATGGTCAATGATCGGCCAGTCAAGGCTTATCACCCCATTTCAAGGAGGTTTTGTGTCCATTTGTGATTGGTTGAAGACCCATTCGATGAGGGACTCAAAGGCTATAAAAGGAGGGCTTGTCTTAGGGTTTTTCATCAATTAAAAAGCTTCCAAGTGCTTCCGGTACGCTACGAGTCTCCGACATTCCTACGACGAAGCTCTGTAGACACGACGACTAGGGTTTCATCTTTCCATCTACGAGTCGTCGGTATAATCTAAGTTTAATTCAATTCTGTACTTCTTTTTATTTTGGTTTTATCGTAACGAGAAGAGGGGGAGTGTCCCTCTATCTCGAGTCTCTTTCGTGGTTTTTGTATCCGATTAACTCCTACCTCCAACGAGGAGGAGTTCATTAGTGATTTGCCCTCCGTGCGTGATCAAGGATCACTAGGGCCTTGGAGTAGTAGCCGAAGGCTACGAACCAAGTAAAAAATCTACTCGTCTCTTTTATTTTTTATTTATCTTTCCGCTGCATATAAGTGTTTTGAAACGAATTCGTACGAAAAAGTTTTATCGCTATTCACCCCCCCTCTAGCGATCCGCTTCGATCCAACATTACCAAATGATACCTTTCCCTTGCTAGTGTTGTTGATTGTGGAGAATTTTCTCTCATCACCGGTCATGTGCTTTGAGCACCCACTATCAACGATCCACAAGCTTGGTTCTTCTACCTATATCACATGAAAAATACAATCCTTAGGTACCCAAATCTTAGGACCACTAGCATCAATTAGAAACTTCTTAGGAAACCAAGCCTTTCTACCCTTACTTTTAATAATGGTTTTTCTACTAACAAGGAATGTAAATGCTACCTCCTTTTCCTTAGGTCTATATCCTATTCCAACCTTGTTGTAAATAGCCCTTTGATCCTTAATTATCATGTCTAGGTATTTAGAACCATTAGTGAATTTTTCTAAGCATGCTCTTAAGTTACCTATTTCTTTTCTTAATTCATCATTTTCATCCCTAAGGGTACATGCATCATCATCACAAGATAATTTACTACAAGAAGGTTCTACACTCTTAAGTAATTTTATCTCTACTTTTAAATCCTTAATCCTAGTTTTTGATCTATTCAATGCATTTTGGAGGCATGCAATTGTCTTGTAAAGTAAATCTACCCTAGGGGAGTTGTTTACCTCATCATCATCACTTGATGATGATTCGTCGCTTGATGAAGAGGATGAAGACTCCTCACTTGAGCTCCCGACTTCTTCCTCTAAAGCCATGAGGGCTAGATTTTGGGTGGCATGACATACTTCTTCATCATCGGAAGTGTCTTCCATGCTTAGGATGTCCCAAGTTTGAGCCACCATTGCTTCTTTCTTCTTCTTTTTCTTCTTTTCCTTCTTCTCCTTATGCTTCTTTTCTTTCTCCTCCTTCTTCTTTAGTTCCGGGCAATTTGGCTCGATGTGCCCTTTCTTATTGCAACCATAACAAGTTACATTAGATGAAGAATTTGAACTATTTGAAGGCTTACCTCTTGAGGATTGGAACATCCTCCTCACATCTTTCTTGGTGAGTTTCCTTGATCTCCCACCAAACTTCTTGACGTAATGAGCCACCTCGCTTGCCGATAGCTCATCTTCACTACTAGATGAATCTTCCTCGGATTCGAATGAGGAGAACACTTCTTTCTTCTCCTTCTTCTTTTTGTCCTTCTTGCCTACAAAAAGAGCTATACCCTTCTCTTTGGATGAAGTGTTAGCTTGTTCATGCAATTGAAATTCACAAAATAACTTCTTGGTGCAATCGGCCTAGGTTGACTCGAGTTTGACTCGAGCAGTACCTTGATAGTATTTTGATGATAGAAAAAACTCATGACATAGGATTGTCATGGGAAAGTCCAACATGGGGTTGGCATGGAAAATCCAAGCATGGAGCTTGGTGTGGAAGTCCAAGGGGGAAACCTTGGCATGGGAAAGTCCAAAGCATTGTGAAGCCATGCGCTTGGTGCTTGGCATAGGAAATCCAAAGCATTGCGAAGCCGTGCGCTTGGTGCTTGGTGAGAAATACATTGCGAAGCCGTGCGCTTGGTGCATTTGGAAAGTCTTGAGAACTTGGCAAGTTCACTAGGCTCGGGTCCTTGAGTCGGTGAAGGATGGCATTGCGAAGCCGTGCACTTGGTGCATCCGAGGGACCGCCGGACGGGGAGCGAATGGAGTGAGCCCAAAGGGAAGCATACTTCTAGGGCATGAAACGCGAAGGATGACATTGCAAAGCCGTATGCTTGGCACATCCGAGGGACGTAGGCCGAGGGAAGAAAGCTTCGGTAGGGAACTCCATGAAGGATGATGTGGACTTGGCCAAGTGGCTAAGACTGAGTGTCGGAGGCTCAAATTTGATGTTTGAGGGTTTACCCAATGGTCGGATGCTCAAACAACTTGGTGTTTGAGGTTTTGCCGACGTCGATCGGTAGCATAGATCTTGGATTCGGTCGGTAGTCCAATCGGCCCAGAGTTGGTATAAAGCTAGGGTTTTGTGCTTGGCGGTCATTGCCATGGGTGTGATCGGCTAGGGGCTGATCGGTGATGGGAGTGTCGCGAGCCTGAAGCGCTCCGTGTCCGTAGGCGATCGACTACTAGGTCACGATCGGTGATGGGCATCATCGATCGGACTAGTAGGTGATCCGTTGGAACTTGTCGGCGTGGATCGGCGTTGTGAGACAATGACTACGAGGCGATCGGTGGGGCCTTTTGGCGAGTCATTGCTAGGCGCACACTCGATCACGAGGTTATAAAAGGAGCTCGAGATGGAGGTTTTTGCCATGGTTTTTGTGGAGCTATTGGAGGGGAATTGCTGTTGCATTCCAGTCCTTCAAGAGCCAATCAAAGCAAGCAACAAACAAGTGATCAAAAGCAATCGGTGAAAAGTGTTTCTTTTGTATTGTATTTGTATTCTTGTTTGTATTTGTATATTACTGTTGTAATTGCTTGTGAGAGGTTTCTCCACCTCCGACGTGTAGTCGAGAAGGAGTTTAGTTAGTGTCATGCGCATAACTAGAGCTCGGTGAGCTCGTCCGTGGAGTAGGAACCATTTGGTTCCGAACCACGTATATCTTGTGTTGTGTGATTGTGTATTGTTGTTAGTTTAATTATTATTGTTATTCCGCTGCGCTAACAACAATCGTAGACAAGAAACGCAATGAGAATGAGCGAATTCCGCCACCAAACGATTGAGGGCTATTCACCCCCCTCTAGCCGGCCGTTTCGATCTCCAACATAACTCATCCAACTTAACCAAAGAGAGATCCCTAGAGACCTTATAGGCATCTACCATTGAAGCCCATAAGGTTGTTCTAGGGAAGGCTTGGAGTACATACCTTACAAAGTCTCGGTTGTCGACCTTCTCACCTATTACATGTAATCCGTTGACTACTTCCTTGAAGCGACCGTGCATTTGGCTCACGGTCTCATTGGTCTTCATGGTGAAACTTTGGAGTTGACCTATCAATAGATCTCTTTTGGCTCTTCTAGTCTCCTTTGAACCTTCATTCAATTCGATGAGCTTCTCCCAAAGCTCTTTTGTGGAGTTGAAAGGCCCGACTTTGGAAAGTTGCTCCTTGGATAGACCACATTGAAGTGTGGTCGTTGCTTTTGCATTAGCTTGTGCTTTCTTTGCCATCTCTCTTGTCCAATATTCTGTCGGTAGTGGTGCTCCAAATTCGTCGACTGGCTTTTCGAATCCATCTACAATACTAAACCAATTTTCAATGTCATTCATGAGGTAGTATTCCATCCTACCTTTCCAATAGCCGAAATCATTATCGTCGAAGAATGGAGGCCTCGCCGTACTATATCCCTCTTGAAATGTCATGCTTCAGTTGATGGTTAGATCTTCCGAAGCGATCCAGGCTCTGATACCACTTGTAGGATCCTTGAACGGCTAGAGGGGGGGGGGGTGAATAGCCTCTTTTCGTTTTCTACAAAAGATTAGTGGAAACACAACAAATACAATAATAGTAGAAACGAAAATGCAATGCTAACGCGGAAGCTTTTACGTGGTTCAGAGATAATACTCCTACTCCATGGCCTTAAGGTGGATCAACCCAAATCAATCTTCACTAATAAGCTTTCTCTTTACAAAGACCTCCTCTTCTTACAAAAGATGACAATGAAGATTTGAGAGGAGGAAAGAAATTAACACACTTAGAAAGCTTGGAAAACTTGTGGGAGCTTAGGAGAATGATCAGAATATAAGCATTAGACTCTTCTTGCTCGCCTTGGCCTCTTTTTATAGGAAAGAGCCTCTTTTTCCCGTTGTAGATCTATCAGTCGACTGATGACTTACATCAGTTGATTACCGTCGATTCTAACGGCTTCTGAACAGCCGAATTCGCGAGATTTATCGTCGTCATCACCAACGGGAAGACTATCAGTCGACTGCCAGATGGAAGTTCGATCGCCCGTGGCCATCGTGGCCGATCGGCTCACGGGCCTTTCTATTCATGGCAATCGATCGGCGCTAATAATGGCGATCATTGCCCGGCTGTATCTTGCGATCGGGCGAGTCGACTCTCGGCGGTTCGGCCGGATAACCCTAGTTGACGCGATAGCTCTCGACCTCTAATGCTGCATTTTAAAGGCCAGTTCGACTGACACCATGTTCCAGTCGACTGGCACACCGCAAGTATGACTAATTCATACTTGAAAATATACCCTAACCCTAGACTTAACTGTTGGTGCAGTAGGCACGTAAGTCGAACCTGAGTTTTGATTATAGCAAACGATACAAAGTTAAGCTCATGTCGTTATCTCACGAGCTGAATCGAGTGTGCAGAAGATTGCTATAGCTAGAGCTGAAGGCTAACGACACCCGGAGGAAGCTGCGGTGGTCGGGCGACACTCGAGTGACTTCGGAGGGAGCCGAAGGAATCGAGTGGAAGGCCGGAAGCAAAAGTGACATGGTAAGTATCGAGGTAAGCTCATGTGTGCGAGCGTAAGTGAGGTCGTATCCTCCTTACGGGGATGGTCTTAAGCGTAGATCTGACCAAAGACATCCCATCGATGGTCTAGGTCGAGATCGGATGGTCGAAGGCCATCGAAATAATGTTTTCTTTGAGCTAACTTTGACTTGTAGCAAGCATCGATCATTGCCCGGCTTGGAGGACTCATTGCCGTCAATCGATCATTACGGAGGTCGACGCCCGATCGCCATCGATCGGTGATGATGACCATCAGTCCACTGATGGTCAATGATCAGCTTCGAGGAGTCAAGGCTTATCACCCCATTTCAAGGAGATTGGTGCTCAATTGTGATTGACTAGGGTTCCTCTCGAAAAGGGGCTCAAAGGCTATAAAAGGAGGGCCAATCCTAGGGTTTCATCATCAATTTCAAGCTTCCAAAAGCCTCCGCAAAGCTACCCACAACGAAGTGCTTCTTCTCCGACGTCTAGGTTTCATTTCCTTTATTTTTGTACGTCAGTTAGTTTTAGATTCATTGTTCATTTACATTTGTCGAAGCTCTTTTTTCTATCGTAACGAGGAGAGGGGGAGTGTCCCTCTATCTCAAGTTTTTGTTCTTGTATCGATTAACTCCTACCTCCAACGAGGAGGAGTTCGTTTAGTGTTTTGCCCTCCGTGCATGGTCAAGGACCACTAGGGCCTTAGAGTAGTAGCCGAAGGCTACGAACCAAGTAAAAAGAATTGTCTCTTTTATTTATTGCTTATCTTTTCCACTGCAAATTAATTATTTACTCGGTTTTTAAACGAACGAATAGAAAGAAAGTTTTAACGCTATTCACCCCCCCCTCTAGCGTTTCAAATCGATCCAACAATTAGTATCAGAGCCGGGGGTTGCTAAGATTTGGTGAAACCACCAATCTAGCCATTTTACAGATTTTTTTTTCTTTTTAATTCTGTTTATTTCAGATTTATTTCATTTTGTTAGTTTTTCTCCCGCACTACTAATCCAAGACGCGAGTCTTGGTACTTTCTTGTGTGTTTTTGTCGTTGCTAGGTTTTTCGTCTTCGTCTTCTTGTGTCTTTTGTTCTAATGGCCCATCTCGAGGGTTTTAGCACCGTCCGACCTCCGTTTTACAATGGAGATGACTTCCGTTATTGGAAGGGTCGGATGGAATGCTTTCTCAAAACCCAAATCGAGATGTGGATCATAATCCAAACGGGATTCACACATCCGACTAACGAAGTGGGTGAATCCTTGGATTATGACCAATGGACCATTGCGACAAAACAACAAGTCGAAGCCGACGCTAAGCCAACTCAAATCCTTCAATGCGGCTTATCCAAGAAAGAGCTAAATCGCGTCGGCCCCTTCATAAGCGCAAAGGACCTTTGGACAAAACTAGTGGAGCTACACGAAGGGACCGATGAAGCCAAGGTATGTAAGCATGATCTTCTATTTAATAAAATACATAACCTAAAAATGCAGGAACACGAGTCGGCGACGCAACTCCATGCTCGCGTCCAGGACATAGTCAACAATCTACACGCAATCGGGCAAAAGGTCGAAAACCGCGACCTTATAAGGTATGTCCTAAACTCCTTTCCGAGGACTACCTTGTGGGCATCCATGGTCGATGCCTACAAGGTCTCCAAGGATCTCTCTAAACTTAGATTAGATGAACTTTTTTCTAATTTTGAACTTCATGAGAAGTCTAACTCGGAACCCGAGAAAGGTATAGCACTATTTGCAGGTTCAAAGAAGAAAACCGCCAGCAAGCCACCCCCGAAGGAAGAAGAGGATGAGTCCGATTCGGAGGTCGACTCGGAAATGGAGGCCGAACTAGTCAACCTAGTTCGGAGGATAGTCAAGGGCCGAAAATGAGCTGTCACTCGACCCAATGAAGGTAAGCCTAAAAGTTCAAACATAAGATGTTATGAATGCAACAGGTTTGGACACATTAAGTCCGAATGCCCAAAACTCAAGAGCAAGGCACCAAAACACAAAAAGGCACTTAACGCTACATGGGAAGAAGCTTCCGAGGAAGAAGATAATGATCGAGTCCTCATAGCTAAACCAGTCGAATCGGAGACGGAGTCGGAACCGGAACTTGAATCGAAAACCGAAGACGAGTCAGACTGCGAAGCACTATTCAAGACGAGCCACGTGTTTGTGCAGTAGGCACCTAAGTCGAACCTGAGTTTTGATTATAGCAAATGATACAAAGTTAAGCTCATGTCGTTATCTCACGAGCTGAATCGAGTGTGTAGAAGATTGCTATAGCTAGAGCTGAAGGCCAGCGACACCCGGAGGAAGCCACGGTGGTCGGGCGACACTCGAGTGACTTCGGAGGGAGCCGAAGGAATCGAGTGGAAGGCCGGAAGCAAAAGTGACATGATAAGTATCGAGGTAAGCTCGTGTGTGCGAGCGTAAGTGAAATCGTATCCTCCTTACGGGGATGGTCTTAAGCATAGATTCGACCAAAGACATCCCATTGATGGTCTAGGTCGAGATCGTACGGTCGAAGGCCGTCGAAATAATGTTTTCTTTGAGCTAACTTTGACTTGCAGCAAGCATCGATCATTGCCATCAATCGGTCGGATTCGTCGAATCGACACTCGGTGATGTTGCCATCGATCGGTGATGATGTCATCGATCGGTCGTGATGGTCAATGATCAGCTTCGAGGAGTCAAGGCTTATCACCCCATTTCAAGAAGATTGGTGCTCAATTGTGATTGGCTAGGGTTCCTCTCGAAAAGGGGCTCAAAGGCTATAAAAGGAGGGCCAATCCTAGGGTTTCTTAATCAATTCCAAGCTTCCAAAAGCCTCCGCAAAGCTACCGACAACGAAGTGCTTCTTCTCCAACGTCTAGGTTTCATTTCCTTTATTTTTGTACGTCGGTTTTAGTTTTAGAATTCGTTGTTCATTTACATTTGTCGAAGCTTTTTTTTATCGTAACGAGGAGAGGGGGAGTGTCCCTCTACCTCAAGTATTTTTTCTTGTATCGATTAACTCCTACCTCCAACGAGGAGGAGTTCGTTTAGTGTTTTGCCCTCCGTGCGTGGTCAAGGACCACTAGGGCCTTGGAGTAGTAGACGAAGGCTACGAACCAAGTAAAAAGAATTGTCTCTTTTATTTATTGCTTATCTTTTCCGCTGCAAATTAATTATCTACTTGGATTTTAGATGAACGAATAAAAAGAAAGTTTTAATGCTATTCACCCCCCTCTAGCGTTTCAAATCGATCCAACAATTGGTATCAGAGCCGGGGGTTGCTAAGATTTGGTGAAACCACCAATCTAGCCATTTTACAGATTTTTTTTCTTTTTAATTCTGTTTATTTCAGATTTATTTCATTTTGTTAATTTTTCTCCCGCACTACTAATCCAAGACGCGAGTCTCACTACAAAAAAAAATCCTTTAGAAGCGGTTTTAAAAAGCCTTTAGAACCACTTATCAACCGCTTCTAAATAATTAGAATCGGTTTTTAACCGTTGTAGATAATGGCGATGCTAAAGACAACCGAAGCGGTAAAATAAACCGGTGGTTCAAAATAAAGAGCCGGTTGTGTTGGAGACCTATAGAATCGGTTTTTAACCGATTCTAAAGGGTTTGCAACCACTCCTTTTGTACAAACATCACAAACACTTGTGACCGCTTGTGTTGGAGACCTATAGAATCAGTTTTTTACCGGTTCTAAAGAGTTTGCAACCGCTCCTATTGTACAAACATCACAAAAACTTGTGACCGCATCTATAAACATACATTTTAAAGGCGGTTAAAACCACTCCTAATGTGTCTGTTTGTCGATGTAATAAATAGAGTTTTAGGAGCGGTTTTAACTGCTCCTAATGTGTTTGTATGGCGATAAGGTTTAGGTGCGGTTAAAAACCGCTCCTAATGTATATATATCTCATGCATAATTTTAAAAATGGTTACGGCCGATTCTATAATCATATTTTTAAGAGAGATTATAAGCGCTTCTAATATCGAGTTTGAACAATGATCTCATATCATATTGATACAATACCAAATTAAATTAATTTACAATATTCACATTTCACTTCACAAAACAAATTTATTGTATTATCAAACTAACACATAATATTCATGTTTAAGTTCAAAATGTTAATACATCTCATTAACATTTTACTCCACACTATATTTTACTCGGAATGCATCTCAATACATTTTACTCCACACTAATGTTAATACATCTCAATGGCAGATTTTGATAAAAACTTGTATGAAGGATTCCTTTTGCAACATCTGTTTCCTTGCGGCCAAAAACTTCTATGAAGGATTCCTTTTGCAGTCGTTAAATTCAACTTGAAATAAGGAAAATTTAAGCTTAGTCTTGTCTGATGAAGGAGCATCACATCAGGCCATTTGATTGGGATAAAAGCGAATATGATAGAATTGCGCACAAGGTTGCAACAACATGTGAAGATAAAAGAATAAATGATCATGTGGCGAAGTACTCGATTGATAATACTGAAGCAATTAAGACGGAGTCTAATATTTTTTCTGGTTCAAATGTGGCTACCCTGAAGCAAGGTTCAAATGGCAACGCAAACCTCAGCTTTCCATCCTGTACAACATCAAGTTCCGACACAGCATCACCATCACCACCATTACCATCATTACCACCATTACAAAGATCGACATTCCATCACTGTGCGACATCAAGTTTGATGCGACATTAGCTTTCCATCTTGTACAGCCAAGGGAGATCCAACATCAAGTTCCGGCACAGCATCACCATCACCATCATTATCATCATCACTACCACCATGTTCACAATGTGCAGCACAAGTCACAGCCATCACAAAATCAGAATGATTTATCGCACAAGAATAGAGCAGGAGTGGAACCACAAAAATCATTAACTTATAATCGCACGCCATTCATCCGTCACAAAAGAATTATATGAATTGATGATCTTACATTATATCAGGTATTGGATTTATTTAAGTAACTCAATAATTAGAAAAAATGGGTGGAGAATTTCATTGGTCCCAAGCAGGTGCATAAAAAACTCATGAGCGTGATCTTAATTATATCTCTCATTACTAGTTATAATAACGTTAAAAAAAGGACTTAGTAACTAATTATATAACAAGAGTGTGAGCATCACAAGACAATAGTTTAGAGAAAGCATTCCCAAATTTCTAAACATACCACAACTTTGATCTTTGCAACATTGGTCTCTCTAATGTTAATCTCTTTTTCATTGTCCAATGGCCTGATATTACCATCCACACGCCCTTGTTGTTTAGAAGATGGATCATATTCATCATCAAGCCCCTTAGTGGGAAAGAATGGGGATGGCTCAAATGGTTCTGAAAAGACATGCTGCAAAATAAGGGGAAAAGAGAAAATAAGTCTAACAATTTCTGATAAGCAATGATAACTACAAAAAATTACTAGATGAAAGCAGATAGCCATGTTGTTGTTTACAAGATTGCTCCAACGCTAATTTGACAAAATTTCATCTAAAACATACATAAAGAACAAGGTGAAGTTGGTAGTGTAATGTTTAGGCAGCAAACACTTTAATATTTTGTAATCTGTAGTCACAGTGAACAACATTGCTTTGATTATACACAAGATCACTGAGTAACATACATCAGAAAGAAGCTCAGTGTCATCCATTGCATGAAGATCCAAAAGTCCAGCTCCAAATTCCCCTCTTAATTCAGGTGAATAAAAACCATCTGCTGCACTCGTGCCGCCCAGACTTTGTGCTGTTGGAGTATAGGGTTCAGAAATAGACTCCCCATTGAAATTTAGATTCCTGAAAAACTTAAAGAGTTTCTGCTTCTCCTCCACAGTCTGCGGTCCATAGCCCTGCCAAATTCATCTCTCAAACATTCAATTACTAGTTCATTCCAAATTAATCATTGATTCAAAAGAATAAATGATTAATTTGGAATGAATTACTACTCAAAAGAAAGGAGAATTGGACCAAGAATTACTATGTACTTCGTTCCAGTTATTGCTCGGCGAGCTGACCCGCTTGATAATTATCGAACTAGAAAATAATAGGAGCTTTCATACTAAAGTCTTCCACTTTCTCTATATAAATAGCTTATGAATCATGCACCTTAATCGGTGAGCAAATTTATGCAATTCTGAGAAGTAAAGGAGATATGAAGAAATATAAAGTAGAAACTACAAGAGAACACAATGCAATATCATAAAGAGATGGATAAAGGCTCCAACAAAATCCTGTATAAGATTATGAAATAAATCAAATCTCAATGGGCACTTTACAGAAAAGCAATTTTCAGAACAAAAAATCTCAGATCAGATAAAATCAGAGTCAGCTTTAACAAGGGGAAAAAGGAATGCACTTCACTACTAAAAATTCATATAATATTATTGGTGTCCATATACTTGATATAATGTAATATCATCAATTCATATAATTCTGAAAATCCTATACCTGATATAATGTTTACATGAAAAATGAAACAAAGTAATTAAATAAAACACAAGAACAGGCTAATTCTATCTAGTTCACCAAAATTGATTCAAATCCTAGTTTGTTGAACTACAATATTGTTCTTCAGAGGTAAGTTAACCCCATTTCATAGAAAACAAATTATTAGTTAAAAATCATTTCAAACATTGTGGCAGTGCAATACTGCCAAAAGGAGTTGGGTTCAGATATGGCAAGTATAGAAACATATGTATTTAAAAAATAAAAATATTAAATACTCTAATAGAAACATATGTATTTAAAAACCAACCTCAACGATTGCATTCAAAATTCTCTCTAGTCATCTGGTTCTGGTGATGGGGAGGATCTATATCTATTTTCTTCCGCAGTCGATGGAAATTGTTGTTGCATAATATTTGTAAATATAGCTGCCATCTACAAAAATAAATAAATTTGATATCATGTCCTTAATTATAAAAATACTTTTTTGCCTTTATTTTGTTTGTGTGAGAAATGTTATTACTTGTCTTAGGTAAAAATTCAGTCCACGAGAGCCCCAGACTTCAGACATCATATTTAGCATTACTCGTGCAAAATTTTGAAGCCATTATTTTCTTGCATCATCTTCTCATCTCCTCTATTTTAAATGCACATCGTTGTGCTTCTCGCAACTCCATTTCTTTAATTTTCTCTCCCATTTCCCTAAATTTATCTGTTAAATCTGAATTAGAGTGATAATCTTGCCAGTACATTGAGTTGCGTTTACATTGCTCTGGGAACACTTGGCTAGGTAGCGCACCAGCTCCTAAACATCTAACTCGACCAGAGTGCTCGGGTCCAAAAACCTCACTATATATATAAAAAACATAATTAAAATTGAACCATATTTAACTTCTATAAAAAAATAAATTAAATTATAAGTAAATTGTTACCGAAATGCCTCCTCGTGTACTTCTACATTGGTTGTGTTCCTTGAGTTTATCTTGGAGGTGACGATCCTGACCTCTTTAAGTAAATTCTAACAAGAAAATAAAATGTTAATAGAATGAAAAAAAAAATTAAAAGCCAACTTAAAGAGTAAAATATATTATTCTTACCTCAACTCAGATTGCCTCATCACAATAGGAGCACCTCCTTTCTTTTTTACTTCTTCGACTTAATTGTTGTATTTCAATACGACTCGGTTTTCTGCCATTCTCTTGAGACTAACAGGGTAATAAATTCACATTTAACACCAAGGATAAGAGAATTAAAGTTTAAAACAATAAATGAGCAGTGAGAAACTAACTGTAAAGAAGAAAAAAAATAATTTTGATTCTTACAA
This sequence comes from Wurfbainia villosa, assembly GCA_025175895.1. Taxonomy (NCBI): domain Eukaryota; kingdom Viridiplantae; phylum Streptophyta; class Magnoliopsida; order Zingiberales; family Zingiberaceae; genus Wurfbainia; species Wurfbainia villosa. The sequence goes on from CM046005.1 coordinate 57,802,741, forward strand.
ACTTATATTCCAACGATGGAATACTAGTGCGTCCTTGTGCATGGGTCCCTTTCTTTTTGTTTGCATTTTCTCTATTGATTTTTGAAGTTCTCTGACACAAAAATTTATAATAAATTATAACATCTATAAACATATGCAAAAAACAATTAATACTAATTGTACCTCAGTAGACTTCCAATAGTTACATAAAACTTCCCAAGTTTGAAATGTCAACCCATGAGGAATGGGTCGTATTGCAACAAGCTCTTCTAGTGGAGTATTAGAATCATAAGATGTAGCTTTCACTTCAGTCCTCCACCGTCTCCATGCGGTTCCCATCATTTGCATTATAACTTTTCTATGGCGATTGTGGATACAGAAACGTGCCTATAAACAAAAAATTAAATATGTGCTTGCTTTAAATTCAAATTTGAAATTAACACTTGTCAACTTATAGTAACAAGGTCCCATGCATCATTCAAGCGATTTGTCGGCATTTTTCTCCAATCTAAAAAGTTTAGAGGCAACATAAGTCCATTCCGTGCAATAGTCCCAATAAAATTTGCAAGTGTCGGTTGTAAATCACCGTAAGGTTGTCCCCTTTCATTGAATTTCACTACTAGCACATGATCAGGATGTAAAGCATGAATATCTCTCATAATAGTCTTTCCACGTCTTCTTTGTTGAGCTTGGGATGAAGACATGGCCTCATTTTCCTCTGAAAAATATAATTTTCACTTGGTGTTGCAAAAACTAATCACTATTCATATCAAAAAAAAATTTCACCTTGCTCATTAACCTCATGATTTTGTGTATCATTTTGTATCTCTAATGGTGAATGGGATGTTGTGTCTTGTGATTCATTTTCATCATCAACTCTTCTATTAATTGATTCTTCTCCCCTAGATCATCTTTGACTATTTTGGAGTAGCTTTCGCATTCTTTTGTTTGCCATTTTTGAAAGTTACCTAAAAATAATATAGAAATTAGTTACAAACTAATAGAAAAATTATCCTATTTCCCATTGCATAGGTAGCATAAGAGTAGCATATAATATGGTAAGCTAAACAAACTAATAAGAAATCAAAGTGACAACAATTGAAAGATTGCCAAAAAGGTGAAAAGCATAATCAACCTGGTGATATTTTCATGATGAACAATTAACAAAATCTATAGTTAATAAAATGTGAGCACACACACCCACTAAGGATGAAAGTTTATACCAACAATCCAAATTTGAGCTGAAACTTAAATGGAAACAAAAATAGGAGAACATAAAGGAAATACAAACAATATCTATTGTTTTGAGTTCTTACCAAGCTCAGATAGATAACTTAAAATAACAGGATTTGTAAAAGAACATAAAGGAAATACAAACAATATCTATTACATATGTATACACAAATCTTTTATAAACACATGTAAGCGAGCTTTTACGTGTTTTAAAAAAACCTACTTAAACATAGAAATTGGGATATTGCATTAGGAATTGATATAATGATCTAACTCAAATAAATCAACTTAAAACAAAACACACATTAGGAACTCTCACACATATGGAAGAAGTTCTTGTTTTATCTGTCTCAATCGTTCTATGTGCCCATCGGCTAGTGGAACAAGATGTTTGACTAGCATCGAGAAAGCCATTTCCTTTATATTGTTCGAAGCCACAAATCTACACTAACCCAAATTAAATTAACATAAAAAATCAAGAGAAGGAATACCTCAATTCCAATTTTTATTTCTATTTTCCCAACTGTTCTTCCTTCTCCAACAACTACCTCACCACTTTGAGGTTTTGTCCAGCGATAGTAAGGCGATATTCCTCCAAGGTTTGCTCCTCGAAGACTTGATCTTAACTAAGACTCTATCACCCCAATTTGGATAGATGTGTCGCGAAAACCATAGAGATATTGAAAATGAATAAAGCATAATTTCTTATGGTATTGTGTTCTAGATGCATTTTGCAACTAACAATTCAAAGGCGTAAATCACTAAGGCCCAAGCAATGATCCAGATGAAAGACGTTATCCATAATGGACAATGAGAAGTATATGACGTCTTGGTTATCAAGAATCATAAACACAAGCTGCATAAAATGCATGTCAAATTGGAAGTATCAAGAAAATGATGAATATATTGAAACTTCAAGTGAAAAGTATATGAGAATTAATAAGGTGCTAATACAATTAATTTTCATTGTAAATGAGTATACGGTGTATGGATGCTAATCTGTAATATGGATAATTAACACAACATCTAAAAGACCCATAGATGGACCATGAGAAGCATAGAGATCTTGGTTATTGAGAATCATAACCAAAGTTCATGCAACTCAAGTTGAAAATATTAAGAGAATGATGAAGCTATTAATACAACTTGGCTTCCAAATATGGAGGCTTCTGTAATCTATTAAATCTATTCCAGGATGATCCAATAACAAAATCTGCTTGCATGCAAAGACCAATAAAAAACCTGGAACTCAAATATCCATCTACAAAGGAGATACTCGAAATTGTATCTAAATCAGCCCTACACACAAGCACACTAAACAAGCAAATTAAATCCCAGAAATAGAAAATTGTACATATGGTGTTTCGAGCAGTGCGAGCCCTTTACGGCACGGTGCAATGGCCGCGTGAACGCATGCAATGGCGGCGGCAATGGCGGATAGTGGCCGGCGGCGGACAAATGGCGACATGGTGGAGACGGATTTCGGGAGCTGGAGACGGAGATATAGCTGCGGGAATACGAAAAAAATTTCATCGAAGAACAGGGAAATTAACCTAAAGGACGACCTTTAGGAGCGGTCGAAAACCGCTCCTGAAAAGTATCCAATAGAATCGGTCAAATATTCCGCTTCTAAAGGTTTTGCCTATAGAACCGGTCAAAATTTACCGCTTCTAAATGTTACCAATAGAACCGATCAAAATATACCGCTTCTAAAGGTTGCCAATAACCTTTCGTAGGGAAACCGATACCGGCCTTTAGAAGCGGTCAAAAACCGCTTCTAAAGGTCCCCAATAGAACCGGTCAAAAATGACCGCTTCTAAAAGTTAATCTTTGATTCATTCTGTTCCGAACCTGTATTTTTGGTACCGGCCTTTAGGAGCGGTCAAAAACCGCTTCTAAAGGTCCCAAATAGAACCAGTCAAAAATGACCGCTTCTAAAAGTTAATCTTTGATTCATTCTTTTCCAAACCTGTATTTTTGGTACCATTTTTTTCTAAATGGACGAAAAAAAGACAGTAGTGCTAATTAAAATCCAAGCCTATCAAATTTCGAAAATCTTCTTCTCATCTTGAAAAGAGTGGAAGAATCGTAAACTCATCTAAATCTGATAATGGAGAAAGAGCATCTTTGCAGTGTTCGAGTTGCAAAGAATACGAACAATACAGTAACAAAAATAGAGGATGAAAATTTACTGAACATCTTCGAGAGTTTCATAATTCTAAATATAGTTTCAACATAATGAAAGAAAATACAAAAATCAACCAAAGTATTCATCATCTGTTTCATTGTTCACAACCGGAAGAACCTCAACTATTGAACCCTCAATGTCAGTTCTAATTAATTCAACATCTACTTTATTTACATCACTTAATATCGATTCCATATTATATAAATTATTATGAATAAAACACATTGTATCCATATCATCTTCATTGCCAATGTTGTACGTATCTCTTGGTGTGTGACGAATGGCACAATACCAATCCTCCTCCTTTGGATCACGAACATAATAAACCATTTGAGCTTGCGTAGCCAAAATAAAAGGTTCATGCCCATCAAGTTCTCCCGTATGTACCAAGCGTGAAAAATTCACCATTGTAAATCCAAATGGATCAATTTTCAAACCGGTAATAGTGTTAATCCAATCACATCGAAAAAGAACAATTCGTCCACAACCACCATAATCAAGTGAGATGACATCAGTTAGTTGACCATAATAGATTGACTCATGATCATCATCATGCATCGCCGGCACCATGACTCCACTATTTTGCACTTTTTTGTTTTTTTCAGATTCTACCGTGCGAAATGCAAAACCATTTATGTTGAATCCATGATAACTAAATGCTACTAGATTTGGACCACGTGAAAGCATCCTAAGATCTAAGTCATCAATCCGTTCATTTACTCGATCAACCTGTAAGGTACACATATAATTTGTAAAGAAAAAAGTCACAAGTCTATTTATTATGAATCTGTAATAAAAAATAAATAACAAATATTACTTACTCATTTTGCAAACCATTCTGGAAATTGCATTCTAACCATATCATCTAATTGAGAATTACTTGGGCGACGACCATATCTATGTCTTCTCTTCAGTTCATTTTTTAATTCACTGTTCAATGTCAACACTAATATATAATTAGAAAAATTAAAACATTATGAAAAAAATGATATAGAATATGGTATTCAACATGTAATACTTACTCACGATATGGTTGCAAGGTTGTACAATTAGAGAGAATATATCTATGACCTTGAGTTAAAGTTTTGTCATCCAAGGTAAGTACTTGAAGTCCTTTTGTTGGTCGCCCTACTTGTGGAAACATCGAAAGTGTGGGAAAGTCAATATTTGGTGTCTCTTTATGTCGTGTTCCATGATTGTTGAATGAGATGTTACCCTCTATATAACGTGAACAAAACACAACACATTCATCTGCTAAATATGCCTCTGCAATGTTGGCCTCTGGTCGTGCTTTATTTCTGACAAAATTTTTAAGTTTTCCCAGGTACCTTTTGTAACGCCCGTAAAATTCCTAGCAATTTTACAGAAATTTTTGGCTTGATGATCATGGGCTTTATGTGGGCCTTTTCAAAAATAAAAGAAAATAAGCCAAAAAGGGGTGCAAGGCCTAGGAATTGAACCCCAAACCTCTAGAGATAGCCAAGCCTAATAGATGCACCCACTAACCAGAAGACCAATAGGATTACATGATTAAGGAAGAAGGGGAAACTATAGATAAGTGGGACTAGGAGTAAATGAAGAGGCATGGAAAAGAAAAGAGGAACTTCTCTTCCTCCCCCCCTTTATAAAGAAGAGGGAAGGTTGGATTTGGTCACTTCCACTCTTTTTCTTCTTCTCCTCACCAAAATTCTAGCCCTTCTCCACCTTTGGCCGAAACTCCTCCAAGCAAGAAGCAAGGGCTAGGGTTTGTGTTAGGTCATCTTCTTCACACTACAAGCAAGCGAAGGATGTAAGTATCCCTCACGCATACAGTAGTTGCGATTGAATGTTTGAACAACTAGTAAGATATATTCGGACAAGAATGTTTTAGTTTACCAATGAAGTTGAAATCTATGTTTAGGAAGGATATGATGATGCTAAGATGGGAAAAGAGGGTTGGTTAAAAAGCTAACCCTAGTTGAGCCCTTATGTGTTTTGACCACCCTAGGAAATTAGGGTTAGGGTTTCATGAATGCCATGTTTTAATTGCTATATGATGTAGTTAGGGTTTAAAAGGGATTAGGTCAAAAGTTAACCCTAGGAAACCCTATGGACCATTCGGCCAACATGGGTTTTTTGGTGTTTTTGTTGAAGTTTATATCTTGCTTTACTTGCAAATGATGATGATATCATGTTAGAGGGATTAGGATAAAGATCTAACCCCAAAGGTCTCCATGAACCATTCGGCCAAGTCATGGACTAGGGTCTAAATGAAGCTCCATGTTATGTTTATGCTATGTTCTATAACTAGATGATGATGTTAGGGTTTTAAGTGGATTAGAACAAAAGCTAACCCTAATGAACCCTAAAGACCTATTCGGCCAAACCCTACTTTTAGGGTTTCAATGAAGTTCCATGCCATGTTTTTGTAACTAGATGATGATGTTAGGGGTTAAAGTGGATTAGGACAAAAGCTAACCCTAATGAACCCTAAGAACCATTCGGCCAATATGGATCTTGGTGTTTTATTGAAGTTTTATAGCTTGTTTTACTTGTAAGTAATGATGTTAACATGTTAGGGGGGTTGAGGTTAAAGATCTAAAACCTAAAAAGCCTATAAGGGCCATTCGGCCACCTTTGGTCTTTTAGGTTACAATGAAGTTCACACCATGAATTTTATGGAAATTGTATTTCTATGTATGTTACTTGAATTAGGTTAAAGGTCTAAACCCTAAAAAGCCTATAAGGGCCATTCGACCACCTTTGATCTCCTTAGGTTAAAATGAAGTTCATACCATGAAGTATGCTATGCTATGTTAATGAAATAAGCTATGTTGTTATGAAATGAAGTATGCTATGCTATGTTAATGAAATGAAGCATGATGTGTATGAAATGAAGTATGCTATGCTATGTTAATGAAATAAGCTATGTTGTTATGAAATGAAGTATGCTATGCTATGTGAATGAAATGAAGCATGATGTGTTATGAAATGAAGTATGCTATGCTATGTTAAAGAAATAAGCTATGTTGTAAAATAAGCATATAAGTATTTTACTTTACATGGCTTGTACCAAGACCTTAACAAGGTCCAAAGAAGGGATGGGCTCCTAAGATGCCTAGGTCGATGGAATAAGACTCGGGCCTAGGATGGGCTTCTATGTATGATTGCCCCTAGGTCGATGGAATAAGATTCGGGCCTAGTGCGGGATGGGCTCCAAGATGCCTTAGGTCGATGGAGTAAGACTCGGGCCTAGGATGGGCTTCTACGCTATGACGATTGCCCCTAGGTCGATGGAATAAGACTCGGGCCTAGGAACCTATTAGGTTCGAGACTTGCTACCTCGGGCCTATTTAGGGATGCACGCTATGATAATGAAGAAGTGGTACAATGCCGGGCCCAAATATGTTGAGATCTATATTTACGTACCTAACATATATGTTTTCAAAAGCATCTTGCATATGTTTGCATGTTAATGTTTAAGTTACATGTTATGTTAGATGATATGCCATGATTGTTAAGTTACATGTTATGTTAGATGATATGCCATAATGTTTACGTTACATGTTATGTTAGATAATACGCCATAATATTTAAGTTACGTGTTATGCTAGATGATATGCCATAATGTTTAAGTTACATGTTATGTTAGATGATATGCCATGATTGTTAAGTTACATGTTATGTTAGATGATATGCCATGATTGTTTACGTTACATGTTATGTTAGATGATATGCCATAATGTTTAAGTTACCTGTTATGCTAGATGATATGCCATAATGTTTAAGTTACCTGTTATGTTAGATGATATGTCATGATGTATAAGTTACATGTTATGTTCGATGGCACGCTATGATGTTAGGTTACTAAGTTACATATGATGCCATGTATGTTATGTTTATGTTACTTAAGCTACAAGTTAAGTTGATGATGCCATGTATGTTACATGATATATTGATTATATGTTATAAATGCCACAAGTCATGATCAATGATGATGTATGGTTTTTGTGAGTAGGACAGGATCTTACTAAGCCTATGTGCTTATAGTTTATCTTTCCCTCGTACTACAGATAAAGATAAGGGATGGATAAACTAAAGGGAACAGCAGGAGGGGTCAATGTGTGTGGTAGTGGCATGGTGGAGAAGATCCGTTAAGTCTACTTATACATGTATTATCTATAATGATGATGTCTATGGATGTCTTTACTTATGTCTCCCTATGACGATGATGTTATGAACCTACTAAGCCTTAAGTATCTATATATATATATGATGCATGCTTTATGTTGATAAGAAGAAGTAAAGAAGAAGTAAGAAGAAGTATCTATGCATGCTATGCTATGAAACATACTCTATGTTAAGAAGAAGTGTTAATGCATATTTATGTTTAAAAGAAAAAAAAAAGTATTTAGGTCTTAAGTCTTCCGCTGTAAGAAATAAGAAGTATATATATAAAGTCTTCCGCTGTATGAAATGTATGTACGGTCGTCACGCTTTGCCTCCGGACATTTAGGGTCCCGGAAGGGCGGGCGTGACAGGTTGGTATCAGAGCGGATCTGCCTTTCCACTACACACACATCAAGCTCCAAATCCTGCTGCTCCAAGTAAGAATTCTATGTCTATACTCTAAATTTTGTTAATTTTGATCATGCATGATATGAAATATCTTTAGATTATTTAGTTCATGTATAATATAAAATGCCTCCAGCTTATTTATAAAATGCCTTTCCCTTATGCTTGATTCATGTATGATAGGAAATGCTTCTAGCTTAAACATGCACGAAAATATGTATGATACCCTTATGATTGTTCATGTATGATATAAAATACCTTAAGCTTAAATTATGCAGGAGAACATGAGTGATGCCTTAAGCTATGATGCCTTAAGCTTAAAACAACCTTATGCTAGCCTTAGTTTAATTACAAAAAAAAAAAATAATAATAATAAAATCTCTCTCTCTCTCTCTCTATATATATATATATATACATATATATATAAACAAATAAATAAATAAATAAACAAATTTTGTTACGAAAATTTGATTTTTTCGTAATTAATTGTGTAAGGTCTATGTTCATCTGAATTGAATTAAGCCGGTTTTAAATGCGGGTTGGTCGGTTTTATCTTCGACTTCATTTATTTCAATTTCAGATGGCACGGACGATGACTACCATGACCCGTCGTGATGTGTCACGAAACCGATTAAGGGAAGCTATTGAAGAGATAGTCTATAAACCAGATGGTGGGGTCACCGGACACATGAGAAGGCTCGATGGTCTTTTTAGGAGACTTGAGCGGCAGGAGTTTCTGTTACTGGATAACTATAAGATCTGGGCCTTGGTCCGCTCCCTGCCAAATGAGTTCATGGTAGCTGCACACCACGTGTGGGGCCGTTATGAAGGGCGGATAACCTATGCGGAGTTGTGCTGGGAACTGCTGGAGCACAGGGTTCAAGAGAAGCCTGTGGTAGAGAATCCGGTGGTAGCTGGCCTCGGGAGGAAGGAAGAAGGATCTGCAAACAGTCAACTTATTGGCCAACCAAGGACCACCCTGGTGAGGCCAAGGGAGATGGGACGAAAAATAATTACGATCGCACTAGGGTTTGTCCTAGTGGGAGTCATAATGAACTATCTTCTCAAATAGTTGCTGTGGTTTAATTTGGAAATAAGGAATGTTATCTGTTAACATTTCTCCTTATGATTGGAAAAGATGAATAAGAGATGTGAATAAGAGACGACAAGTCGTTTCTCTTTTTGAAATTGATGATGAGTTCATTGCATGGGATGTGTATGATATAGTTGAACAATGCTGGGTAGACTGGAACATACAACAACAAAAAAAAGGGGGGGGGAGTAATGAATTACGAGGTTGAAATCATCTCCGGACAGCTCTCGACCCTGACGATAGCACCAACGCTGTTCGATGATATACTAGAAAAGCAAGCCCGTGACCCAAGCCTTCAGAGGATCAAGCAAGAGGTCCTAGAGGGAAAGGACGACGGGTTTCGGATCTCTGATAATGGAGTACTCTACCTCAGGGATCGCTTGTGTATTCCCGACAATCCGTAATCATGGGAGGAGATATTTGAGGAAGCTCACAAAACTCCTATCGATGCATCCTGGAACCACCAAGATGTACCAAGACCTTAGCGAAAGTTACGGTGGTTGAATGAAAAGAGATGTGGCTCGATATGTCGATTTGCGACACGCAAAGGGTTAAGGCGAGCACCAAACACGGAGGAACACTGCAGCCGATCCAGATTCCAGAATGGAAATGGGAGGACATTTCTATGGATTTCATCTCAGGATTGCCCAAGACGACAAACGGTTACGATGCTATATGGGTGATTGTAGACAAATTGACTAAGTCCGCCCATTTCTTAGCAATCAAGATGACCTATTCGACGGAGCAACTGGCTCAGTTATATGCTAGGGAAATTATCAGACTACATGGAATTCCTAAGACCATCATTTCTGACAGAGATGGTCGCTTTATCTCCCATTTCTGGGAATGCGTTCAGAAGGCCTTAGGCACAAAGCTATTGTTCAGTACTGCCTTCCATCCCCAGACGGACGGACAGACCGAAAGAGTAAATCAAGTACTGGAAGATATGTTAAGAGCCTGCGCCCTGGATTTCAAAGGTAGCTGGTGTCGATACTTATATTTGGCAGAATTCGCCTACAATAATAGCTACCAAGCTACTATTGGAATGGCACCTTACGAGGCTCTATACGGGAGGAAATGTAGATCTCCCATATCTTTGATGCGAGGGTGGTGAAAAGAAGAGGATGGGACTCGGGATTTCATCGACGACACCACCAGAGCTATACGGAACATCCGCCAGAGAATTGAAACTGCCCAAAGCCGACAAAAGAGCTATGCGGATAAGAGGCGTAGACCATTAGAATTCGAGGTTGGGGACCTAGTATTCCTCAAAGTGGCTCCCATGAAGGGAGTAATGAGGTTCGGAAGGAAGGGTAAACTGAGTCCACGTTACGTGGGACCGTATCCGATATCGCAGAGGATCGGCAATGTAGCCTACAAGCTAGAGCTGCCTCAAGAGATGTCGGCTATTCACAACGTGTTCCATGTCTCTGTGCTCAAGAAATGCATTTCCAGTACGGACCAAGTGATCGAGCCAAAAACAGTACAAGTTCAAGAGGACCTGAGTATTGAAAGTCGGCCTATCCAAATACTAGACCGAGGAATCAAGAGACTAAGGAACAAAGAGGTGCCCTTAGTAAAGGTCCTGTGGCAGAATCAACGGTACGAGGAAGCTACCTGGGAACGCGAGGAGGACATGAGGCAGAAGTACCCAGAATTGTTCTAAGTTTCGAGGACGAAACTTTTTAAAGGTATGAAGGATTGTAACGCCCGTAAAATTCCTAGCAATTTTACAGAAATTTTTGGCTTGATGATCATGGGCTTTATGTGGGCCTTTTCAAAAATAAAAGAAAATAAGCCAAAAGGGGTGCAAGGCCTAGGAATTGAACCCCAAACCTCTAGAGATAGCCAAGCCTAATAGATGCACCCACTAACCAGAAGACCAATAGGATTACATGATTAAGGAAGAGGGGGAAACTATAGATAAGTGGGACTAGGAGTAAATGAAGAGGCCTGGACAAGACAAGAGGACCTTCTCTTCCTCCCCTTTATAAAGAAGAGGGAAGGTTGGATTTGGTCACTTCCACTCTTTTTCTTCTTCTCCTCACCAAAATTCTAGCCCTTCTCCACCTTTGGCCGAAACTCCTCCAAGCAAGAAGCAAGGGCTAGGGTTTGTGTTAGGTCATCTTCTTCACACTACAAGCAAAGCGAAGGATGTAAGTATCCCTCACCTGCATACGAGTAGTTGCGATTGAATGTTTGAACAACCTGTATGTTATATTCGGCCAAGCATGTTTTAGTTTACCAATGAAGTTGAAATCTATGTTTAGGAAGGATATGATGATGCTAAGATGGGAAAAGAGGGTTGGTTAAAAAGCTAACCCTAGTTGAGCCCTTATGTGTTTCGCCACCCTAGGAAATTAGGGTTAGGGTTTCATGAATGCCATGTTTTAATTGCTATATGATGTAGTTAGGGTTTAAAGGGATTAGGTCAAAAGTTAACCCTAGGAAACCCTATGGACCATTCGGCCAACATGGGTTTTTGGTGTTTTTGTTGAAGTTTATATCTTGCTTTACTTGCAAATGATGATGATAGCATGTTAGAGGGATTAGGATAAAGATCTAACCCCAAAGGTCTCCATGAACCATTCGGCCAAGTCATGGACTAGGGTCTAAATGAAGCTCCATGTTATGTTTATGCTATGTTCTATAACTAGATGATGATGTTAGGGTTTTAAGTGGATTAGAACAAAAGCTAACCCTAATGAACCCTAAAGACCTATTCGGCCAAACCCTACTTTTAGGGTTTCAATGAAGTTCCATGCCATGTTTTTGTAACTAGATGATGATGTTAGGGGTTAAAGTGGATTAGGACAAAAGCTAACCTAATGAACCCTAAGAACCATTCGCCAATATGGATCTTGGTGTTTTATTGAAGTTTTATAGCTTGTTTTACTTGTAAGTAATGATGTTAACATGTTAGGGGGGTTGAGGTTAAAGATCTAAACCCTAAAAAGCCTATAAGGGCCATTCGGCCACCTTTGGTCTTTTAGGTTACAATGAAGTTCACACCATGAAGTTTATGGAATTTGTATGCCTATGTATGTTACTTGAATTAGGTTAAAGGTCTAAACCCTAAAAAGCCTATAAGGGCCATTCGGCCACCTTTGATCTCCTTAGGTTACAATGAAGTTCATACCATGAAGTATGCTATGCTATGTTAATGAAATAAGCTATGTTGTTATGAAATGAAGTATGCTATGCTATGTTAATGAAATGAAGCATGATGTGTATGAAATGAAGTATGCTATGCTATGTTAATGAAATAAGCTATGTTGTTATGAAATGAAGTATGCTATGCTATGTGAATGAAATGAAGCATGATGTGTTATGAAATGAAGTATGCTATGCTATGTTAAAGAAATAAGCTATGTTGTAAAATAAGCATATAAGTATTTTACTTTCTGCATGGCTTGTACCAAGACCTTAACAAGGTCCAAAGAAGGGATGGGCTCCTAAGATGCCCTAGGTCGATGGAATAAGACTCGGGCCTAGGATGGGCTTCTATGTATGATTGCCCCTAGGTCGATGGAATAAGATTCGGGCCTAGTACGGGATGGGCTCCAAGATGCCTTAGGTCGATGGAGTAAGACTCGGGCCTAGGATGGGCTTCTACGCTATGACGATTGCCCCTAGGTCGATGGAATAAGACTCGGGCCTAGGAACCTATTAGGTTCGAGACTTGCTACCTCGGGCCTATTTAGGATCGCACTATGATAATGAAGAAGTGGTACAATGCCGGGCCCAAATATGTTGAGATCTATATTTACGCATCTAACATATATGTTTTCAAAGCATCTTGCATATGTTTGCATGTTAATGTTTAAGTTACATGTTATGTTAGATGATATGCCATGATTGTTAAGTTACATGTTATGTTAGATGATATGCCATAATGTTTACGTTACATGTTATGTTAGATAATACGCCATAATATTTAAGTTACGTGTTATGCTAGATGATATGCCATAATGTTTAAGTTACATGTTATGTTAGATGATATGCCATGATTGTTAAGTTACATGTTATGTTAGATGATATGCCATGATTGTTTACGTTACATGTTATGTTAGATGATATGCCATAATGTTTAAGTTACCTGTTATGCTAGATGATATGCCATAATGTTTAAGTTACTGCTATGTTAGATGATATGTCATGATGTATAAGTTACATGTTATGTTCTGATGGCACGCTATGATGTTAGGTTACTAAGTTACATATGATGCCATGTATGTTATGTTTATGTTACTTAAGCTACAAGTTAAGTTGATGATGCCATGTATGTTACATGATATATTGATTATATGTTATAAATCCACAAGTCATGATCAATGATGATGTATGGTTTTTGTGAGTAGGACAGATCTTACTAAGCCTATGTGCTTATAGTTTATCTTTCCCTCGTACTACAGATAAAGATAAGGGATGGATAAACTAAAGGGAACAGCAGGAGGGGTCAATGTGTGTGGTAGTGGCATGGTGGAGAAGATCCGTTAAGTCTACTTATACATGTATTATCTATAATGATGATGTCTATGGATGTCTTTACTTATGTCTCCCTATGACGATGATGTTATGAACCTACTAAGCCTTAAGTATCTATATATATATATGATGCATGCTTTATGTTGATAAGAAGAAGTAAAGAAGAAGTAAGAAGAAGTATCTATGCATGCTATGCTATGAAACATACTCTATGTTAAGAAGAAGTGTTAATGCATATTTATGTTTAAAAGAAAAAAAAAAGTATTTAGGTCTTAAGTCTTCCGCTGTAAGAAATAAGAAGTATATATATAAAGTCTTCCGCTGTATGAAATGTATGTACGGTCGCGTCACGCGCCGCCTCTCCGGACATTTAGGGTCCCGGAAGGGCGGGCGTGACACCTTTCTATTGGATACATCCATCGATAATGTACAGGCCCAGCAATTCTGGCTTCATACGCTAAATGTACCACCAAATGAACCATTATTGTGAAAAAAGATGGTGGAAATATTCTCTCCAATTGACATAAAACCAAAACAACTCCTTCTTCAGCCTTCTGTAATTCTTCTTCTTGTAGGGACTTTGCACACACTGTTCTAAAATATTCACACAAAACAATAAGTGGAGCAGTTACCTTTTTTTACAACACCCGAGGAAGAGCAATTGGAAGGAATTGTTCCATCATGATATGACAATCATGGCTTTTCAAGCCCATAATCTTGCAACGTCCAACATCCACACACTTTGAAATATCAGATGACATACCATCAGGGACACGAATATCTTTCAATACTGAACAAAATATCTTTTATTCAGCTTTACACATAGAATAACATGGAGGTGGCAAATACTCTCTACCATCTGATTGTGTTCGGGGCCATAGTTGTTTCATAATACCCAAAATCTTTAAATCTCTACGTGCAGCATAATTATCTTTACTCTTGTTGGAATCATCTAAAAGTGTTCCAATAATGTTGTATAAACATTTTTTCAATATGCATAGGGTCCAAATTATGTCGGATCAAATTAAATTCCCGATATGGCGGACTAAAATATATGCTTTGTTTTCTTCAAATTTGTTCAATTGACCCTGTTTTCATTCTCACATTTGGTTTTGATGCATTACTCTTACGAAAAATCACATTCTTGTTTAAGGTCATTCGTAGAACGTCAGATCCAGATAATGGAGCCAAATCTAACTCGCATTGTTCTGGTTGCCCATAACTTAACATTGTTCGAATTTCTGAATCTAGTGGTAGAAAACGACGATGGCCTCTGAATGACCACTTTTTGCCATGCTTCAGGTACATTGCATCTGTCTTATCAGCACAAGTTGGACATGCATTCTTGGCATATGTATTCCATCCAGACAAACATCCCAAACCAGGAAAGTCACTAACTGTCCAAATTAATGCAGCCCGCATTTGAAACATTTCTTTGTTACAAGCATCAAATGTGGCAATTCCATTTTCCCACAAATCTTTTAATTCAGTCAATAGAGGACGTAAATACACATCGATATCATTTCCAGGTGCTTTTGGACCTGGAATAAGGGTGGATAAAATAATAGAATGAGGCTTCATGCATTCCCAAGGTGGCAAATTATAAGGCATCAAAACAATAGGCCAAGTACTATGTGCAGTGCTTTGATTTTTAAATGGATTAAAACCATCAGCAGCAAGTCCCAAGCGTACATTTCTAGGATCAGATGCAAATTCACAATGTCGTTCATCAAATTCCTTCCACGCTCGAGAATCAGCTGGATGCCTTAGATTTCCATCCAAAACTCGTTTTTTGAAATGCCATTGCATACTTTCAGACGTCTTGGATGACATGAATAATCGTTGCAATCTTGGTTTCAATGGAAAATACCAAAAGACTTTGGCTGGAATATTAACCACAAGACGTTTTTTTCCACCTTTATATGACCTCCTAGATGATTTCTGTAAATTTTTCCATCTTGAAAGGTTACACACTTTGCAAGCCTGTTCATTCTCACTTTCCCCCCAATAAATCATGCAATCATTTGGACAAGCGTGTATTTTTTCATAATGAAGTCCTAAACTAGAAATTAATTTCTTTGCTTCATAAAAAGACTTAGGCACTTGAGCTTCAGCAGGAAGTACTCGACGAAGGAAGTCCAACAATGTCAGAAATGACTTATCACTCCATTTTCCACTAACTTTTAATTGAAATAACTCAATAAGGAATGTCAGTTTAGAAAACTCTGTGCATCTGGTATATAGTTGTTGTTTCCCTTCCTCTATTAGTCGATAAAAATCTTTCACACTAGACTCCATTGGTATATTACTAGTCGATGCTCTAATACAATTTTCATTACTTGCAGATCCTTCATGCATTCCAAATGCATCATTCAACATTTCTTGTACCAAGGGTTCATGGCTAGTTACTTCAGGAACTTGTTGCGCTAAATCTCGAAGTTGGTTGTTATCGTGATCTTGTACAATTAGATTTTCTCCATGAAAATTCCATATTCGATAATCTTGTAAGATACCATTTATCATCAGATGCTCATGTATTATCTCTCGATCATGACTCAATGAGTTTATGCATTTGCAACAAGGACATGGTCTTGTCACTTCTTGAGTTGCATCACCAAATGCATAACGTAAAAAATATAGAATTCCCACTCAAGACTCAAGACTGCCATGTGGGGCAGCCATCCATTCCTTCTGCATGATTTGATCCTGTTCAATAATTTTTAAACATTTACACATTGAAATATGATATATCAAAATTAAATAAACATTTGTAGATAAACACATACCAATTTTAAGGAATTTAACAAACATAAAAATACAATTCCTAAATATAAATTTTCAAATATATAAATAGAATGATTTCATAAAATAAAAAAATCACGAAAAATCTGTTATATTATTCAATTTAGAGGAAAAAATATATGAAAATAAAGCTTAGCATAATAAACAAAATATAATACACAAAATATAATAATAAATTTGAAAAACAATACAAATAACTTGAAAAAAGATAAATCTAATAAAAAGACAAACTCTAATCGATTATAATTTTGTCACCATTAATACTTAAAAAATTTATCACATAATAAAAATTAAACAAAGAAATTACCTCCACAAACAAAATCAAAGGCTTATGACAAAGAAGTAGAAGGCCAGATGAAACTAGGCGCAAATCGATTTGATGGACCGCTAGAATAGAGAAGCTCACAAACAGAGAGATGAAATTGGAAAATAATACACTCCTTAAATCCAAACCGGCTAGCTAGGATTTTTTGGAAAATAAAATCTAAGATACGACCACCCCTCTAATCCAAGACGTACGACTGCTTAGGGTTTTGAGATAATAGACAATACCTCTTTTTATAAACCTTTAGGAGCGGTTATAAACCGCTCCTAAAGAATTGGGATCGGTTATTAAACGATCCTAAAATTATTATACAAATCGATTCTAAATAAACTGAACAGAATCGGAAAAAAAAAAGTTCAATTGAAGCGGTATTAGGAGCGGTTATAATTACCGATTCTAAATATCTTAAACAGAATCGGAAAATTATCCGCTTCAAAAAATAGTAAATTGAAGCGGTATTAGAAGCGGTTATAACCGCTCCTAAAGCAATAGGAGCGGTTAATAACCGCTCCTATAAAATTTATATAGACCCGTTTGTTAACCGATTCTAAACATACTCAACAGAATCGAAAAAGCATCCGCTTCAAAAAAAAATTCAATTGAAGCGGTATTAGCACCAGTTAAGAAAACCGCTTCTAAAAGCCCCTCCTTTACCACCATTTTCCCAACCGCTTCTAAAATTCCGATCCAAATGCCTCATTTTTTTGTAGTGTCTTGGTACTTTCTTGTGTGTTTTTGTCGTTGCTAGGTTTTTCGTCTTCGTCTCCTTGTGTCTTTTGTTCTAATGGCCCATCTCGAGGGTTTTAGCACCGTCCGACCTCCGTTTTACAATGGAGATGACTTCCGTTATTGGAAGGGTCGGATGGAATGCTTTCTCAAAACCCAAATCGAGATGTGGATCATAATCCAAATGGGATTCACACTTCCGACTAACGAAGTGGGTGAATCCTTGGATTATGACCAATGGACCATTGCGACAAAACGACAAGTCGAAGCCAACGCTAAGGCAACTCAAATCCTTCAATGCGGCTTATCCAAGGAAGAGCTAAATCGCGTCGGCCCCTTCATAAGCGCAAAGGACCTTTGGACAAAACTAGTGGAGCTACACGAAGGGACCGATGAAGCCAAGGTATGTAAGCGTGATCTTCTATTTATTAAACTATATAACCTAAAAATGCAAGAACACGAGTCGGCGACGCAACTCCACGCCCGCGTCCAGGACATCATCAACAATATACACGCAATTGGGCAAAAGGTCAAACCGCGACCTTATAAGGTATGTCCTAAACTCCTTTCCGAGGACTACCTTGTGGGCATCCATGGTCGATGCCTACAAGGTCTCCAAGGATCTATCTAAACATAGATTAGATGAACTTTTTTCTGATTTCGAACTTCATGAGCAGTCTAACTCGGAACCCGAGAAAGGTATAGCACTATTTGAAGGTTCAAAGAAGAAAACCGCCAGCAAGCCACCCCTGAAGGAAGAAGAGGATGAGTCTGATTCGGAGGTCGACTCGGAAATGGAGGCCAAACTAGTCAACCTAGTTCGGAGGATAGTCAAGAGTCAAAAACAAGCCATCACTCGACCCAACGAAGGTAAGCCTAAAAGTTCAAACATAAGATGAATGCAACAGGTTTGGACACATTAAGTCCGAATGCCCAAAACTCAAGAGCAAGACACCAAAACACAAAAAGGCACTTAACGCTACTTGGGAAGAAGCTTCCGAGGAAGAAGATAATGATCGAGTCCTCATGGCTAAACCGGTGGAATCGGAGACGGAGTTGGAAGCGGAACTTGAATCGAAAATCGAAGACGAGTCGGACTGCGAAGCACTATTCAAGACGAGCCACGGATACGCATCCGGTTCAAAAGATACACTCAAGGTAAGTCGGTCTCTTATTACTACTCTTTATAGTGCAATTAAGTTTTTAAATAAAAAGTTAGCTAAGTCTGAGTCGAAGGTTGAGACCCAAGTTGAGGAAGTTAAACTCCTCAAATACGAGGTCTCCCTAACCTCTTCGACTAGTCGAGTTCAAGAGAAGGACTCAACTCGGGTTGAAAAACTCAAAGTTGAGAACTCACTCTTGAAGAGTCAAGTCGAAGATCTTAGGAATACGTTGGAAAGGTTTACTTTGGGATCCAAAGGACTTGACCTCCTACTTGGATCGCAAAGGGCCGTGTACAACAAGGCCGGGCTAGGGTTTAGCTCAAACACGACCAATAAGTCGTATATGTCAGTTGTAAGTCGACATAAAAAATGTGTCCAAGCATGGGTCCCTAAGACCACCTTGATTTCAAACTTAGGATCAAACCAGTACTGGGTTCCCAAGGACCAAATCCACTATGTGGAGAGACCGAATCGATTCAACGGTCCAGGGGGAGCTAGTACGAATTTGTTTGTATTTTAACTTAGAAATTGCATGCTTAGGTTTTTATTTAGTTTGATTTTTCTTTTTAGAATGGTTAGATAGGACTATAACTCGTCAATACTTGATAACATAGTACCAGGACGCGGCGAGATGATAGTACGCTAGGAAAGCAGAGTCTTGTGTATTCGGGCTAGATAAGGCGTATCTAGTTCGGTGCACTTGACCGAGCGGAACTAGCTGAAGCTACCTCGCCGTATCCTAGAATAGTTAGACCAGGAAGTGGTCTTAGGTGAGTCAAGTCTCTATTTTCTTGAAAATGGCTTTGTCTAAGGAAGTAGTCATTTTTCCGATCAAAGAAGGCCTCTGTGCCTCGCCACGACCTGGAAGCCATGATCTTGAAAAGGTGACTTGATGAGCCTAAGGTCAAATCCGAATCTAACGCAAGGTTGACAAGTGTTTAAGTCATTAAATTTAATTCAACTAAAATTGGAAGTCATCTCACAAGAACATATAGGATTAACATGTTTGATCATGTAGACATGGGTGAGATGATTTAGGTTAATAATTTTCAACCAATTTTTAATAAATCCAATATCCGATCCAACTACCTTGCGTGTAGGATCAATGGATGTTGGACAATGGTTGCTCCCGACACATGACCGGGGATCAACTCAAGTTTTCGAAGCTTCGATTCAAACGACAAGGATCGGTAGCCTTCAGAAATAACGGCAAGCTCAAAATCATCGGATCAGGTGATATTGAGCTTAACTCAAATTTTGTCATTCAAAACATTTTATTAGTAGAAAATTTTCAATATAATCTTCTCAGTGTAAGCCAATTGTGTGATAATAACTATAAGGTCATATTTCTAGAAAATGAATGCGTAATTAATACAAACGAAACCTCTAAAACAATTCTTAAAGGGACTAGAAATAACAACATTTACACTATTAACTTAATTAACTCCTCAACTAAGTGTCTTATGACACGACAAGAGGAATCATGGTTGTGGCACCGACGACTCGGTCACTCACACCCAAGACTCATCCACAAGATGAGTCAAAGTGATTTAGTCAGAGGTTTGCCTAACCTCAACAACTTGGATAATAAAATATGTAATGCTTGTCAACAAGGTAAACAATCTAGGACACAACATCAACTAACTAGTCAAGAACGAACCAAAAGTGTGCTTGAGCTCCTACACATGGATCTATTTGATTCACACGGAGCTAAGTCACTTAACGGAAGTAAATTCTGTTTAGTCATTATTGATGACTACTCTAGATTTACTTGGGTTAGGTTCATCAAACACAAAAGTGATACCCTAGATCAATTAATCAACCTATTTAAGTTAATAGAAAATCAACAAAAGCATTAAAATCAAAAGACTTAGGACTGATCATGGTGGTAAATTCAAAAACCATAGGTTTACAGAATTCTGTAACCTTAATGGATACCACCATGAGTTCTCTTGCCCTAGAACTCCACAACAAAATGGCCTAGTAGAACGCAAAAATAGAACCCTACAAGAAGCCGCTAGGACAATGCTTAATGAGAATAACCTACCCGATAGGTTTTGGGCCGAAGCTGTGAGTACGACATGCTATGTCCAGAATAGGATCCTTATGGTAAAGAGGCACCTTAAGACCTCATACGAGATTTATCATGATAAAATACCTAACATCAAGTACTTTAGGGTATTTGGGTGTAATGTACATATCCTAAACACTAAAGATTACCTAGGGAAATTTACATCCAAAACTACGACCGGAATCTTTCTAGGATACTCGACTACAAGTAGAGCTTATAGAGTATATAACCACGACACCCTTAGAGTCGAGGAGACCATCAATGTAGTATTTGATGAAGGACACGAACCTACAAAACCCCTGGCAACTCCAATTAGCGAGCCAATTCATACTAGACCTAACTCTGATCCAGAGATCAAGTCTAGTGTTAATCCTAACCTAAGTCAACCAAGTCACTCTATTGATCAAGTGATAGATGACTCCAACCAAACTAGAACTCAAACAATCCATCCTATGGATCAAGTTGTAGACTCAAATCCAAATCCAACTAGGACTCAAACGAATCATCCTATCGACCAAGTGATAGGTGATCCAAGTCTAGAAGTTCGAACTAGAGCCTCATACAGAAACCTTAGTCAAATATCTTTGATTTCTAAAATTGAACCCAAAACTATTGACCAAGCTCTTCTTGATCCCGATTGGATTATTGCAATGCAAGAAGAGTTGGCTCAATTCACTAGGAACGAAGTATGGGAATTAGTACCACCACCTAAAGATAAAACAATCATTGGAACAAGGTGGGTGTTTAGAAATAAAATTGATGATAAAGGTGAAGTAGTTAGAAATAAAGCTAGACTAGTTGCTAAAGGGTTTAGTCAAGTCGAAGGTTTAGATTACGACGAGACCTATGCCCCAGTAGCGAGATTAGAGTCCATTCGACTGCAATTAGCATATGCAACACATCGAGGATTTAAGTTGTTTCAAATGGATGTGAAATCTGCATTCTTAAATGGATACATTAAAGAAGAAGTTTATGTTAGTCAACCCCCCGGTTTTGAAAGTTTAGACAAACCCGATCATGTCCTTAGACTAAAAAAAGCTCTTTATGGACTTAAACAAGCTCCGCGAGCTTGGTACGAGAGACTTTCGATTTATCTTAAGTCCAAAGGCTTTAACCAAGGTGTAGTTGACCCAACCCTTTTCGTAAAAACCTTAGGTAAAGACATATTCATAGCCCAAATCTATGTAGATGATATTATTTTCGGAACCACCAACTCAATCCTACTAAATGAGTTTATTTCACTTATGGAAAGTGAATTTGAAATGAATTTAGTAGGCGAATTAAGTTTCTTCTTAGGATTACAAATTAAACAAACTAAAGATGGAATATATCTACATCAACGCAAATATACTAGGGAATTAATTAAACGCTTTGGAATGCAAGACACTAAAATTATTAATACCCCAATGGAAACTAATGTTAATATAGAAGAAGATGTAATTGGAAACCCAATTGATTTAAAATACTATAGGAGCATAATAGGGAGTCTCCTTTACTTAACTGCAAGCCGACCTGATATTTTATTTGCAGTGAGTATGTGCGCGAGGTTCCAAACCTGTGCCAAGGAGTCTTACCTAACTTTAGTCAAGCATATCCTTAGATATCTAAAGGGTACACTTAATGTCGGTATTTGGTATCCTAGATCTACCGAGTTCGAACTAACCGACTACTCTGATTCGGACTATGCCGATAGTAAGCTTGATAGAAAGAGTACGAGTGGTTGTTGTCAACTTCTCGGCTCGAGTCTAGTGAGTTGGTGCAGTAGGAAGCAACACTGTGTTGCCTTATCTACCACCGAAGCCGAATACATCGCGATGGGTGAGTGTGTCACTCAACTTCTTTGGATGAAGCACACTCTCCGCGACTTTAAGTTAGACTTTACGAATACTAAACTTCACGTAGATAACATTAGTTCAATTAATCTTACTAAGAATCCGATATGTCACTCTAGGACCAAACATATATAAGTCAAACACCATTTCATTCGAGAACATGTGGCCAACGGAGCCATACAACTCGAATACATCGAATCGAAGTCTAACTTAGCAGACCTATTTACTAAACCCCTACCCGAAGCCGAATTTAGTCTATTAAGACAAAAATTGGGCATGTGCGTAATAGAATAGGAACTTGCAAATTATATGTTCTTACTACTATTTCTTTAATTTCATTTTTATGGAACTAGCATAGGACATACCTTAGATATCATGCACCTATAGATTTAAGGAGCCAATACATCTCACAACACATAAGACTAATGTGTTTGTGTACTTAGCCACGTAGATGGGCGTGTGATGTTAAGACCTTACTCCTGGTTCCAGATGTAGAGCTAGTGCATCGCCATGAACCACGGAGTATAATCATACATACTAACTGACTCTGACCAGGACTGGTTGATCTTTTATATCAATCAAGCCAGATATGAGTCGAACATTTTATAGATGAACTTATTTTCAGTATATTATTTTCAAAATAATGTGGAACATGCTTGGACTTTAAATTTAACAATTATTCTTGTTTTCCACACACACCCTCACTCTTTTCGATATATGGCAAAAGGGGGAGAAAAAGGCCAAAGTTAAGGGGTCAAATTAATTGATTTAACTCTTACTTTATATTTAAACCAAAAGTTAACTTTAAGTTTTGAAAACTTATTAAAGGCCAAGTTAAGAGAATTCTTAACTTAAACTTATTTGTGCCATCAACGTTTTACTTATTTTAAACATTATGCCCTTAATGTTTTACTTAAGGGGGAGAAAAGGCCAAGTTAAGAAGAACTCTTAACTTAAACGTTTTACTAAGGCCAACTTTAAGTAATTACTTAAAGCAACCCTCAAAGGGAGGATTAAGGTCTTTCTTCAAGACTCACCCTCGGTCAAGGGGGAGGTTTCCTCAAGGGGGAGTACTTGAAGAAAATCCTTACTACTCCAACTTAATCTTCTTTATTTTTTTTGTTTGTTTCTAATGCACATTATTCTTCATGCTTGCTATTTACTTAACTTCGTATGTGGGTTTGCCATAAATCAAAAAGGGGGAGATTGTTGGTACAGTAGGCACCTAAGTCGAACCTGAGTTTTGATTATAGCAAACGATACAAAGTTAAGCTCATGTCGTTATCTCACGAGCTGAATCGAGTGTGCAGAAGATTGCTATAGCTAGAGATGAAGGCTAGCGACACGCGGAGGAAGCCGCGGTGGTCGGGCGACACTCGAGTGACTTCGGAGGGAGCCGAAGGAATCGAGTGGAAGGCCGAAAGCAAATGCGACATGGTAAGTATCAAGGTAAGCTCGTGTGTGCGAGCGTAAGTGAGGTCGTATCCTCCTTACGGGGATAGTCTTAAGTGTAGATCCGACCAAAGACATCCCATCGATGGTCTAGGTCGAGATCGGACGGTCGAAGGCCGTCGAAATAATGTTTTCTTTGAGCTAACTTTGACTTGCAGCAAGCATCGGATCGCCACGGAGGACTCGTATCGTCGATCGATCATTGTCGGAGGTCGATCGGTGATGCCATCGATCGGTGATGATTGCCATCAGTCGACTGATGGTCAATGATCAGCTTCGAGGAGTCAAGGCTTATCACCCCATTTCAAGGAGATTGGTGCTCAATTATGATTGACTAGGGTTCCTCTCGAAAAGGGGCTCAAAGGCTATAAAAGGAGGGCCAATCCTAGGGTTTCTTAATCAATTCCAAGCTTCCAAAAGCCTCCGCAAAGCTACCGACAACGAAGTGCTTCTTCTCCGATGTCTAGGTTTCATTTCCTTTATTTTTGTACGTCGGTTTTAGTTTTAGAATTCGTTGTTCATTTACATTTGTCGAAGCTTTTTTTTACCGTAACGAGGAGAGGGGGAGTGTCCCTCTACCTCAAGTTTTTGTTCTTGTATCGATTAACTCCTACCTCCAACGAGGAGGAGTTCGTTTAGTGTTTTTCCCTCCGTGCGTGGTCAAGGACCACTAGGGCCTTGGAGTAGTAGCCGAAGGCTACGAACCAAGTAAAAAGAATTGTCTCTTTTATTTATTGTTTATCTTTTCCGCTGCAAATTAATTATCTACTTGGATTTTAGACGAACGAATAAAAAGAAAGTTTTAACACTATTCAACCCCCCTCTAGCGTTTCAAATCGATCCAACACCACGGATACGCATCCGGTTCAAAAGATACACTCAAGGTAAGTCGGTCTCTTATTACTACTCTTTATAGTGCAATTAAGTTTTTAAATAAAAAGTTAGCTAAGTCCGAGTCCA
Organism: Wurfbainia villosa; assembly: GCA_025175895.1. Classification (NCBI taxonomy): domain Eukaryota; kingdom Viridiplantae; phylum Streptophyta; class Magnoliopsida; order Zingiberales; family Zingiberaceae; genus Wurfbainia; species Wurfbainia villosa. The sequence goes on from CM046005.1 coordinate 57,827,607, forward strand.
AGGTCGAGACCTTGGTTGAGAAAGTTAAACTCCTCAAACACGAGGTCTCCCTAACCTCTTCGACTAGTCGAGTTCAAGAGAAGGACTCAACTCAGGTTGAAAAACTCAAAGTTGAGAACTCACTCTTGAAGAGTCAAGTCGAAGATCTTAGGAATACGTTGGAAAGGTTTACTTTGGGATCCAAAGGACTTGACCTCCTACTTGGATCGCAAAGGGCCGTGTACAACAAGGCCGGGCTAGGGTTTAGCTCAAACACGACCAATAAGTCATATATGTCAATCTTAAGTCGACATAAAAAATGTGTCCAAGCATGGGTCCCTAAGACCACCTTGATTTCAAACTTAGGATCAAACTAGTACTGGGTTCCCAAGGACCAAATCCACTATGTGGAGAGACCGAATCGAATCAATGGTCCAGGGGGAGCTAGTACGAAATTTGTTTGTGTTTTAACTTAGAAATTGCATGCTTAGGTTTTTATTTAGTTTGATTTTTCTTTTTAGAATGGTTAGATAGGACTATAACTCGTCAATACTTGATAACATAGTACCAGGACGCGGCGATATGATAGTGTTAGTAATATATGAGAGATGTCCTAAGGCAATTGCCTTATGTATGAACCATTTATATGATAAATGAAGATTCACTATTTGAGTATACATGTTTTATGTATTTGATTGGATCTTAAACTCATTTACTGAATGTCCACGATACGATTCACAACATAAGAGAATTTGTGATTGGATCACAACTAGTGAGTATCTCTACATGTGTAATTGTGATGTATCGGAATTATCCCTAGTCGATGAATTGATGGATTTGGACACCATCAATTCTGTCAAGACTAGCACGAGGTATACTCCTTGGTGTATCCAAGCAGCTGATTCTCACTGGCTAGAGATATAGTGATGTCCGGAGTTAATCCTGGATGCTAGTTATGGTAACTAGTTCATTGGAGTGACCAGCCGTAAGACTTCATATGGTTCTCTGCATATATAGATATGTCAATGAAGTTCTTACTGTGGCTTAAGTGCGATGTTCCTTTGACTTGTGGTATTCAAGTCATCTTGATCATAGAGACTTATGCTTTGACATCTTAATCAAGCATCTCTAAGGAGATGTGGACCCGGGATGATTGGGTATAAGTCAAAGTGATCGAAGGTGTTTGAATAGCCTATAAAGGATTCACCACTCCTTGCGAGGAGATGTATACCCATGGCCTCTCGTCGGATTGTTACTAAAGTCTTTGGCCAAAGCATTACATGTTTAGAGTAAGGTACTCTTCGATACATGTGGAGTAACTAGAATCTGTAGGACGAGGAAATGATACTTGGGCTAGGTGTGACGTAGTCAGCCTAGTGGGGACTGACACAATAGACCATGTCCTGAACCAAGTGGGTATAAGATGAGTGAAGGGAATGGGGCACGAATCATTCGAGCTGCTGAAAGGTTTCAGAAATAGTTCTGGATCAACCGTTGATCTTTTCGGTTAATTGGGGATCATGATGTACTACTAGGTGCCACTCATGATTGTTCTATAATTAATGGTTAATTATAGACGACCAACATAAACCGAGAACCTATTTGGTCACACGCACAACGAGCGTAATCCAAAGTATTTAAAACGAGCTTGAGAATGGGATTCTCAGACCGAGAGAAACTAGGTTTGGTTGGACCAAACATAAAGCGAACATGAAATCGTTTCAGTCGCAATGGAAGCGTGGATGGGCCGAGTCTTATGAAGATGTAATGGATGAACCAAAATGGTTTGGTTCTAATCCAATGGAGGACAATAAACCAAAGGGTTTGGTTTATTTTAAACGAATGAACCAAAAGTTGGTTCGGTTCGTTTTAACTTAAAATAAACCATCATGGTTTGGTTTATTTTAACTTATCTTAATGGAGCGGGTTAACGGGCCTAATGGTTATGATCCAATAACCATTAAGAGAATTAGTTCTCTATAAAAGAGGGCTTAAGGGATAATTAAGCCCTAATCCAAAACCCTAGCTTGGAGTTGCCGCCCAACCTCCATTGCCGCCCAGCTTGTTGTGCCGCCGTCCAGCTCCTTGTCGGCGACCAAGCTTCAGCCGATGATCCTCCGGCGACCCTCCGGTGATCTCCTATAGGTTTGGCATCAAGGTGAGCCTTTTCTTCCCTTGGTTGGCCGGCGCCTATCTCCTCCACCAAAGCTGTCCAGTTTTCTGGACAGCTTGTTCTCCTCTCGTCGGAGCGTCGTTTGGATGACGGTTAGAGCTCCGACAGTGGCTAACTTACTGGAAATTCAATCTCCGGTAATCCTCTGAGGTGGAGGATGAAGGATTCGTCAATTGGTTGACTAATACCTCTCCGGAGAAGCGAGTTTTGAGAACTCGTATTAGGATCCGAATTTGGATTCGGATCGTGATCATCTCTTGATCACGTCGTCTTCAACACGAGGCTGATAACCCATATGAAGACGGAGCTCGTGGCTTAGCGAAGTCATCCCGAGGAACTCGGCGTGGATACGGATAGAGACGATTCTAGCAAGGATCGTTCCGGTTGATGTCGTTCCCGCTACACGTCATACGAAAGGTATAACGTAGATAAATTTCCTTTTATTGCAAATTTAAATTTACGGTTATGTCTACACTTGTTGTAATATGCATGCGTGTGTGTTGTAATAAATGTAGATTTATTATTTTTATTGCTTCCGCTGTGTTCATGTTTACGAAACGTGATCGAACACACACACGCCGCGGTGCTGGAAACCCAACAGTGGTATCAGAGCCCAGGTTGTGTTTCGACATAATCGTAAAAATGGTTTTGCGATAGTCATAATGTATTTCTGGAAATTTTCTAATTTTGGAAATTTAGAAGTATTTATGGAAATTTTTCAATTTTGGAAAGTCTAGAAGTATTTATGGAAATCTTCCACTTTTGGAAAGTTGGAAGTATTTATGGAAATTGATATTTTTCATAAATAAAATATTTGATTAGATTCTGGAAATTTGTTTCCTAATTTAATCATGATTTGATTTAGGAAATCAAATCTTAAAATATTTTATTTCCATAAGTAGTTTTAATGATTTAGGAAATTGGTTTCCTAAATAGATTTTCCTTAATCAAATAATTCCATGAATAAAAATATGTGATTAGATTTGGAAATTTGTTTCCTAATTTAATTATGATTTGATTTGGAGAATCAAATCTTAAACATATTTTATTTCCATAAATAGTTATGACATATAAGGAAATTATATACATGACATAATTGTATGTCATGTAATTGCATTAGATGCATAACATTATGCCATGCGTGTCGTGACATGTAGATGTATGCCATGTATGCCATGCCATGTAGATAATAGTTATTTGCATGCAAAGAGGATGAGACATAAAACCCTTAAACAATATTAAAGCCTACACCTTCCATTAATATGGTTAGAACCAGAGTTCCGTTTCTTGTTTGGGTTGTTGGACTCTCTCCAAGCCCGGCTCGAACCCGAACATGTTCAAACCATGGAATAGTTTAATACTAATATGGTAAGAGTCAGAGGTCAATCGTTAGCTTTTGTTGTTGGACTCTCTCCAAGCTGGGCTAATTGGTTGAATGCACTCTAACCATATTAAAACTATTTCCCGATTAATGGGTTGGCTTTAACCTGGAGCATCGGCTTGTTGGACTCTCTCCAAGGTCTATGTAAAGGGAGGTGAAGTTGGGTGTTATGCATATGATGCATACTTGTTAATGTGTTAACAACCCGATGTATGTGTGAACATTCAATTAGTTGATAGCACATTGTGATAGTTGCATATACGTGATATGCAATTGGTATAGTTGATACCTACCGTCGTAGTTATGAATGGCTTGTTGGACTCTCTCCAAGGTTGTTCATAACTATGATGGATATCATCCCATTCGGAGATGGACCTACGATCTCCCGAAGTGATTTTGGGGTTTTTGAAATTCGAAAAATGAATGGGATTTATAAATGTATATTGATGCATTTTAAAATCATTTTCTCATATATGCTCGTTTTGTATTTCTAGGTCAATAAATTGATTATGACGTCTTTGAATTTGTGCACTATTTTGGATTCGAATAAACTGACTGGGCCTAACTTCCTGGACTGGCTTAGAAACCTGAGAATTATTCTCAAGGCGGAAAAGCTTGCATATGTCCTTGAAGAACCTCTTCCTGACCGTCCTAAGGACGATGCAACTCCAGACCAAATGTTGGTCTATCAGAAGCATGTGGCAGATTCTGAGCTGGCGAGTTGCATCATGCTAGCGGCGATGGTACCTGAGCTGCAAAAGCAGCATGAGCATATGGATGCTAATACTATAGTCTTCCATCTTCATGAGTTGTTCGATGAGCAAGCGAGATCCGAAAGGTTCGAGGTCTCTAGGCTCCTCTTCACCACGAAGATGCAAGAAGGTTCATCTGTAGTGCAGTTTGTTCTAAAGATGAACGGGTACATCGAGCGGCTAGCAACCCTCGATTTTGTGATGGATCATGAGTTAAGTATTGACTTAATTCTGCATTGTTTGCCCAAGAGTTTCTCACAATTTGTGATGAACTATCGGATGAACAAATTAGAATCCACCATTCCCGAGCTTCTCAATATGCTGAAGACTGTGGAGCCTTCTGTGAAGCATGAGGAGAAGGCGGTTCTGTTAGTTGATTCCTCAAAGAAAGGTTCTAAGAGGAAGGCAAAAGAACAGAAGAAAGGAAAGAAGTAAAAGGCAAAGAAGGCAGAACCAGCACAAAAGGAAACTTGCCATCATTATGGCAAGGAGAGCCATTTGCGAAGAAAGTGCAAGATTTATCTTGAGTCCGTGAAGAAGAATAAGGCATCGGATGCCCCATCTTCTTCAGATATCTTCGTTATTGATTGTCATTCTATTTCCTCAAACACTTGGGTATTGGATACTGGGTGTGGCTCACATATATGTAATGACATACATGGGCTAAGGAATAGAAGATGACTCGTCAAGGGAGAGTCAAATTTTCGTGTTGGGAATGGAGCAAAGGTTGCTGCAGTCGCCATTGGAACGCATTTGTTGAAACTCCCTACAGGACTTGTCTTAGAACTGGACAATTGCTTTTATGTTCCTTCGTTGATAAAGAACATCAATTCTATTTCTTGTTTAAATAGAAATGGGTACCATTTGACTTTTAGTAACAATTGTTGTTACATAACTTTGAATGGAGTTCTTTATGAGACTGGAACTTTAAGCAATGGTGTTTATACGTTGGACGTATCCAGTGACATTTTCAATATCGAAGCGAGCAACACACGTGCTCGAAAGGATAATCAAATAGACTCCTATATGTGGCATTGTCGTCTTGGCCATGTAAGCAAGACACGCATGTTCGAATTACACAAATGTGGAATTCTAGAATCGTTTGAATTGGATTCATACGATACATGCGAATCATGCTTAAAAGGCAAGATGACTAAGTTACCTTTTACTGGAAAAGGTGAACGAGTGGGAGAGTTACTAGGTCTAATACATACTGATGTATGTGGACCTATGTCAACTCAAGCTTTAGGAGACTATAGCTACTTCATTACCTTCACCGATGATCACTCACGGTTTGGGTATGTGTTCTTGATGAAACACAAGTCTGAAGCCTTTGAAAGGTTCAAAGAATTCAGAAATGAAGTAGAGAGACAACATGACAAGAGTATTAAAATACTTCGATCGGATCGAGGTGGTGAATACTTAAGTCAAGAGTTTCTTGATTATCTAAGAGACAATGACATATTGTCTCAATGGACTCCGCCATATACACCACAGCATAATGGTGTATCTGAGAGGCGTAACCGGACCTTGTTGGACATGGTCAGGTCAATGATGAATCATGCGAATCTTCCCAAGTCCTTTTGGGGCTATGCACTTCAGACAACTGTTTACTTGTTAAACAGAATGCCTACCAAGGTAGTCTCAACTACTCCATATGAGATATGGAATAGTAAGAAACCTCATGTATCTTACTTGAAGATATGGGGTTGTCCTGCTTATGTGAAGCGACGACGTACAAATTGGATGCTAAGTCCGATAAATGTCTATTTATTGATACCCTAAGGAAACAAGGGGTTACCAATTCTATCATCTGTGGAACAAAAGGTGTTTGTTTCAAGGCATGCGTGTTTCTAGAGAAAGAGTTTCTCTTGCAAGAAAACAAAGGGGGAGTGTCACAAGCTTGAGGAGGCTCGAGAGACTCAAATAGACATTGTGAAGCACAATGTACGACAACTCATAGTGATGAGCAATCGGTCGGACCTATTGTAACACCACATCTTCGTAGATCCGGTAGAACATGCAATATTCCCGAGAGATATGGATTTCGTAAGTGAATCGAACGACGTGTTACTCATTGATGATGAGGAGCCTACCAGCTTATGAAGAAGTGCCGAAGTTCAGAAGGGATAAGTGGCTTGGTGCCATGAAGTCGGAAATGGATTCCATGTATGAAAACCAAGTTTGGAACTTGGTTGACCCACCTGAAGGCATAAAGCCTATAGGGTGCAAGTGGGTTTTCAAGAAGAAAACCGACATGGATGGTAATGTGATTACCTATAAGGCTAGATTGGTGGAGAAAGGATATCGTCAAAAACAAGGTGTTGATTATGATGAAACCTATTCGCCTGTAGCTATGCTTAAATCCATTCGGATGCTCCTGGTCATAGCGGCTCATTATGATTATGAGATATGACAGATGGATGTGAAAACAGCTTTCCTTAATGGAAACCTGCTCGAGGACGTGTATATGATACATCCTGAGGGTTTCACATCGGTTGATAAAACCAAGGTATGCAAATTGCGACGGTCCATATATGGATTGAAGCAAGCATCCAGGAGCTGGAATATCCGTTTTGATGAGACCATCAAAAAGTTTGATTTCTCACAAAATCCAGACGAACCTTGTGTGTACAAGAAGGTTAGTGGGAGTGCAGTCGTGTTCCTAGTATTGTATGTCGATGACATACTACTTATAGGAAACGATGTTTCAATCTTACAGTCAGTGAAGGTTTGGTTATCCAAGACATTCTCCATGAAAGACCTGGGAGAAGCAACCTACATCCTCAGGATTAAGATCTATAGAGATAGATCGAAACGGTTGCTTGGTCTTTCGCAGTCTACATATATAGACCGAGTGCTAAAGAGGTTTAGCATGTCGGAATCCAAGAAAGGTTTCTTACCCATCAGGCATGGGGTACACCTTTCGAAGTCTATGTGTCCGCGCACAGAAGATGAGAGGATTTGCATGAGTAAGATTCCCTATGCATCTGCAATAGGATCTATCATGTATGCTATGTTATGTACAAGGCTCGATGTATCGTACGCTCTGAGTGTCACGAGCAGATACCAGTTTGATCCAGGAATGGATCATTGGGTGGCTGTTAAGACGATCCTTAAGTACTTAAGAAGAACTAAGGATGTGTTCCTAATATATGGAGAAGGGTACATGGTGATACATGGGTATACGGATACCAGCTCCAGACAGACAAGGATGATTCCATGTCTCAGTCTGGGTATGTATTCACCTAGAATGGAGGCGCAATAAGTTGGAAAGGTTCCAAGCTTGACACTATAGCGGATTCTGCCACTAAGGCAGAATACATTGCAGCTTTGGAAGCAGCAAAGGAAGCGGTTTGGATCAAGAAGTTCATCTCTGAACTTGATGTTGTCTCATCAATGATCCAAACATGTGCTTCGCCGCTATCATCTTATCAGAGAGATCATCAGTAGGAACAAAATACAAATCGAGAAAATTCCCACTGAAAGGAACTTAGCGGATCCCTTGACTAAGGCATTACCTCAAAATAAGTTTGAGGGTCATGTTCGAGCTTATGGTATTGGATATCGAGCGATTGGCATTAGGCCAAGTGGGAGTCTGTTAGTAATATATGAGAGATGTCCTAAGGCAATCGCCTTATGTATGAACCATTTATATGATAAATGAAGATTCACTATTTGAGTATACATGTTTTATGTATTTGATTGGATCTTAAACTCATTTACTGAATGCCCACGATACGATTCACAGCATGAGAGAATTTGTGATTGGATCACAACTAGTGAGTATCTCTACATGTGTAATTGTGATGTATCGGAATTATCCCTAGTCGATGAATTGATGGATTTGGACACCATCAATTCCGAGACTAGCACGAGGTATACTCCTTGGTGTATCCAAGCAGCTGATTCTCACTGGCTGGAGACATAGTGATGTCCGGAGTTAATCGTGGATGCTAGTTATGGTAACTAGTTCATTGGAGTGACCAGTCGTAAGACTTCATATGGTTCTCTGCATATATAGATATGTCAATGAAGTTCTTACTGTGGCTTAAGTGCGATGTTCCTTTGACTTGCGGTATTCAAGTCATCTTGATCATAGATTTATGCTTTGACATCTTAAGCAAGCATCTCTAAGGAGATGTGGACCCGGGATGATTGGGTATAAGTCGAAGTGATCGAAGGTGTTTGAATAGCCTATAAAGGATTCACCACTCCTTGCGAGAAGATGTATACCCATGGCCTCTCGTCGGATTGTTACTAAAGTCTTTGGCCAAAGCATTACATGTTTAGAGTAAGGTACTCTTCGATACATGTGGAGTAACTAGAATCCGTAGGACGAGGAAATGATACTTGGGCTAGGTGTGACATAGTCAGCCTAGTGGGGACTGACACAATAGACCATGTCCTGAACCAAGTGGGTATAAGATGAGTCAAGGGAATGGGGCACGAATCATTCGAGCTGCTGAAAGATTTCAGAAATAGTTCTGGATCAACCGTCGATCTTTTCGGTTAATTGGATCTTTTCGGTTAATTGGGGATCATGATGTACTACTAGGTGCCACTCATGATCGTTCTATAATTAATGGTTAATTATAGACGACCAACATAAACCGAGAACCTATTTGGTCACACGCACAACGAGCGTAATCCAAAGGATTTAAAACGAGCTTGAGAATGGGATTCTCAGACCGAGAGAAACTAGGTTTGGTTGGACCAAACATAAAGCGAGCATGAAATTGTTTCAGTCGCAATGGAAGCGTGGATGGGCCGAGTCTTATGAAGTCGTAATGGATGAACCAAAATGGTTTGGTTCTAATCCAATGGAGGAGAATAAACCAAAGGGTTTGGTTTATTTTAAACGAATGAACCAAAAGTTGGTTCGGTTCGTTTTAACTTAAAATAAACCATCATGGTTTGGTTTATTTTAACTTATCTTAATGGAGCGGGTTAACGGGCCTAATGGTTATGATCCAATAACCATTAAGAGAATTAGTTCTCTATAAAAGAGGGCTTAAGGGATAATTAAGCCCTAATCCAAAACCCTAGCTTGGAGTTGCCGCCCAACCTCCATTGCCGCCCAGCTTGTTGTGCCGCCGTCCAGCTCCTTGCCGGCGACCAAGCTTCAGCTGGTGATCCTCCGGCGACCCTCCGGTGATCTCCTATAGGTTTGGCATCAAGGTGAGCCTTTTCTTCCCTTGGTTGGCCGGCACCTATCTCCTTCACCAAAGCTGTCCAGTTTTCTGGACAGCTTGTTCTCCTCTCGTCGGAGCGTCGTTTGGATGACGGTTAGAGCTCCGACAGCGGCTAACTTATCGGGGATTCGATCTCCGGTAATCCTCTGAGGTGGAGGACGAAGGATTCATCAATTGGTTGACTAATACCTCTCCGGAGAAGCGAGTTTTGAGAACTCGTATTAGGATCCGAATTTGGATTCGGATCGTGATCATCTCTCGATCACGTCGTCATCAACACGAGGCTGGTAACCCGTACGAAGACGAAGCTCGTGTCTTAGCGAAGTCATCCCGAGGAACTCGGCGTGGATATGGATAGAGATGATTCTAGCGAGGATCGTTCTGGTTGATGTCGTTCCCGCTACACGTCATACGAAAGGTATAACGTAGATAAATTTCCTTTTATTGCAAATTTAAATTTACGGTTATGTCTACACTTGTTGTAATATGCATGCGTGTGTTGTGTGTGTTGTAATAAATATAGATTTATTATTTTTATTGCTTCCGCTGTGTTCATGTTTACGAAACGTGATCGAACACACACACGCCGCGGTGCCGGAAACCCAACAGATAGGATACTAGGAAAGCGGAGTCTTGTGTATTCGGGCTAGATAAGGCGTATCTAGTTCGGTGCACTTGACCGAGCGGAACTAGCTGAAGCTACCTCGCCGTATCCTAGACTAGTTAGACCAGGAAGTGGTCTTAGGTGAGTCAAGTCTCTATTTTATTGAAAATGGCTTTGTCTAAGGAAGTGGTCGTTTTTTCGATCAAAGAAGGCCTCTGTGCCTCGCCACGACCTGGAAGCCATGATCTTGAAAAGGTGACTTGATGAGCCTAAGGTCAAATCCGAATCTAACGCAAGGTTGACAAGTGTTTAAGTCATTAAATTTAATTCAACTAAAATTGGAAGTCATCTCACAAGAACATATAGGATTAACATGTTTGATCATGTAGACATGGGTGAGATGATTTAGGTTAATAATTTTCAACCAATTTTTAATAAATCCAATATTGGATCCAACTACCTTGCGTGTAGGATCAATGGATGTTGGACAGTGGTTGCTCCCGACACATGACCGGGGATCAACTCAAGTTTTCGAAGCTTCGATTCAAACGACAAGGATCGATAGCCTTCGGAAATAACGGCAAGCTCAAAATCATCGGATCAGGTGATATTGATCTTAACTCAAATTTTGTCATTCAAAACGTTTTATTAGTAGAAAATTTTCAATATAATCTTCTCAGTGTAAGCCAATTGTGTGATAATAACTATAAGGTCATATTTCTAGAAAATGAATGTGTAATTAATACAAACGAAACCTCTAAAACAATTCTTAAAGGGACTAGAAATAACAACATTTACACTATTAACTTAATTAACTCCTCAACTAAGTGTCTTATGACACGGCAAGAGGAATCATGGTTGTGGCACCGACGACTATTACACACCCAAGACTCATCCACAAGATGAGTCAGAGTGATTTAGTCAGAGGTTTGCCTAACCTCAACAACTTGGATAATAAAATATGTAATGCTTGTCAACAAGGTAAACAATCTAGGACACAACATCAACTAACTAGTCAAGAACGAACCAAAAGTGTGCTTGAGCTCCTACACATGGATCTATTTGATTCACACGGAGCTAAGTCACTTAACGGAAGTAAATTCTGTTTAGTCATTATTGATGACTACTCTAGATTTACTTGGGTTAGGTTCATCAAACACAAAAGTGATACCCTAGATCAATTAATCAACCTATTTAAGTTAATAGAAAATCAATAAAGCATTAAAATCAAAAGACTTAGGACTGATCATGGTGGTGAATTCGAAAACCATAGGTTTACAGAATTCTGTAACCTAAATGGATACCACCATGAGTTCTCTTGCCTTAGAACTCCACAACAAAATGGCCTAGTAGAACGCAAAAATAGAACCCTACAAGAAGCCACTAGGACAATGCTTAATGAGTATAACCTACCCAATAGGTTTTGGGCCGAAGCCGTGAGTACGACATGCTATGTCCAGAATAGGATCCTTATGGTAAAGAGGCACCTTAAGACCTCATACGAGATTTATCACGATAAAATACCTAACATCAAGTACTTTAAAGTATTTGGGTGTAAGGTACATATCCTAAACACTAAAGATTACCTAGGGAAATTTACATCCAAAACCACGACCGGAATCTTTCTAGGATACTCGACTACAAGTAGAGCTTATAGAGTATATAACCACGACACCCTTAGAGTCGAGGAGACCATCAATGTAGTATTTGATGAAGGACACGAACCTACAAAACCCCCGGCAACTCCAATTAGCGAGCCGATTCATACTAGACCTAACTCTGATCCGGAGATCAGGTCTAGTGTTAATCCTAACCTAAGTCAATCAAGTCACTCTATCGACCAACTGATAGATGACTCCAACCAAACTAAAACTCAAACAAGCTATCCTATGGATCAAGTTGTAGACTCAAATTCAAATCCAACTAGGACTCAAACGAATCATCCTATCGACCAAGTGATAGGTGATCCAAGTCTAGGAGTTCGAACTAGAGCCTCATACAGAAACCTTAGTCAAATATCTTTGATTTCTAAAATTGAACCCAAAACTATTAACCAAGCTCTTCTTGATCCCGATTGGATTATTGCAATGCAAGAAGAGTTGGCTCAATTCTCTAGGAACGAAGTATGGGAATTAGTACCACCACCTAAAGATAAAACAATCATTGGAACAAGGTGGGTGTTTAGAAATAAAATTGATGATAAAGGTGAAGTAGTTAGAAATAAAGCTAGACTAGTTGCTAAAGGGTTTAGTCAAGTCGAAGGTTTAGATTACGACGAGACCTATGCCCCAGTAGCTAGATTAGAGTCCATTCAAATGCTATTAGCATATGCAGCACATCGAGGATTTAAGTTGTTTCAAATGGATGTGAAATCTGCATTCTTAAATGGATACATTAAAGAAGAAGTTTATGTTAGTCAACCCCCCGGTTTCAAAAGTTTAGATAAACCCGATCATGTCCTTAGATTAAAGAAAGCTCTTTATGGACTTAAACAAGCTCCGCGAGCTTGGTACGAGAGACTTTCGATTTATCTTAAGTCCAAAGGCTTTAACCAAGGTGTAGTGACCCAACCCTTTTCGTAAAAACCTTAGGTAAAGACATATTCATAGCCCAAATCTACGTAGATGATATTATTTTCGGAACCACCAACTCAATCCTACTAAATGAGTTTATTTTACTTATGGAAAGTGAATTTGAAATGAATTTAGTAGGCGAATTAAGTTTTTTCTTAGGATTACAAATTAAACAAACTAAAGATGGAATATACCTACATCAACGCAAATATTCTAGGGAATTAATTAAACGCTTTGGAATGCAAGACGCTAAAATTATTAATACCCCAATGGCAACTAATGTTAATATAGAAGAAGATGTAATTGGAAACTAAATTGATTTAAAATACTATAGGAGCATAATAGGGAGTCTCCTTTACTTAACTGCAAGCCGACCTGATATCTTATTTGCAGTGAGTATGTGCGCAAGGTTTCAAACCTGTGCCAAGGAGTCTCACCTAACTCTAGTCAAGCGTATCCTTAGATATCTAAAGGGTACACTTAATGTCAGTATTTTGGTATCCTAGATCTACCAAGTTTGAACTAACCGGCTACTCCGATTCAGACTATGCCGGTAGTAAGCTCGATAGAAAGAGCACAAGTGGTTGTTGTCAACTTCTCGGCTCGAGTCTAGTGAGTTGGTGCAGTAGGAAGCAACACTGTGTTTCCTTATCTACCACCGAAGATGAATACATCGCGATGGGTGAGTGTGTCACTCAACTTCTTTGGATGAAGCACACTCTTCGCGACTTTAAGTTAGACTTTACGAATACTAAACTTCACGTAGATAACATTAGTTCAATTAATCTTACCAAGAATCCGATATGTCACTCTAGGACCAAACATATAGAGGTCAAACACCATTTCATTCGAGAACATGTGGCCAACAGAGCCATACAACTCGAATATGTCGAATCGAAGTCTAACTTAGCATATCTATTTACTAAACCCCTACCCGAAGCCGAATTTAGTCTATTAAGATGAAAATTGGGCATGTGCGTAATAGAATAGGAACTTGCAAATTATATTTTCTTACTACTATTTCTTTAATTTCATTTTTTATGGGACTAGCATAGGACATACCTTAGATATCATGCACCCATAGATTTAAGGAGCCAATACATCTCACAACACATAGGACTAATGTGTTTGTGTACTTAGCCACGTAGATGGGAGTGAGATGTTAGGACCTTACTCCTGGTTCCAGATGTAGAGCTAGTGCATCGCCATGAACCACAGAGTATAATCATACATACTAACCGACTCTGACCAGGACTGGTTGATCTTTTATATCAATCAAGCCAAATATGAGTCGAACATTTTATAGATGAACTTATTTTTAGTATATTATTTTCAAAATAATGTGGAACATGCTTGGACTTTAAATTTAACACTTATTTTTGTTTTCCACACACACCCTCACTCTTTTCGATATATGGCAAAAGGGGGAGAAAAAGGCCAAAGTTAAGGGGTCAAAACTTACTTTATATTTAAACCTTAACTTTAAGTTTTGAAAACTTATTAAAGGCCAAGTTAAGAGAATTCTTAACTTAAACTTATTTGTGCCATCAACATTTTACTTATTTTTAAACATTATGCCCTTAATGTTTTACTTAAGGGGGAGAAAGGGCCAAGTTAAGAAGAAATCTTAACTTAAACGTTTTACTAAGGCCAACTTTAAGTAATGTTAATTACTTAAAGCAACCCTCAAGGGGAGGATTAAGGTCTTTCTTCAAGACTCACCCTCGGTCAAGGGGGAGGTTTCCTCAAGGGGGAGTACTTGAAGAAAATCCTTACTACTCCAACTTAATCTTCTTTATTTTTTGTTTGTTTCTAATGCACATTATTCTTCATGCTTGCTATTTACTTAACTTCGTATGTTGGTTTGCCATAAATCAAAAAGGGGGAGATTTTTGGTGCAGTAGGCACCTTAGTCTAACCTGAGTTTTGATTATAGCAAACGATACAAAGTTAAGCTCATGTCGTTATCTTACGAGCTGAATCGAGTGTGCAGAAGATTGCTATAGCTAGAGCTGAAGGATAGTGACACCCAGAGGAAGCCGCGGTGGTCGGGCGACACTCGAGTGACTTTGGAGGGAGCCGAAGGAATCAAGTGGAAGGCCGGAAGCAAAAGCGACATGCTAAGTATCGAGGTAAGCTCGTGTGTGCGAGCGTAAGTGAGGTCATATCTTCCTTACGGGGATGGTCTTAAGTGTAGATATGACCAAAGACATCCCATCAATGGTCTAGGTCGAGATCGGACGGTCGAAGGCCGTCGAAATAATGTTTTCTTTGAGCTAACTTTGACTTGCAGCAAGCATCAGTCGACTGCCAGCTTGGAGGACTCGACTGCCGTCAATCAGTCGACTGTCGGAGGTCAGCACTCGACTGATGCTGCCATCAGTCGACTGATGATGGCCATCAGTCGACTGATGGTCAATGATCAGCTTCGAGGAGTCAAGGCTTATCACCCCATTTCAAGGAGATTGGTGCTCAATTGTGATTGGCTAGGGTTCCTCTCGAAAAGGGGCTCAAAGGCTATAAAAGGAGGGCCAATCCTAGGGTTTCATCATCAATTCCAAGCTTCCAAAAGCCTCCGCAAAGCTACCGACAACGAAGTGCTTCTTCTCCGACGTCTAGGTTTCATTTCCTTTATTTTTGTACGTCGGTTTTAGTTTTAGATTCGTTGTTCATTTACATTTGTCGAAGCTCTTTTTTCTATCGTAACGAGGAGAGGGGGAGTGTCCCTCTACCTCAAGTTTTTGTTCTTGTATCGATTAACTCCTACCTCCAACGAGGAGGAGTTCGTTTAGTGTTTTGCCCTCCGTGCGTGGTCAAGGACCACTAGGGCCTTGGAGTAGTAGCCGAAGGCTACGAACCAAGTAAAAAGAATTGTCTCTTTTATTTATTGCTTATCTTTTCCGCTGCAAATTAATTATTTACTCGGTTTTTAAACGAACAAATAGAAAGAAAGTTTTAACGCTATTCACCCCCTCTAGCGTTTCAAATCGATCCAACATTAACCTTCTAGCTTCTCCATCAGCCTTGCGCCTCCAGGATTTCTCTGAGTCCACAACTCCATCCATGTGCTTGCCTTCAAAAGCTTCCTTCGGTTTTGTCATGATTTGGGTTTCTTCTTTGCCAAAGTACGCTTGGACTTTACGCCGCCAAGACTACATGCTTGGACTTATGCCGCCAAGACTTGCCTTTGGTCTTTCTTTGCCAAGGACTGCTTGGACTTTACGCCGCCAAGATTACATGCTTGGACTTATGCCGCCAAGACCTTTCCTTTGACTTCTCTTTGCCAAGATCACACTTGGACTTGTCTTTTACCAAGTCTTCATACTTGGATTTTCCTATCACTTAAACATGTTCACAATTAGATCACAAAACATTGCCTAACTTAGATGATTGTCCAAACATCAAAATATATAAATGCTTGGGGCATTGTTGCACCAACATATCTAGGGTATATAAATACACATACATGTCAATGTAATATGAGATGTGGATTTTGTTCATCCTAATCTAGGGGTTCATGCATTTTTCTAAGGCAACACTACTTGATTCCCTTATGCATGGGACTTCAAGTCATGCCATAGTCCACAAATCAATTTTCATTAACTTAAATGCATGAATGATCATGACATAAATGATAACATTAACTAAGCATGACCAATGATCATGATGTCATGGCATATGATATAAAACTAAATATACATGACATTAAAAGAAACCCTAAACATGATCATGACATAAGATGATTAAAAAGTAAATATGATGTCATGACATGTTATATGGCAAATCAAGTCATGACAAATAAAGTATAGGGTATATAATACCTACATTTTAGCATTAATTGCCATTTGATATTATTTTGTCCATTTTTCTATATTATTACTTATCTCCCAAAGTGTGCCAAAAACCCAAAGTGACACACTAAGACCTCTAAACCTAAGTTGTGCCAATTCGATTGATTTATCAAACTTCTTAAATAATATTGACACATCCTAAAATCTTTTAGGGTTAAAAATCAAACCTATTTCCAAGGTATCCATAACCTTGAAAATAACCTAAAGTGCCACCTTTACTATAGTTAGGTTACCTACCCATCCATTCAAGGTTGGCACACCTAAACCCATCTAGCGTGAATCGATCACGCTCTTAGGAACCCAAAACCTATTTGAGCTCTTTGAGTTAATTAGGTATTCCTTAGGGATAACCTCCCTAGATACCCTCCTAATGACCCTTCTAGGCTTGGTAGCCTTAGTCATTGTGGTCTTGTCTAGGTTAACTCTAGGGGTGACTCCCCTTATAACCTTCTTAATGGCTTCCCTAGGTTTCCTTGAAACCCTAGCCACTAGAAACACACCTTGGTTACCCTTAGGGATGACTTCCCTAGTAACCTTGGTCTTCCTAGACCTAGATTGTGTTCCATAATCGAATGGAACACTATGGTAAGTCTCCTTAGGCTTAGGTTTGTGACCCAAACCTTTCTTGCCTTTGGATGACTCTTGTCTCCTAGGCCCTTGACTTTGGACATTTGACCCCTTAAATTGATTTTGTATATTCCTAAGGGTTTTCTCTAATTTTTCAAGCCTTGACCTTAATGCTTGATTTTCCAACTCTAATTGCCCATTTTTTGATTTTTCATTTGGTCTTTGGCCATTACCATTTTTTCTAGGCATATGCCTACCCTTCTTAGGGTTAATGCCTAAATGGTTCTCAATTTTCCTAATAGATTCCCTAGGTAAAGTTTTTCTAGGGATATTAGTCCCAAATTTCTCCTTATTGCTAAAACTTACACTCTTAGCACCTAAGCAATAGTGTCTACTATTTCTAACATGCTCTTTATGATAAATAGCATGCTTTTGATTTTTAAACTTAGAAGGTGCATTATTGAAATATACCTTAGGGTTAGCCTTAGCTCCCCCTACTTGTGATGCTCCTTTTCTCCTAGGACATTGGCTCCTATAGTGTCCCGATTGTCGACATTTGAAGCACATGATGTGCTCCTTGCTTCTTCTAGTGTGGACACCGACATCCTTGGCTTTTGGTGCTGGTTGAGGCTTCTTAATCCTCTTAGGACACTTACTCTTGTAGTATCCTTGCTCCCTACACTCAAAATATATTATATGATTTTTATTTTTAACTATAATGTTTGAGTTACCTAGGGCAGTGGTAGTTGCCGGAGTTTGAGCTTCTTCATCTTGACCGGATGTGGAAGGCTCTTCTTCTTGCTCTTGTTTCGGAGTGGATGGTCTTTCCTCCCCCTCAATCCTTGAGGTGGAGACTTCCTCCAATTCTACTTCTTCTCTTGACCCGGATGTTGACTCCTCTTCAACTTCCGATCTCGATCTGGATGATGATTCCGAATCCTCACTTTCTTGTGAGGAAGAGCTTTCTTCTTCTTGTGCCGAGTGAGACTCCTCATGGAATCTTGCCAACTTGCTCCATAGCTCCTTGGCATCCATGTAATCCCCTAGCTTGCACAAAATGTCATTAGGTATTAAATCTTCTAAAAGCTTTGTTACCTTGACTTCGGTCTTGAACTTGAGACATTGCTCTTGTGTCCACTTCTTCAACTTCAAGACATTTCCCTTCTTATCTCTAGGAGGTTCAAAGCCTTCCATGATGATGAACCAATCTTCTATGTCCATCATCAAGAAGTTCTCCATTCTTGCCCTCCATGCTAGAAAATCCTCTTGATCGTATGGTGGTGGTGTGTTGATGTCCCATCCAAGTATTTCTTTGAATTCCATCTTCCCTCTAGCTTTCTCTCGGCGGTTAGTTTGTAGAAGAGCCTCGGGCTCCGATACCAATTGTAGGATCGTTCGGTGACCGCTAGAGGGGGGGGGTGAATAGCATCGTTCGTTGTTTGTTGATGGATATCGATCGTACTTGCTACAAGATGTTAATACATAGCGGAAATATAAAATATACAATACGAATACACAAGCACAATCCACAACACAACTATATAATGTGGTTCGGAACCGTATGGTTCCTACTCCACGAGTTAGGCTTGTAAGATCCCTAGCGATGCAAATCACACACCACTATAACAATAACTCTTTCTCGACACAAGTCGGAGGTGGAGAAACCTCGTACAAATGATTACACTAAGTAATACAACAAATGCAAGCAAATACAAGTATGAAATACAATATAAGTAAAGAAAAACACTTTACAAGAGAACTTGAGCACTTGCTTTTGGTTGCTTGAAGAGTAGCCTTGGAGACCCTGAATCACACCAGCAATTCACCCCAAAAGCTCCCAAAGGACCATGGCCAAATCCCTCCTTTCGAGCTGGTTTTATAACCTACATTCGGGCTAGATTTTGCCTAGCAGTCGACTGATCGGGACAATCAGTCGACTGCTCATGCAGCCGTTGTCTCACAATGGCAAGATCCACATTGGATAAGTCCAACGGATACACCATCAGTCGACTGATGAATAGGCAGTCGAGTTGCTGGTCGAGCCTGCCTCACGTCTGTGGCTTTTTCACAACATCCGTCGACTGATCCCAATTTTCAGTTGACAAATGGTCCAGTCGAGGCGCCACCTCAACTGGAGCCTTGCATTTGTGACTGCCTAGCCGAGGCCAGTCGAGGCGCCCTTGCGTCTGTTGCCGTCGCTCAGCCATAGTTGATTACTAGTCGACTCACATCAGTCGACTGATAACATCATCCATGAGGTTTTAACCCTAAGTATGGTGTCCCCATACTTGCTAGACCACCCTTAGCCTAGACCTAAGCCTTCTAGCCACCTCCATCAGCCTCCCGCCTATCGGATCCCTCCAAGTCATCCATGACTTGTTCATCCATATGCTAGCCTTCAGGTGCTTCCATCGGCTATTGTCATGCAAATGTGGTCCACACCGCCAAGGCACATTAGGCTTATGCTGCCAAGACTCCCGCTTGGACTTTACGCCGCCAACCATTGGACTTATGCCACCAAGACTCCCGCTTGGACTTTACGCTGCCAATATTCCCCTTGGACTTCTCAAATGCCAAGACTCAAGCTTGGATTTTCCCTTGCCAACCCATGTTGGACTTTCCATGCCAAGACCCATGCTTGGACTTTTCCTTGCCAACCCATGTTGAACTTTCCATGCCAAGACCCATGCTTAGACTTTACATGCCAAGTACTCAAGACTTGGACTTTCCATGACATGGTCAACCCTAGTCAATCATCAAAATCCCCCTTGAGTCAAACTCGAGTTCGGTCAATTATGACCCGGGTCGATTGCACCAACAATCTCCCCAAAACATTATCAGACATCAATGTCAAATCTTCATGTCAAACATCAAAACATCGCTCGAGTTAAACTCGAGTCCGGTCAATCATGACTGGCCGATTGCACCATTCCAGTTACGTATTGCTAATAAGGCGGTGACATAGTAAGTATCGAGATGGACCTTAGTGATAGGGGGCTCCCAATGGTATCAACCCCTTGAGCTCTGATGATATGAAAGGTTTGCTTGTTAGGAGCAGGTAGATCCCAATAGACGCGAGAGCTCATTGGGAAAGTGAATGATGTCCCTTCCACAAGATTATGATTAGAGATCTAGATAATATTTAATTGATAGTATGTTCCGTGACGCACAAGTGAAATCGAAGTCCTAGAATCCCTTTTTGAACCTCGAACCAACCTTCACTTTCTCTGTGTGACACCGTACTAGAGTTAGGACCACCGTCAACCTCACCACCACAACCTTAGAATTTAATTCCGAACACAAACATCCATTGGACAAACAATATTCGAATCTCAATCCCTGTGGGATTGATAATCTATTTATTACTTGACGACATCCATGCACTTACGGGCATTGAGCACAAGCGCGCGCTTCAAGTCCTCGACGGTTCCTGTCGTAAGATTTGAGGTCGCATTCGCATGCATCAAGTTTTTGGCGCCGTTGCCGGGGACTGATTGATTCAATATCGAATTGAAAGTGGACAGTTGAATCAGACTAAAGTATATTTACTTTATTTCAATTTATATATAGTTTTAAATTTTTATTATCTCTATTCAGTTTAGGGTTATTTTCTTAGTCTTTATTAATTTCCATTTTAATTTAGTACTAAGTTTAGATTTCAGTTTTCTTCTAGCTTCAATTATTTTCTAGTAGTTTTTCTTTTAGTTTAATCATAGTTCTAGCATCTTTAGTCTTTTGCTATGACATTGCTGTTCCTTTCCTTATTCATATTTTCTTGTAGATAAACATGCATGCTTTTTCTCATGATTATGGTTAATTTAATGTTATGAGTTTTGGTAACATTTATTGTGAGCATTGTGGTGAAACATGACATACTATTAATGATTGTCCGGATATATTTGGAGCTTCACAATTTGAACAAGAAGATGTCACCTATGATTACAACCAGTGTCCACAAGATGATTCCCATTCATATAGTTATAATCCTGGCTACTTAAACCCTCAATATTGTCTGCCTAAATCCCGACATGAGCAGATGATGGAAAATTTCATTCAAACACAACAAGCGGCGAACACTGAATTTCGACGGCG
The DNA here is from genome assembly GCA_025175895.1 of Wurfbainia villosa. Taxonomy (NCBI): domain Eukaryota; kingdom Viridiplantae; phylum Streptophyta; class Magnoliopsida; order Zingiberales; family Zingiberaceae; genus Wurfbainia; species Wurfbainia villosa. Next base: position 57,848,774 of record CM046005.1, read on the forward strand.
ACATTCGCAGATAGAGACTCGATATTGTTTCCCAAGTGAGAACAAGAGCTATGAATCACCATGCGAATTTTATTCAGAACCAAGACCCCACTTAAAAGCCATGCTAGATAATTTTACTAGGGAATGCAAGGAGCATAGTTGACAATTCACAAAGCTTATGCAACAAGATCTAGCAAGAGAAGAAACCAAATGATCAAAAGGTGGATTTGATGACTGGATTACACTTAATATGGTGGACACTCACTTTGAACGAATGGATGAGGAAGATGTAGATGACATAGGAAGTGAAGAAGAACAATCCATTCAATCAACACTTGAAGGAGAACTTGAGGATTATATAAATGATACTTTAGTCGAGCAGTGCATTGCTTCAATCAAAATGCCTCCTAACCCCAAGAACCCAGTAGAGCCTGTCTTAACCCTCATCAAAACTTTAGCTGTCAATAACAAAGCCTTTATAGTGATTGGTAATGATAAAGTATCATTTGACGTAATAGAATCTACTAATCAATCTGGTGCTGAGGATATTTGTGGAGAGTTACATTATTTACAACATAGTGACAAAATGGGATATTATGATTAAACTCTTGATAATTCTTTGAAGATAAGCATGTTCAATCTTGAACCAAGAAAGACAGCTAGTATATATCTTACCCCTCCACGAACAAGATTTAAGAGATGTGGTGATGGAGGATCACAAGGTAAGAGGCGTAAAGTGAGCAAATATCTTGCTCCCCCACGAGCAAGATTCAAATGCATCAAGAAGGGGAGGAAGAAAAATCTCCATGGGCCACTAGAGTCAAGATGAGACACAGGAGTATGGTCGAGCTAAAGACCTTAAACAAGTGCTTCTTGGGAGGCAACCCAAGTTAAATTTTACATGTTTTTAATCTTTCTGCATTCATGTGTATAGTTTAGACTTTAATCTTTGTCCATTAGCATCTTTACAAGTAGTTTAAGGTCGGAAAGAACTTGCTAAGTAGAAACAAAAATCATTTTGAGCCTACACGATGAGGCATGTGGGAGAATTCGGACTGTAGTTCACTTCGGGAGAGAAACAAGGGGGTGCACGACCAGGCCAAGTGGTTTCACACAGTTGTGCCCCAAGCCGACTCATCTCCCAGTGGTGCACACGGCCAGGCCGTGTGTTTACACATGACCGTGTCGCTCAAGAAAAAAAAGGGGCAGCACCATGTATTTATTTTTATAGGTATAGGAACCCACCTAGTCCACGTAGAGAGCCTGCACCTGCGCCACCTTCTTTTCCTACTTTTGAGCAGGATGTAGGCACATCTGCCTATGACTTCTCAGAGTTCCGATCGTGCCTCGACGACATATATGCCGAGCAGCAGACATAGGGGCAGCGATGGGAGGAGCAAATCTCTTACATGCAGGTAGAGTTTCAGGGCTTACGGGAGCACTTCCAACGAGCCAAGGAGTTCTACGACGAGGCCCATATCTATTTCTAGGAGGAGGTTTCCCATCATCAGGAGGAGGCCACATATCGCCAGGATGTTCGGTAGCACATGCGTGCCCATTAGGCACAGTGGGCCCGAGAGGAGGAGCATAGAGCATCCACTGTATACACCAACTCTCAGATCGATCACATGTACATGTAGCATCAGCGACTGAGTACCAGGTTTTCCCTGGAGCCCGACATGCCGAGACTGCCGGACTTCCCACCTCGGCCGCCATATTAGAGGTATAACTTCATACAAGTCTGGGGGGAGACCCCATGTTTTTATTTATTTTGTTTCTAGCAGTAGTTTCTTTCTTGATACTTGCATTTTAAGTTTTAGTTCACATTCATCTGTTCATGCACAGAGTGTTTAGTTTCTTTTAGCACTTAGTGTTTGCTATCTTTAAGCTGCCTCAGTAGTATTTTTAAGATCTCTTTGCGAATTATTTCCATAGATAGCTTAACTTTATTTATCTCATGGTATTTTACTTTATATGCTCTAATGAATGTTCTAGACTTGCACTGGTTAGCTTTTATTTTTATACTTACACTTGGCGAATATTCTAAAAGGAAGAATCTAGTACATACATAGTTATGATTCATCAGATTAGTCTAGTACTTTGGAATCCATAGGTGACTCTAGGTTTAGCTTTTTAATTACTGGAGATGCTCAGATTGTTTAAGCCCATTCGGAAAAATCAAAATTCTAGTGAGCAAAACAAAAAAAAGAGGGATAAAAAAATAGTTCTCGTGGGTGGAAATGGTTATGTGCCCCTTTGAGACCGAGTTAGATTACTAGGGAATCACTTACTAATTTCTCTCAATACCGAGCACACCTTTGAGACTTTGTGCTGATCTAGGGAATGACCCTCGCTTTTTGATATTATTGAAAATACCACTTGATAAATCTAGTTGACATGCTAAGTATGGAACAATGCTTTTCAAAATTTCATGGCACTGAGATTTGCTTGAGGACAAGCAAAGATCTAAGTCTGGGGGATTGATGTGAGCAAAACATATAGGATTTTAAGAGTAGTTTTCTCTCTTCATGTATATCGTACTTTGTTTTGCAAGCATTTCTTATTTTCTAGTTTGGAGATCTGCTCTTTGTGCTTTTGTGTGTAGGACAATATTTTACAAGATAAACGGCACACTTTTGGAGCAAAAGGATAGCATTCGCCAAGCAAAATGAAGGGAGGCACGACCCAACCGTGTGAAATCATATGGCCGTGCCCCACCAACCCAGCGCCACACATGGCCTGGCCGTGTGGATCCACACGGCTGTGTGGTGCTGGTATTTTTTGACACGACTAAAGTTTTTTCTGGATTTGAGCAGCGCTGATCTCAAGTCTATATAAGGAAGGCAACACCCAAACCCTAGGGGAGAGGCCCGATGGTCGGGATGGCACACCGGTACCCTAAAAAGCATCGAAAACTCGTAACGGGGAGGAAGGAAGTAGCCCGAGGACCAAATTCTGTGCTCCAATGCCGGAGGGAAGAACCAAAGAGCACTGTAATTTATTTTCTATACATCTTCTGCATTGTAATGATGAATTCAATCATGCCCTGTGTTTCTTCTCTTTCATTTATGGAGTAGATATTCTGATTCTAGGATTAGGGAGTAGCTTGTGTGTGTAGAACATGCTAGTTGAATATAGATTTCATCTTTGAATTTATATGCAGTTCGTGTTGTTTGGATTGATGACGATTGTGTTTTGGTTTTCTATCTATTGTGCATAGCCGATACAAGGGGTGACAACCCTTTTATCAAAGATCTTGGAGAACTAAGGAGGAACCTAGTGGTTATCCTCTCTCCGATAACCGTAGATAGAAGGGTATGATGGAGTAGGAAACGGGCTACTTTTCAACTCTTCATAGGGATTGATTTGACATCCTCGTACTGTCTATCATATATTAACAATATAGGATGACCACAATAGAAGAAATTAACTCTAGAAGGGTTGAGGGACCTTAGTGACAGGGGGCTTCCAACGGTATCAACCCCTTGAGCTCTGATGATATGAAAGGTTCGCTTGTTAGGAGCAGGTAGTTCCCAATAGACATGAGAGCTCATCGGGAAAGTGTATGATGTCCCTTCCACAATATTAATTGATCTAGACAACATTTAATTGATAGTATGTTCCGCGATGCACAAGTGAAACCGAAGTCCTAGAATCCCTTTTTGAACCTCGAACTAACCTTCACTTCCTCCGTGTGACACCGTACTAGAGTTAGGACCACCATCAACCTCACCACCACAACCTTATAATTTAATTCTGAACAATAAACATCCACTCGACAAACGATATTCGAATCTCAGTCCCTGTGAGATTGATAATCTATTTATTACTTGAGGACATCCGTGCACTTGCGGGCGTTGAGCACGAGCACGTGCTTCGAGTCCTCGACGGTTTCTATCGCAAGATATGAGGTCGTGTTCGCATACATCAAATTTTTGGTGCCATTGTCGGGGATGGATTGATTCGATATCGAATCAAAAGTGGACAGTTGGATCGGACCTAGAGTAGATTTACTTTATTTTAGTTTATATATAGTTTTAAATTTTTGTTATCTCTATTCAGTTTAGGGTTATTTTCTTAGTCTTTATTAATTTCCAGTTTAATTTAGTACTAAGTTTAGATTTCAGTTTTCTTCTAGCTTCAATTATTTTCTAGTAGTTTTTCTTTTAGTTTAATCATAGTTCTCGCAGCTTTAGTCTCTTGTTGTGGCACTGCTATTCCTTTCCTTATTCATATTTTCTTGTAGATAAACATGCATGTTTTTTCTCATGATTATGGTCAATTTAATGTTATGAGTTTTGGTAGCATTTATTGTGAGCATTGTGGTGAAACATGTTGGTGCAGCAGGCACCTAAGTCGAACCTGAGTTTTTATTATAGCAAACGATACAAAGTTAAGCTCATGTCGTTATCTCACGAGCTGAATCAAGTGTGCAGAAGATTGCTATAGCTGGAGCTGAAGGCTAGCGACACCCGGAGGAAGCCGCGGTGGTCGGGCAACACTCGAGTGATTTCGGAGGGAGCCGATGGAATCGAGTGGAAGGCCGGAAGCAAAAGCAACACGTAAGTATCGAGGTAAGCTCGTGTGTGTGAGCGTAAGTGAGGTCGTATCCTCTTTACGGGGATGATCTTAAGCGTAGATCCGACCCAAGACATCTCATAGGTGGTCTAGGTCGAGATCGGACGGTCGAAGACCGTCGGAAGTATGTTTTTGTTGAGCTAACTTTGACTTGCAGCAAGCATCAGTCGACTGCCAGCTTGGAGGACTCGACTGCCGTGTATCAGTCGACTGCCGAAGGTCATCAATCGACTGATGCTGCCATCAGTCGACTGATGGTCAATGATCAGATTCGAGGAGTCAAGGCTTATCACTCCACCTCAAAGCGGTTTGGTGTCCATTTGTGATTGGTTGAAGACCCACTCGAAAAGGGGCTCAAAGGCTATAAAAGGAGGGCCAAACCTAGGGTTTCATCAACAATTCTAAGCTTCCAAAAAGTCTCCGCAAAGCTACCGACAACAACGTGCTTCTTCTTCTCCGACGTCTAGGTTTCATTTCCTTTATTTTTGTACGTCGGCTTTAATTTTAGTGTCGTTGCTCATTTACATTCTTCGAAGCTTTTTTATCGTAACGAGGAGAGGGGGAGTGTCCCTCTACCTCAAGTTCTTTTTGTATCGATTAACTCCTACCTCCAACGAGGAAGAGTTTGTTTAGTAATTTGCCCTCCGTACGTGGTCAAGGACCACTAGGGCCTTGGAGTAGTAGCCTTCGGCTACGAACCAAGTAAAACCCTTGTGTTGATTGTCTTTTTTATTTTTACATTTCCGCTGCAATTAATTAATTATCTCTCGAGTTTTAACGAAAGAAAAAGAAAAGGTTTTTCGCTATTCACCCCCCCTCTAGCGAACCGCATCGATCCAACAATTGGTATCAGAGCCGGGGGCGCTTAGATTTGGTGAAACCACCAATCTAACATTTTTTTTTTCCAGATTTGTTTTTCGTTTAAATTTTTCTCCCGCACTACTAATCCAAGACGAAGTCTTGGTACTCTTCGTTTGATTTTGTTTTGCAAGTATTCGCTTTTGGAGTAGCCGACGGTCAAACGGGCATAACTTTTTGTACAAGTTGACCCACGACACGGTCTACCTACCAAATCGAAGCCCTCGCAGAGATCTACACTTCTTATGGAGGTTTACCCCCGTAACAAGTTGTTTTCGTCCTCAAAAATCGACGTTTAGAAACCTTTCAGGGACATCGAAGGTTGTGAGTACTTACTTTTTATTTAATTTCTCATTTCTTTGCTTAACTTTCTATTTTTCGTTTGTTTCTTTTTATTTCCCACACTACTAATCCAAGACGCAAGTCTTGGTACTTTCGTGTGTTTTTTTTTCGTTGCTAGGTCTTCTTTTTAGTCTCCTTGTTTTTTGTTCTAATGGCCCATCTCGAGGGTTTTAGCACCGTCCGACCTCCGTTTTACAACGGAGATGATTTCTGCTATTGGAAAGGTCGGATGGAATGCTTTCTCAAAACCCAAATTGAGATGTGGATCATAATCCAAACGGGTTTCACACTTCCGACTAATGAAGTGGGTGACTCCTTGGATTATGATCAATGGACCGTTGCAACAAAACGACAAGTCGAAGCCGACGCCAAGGCAACACAAATCCTTCAATGCGGCCTATCCAAGGAAGAGCTAAATCGCGTCGGCCCCTTCATAAGCGCAAAGGATCTTTGGACAAAGCTAATCGAGTTACACGAAGGATCGGATCAAGCTAAGGTTTGCAAACGTGATTTGTTATTCAATAAATTGTACACACTAAAAATGCCGCAAACTCCACGCCCGTGTCCAAGACATAGTCAACAACCTACACGCAATCGGGCAAAAGGTCGAAAACTGCGACCTTATTAGGTATGTCCTAAACTCTTTTCCGAGGACTAACTTATGGGCATCCATGGTTGATGCCTATAAGGTCTCCAAGGACCTTTCTAAAATTAGGTTAGACGAACTCTTTTCGGATTTCGAATTACATGAACAATCCAACTCGGAACCCGAGAGGGGTATAGCCTTGTTTGCAGGTTCAAAGAAGAAGAAAATCGCAAGCAAGCCACCACCACCCGAGGAGGAAGATGAGTCCGAAGAAGAAGTTGACCCGGAGTTGACTGCCGAACTAATGAACCTAGCTCGAAGGATAGCCAAGGGACGAAAGCGAACCACGACTCGACCCAACCAAGGTAAGCCTAAAAGTTCTAACATTAGGTGTTATGAGTGCAACAGGTTTGGACATATCAAGTCCGAGTGCCCCAAGCTCAACCACCAAGCACCTAAGCATAAGAAGGCCCTCAATGCGACATGGGAAGAAGCGTCATCCAAAGAAGACGAAGACCACGTCTTCATGGCGAAATCAATTGAGTCAGACACGGAGACCGAACTTGAGTCAACTCGAGGATGACTCAACCACGGTTACCTTCAAGTCAAGCCACGGATACGCATCCGGTTCAAAAGATACCCTTAAGGTGAGTCGAGCTTTATTTAATACTTTACATAATACGGTTAGGTTTTTGTCTAGGAAGTTAGCTAAGTCCGAGTCCAAGGTCGAGACCCTTGTTGAGGAGGTTAAACTCCTCAAACACGAGGTCTCCCTAACCTCTTCGACTAGTCGAGTTCAAGAGAAGGACTCAACTCGAGTTGAAAAGCTCGAAGTTGAGAACTCTCTTGAAAAGTCAAGTCAAAGATCTTAGGAACACGTTGGAAAGGTTCACTTTGGGATCCAAAGGACTTGACCTCCTACTTGGATCTCAAAGGGCCGTGTACAACAAGGCTGGACTAGGGTTTAACTCAAACACGACTAATAGGTCGTATATGTCGATTGTAAGTCGACATAAGAAACATGTCCAAGCATGGGTCCCTAAGAACTTTTTGATTTCAACTCTAGGATCCAACCCGTACTGGGTTCCCAAGGACCAAATCCACTATGTGGATAGACCGAACCGATTCAACGGTCTAGGGGGAGCCAGTACAAAACATGTTTGTGCTTTAACTTAGAAATTGCATGTTTTAACTTAGAATGTTTATGCTTTAACTTAGAAATTGCATGCTTTAACTTAGAAAGTTTGTACTTTAAAACTTGTGAACTCACTTAGAACAAAAACATAACCAACTAAAATTTTTCGAAAAGATTGAGCCTCGGGGAGCCTCTTTTCAAAAACATAACCAACTAAAATTCTTCGAAAAGATTGAGCCTCGGGGAGCCTCTTTTCAAAAATAACTAGTTAGACGAGGAAATAATTTTAGGTGAGTCAAGTCATCATTTTCTTGAAAATGGCTTTGTCTAAGGAAGTGGTCGATGATCCGATAAAAGAAGGCCCCTGTGCCTCGCCACGACCTGGAAGCCATGATCTTGAAAAGGTAAACTTGACAAGCCTAGGGTTAAATCCAAATCTAACATAAAATTACTTGAACCTAAATCCACTCAATCAACTTAATTGAAAGTCATCTCAAAAAACACATAAGTATAACATGCTTGATCATATAGACTCCGGCGAGATGACCTAGGGTTAACAACTTACAACCAATTTTCTTAACAAAATCTAACATCCAATCCAACCACCTTGTGTGTAGGATCAATGGATGTCAATGGATGATTGCTCCCGACACATGACCGGGATCAACTCAAATTCGCAAAGCTTCGATTCAAACGACAAGGATCGGTAGCCTTTGGGAATACGGCAAGCTCAAAATCATCGGATCGTGATATCGAGCTTAACACAAATTTTGTTATTAAAAATGTATTACTTGTAGAGAATTTTGAATATAACTTACTTAGTCTAAGCCAATATTGGGATAATAACTATAAGGTTATATATCTAGAAAATGAATGCAACATTAATACCAACGAAACCACTAAAAAAATAATAAAAGGAACAAGAAATAACAACATAAATACGATCAATATAACCAAAACCTCAACTAAGTGTCTTATGACACGAAGAGGAATCATGGTTGTGGCACCGACGACTGGCCACTACACCCAAGACTCGGCCCACAAGATGAGTCGAGTGGCTTAGTCAGAGGCTTACCCAACCTCAACAACTTGGTTAATAAAATCTGTAATGCTTGTCAACAAGGAAAACAACCTAGGACACAACACAAGTTAACTAACCAAGAACGAACCTCAAGTGTACTTGAGCTCCTGCATATGGATCTGTTCGATTCACATGGAGCCAAGTCTCTCAATAGAAGTCAATATTGCTTAGTCATAATTGACGACTACTCCAGGTTTACCTGGGTTAGGTTCATCAAACATAAAAATGATACCCTAGATCAATTAATTAATCTATTCAAATTAATCGAGAATCAAAAAGACCTTAAGGTTAAAAGACTTAGAAGCGATCATGGTGGTGAATTCGAAAATCAAAGGTTCACCGACTTCTGTAACCTAAACGGATACCACCATGAATTCTCTTGCCCTAGGACCCCTCAACAAAATGGCCTAGTGGAACGGAAAAACCGAACTCTACAAGAAGCCGCTAGGACCATGTTGAATGAATACGACCTACCCGATAGATTTTGGGCAGAAGCCGTTAACACGGCTTGCTATGTCCAAAATAGGATCCTTATGGTAAAAAGGCACCTTAAGACCTCGTACGAGATTTATCACGATAAAATACCTAACATCAAGTACTTTAGGGTATTTGGGTGTAAGGTACATATCCTAAACACTAAGGATTACCTAGGGAAATTTACTTCCAAAACCACGACCAGAATCTTTCTAGGATACTCGACTACAAGTAGAGCTTATAGAGTATATAACCACGACACCCTTAGAGTCGAGGAGACTATCAATGTAGTATTTGATGAAGGACATGAACCTACAAAACCCCCAGCAACCCCAATTAGCGAGCCGATTCATACTAGACCTAACTCTGATCCGGAGATCAGGTCTAGTGTTAATCCTAACTTAGGTCAACCTAGTCACTCTATTGATCAAGTGATAGGAGATCCTAATCTAGGAGTTCGAACTAGAGCATCCTATAGGAACCTTAGTCAAATTTCCTTAATTTAAAAGATAGAACCCAAATCAATTGAACAAGCTCTTCTTGATCCCGATTGGATTATTGCAATGCAAGAAGAGCTAGCTCAATTTACTAGGAATGAAGTGTGGGAATTAGTACCATCACCTAAAGACAAAACGATAATTGGAACAAGGTGGGTGTTTCGAAACAAGCTTGATGATAAAGGTGAAGTAGTTAGAAACAAGGCTAGGTTAGTCGCCAAAGGATTTAGCCAAGTCGAAGGCTTAGATTACGACGAAACCTATGCCCCAGTAGCTAGACTCGAATCCATTCGAATGTTGCTAGCTTATGCCGCACATCGAGGATTTAAGCTATTTCAAATGGATGTTAAGTTGGCATTCCTAAATGGATACATTAAATAAGAAGTTTATGTTAGCCAACCCCCCGGATTCGAAAATCTAGATAAACCCGACCATGTTCTAAAACTTAAGAAAGCTCTCTATGGACTTAAACAAGCTCCTCGAGCTTGGTACGAGACTTTCAATCCATCTTAAGTCAAAAGGGTTTAACCAAGGCTTAGTTGACCCAACTCTCTTTGTAAAAACCTTAGGTAAAGAAATATTCATAGCTCAAATTTACGTAGACGATATAATTTTTGGAACCTCTAACTCAGCCTTACTAAACGAGTTCGTTTCGCTCATGGAAAGTGAGTTCGAAATGAACTTGGTAGGCGAGTTAAGTTTCTTTTTAGGTCTACAAATTAAACAAACTAAGGATGGTATATACCTATATCAACAAAAATACACTAAGGAGTTAATTAAAAGATTTGGAATGCAAGACGCTAAGATAATAAACACCCCAATGGCGATTAATGTTAACATAGGAGAAGACCTAGAAAGTAAGTCCATTGACTTAAAATACTATAGGAGTGTAATATAAGCCGACTGATATCTTATTTGCAGTAAGTATGTGCGCCGATTTCAAACTCTGCTAAGGAGTCTCACCTAACCCTAGTTAAGCGTATCCTTAGATATCTAAAGGGTACACTTAATGTCGGTATTTGGTATCCTAGATCTACCGAGTTCGAACTAATCGGCTACTCCGATTCAGATTATGCCGGTAGTAAACTCGACAGAAAGAGCACGAGTGGTTGTTGTCAATTACTCGGCTCGAGTCTAGTGAGTTGGTGGAGTAGGAAGCAACATTGTGTTGCCTTGTCTACCACCGAAGCCGAATACATCGCGATGGGTGAGTGTGTCACTCAGCTTCTTTGGATGAAGCACACCCTCCGCGACTTTAAGTTAGACTTTACGAATACTAAACTTCACGTAGATAACATTAGTTCAATTAATCTTACAAAGAATCCAATATGTCACTCTAGGACCAAACATATAGAAGTCAAACACCATTTCATTCGAGAACATGTGGCCAACGGAGCCATATAACTCGAGTACGTCGAATCGAAATCTAACCTAGCAGACCTATTTACTAAACCCCTACCCGAAGCCGAATTTAGTCTATTAAGACGAAAATTGGGCATGTGCGTAATAGAATAAGAACTTGCAAACTATATTTTCTTACTACTATTTTTCATTTTGATGGAACTAGCATAGGACATACCTTAGATAACATGCACCTATAGATTTAAGGAGCCAGTACATCTCACAACACATAGGACTAATGTGTTTGTGTACTTAGCCACGTAGATGGGCGTGAGATGTTAGGACCCTACTCCAGGTTCCAAGATGTAGATCAAGTGCGTCAATATGAACCTCAGAGTATAAATATGCAACTAATATTAACCAACTCTAATCAGGACTTGTTGATAATATCATTTCAATCAAGTCAAACTAGAGTTGAACATTTAGATGAATTATTTTCACATACTATTTTCAAAATCATCATGCTTGGACTTAAGGTTTTCTTAAAACCCCACTTTTTCCTGATTTATGTCAAAAGGGGAGAAAGAGCCAAAGTTAAGGGCCAAAGTTAGGGTTCAATTTCAAATTTTAACTTTGATTACGGCCTAAGTTAAGGGAGTAAGGTTTAGGTTTCAACTCTTGATTGAAAACTTTAAAGGCCTAAGTTAAGTAATGCCATTTACTTAACTCGTTATCTTTTGTGTTTGGAGTTAAGTAATGCCATTTACTTAACTCATTACCTTTTGTGTTTGGAGAACTAAAAGTCTTTTTCAAGTACTCACCCTCGGTCAAGGGGGAGGTTTCCTCAAGGGGGAGTACTTGAAGAAAATCCTTACTACTCCAACTTAATCTTCGGTTGTTTCTAATGCACATTATTCTTTATGCTTGCTATTTACTTAACTTTGTATGTGGGTTTGCCATAAATCAAAAAGGGGGAGATTGTTGGTGCAGCAGGCACCTAAGTCGAACCTGAGTTTTGATTATAGTAAACGATACAAAGTTAAGCTCATGTCATTATCTCACGAGCTGAATTAAGTGTGCAGAAGATTGCTATAGCTGGAGCTGAAGGCTAGCGACACCCGGAGGAAGCCGCGGTGGTCGGGCAACACTCGAGTGATTTCGGAGGGAGCCGATGGAATCGAGTGGAAGGCCGGAAGCAAAAGCAACACGTAAGTATCGAGGTAAGCTCGTGTGTGTGAGCGTAAGTGAGGTCGTATCCTCTTTACGGGGATGATCTTAAGCGTAGATCCGACCCAAGACATCTCATAGGTGGTCTAGGTCGAGATCGGACGGTCGAAGACCGTCGGAAGTATGTTTTTGTTGAGCTAACTTTGACTTGCAGCAAACATCGATCATTGCCGACTTGGAGGACTCGATCGCCGCGGTATCACGATCGCCAAGGTCATCAATCGATCGATCGCCATCACCGATCGATGGTCAATGATCAGATTCGAGGAGTCAAGGCTTATCACTCCACCTCAAAGCGGTTTGGTGTCCATTTGTGATTGGTTGAAGACCCACTCGAAAAGGGGCTCAAAGGCTATAAAAGGAGGGCCAAACCTAGGGTTTCATCAACAATTCTAAGCTTCCAAAAAGTCTCCGCAAAGCTACCGACAACAACGTGCTTCTTCTTCTCCGACGTCTAGGTTTCATTTCCTTTATTTTTGTACGTCGGCTTTAATTTTAGTGTCGTTGCTCATTTACATTCTTCGAAGCTTTTTTATCGTAACGAGGAGAGGGGGAGTGTCCCTCTACCTCAAGTTCTTTTTGTATCGATTAACTCCTACCTCCAACGAGGAGGAGTTTGTTTAGTAATTTGCCCTCCGTACGTGGTCAAGGACCACTAGGGCCTTGGAGTAGTAGCCTTCGGCTACGAACCAAGTAAAACCCTTGTGTTGATTGTCTTTTTTATTTTTACATTTCCGCTGCAATTAATTAATTATCTCTCGAGTTTTAACGAAAGAAAAAGAAAAGGTTTTTCGCTATTCACCCCCCCCTCTAGCGAACCGCATCGATCCAACAAAACATGACATACTATTAATAATTGTCCGGATATATTTGAACCTTCACAATTTGAACAAGAAGATTTCACCTATGATTACAACCAGTGGCCACAAGATGATTCCTATTCATATAGTTATGACCCTGGCTACTTAAACCCTTAATATTGTCTGCCTAAATTCTGACTTGAGCAGATGATGGAAAATTTCATTCAAACACAACAAGCGGCGAACACTGAATTTCGACGGCTACATTTGCAGACAGAGACTCAATATTGTTTTCCAAGTGAGAACGAGAGCTATGAATCACCATGCGAATTTTATCCAGAACCAAGACTTAGAAGCCGTTCTAGATAATTTTATTAGGGATTGCAAGGAGCATTGTCGACAATTCGCAGAGCTTATGCAACGAGATCTAGCAAGAGAAGAAACCAAACAACGAGAAGGTGGCTTTGAAGACGTGATTACACCTAATATGGCGGAGACTCACTTTGAATGAACGGATGAGGAAGACGTAGATGACATAGGAAGTGAAGAAGTATAATCCATTCAATCACCACTTGAAGGAGAACTTGAGGATTATATAAATGATACTTTAATCGAGGAGTGCATTGCTTCAATTAAAATACCTCCTAACCTCAAGGACCCAGAAGAGCTCGTCTTAACCCTCACCAAAACTTTAGTTTCCAATAACGAAGCCTTTCTAGTGATTGGTAATGATAAAGTTTCATTTGACGTAATAGAATCTACTAATCAATCTGGTGGTGAGGATATTTGTGGAGAGTTACAATATTTACAACATAGGGACAAAATGGGATATTATGATCAAACTACTGATAATTCTGTGAAGATAAGCATGTTCAATCTTGAACCAAGGAAGACAACTAGTAAATATCTTACTCCTTAACGAGCAAGATTTAAGAGATGTGGTGATGGAGGATCACAAGGTAAGAGGCGTAAAGTGAGCAAATATCTTGCTCCTCCACGAGCAAGGTTCAAACGCATCAAGAAGGGGAGGAAGAAAAATCTCCTTGGGCCACTAGAGTCAAGATGAGACGCAGGAGTACGGTCGAGCGAAAGACCTTAAACAAACACTTCTTGAAAGGTAACTCCAGTTAAATTTTACATGTTTTTAATCTTTCTTCATTCATGTGTATAGTTTAGACTTTAATCTTTGTCCATTAGCATCTTTGCAAGTAGTTTAGGGTCAGAAAGAACTTGCTAGGTAGAAACAAAAATCATTTTGTGCCTACACGATGGGGCATGTGGGAGAATTCAGACTGTAGTGCACTTCGAGAGAGAAACAGGGGGGCATACGACCAGGTCGTGTGGTTTCACACAACCATGTCCTAAGCTAACTCATCTCCGAGTTGTACACATAACCAGGCTATGTGTTTGCACAAGACCGTGTCGCTCAAGAAAAAAAAGGGGTCGCACCGTGTGTTTATTATTATAAGTATAGGATCCCATCGAGTCTACATAGAGAGCCTGCACCTGCACCACCTTCTTTTCCTACTTTTGATCAGGATGCAGGCACATCCACCTATGACTTCTCAAAGTTTCGATTGTGCCTCGATGGCATATACACCGAGCAACAGATATAGGGGCAGTGATGGGAGGAGCACAACTCTTACATGCATGAGAAGTTTTAGGGCTTACGGGAGCATTTTTTGGTGCGACTAGGTTTTTTCATGGATTCGGGCAGTGCCGACCTCAAGTATATATATGGAAGCTCATGCTCAAACCCTAGGGGGAAGGCCCAACATCAGGGATGGCACACCGGTGCTCTAAAAAGCACCGAAAACTCACAACGGAGAGCAAGGAAGCGGCCCGAGGACCAAATTCTGCACTCCAACGCCGGAGGGAAGAACCAAAGTGCACTGTAATTTATTTTCTATACATCTTCTGCATTGTAATGATGAATTCAATCATGCCCTGTGTTTCTTCTCTTTCGTTTATGGAGTAGATACTCTGATTCTAGGATTAGGGAGTAGCTTGTGTGCGTAGAACCTGCTTGTTGAATATATGTTTCGTCTTTGAATTTATATTCGCAGTTCATGTTATTTGGATTGATGACGATTGTGTTTTGGTTTTCTATCTTTTGTTCATAGCCGATACAAGGGGTGACAACCCTTGTATCAAAGATCTAGGAGAACTAAGGAGGAACCTAGTAGTTGTCCTCTCTCCGATAACCGTAGATAGAAGGGTATGATGGAGTAGGAAACATGATACATTTCGACTCTTCATACGGATTGATTTGGCATCCTCGTACCGTCTATCCTATCTTAACAACATAGGGCAGCCACAGTAGGAGAAATTAACTCTAGAAGGGTTGAGGAACTTTAGTGACAGGGGACTCCCAACGGTATCAATCCCCTAAGCTCTGATGATCTGAAAGGTTCGTTTGTTAGGAGGTAGTTCGTGATAGACACGAGAGCTCATCGGGAAAGTGTATGATGTCCCTTCCATGAGATTATGATTAGAGATCTAGATAACATTTAATTGATAGTATGTTCTGTGATGCACAAGTGAAATCGAAGTCCTAGAATCCCTTTTTGAACCTCGAACCAACCTTCACTTCCTCCGTGTGACACCGTACTAGAGTTAGGACCACTGTTAACCTCACCACCACAACCTTAGAATTTAATTCCAAACAACAAACATCCATTGAACAAACGATATTCATATCTCATTCTCTGTGGGATCGATAATCTATTTATTACTTGACGACTCCATGCACTTGCGGGCGTTGAGCGCGAGCGCGCGCTTTGAGTCCTCGATGATTTTCGTCGTGAGATTTGAGGTCGCATTCGCATGCATCAAGTTTTGAATTGATGTGAGAAAAACATCTAGGGTTTTAGTAGTTTTCGCTCACATCTCGCTACATTTTATACTTCTTTCATGTATATCGTACTTTGTTTTGCATGCATTTCCTATTTTCTAGTTCAGAGATTTGCTCTTTGTGTTTTTGTGAGCAGGACAACATTTTACAGAATAAAAGACACACTTTTCAAGCAAAAGGAAGGCATTCAGCAAGCGAAACAAAGGGAGGCACGACCCGACCATGTGAAATCACACGACCATGCCCCTCCATCCCAACACCATACACGACTTAGCCATGTGGATCCACACGACCGTGTGGCGCTGGCATTTTTCGGCATGACTAGTATTTTTTCATGGATTTGGGCAGTGCCAGCCTCAAGTTTATATAAGGAAGTCCATGCCCAAACCCTAGTGGGAGGCCCAACGACCAGGATGACATACCGGTGCTCTAAAAAGCACCGGAAACTTGCAACGGGGAGAAAGGAAGCGGCCCGCGGACCAAATTCTGTACTCCAATACTGGAGGGAAGAACCAAAGAGCACTGTAATTTATTTTCTATACATATTCTGCATTGTAATGATGAATTCAATCATGCCTTGTGTTTCTTCTCTTTCGTTTATGGAGTAGATACTTTGATTCTAGGATTAGAGAGTAGCTTGTGTGCGTAGAACATGCTAGTTGAATATATGTTTTGTCTTTGAATTTATATTCGTAGTTCGTGTTGTTTTGATTGATCATGATTGTATTTTGGTTTTCTGTCTATTGTGCATAGCCGATACAAGAGGTGACAACCCTTGTATCAAAGATCTAGGAGAACTAAGGAGGAACCTAGTGGTTATCCTCTCTCTGATAACCGTAGATAGAAGGGTATGATGGAGTAGGAAACGGGATATGTTTTGACTCTTCATACAGATTGATTTGGCATCCTCGTACCATCTATATTATCTTAATAAAATAGGGCAACCACAATAGGAGAAATTAACTCTAGAAGGGTTGAGAGACCTTAGTGACAGGGGGCTCCCAACGGTATCAACCTCCTGAGCTCTGATGATCTGAAAGGTTCGCTTGTTAGGAGCAGGTAGTTCTCGATAGACGCGAGAATGTTGGTGCAATCGGCCCAGGTTGACTCGAGTTTGACTTGAGCAGTATTTTGATGATAGAAAAAACTCATGACATGGGATTGTTATGGGAAAGTCCAACATGGAGTTGGCATGGAAAATCCAAGCATGGGCTTGGTGTGGAAAAGTCCAAAACATTGCGAAGCTGTGTGCTTAGTGCATGTGGGAAGTCTTGAGGACTTGGCAAGTTCACTAGGCTCGGGGTCCTTGAGTCGGTGAAGGATGGCATTGCGAAGCCATGCGCTTGGTGCATCCGAGGAACCGCCGAACGGGGAGCGAATGGAGTGAGGCCCAAGGGAAGCATACTTCGAGGGAATGAGACACGAAGGATGGCATTGCGAAGCCATGCGCTTTGCACATCCGAGGGATGTAAGCCGAGGGAAGAGAGCTTCGGTGGGGAACTCCATGAGGGATGAGGTGGACTTGGCCAAGTGGCTAAGACTGAGTGTCGGATGCTCAAATAGCTTGATGTTTGAGGTTTTACCTGACATCAGTCAACTGGCATAGGTGCCAGTCGACTGCTCTAGGTCGAATGGGTTCGACCAGTGTTCGATCGACAGTTACGGCTAAGCAATGATCGCCGAGGGAGGGCCGATCGATAACGCCATCATCGATCGATATTGTAGATCAAGAATCGAGAAGGCGATTTCATCACAAAAGGCTTTCCCGAGTGCTCGCGCCAAAGACTGATCGATGTGATGATCAATCGATTGATGGGTATCATTAGTCGACTGATGAGTGATCCGTTGGAACTTGACCGACGTGGATCTGGCCGTTGTGAGACAACGACTACAGTACCAGTCGACTGATGGTCACGATTAGTCGACTGATGGATGCGAAATCATCTTGATGCAGGTTATAAATGGAGCTCAAGAGGGAGGATTTCACCAAGACTTTAAGGGAGACTTTGAAGGGGAATTACTGCTGCATTCCAGTTTTTCAAGAGCCAACCAAAGCAAGCAACAAGAAAGCATTCAAAGCAAAGAGTTGTAAAGCGTTCTTTACTTGTATTTCTTAGTGTCTTTGTATTTCTTGTAGTATTACTGTTGTAATAGCTTGTACGAGGTTTCTCCACCTCCGACGTATTGTCGAGAAGAAGTTTAGTTAGTGTCGTGCGCATAACTAGAGCTCAGTGAGCTCGCCCGTGGAGTAGGAATCATTTGGTTCCAAACCACATATATCTTGTGTCTTGTGTGTGATTGTTATTGTTGTTATTTCTATTGTTATTTCACTGCATATATTAACGACAATTGTAGACAAGTATGCAAGAACGATCGTATTCCACCGTACGGCGATTGAGGGCTATTCACCCCCCTCTAGCCGGCCACCATCGACCCTACAAGTGGTATTAGAGCAAAGGAGCTTGTCGAGGACTAATCGCCAACACAAGCACTACAATATGGCCGACTACAACCTCCAACCACCAAAATTCGAAGGAGATTTTCTATGGTGGAGAAGAAAAATGGAGGTATATCTAGAAATCGATTTTGATTTTATGCTAATCTTAGAAAACGGTTTCGAATTGCCTAGTCATGAAAGAAATAGGCAAATTGAGAAGTCAAGGTGGACCCAAGACCAAATCAAGGACTTCAAGACAAATCTCAAGGTAATAAAATTACTTAGTGATTTGATCCCTAACACTATTTAGTCTAGATTGGGTGACTATGGGGATGCAAGGGATCTATGGAATAAGGTAATGAAATTCCAAGAAAATTCCCAACCGGCACAAGTAGAGGAGATTGTCGAGGAAGAAGCACCCACCACATTTGAAGATGTTGATGATTTGGTGGAGACCTCCACCTCTAGCATTGAGGGGGAGGAAAGGATTTCCATTCCGGAGCAAGATCAAAATGAAGCTTCTACCTCCGGAAGGAGTGAAGAATCCTCCACCACCCTAGGTAACTCAAGCATAATGATTTTAAATAAAGATCACATAATATGTTTTGAGTGTAGGGAGAAAGGGCATTACAAGAGTAAATGCTCAAAATTGGATAAGAAGAAAACACCGACACCAAAAGTCAACCCAAAGTCAAAAGATGTTGGAGTCCCCACAACTAGAAGCAAAGAGCACATTGTGTGCTTTAAATGCAATCAAAAGGGACACTACCGAAGCCAATGCCCTAGGGGGAGGAAGAAAGGGCAAGGTGTATCTCATGTAGGGGGAGCTTCCAAAGCTAACCCTAAGGTAAATTTAGTTAATGCACCTTCAATTCCTAGAATTAAAAAGCATGCTAAGAATTATTTTAGTTCTCTTGCAATTATAAATGAAAAGCATGCTAGTAAAAACAAATATTTTTGCTTAGGTGCCAAGCATGTTCATATAACTAAGGATAAACCTAGGACTCATAATTCTAGAAATATTTTACCAACGGAGTCCATTAGGAGAATAGAAGAAAATCTAGGTATTAACCCTAAGAAGGGTAGACACATGCCTAAGAGGAAGAATATTTCCCAAAAACCTAACGAAAAATCAAAATTGGGAAAATTGGAGTTAGAAAACTAAGTCTTGAGGTCAAGACTTGAAAGAATGGAGAAAACCCTTAGAATTATAGAAAGTTCTATTCAAGGGTCAAATACCCAAAAGTCAAGACCTAGGGTTCAAAAACGGTCTAAGGGCAAGGAAGGTTTGGGTCACAAACCTAAGCCCATGAAGACTTATCATAATGTTCCATTTAATTATGGAATAATTTCTAGGTCTAGAAAAACCAAGGCTAATAGGGAAGTTATCCCTAAGTCTAGCCATGGTGTTTGCTTAGTGGCCAAGGACTTAAGGAAAACCAAGAAGGCCACTAAGAAGGTCATTGGGGGAGTTACCTCTAGAGTTGACCTAGGAAAGACCCATTTGACTAAGTCTTCAAAGCCTAAAAGGGTCATTAGGAAGATATCTAGGGAAGTTATCCCTAGTGAATACTTTGTTAACCCAAGGAGCTCCAATAGGTATTGGGTTCCTAGGAGCGTGATTGATTCAAGCTAGATGGGTTAGGGTGTGTCTGTTGGAAATCATGCTTGCCCTCGGAATGCTCATCGGCTCCCATGTCCCCGGATTAAAATTTTCACTAATGAAAACTAATCCGGATGGGATGAGTTTCCTAAGCACAACCAATTCGTCATCGTGCTAATGACTCGAGCAATTGCTTGAACAAACTTGTTGTTCAAGCAATCAACTCTTCTAGTCGGTTAGCCGCGGAAGAGACGACAGACGGATCGCCAGTTTTTGTGTTTGTTTTCGGGGTCCATGATTACCGGGCCTATTGATTTAGTCCATAGAAATCTCACCCTTTGGTAAATCAAAGAAATAAATACTAAGTACATGTGCCCGTTATTATATCGGGATTAAGAGCATGTACAACATAATATCCGAGGTCCGATTCAATTATGTAGTCAGCAATAAATTGAATCACCTCTATGTCGGTCCTGCTCAATACACCTAAGTGTACTAGTGTAACTCTATGTTCAAGATAAAACAATACCAAGCTACACTACAACCATGCCAATGGTTTGTCCAAACCATCTTGGTTGTGAGCCTCTACTTATATTCTACAAGGGACTGATAACATGATCTTCTGTGCCACACCCAAGCACCATGTTATCTACAATGTAAAGTATTAGACAATATGCACATATATAAATAAAGTGCAAACAATGATCATGTGATTCTTATTTCAAAATAAAGATGTTCATACAAAAGAGCTAGGTTTTCAGTATACATCCCAACAGTGTCAACCATAAGTGGATGGGTAGTTAACCTAGCCATTGTAAGTTGACACATTAGGATGTGCCAATATGCCTTAATAAGTTGAAAAATGATTAAATTGGCACAATTAGGTATTAGAGGTATTGGTGTGCCATTTTGGGTTTATGACACACTAGGGGGATAAATGGCATTAAGGCAAAAATGGACTTAGCCTTAGAAATGACAATTTAGATTCAACACTTAGGTATTCTATACCGTAGCATATTTTACTTGCCATGTCATGACATCATTTTCATTTTTATCTCTAAAAATATCATGATCATGTTTAGACTTATTCTTTATATGTCATGTATGCTAAAATGTCATTCACATGCCATGACATCATGATTTTGGCACATGCTTAGTTAAATCATATTTATGCCATAATCATCATCATGCATATAATTAAAATGGAATTAAGGGCTATGGCATGATTTGATGGGAATCAAATAATATTGCCTAGAAATATACATGAGACCATTAAAGAACAAAAGCCCACATCTCACTAGATTAATTGCCTTGTATGTGTTTTACACATCTAGATACAAGTGAGATGTTTAGGAAAAATGAATTAAAGGTTTCAAAAACATTTTGAAAAACCTTGGTGAAGTCTATCTTTTGATAGCTATCACCATTGAATAGGATGATACAAAGAGGGCTCAATATTGAAGCTTTTCTTAATTTTTGGACTTTGTATCAATCTCGCTATTTTGTGGGTAAAATAATTTTCCAATATTTTTCACCCATAAAGATTGTGATAAGTAATATACATACCAAATTTCAAGATTTATCAACTTATGTATTTTTACTTACGAATTTCAGAAATTCATTTATGAAATTCAGCAAACTGCAAATGCAGTTATTAGTCGACTAGCATGAGGACCAGTCGACTGATGACAAGTCCAGTCGACTGGTAGCTGACATAGTCGACTGGCACAGGCTGATTTTGGGTAAATCTTGGTGGTTAGGCCTATGTTCAGCTATGTTTTGGTCCCCTAACCACTCCTAACCCTAGGACATGCTTGGGAGAGCATTAGAAAGGGTGGAAATCCATTGGACATGGATTAGGAGAAGTGTTTAGGGAGAGTATCAATTTTAAGGTGGATGAGAGTTCATTGTTGAACTTTGCCTTAATTTTGATTGGTTAAATGCTCCTATTGGCTTAGGGAATCTCCAAGGACATTGTTGGTGCAATGGTCAAGGGGGAGCAAGCCTCTAGGGGGAGGTATCCATCATGGGAAGATGGATGTGTATTTACTCATGGGAGGAAAATTGAGGGATTGCGCCTCTCTTAAGAGATATGGGATCACTAGAAAGATTGAGGATGTAGCGCCCGCCCTTATCTGCTCTCAGGGCGGCGCTACTTTTACCCCTTTCTTTTTTTTTTCTTTTAAAACATAACACACATGGATCCTTCCACCATCATACTTAAGCATGTTATCATGGCATAAACCTTCTTTTCTACATGCATCACCTATCTTATTCATAGTTAGCATGTTACCATATCTTATCTCATTTCATAACATGCCCAACATAAGGATCCATTCGTGAGTTCTATCATATCAACTTTCTTAAGTAATTGAACAATAACATAACTAAGCAACATCCAACATGGTGCTAATAATTCACAAGTCTTATAAGCGGAAGCAATGTCTTAAGTTGTTAACTGAGCATATAAATATAAGCAGATAGTAATAGGGTCTTTCTCCACCATGCCACTATCACACACACTGGGCCCTTCCTGCTACTTCCTCTAGTTCAGGTTTCCTTGATCTGCAGTATATGGACAACATAAACTATAAGCATATAGCTTAGTAAGATTCTTGCCTACTCACAAAAAAACTACGAACTTCATCAAGCCGTTAGAAACATAAGCATGCTAGCATAAATGGCCTAAGTATTCCATAGTAACACTAATCAACAACATACCACGTAATGAAACCTAAGCATGGCATAGAGTTTACATCAGCATGCTAAGCATAATTAAAACCAAGCAGGGCATAATCTAAACATAAGCATTCATGATATAAATCTTAGACATGCAGGAAGTACATAAACCGAAATGTTCTTAACTTACTATAAGCATCATAACTTAGTAAAATCTAACATGCTTAAAGGACATAATCATAAGCATTTTTAACTTGAGCATAAACATTTGTAATGACATAAATCCTAAACATGCATAAGGTACATAATCACAAGTATTCTTAAACTACGGTAAGCATCATAACTTCATAGAGTCTAACGTGCATAAAGGACATAATCATAAGCATTTTTTTAACTTGAGCATAAACATTTATAATGACATAAATCCTAAACATGCATAAGGTACATAATCACAAGTATTCTTAAACTCAGAAGCATCATAACTTCATAGAGTCTAACATGCATAAAGGACGTAATCATAAGCATTTTTAACTTGAGCATAAACATTTATAATAACATCAATCCTAAACCTGCATAAGGTACATAATCACAAGTATTCTTAAACTTAACCATAAGCATTCACGACATCATAAATTCGAAACATGCATAAAGTACATAGTCACCACATTCTTAAACTTAACTCTAAACATCATAACTTCATAACATCTAAAATGCATAAAGGACGAGTTCGTAAGCATTCATAATCTTTAACATAAGCATACACAATTTCATAAAAGTCTTTTCTTTTCAAAACATATACTTATAGATACTTCAACATCATCATAACTTGTTTGGGGGGCCCCAGGTTAAGTACCACATAATGCGCGTTCCCTAATAGGTCAGTAGCGAGCCACAGACCTACAGAGCAAGACCTCTTACGTCTTACAGTGGCAAGACCTCTTACGCCTTCTTCTTATGTCCCTATGGATTTGATTAACGACCACCGACGGTGGGGGTACTTAACCTCTTACAAAGTAAAATACTTAATTCCTTTCTTTTCTTGTCATATTATAAAGAATGCTCTTGATCCCCAACATAAAAAGGGAAGCATCTTAATCTTATCTTATCATAAGGAGAGCTCTTGATCTCTGAAAGGGAAGCATCTCCATTTTATCTTATCTTAAGGAGAGCTCTTGATCCCTACTTGAAAGGGAAGCATCTCCATCTTATCATAAGGAGAGCTCTTGATCCCTACTTGAAAGGGAAGCATCTCCATCTTATCTCAAGGACACATGCATTCATAACATAAGAGTACCCTAAAGGGGGCCTAAAGTATAAACATGTTCATCACATAAGCATATTTCGTGGCACATTACATCATAAACATGAAGCATATTTCCTTGGCATATTCATGGCATATTAAATCACAAAACATGTTCATCACCTAAGCATATTTCATGGCACATTATATCATAAACATGAAGCATATTTCTTTGGCATATTCATGGCATATTAAATCACAAAGCATGTTCATCACCTAAGCATATTTCATGGCACATTACATCATAAACATGAAGCATATTTCCTAGGCATATTCATGGCATATTAAATCACAAAGCATGTTCATCACCTAAGCATATTTCATGGCACATTACATCATAAACATGAAGCATATTTCCTAGGTACTTCGTTTCAGTTACGTATTGCTCTTCACCGGGCTAAAAGAAGGCGAGTCGCATGGAGAGGAAGAAACTTGCCATCATCATATGTACAGGAGGCCATCACATCTTGAAGAAAGTATCAAGATCAACATATCAAACTAGCAGCCCTTTAGTCACCATCAAGAACCATACTACTCGGATGAAGGATCTTCTTGAGAAATCTTCTTTATTGTATTAGTTTCATTGGTTGGTGAAACTTGTGAGGGCTCAAGCTTGGGTTTGTCCCCTACAATTCATTCATGAAGTCTTATAACTTATCATAGTATCATTAGAAATATTTTTCATGCAGCCCTAACCCTAATTTCATGGGTTGGCCGAAACTTGTGAGGGCTCAAGCTTGGGTTTGTCCCCTAAAATTCATTCATGAAGCCTTATAACCTATCATAGTATCATTTAGAAATATTTTTCATGCAACCCTAACCCTAATTTCATGGGTTGGCCGAAACTTGTAAGGTTAAGATCTTTGGACTTTTGTCACCTAAATCTATTCATGTAGGCATATATCATAACCTAACTTCATAAGGGGGAGCTCTTCATGAAATCCTAACCCTAAACCCTTGGTGGCCGAAACATATAGGGTTAAAACCTTTGGACTTTTGTTACCTAAAGATCCCTACTTGGAGCATACAACCTATAAAAGGTTTCCCTAATAGCATTTTCATGAATCCTAGCCAAAACTTAGTTGGCCGAAACATATAAAGCTCCAAACTTCATATTTCTTTCATGTAATTTATCCTACAAAACTAATATACTGCAGGTGAAGAAATCTTACATCCTTCGCTTGCTTTTGGTGGGTAGTTGACCTTATGGAAGCCAAGAACTAACTTCTTCTTGCTTGGATGAAGTTCGGCCAAAGGTGCAAATGGAGAGGGGGAGCAAGATGGTTTTGGTGAGGATGAAGAGGAGAGGAAGAAGTGGCCAAATGGGAACTTCCTTCTTCTTTATAAAGGGAGGAAGAGAAGTTTCTCTTTTCTTTTCCATGCCCCTTCATTTACCCTCATCACCCTTATCTATAATTCCCCTCTTCTCTTAATGATACAATCCTATTGGGCTTATGGTTAGTGGGTGCATCTATAGGGCTTGGCTATCTCTAGAGGTTTGGGGTTCAATTCCTAGGCCTTGCATCTCTTTTTGGCTATTTCCTTTTATTTTCGGAAAACCCACATAAAGCCCATTATCGTAAAGCCAAAAATTCTCGTAAAATTGCTGGAGACTTTTACGGCGTTATAATCCTCATACCTTGTAAAGGTTTCAGTCCTCGAAACTTTAAAACAATTACGGGTACTTCGCTTCATGTCCTCCTCTGCTCCTGTAGCTTCCTCGTATCGTTGATTACGCCACAGGACCTTTACTAAGGGCACCTCTTTGTTCCTTAGCCTCTTGACTTCTCGGTCTAGTATCTGGATAGGCCGACTTTTCATACTCAGGTCCTCTTGAACTGGTACAGTTTGTGGCTCGATCACTTGGTCCACACTGGATAAGCATTTCTTGAGCACAGAGTCATGGAACACGTCGTGTATAGCCGACATCTCTTGTGGAAGCTCCAGCTTGTAAGCTACCTTGCCCACTCTTTGCAATATCGGATACGGTCCTACGTAGCGTGGATTCAGTTTACCCTTCCTTCCGAATCTCATCACTCCCTTCATAGGGGTCACTTTGAGGAATACCAGGTCCCCGACTTCGAATTCTAACGGTCTACGCCGCATATCGACATAGCTCTTTTGTCGGCTCTGAGCAGTTTCGATTCTTTGACGGATATTCTGTATAGCGCGGGTGGTATTGTCACTAATATCGGCCCGAAAACCCATTTCCCTCCTTTCACCACCCTCGTACCAACAGATAGGAGACCTGCATCTTCTCCCGTATAGAGCTTCATATGGTGCCATTCCAATAGTAGCACGTAATGCTGTTGTAAGCAAATTCGCAAGCAAAAATATCGGCACAGCTCCTTAAAGTCTAGGGCACAAGCCGCAACATATCTTCCGGACTGGTTCACTCTTTTCAGTCGTGCGAGGATGAAACGATCTTTGAATCTCAACTTAGTGCCAAGAGCCTTCTGAACACATTCCCAGAAATGGGAGGTAAAACGGCCATCACGGTCAGAAATAATAGCCTTAGGCACTCCATGTAATTTGATAATTTCCTTGACATATAATTGAGCTAGTTGCTCGTAGAATAAGTCATCTTAATTGCCAGAAATGGCGGACTTTGTCAACCGGTCTATGATTACCCATATAGCATCGTAACCATTTGTTATCCCGGCAATCCCAAGATAAAATCCATAGATATTTCTTTCCATTTCCACTCTGGAATCTGTATCGGCTGCAGTAATCCCCTAGGTTTCTGGTGTTCTGCCTTCACCTTCTGGCAGGTCAGACAAGTGTTGACGTACTGAGCCACATCCCTTTTCATGCCGGACCACCAAAATTTATCCCTTAAGTCGATACATTTTGTTAGATCCAGATGCATGGTATAAGGTGTTCCATGGGATTCCTCGAGTATCTTCTTAGTAATTCGGATCGTTCGGAATGCATGGCGATCTGGAAGTATAATACTTCGCCATCCATTATCCCTTCCTTCGGACTTCTGTTTGATTTTACGGATATACGAATCACCATCTTGCTTTCCCAATATATCGGCGAACAACGTCGGCGCTATAGTCATGGTGGAAAGTTGTCGAAATAATCTCTATTCCGTAATTCATTATATCCCTTTTGGGCTGCGATAGCATTGATAAGACATCAAGCGGCACCGGACTTTACGCTCAAGTGCATCCGCCACTTTGTTGGCCTTCCGAGATGATAGAATATCTCACAATCATAATCTTTGACTAGCTCGAGCCATCTGCGTTGCCTCATATTTAGGTCTTTGAGTGAAGAAATATCTCGCACTGCTGGTCCAGTGTATAAATCCTGCACCGAGTTCCGTATAAGTAGTGCCTCCATATTTTCAGAGCGAACACCACGGCTGCTAGTTCTAAGTCATGGGTAGGATAATTTCTTTCGTGCTCCTTGAGCTGTCTAGAGGTGTAAGCGATAACCTTGCCATTTTGCATGAGTACAGCTCCGAGCCCCAGTTTAGAAGCGTCACTATACATATCGAAGCTTTCATTATCTTCAGGGAGAGTCAGAATGGGAGCGCTGGTTAGTCTCCTCTTGATTCAAGAAACTCCTCTCACGTCC
Source organism: Wurfbainia villosa (assembly GCA_025175895.1). NCBI lineage: Eukaryota > Viridiplantae > Streptophyta > Magnoliopsida > Zingiberales > Zingiberaceae > Wurfbainia > Wurfbainia villosa. The sequence continues at coordinate 57,876,127 of CM046005.1, forward strand.
TCGATCCATTTGTATTGATGGTCCTTTTGGTGAGGGTCGTCATAGAGAAGTCCTCTACAAATTTTCTGTAATAGCCTGCTAGCCCGAGAAAACTTCTGACTTTACTCGCATTCCTTGGCCTATTCCAGTTCCTTACAGCTTCAATCCTTATTGGGTCTACCATGAGTCCTTCTTTAGAGACGACATGACCCAAGAACGACACTTGATTGAGCCAAAACTCACATTTGGAGAATTTTGCATATAGTTGCTCTTTCTGAAGAACCTGTAGTACAGTCTTCAGATGTTTAGCATGCTCTTCTTGGTTTCTCGAGTAGATAAGAATATCGTCGATGAAAATGATTACATATTTGTCGAGGAAGGCTGAGAATACTCGATTCATCAGGTCCATGAACATCGCAGGAGCATTGGTTACTTCGAAGGGCATAACTATGAACTCATAATGTCCGTATCTCGTCCGGAAGGCCGTCTTCGGAATATCACCGGGCTTTAATTTTACTTGATGATAGCCAGACCTGAGATCGATCTTGGAAAAGACAGTAGCTCCCTTCAGTTGGTCGAACAGGTCATCGATCCTGGGAAGGGGGTACCTATTCTTGATGGTCACGTTGTTCAGTGCCCGGTAGTCTATACACATTCGCATAGATCCATCCTTTTTCTTTATGAACAACACTGGAGCTCCCCATGGTGAGTGACTGGGACGGATAAATCCCTGGTCAAGTAACTCCTGTAGCTGTTTCTGAAGTTCTTTCAACTCAGTCGGCGCCATACGGTAAGGTGCCTTGGAGATCGGATTAGTTCCGGGAATCAATTCGATCTCGAACTCAATTTCTCTATCAGGTGGTAATCCAGGTAGGTCATCAGAATACCTCGGATGGTCACATACCACTCGACCTCTTCTATTTTCTCGGTTCTTTGCGGATATGGTATCACCACATGGGCTAGAAATCCGTGCATCCATTTTCTAGCATTTTTCGGGCTTTTAGCGCCGATAAAAATTTCCTGTTCCTTTCTTTGACTCCCGATAAACTCAAATGAAACCTCTCTTGGTGAAGGTCACCCTCCGCTTATGGCACTCAATTGAAGCACCGTACTTGTGCGTAAAATCCATGCCCAATATAACATCATAGTCCCACATATCTAGGACTATCAGTCACAATAGAGCTCCGTCTCATCTGCGAGTCTAATTTGTGCGGCGCACAGAATATGGGTGGATGGCATCACTTCTCCCGAAGGTAACGTTGTTAAGAATTTATAGTCCAAGACTTGGGGATGCCTATCTATATTTCTTGTGAAAGGCGTAGAGATGAACGAATGGGTTGCCCCAGTGTCAAATAACACAGTAGCATACCTTGATGAAAATAAATATCCGACTGACAGGATAACCGCCGAGGCACTCGCCACATCTTCCCCGTGAGGAGAACACTCGCATTTGTCCCAAGGCGGGCTTCAGTCTCCCTTGGCTTATCTGGGACCTCTATCATAGCTTTGATCTGGTGAAGCTGTGGAGGAGCTCCTGCATCGACATACTATCACGAGAAGGTGCCTGAACTCGGGTAGGGCCGTTCCAAGCTATGTGCCCCTCCAGTCCACAGTTGTAACACTTCCTCGTGCCCTGACGACATTCCCCCGGATGCTTCTTCCCACAGTAGGACAACAGATACCCGATCTGTTGCTCGGGCCCCCTTTTGGGCCATTCCAATGTTTCTTCTTGCCACTGCGATCCCTCTTCCAGCTAGTATTCTGAGATTTCAGATCTCCGGTCCGCGCCTTACTCTGCTGACTGATGTTGTTCAGGTAGTGCTCGGTGACGATGCTCTTGAATAGCTCTTCTGGCAGGGTCGATTGACTCCGGCGGCCACATTCATGGCTATCTCCGGTCGTAACATTTTCAGGAGGAGTCTGATCCTCTCCTTTCGATCGACTAACTGCAGAGGCGACGTGCGGTCGGTTGAACCTTTTCATAGCTTCACTAACTGATAGATCGCCTTGTCGGAACTCGAGGAACTCATCGTAGTGCTTATTTGTGATCCGTCTCTGAAAGAACTCCTCGAAGAACTCCGCTTCAAAATCTGTCCACCTCATTTGATTTACTTGTCTCTTTTCTTTGACTCTCTCCCACCACATCCTTGCATCTCCTGAAGACAACGAGGCACATTTTATCTTTTCGTGCTCGCCAATCCAAAGCAGCTCCACGATGCTCTCAACTGCTTTGAACTGTGCTTGGGCATCCCATGGTTGCCGGCACTGAAATTTTCGCTTCACTCGCATCAATCGGATAGGCTTTTGGCGGGCCCCTGGCAAGATTGATTAGCGGTGCTTGCACCATAGTGGTCATGTTAGGAGTTACGTTCTGCATCCCTGGCGTGGTGCTAGGGTTCCCTTGTTGATTCGTGAGAGCATTGATAACCAGCTGTTGTTCTGCGACCGACTTAGCTCGGTAACTACATGCATCAAACCGTGGGGTCGAGTCATTCCCTCTAGCACTACGTCTCCCATTCATGTTATCTAAGTGATAAATAAATAATTTAATTAAGGTGTTATTATAATTTCTACTCCTATAAAGGCATCTAACATCCCATATCATAAACAAGGTAAGGTATCCTTTCTAGTGATACTTCTAGGTTGGAGTCATGTTTCCATCGATAAAGCTTGGTCGTATACTATCTAAGTCACAACTATGATTCCATTATACTAAACAGAGGTATTATTTCTATCTAAATCTCAAGTGTGAGTCCATTCTACTAAAGCATGATGAGGTATTATTTCATTCTAGATAGAAGACATTCTTCATTATAAAGGAAACTTAAGTATGCATAAAATTACTTACTTGGAAATAGCAGGATGGAGGCTTGATGTGTGATAGTGGAAAGGTGAACCCGCTCTGATACCACCTGTAGCGCCCGCCCTTATCTGCTCTCGTATGCGCTACTTTACCCCTTTCTTTTTTTTTTTCTTTAAAACATCACACATGGATCCTTCCACCATCATACTTAAGCATGTTATCATGGCATAAACCTTCTTTTCTACATGCATCACCTATCTTATTCATAGTTAGCATGTTACCATATCTTATCTCATTTCATAACATGCCCAACATAAGGATCCATTCGTGAGTTCTATCATATCAACTTTCTTAAGTAATTGAACAATAACATAACTAAGCAACATCCAACATGGTGCTAATAATTCACAAGTCTTATAAGCGGAAGCAATGTCTTAAGTTGTTAATTGAGCATATAAATATAAGCAGATAGTAATAGGGTCTTTCTCCACCATGCCACTATCACACACACTGGGCCCTTCCTGCTACTTCCTCTAGTTCAGGTTTCCTTGATCTGCAGTATATGGACAACATAAACTATAAGCATATAGCTTAGTAAGATTCTCGCCTACTCACAAAAAAACTACGAACTTCATCAAGCCGTTAGAAACATAAGCATGCTAGCATAAATGGCCTAAGTATTCCATAGTAACACTAATCAACAACATACCACGTAATGAAACCTAAGCATGGCATAGAGTTTACATCAGCATGCTAAGCATAATTAAAACCAAGCAGGGCATAATCTAAACATAAGCATTCATGATATAAATCTTAGACATGCAGGAAGTACATAAACCCAAATGTTCTTAACTTACTATAAGCATCATAACTTAGTAAAATCTAACATGCTTAAAGGACATAATCATAAGCATTTTTAACTTGAGCATAAACATTTGTAATGACATAAATCCTAAACATGCATAAGGTACATAATCACAAGTATTCTTAAACTACTGTAAGCATCATAACTTCATAGAGTCTAACGTGCATAAAGGACATAATCATAAGCATTTTTTAACTTGAGCATAAACATTTATAATGACTTAAATCCTAAACATGCATAAGGTACATAATCACAAGTATTCTTAAACTACTGTAAGCATCATAACTTCATAGAGTCTAACATGCATAAAGGACGTAATCATAAGCATTTTTAACTTGAGCATAAACATTTATAATAACATCAATCCTAAACATGCATAAGGTACATAATCACAAGTATTCTTAAACTTAACCATAAGCATTCACGACATCATAAATTCGAAACATGCATAAAGTACATAGTCACCACATTCTTAAACTTAACTCTAAACATCATAACTTCATAACATCTAAAATGCATAAAGGACGAGTTCGTAAGCATTCATAATCTTTAACATAAGCATACACAATTTCATAAAAGTCTTTTCTTTTCAAAACATATACTTATAGATACTTCAACATCATCATAACTTGTTTGGGGGGCCCCAGGTTAAGTACCACATAATGCGCGTTCCCTAATAGGATGGGATAGTGAGCCACCAGACCTACCAGAGCAAGACCTCTTACGTCTTACCAGGACAAGACCTCTTACGTCTTCTTATGTCCCTATGGATTTGATTAACGACCACCTGACGGGTCGGGTACTTAACCTCTTACAAAGTAAAATACTTAATTCCTTTCTTTTATTGTCATATTATATAGAATGCTCTTGATCCCCAACATAAAAAGGGAAGCATCTTAATCTTATCTTATCATAAGGAGAGCTCTTGATCCCTACTTGAAAGGGAAGCATCTCCATTTTATCTTATCTTAAGGAGAGCTCTTGATCCCTACTTGAAAGGGAAGCATCTCCATCTTATCATAAGGAGAGCTCTTGATCCCTACTTGAAAGGGAAGCATCTCCATCTTATGTCAAGGACACATGCATTCATAACATAAGAGTACCCTAAAGGGGGCCTAAAGTATAAACATGTTCATAACATAAGCATATTTCGTGGTGTTAGTTAAAGCCCTAGAACCAATCATGTGATGGTTGAATAGGGAACATTTTGTATCATATTCTATAAAGGCAAAGGATTGGTTATTATATTTACATCTTGCTTGTGCCAGCTAATTTAAATATAATAATGCCCTAGAAAAGTAGGTTCTTATCTACAGCACATCAATTGGCAGAATTGATTATGAGAGGCTGTAGAGAACACTTTCCTAAATGTTCCTAGTCGAGTATTAATATGCAAGGGCAATATTAATACATAAAGACTAGCATGTAGGTCAATTGATGACTTGATCTCACAAGTCATGGATATATGATATCAAGTTGACACATGGATATATATTGGAGAATATATACTGAACTGACCCGCCATGAGAAAGTTTCATGGATCGTTATATGAGTGTCATAAACTTTCTCATGTGACTATTGGTATGAATAGTCCTTAGACCTGAAGTCACTACGGTTCCCTACATAAGGAGTTATGTACTTTGGTATCGTCAAACGTCACCCGTAACAGGGTGGACCATAAAGGCGATTACTAGGTATGTAACAAATTATGCGGAGGGATGTGAGTGATGTAGATGGGATCTATCCCTTCCATATGACGGGAGTGATATCGGTGGGCCCCTTGATTGAGTAGAACTACTAAAACGCATGGCCATGCTCGAATGAGTCAATATGAGATATTGAGCTCATTTGTTTGAGTTAGTTTACTCAGGATCAAGAAACACATAGATTGATCGAGGATGACACGGTCTATGCCTCATTGATCAACTGATATCAAGGATAGAAGGACACGGTCATATATTATAGTAGTCACTAAAGGTTAGTCGGATCTTGACTTATCTCAGAACTTGGGTAGCAATGATGTATTGCTAGATGCCGCCATCGCTTGTGTATCTAAAAGAGTTTAGGTCCACCGCCAACGCTATGAGAGCCTATAGGTCACACACAAAGAGCATGATAATTAGAGGAATTAGAGTATTCTAGTTTGACTAGAATAATATGGGAATAAGCTTAAGTACAAAATGGTTTTTGGACTTTAAGCTTAATGAGAATTTTAGCTAATTGATTTAATGAGATTAATTCAATATGTTACCTTATTGATTTAATAAGATTAATTCAATATGATAACATAAGCTTAATTGAATTAATAAGATTAATTCAATATGATAACATAAGCTTAATTGAATTAATAAGATTAATTCAACATGCATGAATGCCACATAAGAATGCCACATAAGCATGCCACATAAGCATGCCACCTAAGCATCCACCTAAGCTAGTTAAGGTGGAAGGAAACAAAATGGTTTTGTCTCCTTAAGTGGCCGGCCAAACAAGGAAGCCAAATCCCTTTTGAGTGTGTCTCAATGCAATGGATTGCATTGAATGTGAAGGAGGTGGAAGGGTTTTTCCAACCCTATAAAAGGCTCCATGGAGTGGCCGGCCATAGAGAGTTTTTTGGTGTTGTGGTTGTGAGAGAGCTTGGTGGAAGCTTTAGTTGTGTGGGTTTGTGAGTATAGGCTAGCAAGAAGAGGAGTCTTCTTCTTCCTTTCTCCTTTTCCCTCTCTTCCTCTCCTTTAGGGACTTCTCTAGCAAGAAGTAAAGGAGAGCTCTTCTAGTTTTCCTTTTGTGAGACAAGAGCGTGCTCGTGTGGATACGTATAGAGGCACGGACACTTGAACGTGCTAAAGATCCAACAAACCGAAAGGAAAAGTGGGATTGCAAAGGGCACGCAACAAAGGTAGAACTCTCCTATAAGATAGGCTTGGTTTAGAGAAATTTATTTTATACGAGTTTGCTTTCGCATGGATCACTTGGAAGGGATCCTATTTTCCGTTGCGCATATGCCATTTGGCATACGAGAATTCCCTACAGTGGTATCAGAGCCACTTGCGAAAGATCGTATAAAAATAGGTTTTCTCTATTTTATATGTGATATAGAAGTAGGATAAATTTTATTATGAGTTGATAATTGCATTAGCAAATTTTCAAACATAATAAAATATCCAATGTCTTTTAAAAGTTAAAATGACATGGTGCATGGTTATGGCCTAGTCCCAAAAAGTTTGTGATTGTGTGTTGTAATTCTTAATACGGCTGCGTGTCGTGCCTTTCTCCTAATATTCTTGTTGTAAAATTAGTTTTAGACTAATGTAACTCAGTATTTCTCCTTTGTAATGTACAAAACAAGGATGGAGGGTCCATTGGAAGATGAGGTTACAAGGAGGAAGTCAACACACAAGACAACCAAAAGGAAGCACTTAGGAGAAGATGCTATCCCTAGGTTGACCAATCAATCTTTTCATTGGCTTGAGAAGATTGTAGAATAAGGGCCATAACCATGACACGTTAGTTTAATATGTATGTGATGCATGTTAGTTTAGCTTGTATGTGATGCATGATTAGTTTAGCTTATATATATATGCTAATATGTATATGATACATGTTTATTTCTTAATAAGTCTAAACGATATGCCTACCAAAGTTGGTACTCACTACTTCCTCGATCATTTGTTATTGGGTTTGCCAAAGCAAAGCAATGCATTTTATCTTGGAGGGGTGCGAGTGGACAATCGTGATGTCCCGCTATCGTCTTAGTTAAGACTTAATTAAGTGTTTTCTTAATTGGTTAAGAAAGTAGAGGCATATATTAGCTTTGAACATAAGTGTTAACATTAGTTTTGTGTGATTTAACATCGGCCTTTGTCTTAGAAGTGGTCGTTGCTGATATCCAAGAAGGCCTCGTGCCTCGCCACACCGGAAGTCGGGTTTAGGAATAAACACTAAACTAATCTAAAACTTAACCAAAGCTATTAAAGAGTTACATCAGATGTAATTGGCAAAAGATTGCCTACCTAATTATACTACGTCTTGGGCGATTAGCCAAAGCTAACTCAAGACAATTATGATGTGGATCTTTATCCCATATAAATTTATAGCTAAATAGTAGCTATGAGAATTTAGTGGGAGCCTCATTTAATTAAAGGCCTAATTAAATGATTTAGGTATGATACTTAACTTTGCATTTTAATGTTGTAGATCACCATGTCATCTAACACGAAACACCCCCTCAACTTGCGATCTGTCCTTGAGAAGGACAAGCTCAATGGAGCAAACTTTCTTGACTGGTATAGGAACTTGAGGATTATCCTCAAGCAAGAACGCAAACTATATGTCCTAGAGCAGTCTACCCCTGAAATACCCACTCTACGCTCACTTTGAAAAGATGCTTATAAGAAGCATCAAGATGACGCATTAGATGTGTCATGCCTTATGCTTGCCACCATGAACTCTGAGCTTCAGAAGCAACATGAGAACATGGATGCCTATGATATGGTTGAGCATTTGAAACAACTATATCAAGGACAAGCTAGGCACGAGCGTTTTGAAGTGTCTAAGGCTCTTTTTGCATGCAAGATGCAAGAAGGAACACCTGTAGGAACTCACGTACTCAAAATGATTGGGTACATTGAGAACCTTGAAAGACTAGGTTTTCCACTGAGCCAAGAATTGGCAACCGATGTTATCCTGCAATCGTTGCCGGAAGCATATAATCAATTCGTCATGAATTATAACATGAATGAAATTGATAAACCTTTGCCTGAGATTCTCAAAGATGTTAAGAACACAACCAAATCTCAAGAAGAAAGTTAGTAATGTACTAATGGTCAAGAAGGACAAAGGTAAGCGCAAAGGCAAGGGTAAGACCCAAGCCAAAGGCAAGGCCAATTCATCCACTTCAAAGGGTAAAGGTAAAGTACCTAAGGAAGGGATCGCTTCCATTATGTAAGATCGACACCGAAGCGGAACGCAAAGTCTACCTTGAGGAAGTAAAGAACAAGAGAAGTGGGACTTCGCCTCGGTATACGTTATAGAAGTTAATCTATCTATTTCTTCTACATGGGTATTAGATACGGATGTGCATCTCACATTTGTACTAATGTGCAGGATAGAAATAGTAGAATAATGGCAAAAGGAGAAGAAGACCTACGAGTAGGCAATGGAGCAAAAGATGCTGCTGTAGCTGTAGGAACATATTCTTTTTCTTTGCCCACTGGGCTAATCTTATAAATAGAGGACTGCTTCTATGTACGCATTAACAAAGAACATAATTTACGTATCTTGTTTAGACAAGAAAAACTTTTCTTTATAATAAAGGACAAATGTTGTTCCATTTATTTAAATGAAATGTTCTATTGTAATGCACCACTTATGAATGGTCTCTATGTTCTAGATTTAGATCCCCCAATTTATCACGTACATACCAAGCGGTTCAAATCGAATGATTTGAACCAGACATATCTCTGGCACTGTCGCCTAGGTCACATAAATGAAAAACGCATATCCCAACTCCATAAAGATGGATTATTGGACTCATTTGATTTTGAATCATATGAGGTATGCGAGTCTTGTCTTTTAGGAAAGATGACTAAAACTCCATTTAGTGGACATGGCGCGAGAGCGACGGATTTGTTAGGACTCATACATACCGATGTATGTGGCCCTTTCAATGTCGGCTGAGGAGGCTATAAGTACTTTATTACTTTCACTGATGATATGAGTAGATTTGACTACTTATATTTGATGAGACATAAGTCAGAATCCTTTGAAAAGTTCAAAGAATTCAAGAATGAAGTACAAAACCAACTTGGTAAGCGTATTAAGCTACTTCGATCAGATCGAGGTGGTGAATACCTTAGTCAAGAGTTTTGTGATCACTGGTGAGTGTGGGATAATATCCCAACTCACTCCACCGAACACCACAATGGAATGGTGTATCTGAGAGGAGAAATCGTACTCTATTAGATATGGTACGATCAATGATGAGCCAGACTGATCTACCTACTTCCTTTTGGGGTTTAGCTCTAGAGACAGCCGCTTTCACACTTAATCGCGTTCCATCAAAAGCCGTAGAAAAGACACCATATACGATATGGACCGGGAAGAGTCCCAAAATGTCTTTTATAAAGATTTGGGGTTGTGAAGCTTACGTTAGACGTCAAGTCTCAGATAAACTAGGACCCAAATCAGATAAGTGTTATTTTGTAGGATATCCCAAGGAAACTAAGGGATATTACTTTTACAATCCCACACTTGGCAAGGTGTTTGTTGTCAGAAATGCTGTCTTTCTAGAAAGAGAATTTATTTCTAGAAATACTAGTGGGAGTAAAATTCATCTTGAAGAAGTTCAAGATGATGATAACACTAAGGCTTCGATGGAAAATGAACAGGAACCACAAAGTGTTGTGGATGAGGAAATTGTTGCCCAAAGAGTTGTGGAGCAAACACCTGTTCAAGTAGACCAACCTCTTCATAGATCTGATAGGATCCGTCGTCAACCTGAGAGATATTCTTTTCTCTTGACTGACAACTGTGAGGTATTGCTTGTCGATCTTGACGAGCCTACATCCTATCAAGAAGCTATGATGAGCCCAGATTCTGAGAAATGGCTAGAGGCCATGAGATCCGAAATGGAATCCATGTACACTAACTAAGTATGGACTTTGGTTGATCCACCTGAAGGGGTAAAACCCATTGGGTGTAAGTGGGTCTTTAAAGTAAAGACTGACATGGATGGTAATAAGCATACCTATAAAGGTAGATTGGTGGCTAAAGGATTCAAACAAATTCATGGTATTGACTATGAAGAAACCTTTTCACCAGTTGCGATGCTTAAATCCATTCGGATCATACTTGCTATTGCAGCCTACCATGATTATGAGATCTGGCAGATGGATGTCAAAACCGCTTTTCTGAATGGAAAGCTACTCGAGGATGTGTACATGACACAACCTGAGGGTTTTGAAGATCCAAAGCATCCTGGAAAGGTATGCAAACTGCAAAGGTCCATTTATGGACTAAAGCAAGCCTCTCGAAGCTGGAATCTTCGATTCGATGATGCAATCAAAGAGTTTGGTTTCATCAAAAAATGAAGATGAGCCTTGTGTCTACAAGAGAAATAGTGGGAGCACAGTTGTATTTCTTGTCTTGTATGTAGATGACATACTTCTCATCGGAAATGATATTCCCTCACTCCAATCTGTGAAGATGTGGTTAGGGAATTGTTTCTCGATGAAGGACTTAGGTGAAGCTGCCTATATTCTAGGCATCAAGATCTATAGAGATAGATCTAGAAGATTACTTGGCCTAAGTCAGAGTACATACATTGATAAAGTGCTAGATCATTTTGCTATGCAAAATTCTAAGAAAGGGTTTATGCCTTTATCACATGGTGTGAGTCTTTCAAGACTCAATGTCCTCTTCTAAGGAGGAGAGATCGCATGGATAAGATCCCTTATGCATCACCTATAGGGTCTATCATACGCCATGCTTTGTACTGCTCGACGCCTCGTATGCTTTGAGCATGACGAGTAGATACTCGGATCCAGTGAAAGTCATCGATAGCGATCAAAAATATTCTTAAGTACTTACGAAGAACGAAAGAATATTTCCGATATTGGAGGCAATGAGGAGCTAGTGTAAAGGGTTACAGTGATGCAAGCTTCCAAACATACAAGGATGACTATAGATGTAATCGTAGTGCGTGTTTTGCCGAATGGTGGAGTGAGTCGAAGAGTTCAAAGCAGACACAGCTTCGATTCTACAATGGCCGAGTATATTGCGCATCCGATGCAAGAAAGGAGGGTTTGGCTCGTAAGTTCATCGCTGAACTTGGGGTAGTTCCTAGCATTGCAGATCCAATAGACCTCTATTGTGACAACAATGGGGCTATTAGCGAGCTGAACCTCTCGATCACACGACTAAACACATAACGCGGCGCTCCATCTCATTCGAGAGATCATCGATAGAGGAGATGTGAGGATATGCAGAGTACCGATGTAAGCTTAACATCGCAGATCCATTGACCAAGGCTTTGGCACAGAGGAAGCATGATGGTCACACTAGGTCACTAGGTATTAGATATCATAGTGATTGGTACTAGTGCTAGTGCGAGATTGTTAGTTAAAGCCCTAGAACCAATCATGTGATGGTTGAATAGGGAACATTTTGTATCATATTCTATAAAGGCAAAGGATTGGTTATTATATTTACATCTTGCTTGTGCCACTAATTTAAATATAATAATGCCCTAGAAAAGTAGGTTCTTATCTACAAAGACATCAATCGCGTAATTGATTATGAGAGGTCAGAGAGAACACTTTCCTAAATGTTCTAGTCGAGTATTAATATGCAAGGGCAATATTAATACATAAAGACTAGCATGTAGGTCAATTGATGACTTGATCTCACAAGTCATGGATATATGATATCAAGTTGACACATGGGTATATATTGGAGAATATATACCGAATCGACCCGCCATGAGAAAGTTTCATGGATCGCTATATGAGTGTCATAAACTTTCTCATGTGACTATTGGTATGAATAGTCCTTAGACCAAGTCACTACGGTTCCTACATAAGGAGTTATGTACTTTGGTATCACAAACGCCACCCGTAATAGGTGGACCATAAAGGCGACATCGGGTAACAAATTATGCGGAGGGATGTGAGTGATGTAGATGGGATCTATCCCTTTCCATATGACGCGGGAGTGATATCGGTGGGCCCTTGATTGAGTAGAACTACTAAAACGCATGGCTATGCTCGAATGAGTCAATATGAGATATTGAGCTCATTTGTTTGAGTTAGTTTACTCAGGATCAAGAAACACATAGATTGATCGAGGATGACACTATGCCTCATTGATCAATATATCAAGGATAGAAGGACACGGCCATATACTATAGTAGTCCGCGAGGAAGGTTAGTCGGATCTTGACTTATCTGCGTAACTTGGGTAGCAATGATGTATTGCTAGATGCCGCTCATTGCTTGTGTATCTAAAAGAGTTTAGATCCACTGCCAACGTTATGAGAGCCTATAGGGTCACACACAACGAGCAGGATCAGTAGAGGAATTAGAGTATTCTAGTTTGACTAGAATAATATGGGAATAAGCTTAAGTACAGAATGGTTTTTGGACTTTAAGCTTAATGAGAATTTTAGCTAATTGATTTAATGAGATTAATTCAATATGTTACCTTATTGATTTAATAAGATTAATTCAATATGATAACATAAGCTTAATTGAATTAATAAGATTAATTCAATATGATAACATAAGCTTAATTGAATTAATAAGATTAATTCAACATGCATGAATGCCACATAAGAATGCCACATAAGCATGCCACATAAGCATGCCACCTAAGCATCCACCTAAGCTAGTTAAGGTGGAAGGAAACAAAATGGTTTTGTCTCCTTAAGTGGCCGGCCAAACAAGGAAGCCAAATCCCTTTTGAGTGTGTCTCAATGCAATGGATTGCATTGAATGTGAAGGAGGTGGAAGGGTTTTTCCAACCCTATAAAAGGCTCCATGGAGTGGCCGGCCATAGAGAGTTTTTTGGTGTTGTGGTTGTGAGAGAGCTTGGTGGAAGCTTTAGTTGTGTGGGTTTGTGAGTATAGGCTAGCAAGAAGAGGAGTCTTCTTCTTCCTTTCTCCTTTTCCCTCTCTTCCTCTCCTTTAGGGACTTCTCTAGCAAGAAGTAAAGGAGAGCTCTTCTAGTTTTCCTTTTGTGAGACAAGAGCGTGCTCGTGTGGATACGTATAGAGGCACGGACACTTGAACGTGCTAAAGATCCAACAAACCGAAAGGAAAAGTGGGATTGCAAAGGGCACGCAACAAAGGTAGAACTCTCCTATAAGATAGGCTTGGTTTAGAGAAATTTATTTTATACGAGTTTGCTTTCGCATGGATCACTTGGAAGGGATCCTATTTTCCGTTGCGCATATGCCATTTGGCATACGAGAATTCCCTACACGTGGCACATTACATCATAAACATGAAGCATATTTCCTTGGAATATTCATGGCATATTAAATCACAAAACATGTTCATCACCTAAGCATATTTCATGGCACATTACATCATAAACATGAAGCATATTTCTTTGGCATATTCATGGCATATTAAATCACAAAGCATGTTCATCACCTAAGCATATTTCATGGCACATTACATCATAAACATGAAGCATATTTCCTAGGCATATTCATGGCATATTAAATCACAAAGCATGTTCATCACCTAAGCATATTTCATGGCACATTACATCATAAACATGAAGCATATTTCCTAGGCATATTCATGGCATATTAAATCATAAAACTTGTTCATCACATAGCCTAACTACATAAGGGGGGGGGGTGTTTTCATGAAGCCCTAACCCCAAAACCAATATTGGCCGAAACCTGTAAGGTATTCCAACATGGCAGTGTTTAGTCACCTAAAACTCCTACATGAGGCATACAACATCCCCTAGTTCCCTTAGAAGCCTTTTTCTTGCAACCCTAACCCTAGTTTCATTGGTTGGCCGAAACTTGTGAGGGGCTCAAGCTTGGGTTTGTCCCCTACAATTCATTCATGAAGTCTTATAACTTATCATAGTATCATTAGAAATATTTTTCATGCAATTCTAACCCTAATTTCATGGGTTGGCCGAAACTTGTGAGGGCTCAAGCTTGGGTTTGTCCCCTAAAATTCATTCATGAAGCCTTATAACCTATCATAGTATCATTTAGAAATATTTTTCATGCAACCCTAACCCTAATTTCATGGGTTGGCCGAAACTTGTAAGGTTAAGATCTTTGGACTTTTGTCACCTAAATCTATTCATGTAGGCATATATCATAACCTAACTTCATAAGGGGGAGCTCTTCATGAAATCCTAACCCTAAACCCTTGGTGGCCGAAACATATAGGGTTAAAACCTTTGGACTTTTGTTACCTAAAGATCCCTACTTGGAGCATACAACCGTTAAAAGGTTTCCCTAATAGCATTTTCATGAATCCTAGCCCAAAACTTAGTTGGCCGAAACATATAAAACTCCAAACTTCATATTTCTTTCATGTAATTTATCCTACAAAACTAATATACTGCAGGTGAGGAAATCTTACATCCTTCGCTTGCTTTTGGTGGGTAGTTGACCTTATGGAAGCCAAGAACTAACTTCTTCTTGCTTGGATGAAGTTCGGCCAAAGGTGCAAATGGAGAGGGGGAGGAAGATGGTTTCGGTGAGGATGAAGAGGCGAGGAAGAAGTGGCCAAATGGGAACTTCCTTCTTCTTTATAAAGGGAGGAAGAGAAGTTTCTCTTTTCTTTTCCATGGCCCTTCATTTACCCTCATCACCCTTATCTATAATTCCCCTCTTCTCTTAATGATATAATCCTATTGGGCTTATGGTTAGTGGGTGCATCTATAGGGCTTGGCTATCTCTAGAGGTTTGGGGTTCAATTCCTAGGCCTTGCATCTCTTTTTGGCTATTTCCTTTTATTTTCGGAAAACCCACATAAAGCCCATTATCATAAAGCCAAAAATTCTCGTAAAATTGCTAGAGACTTTTTACGGGCGTTACAGAGGACATGCCAAGGGGAAGATTGTAAGATCTCATTGGGATATGAGACATTGAAACCCTTGAGGACCTTTTTGATGTAATGTCAAAAAGGGGGAGAAGTTGCCAAGTTACCAATTAGGTTTCAATGGAATTCTCATTGGGATGTGAGAATTGCCAATATGAGAGAATTAGTAGACTTGAGATGGTAGTTTTGTCAATCATCAAAAAGGGGGAGATTGTTGGTGCAATCGGCCCAGGTTAACTCGAGTTTGACTCGAGCAGTATTTTGATGATAGACAAAACTCATGACATGGGATTGTCATGGGAAAGTCCAACATGGAGTTGGCATAGAAAATCCAAGCATGGGGCTTGGTGTGGAAAAGTCCAAAGCATTGCGAAGCCGTGCACTTGGTGCTTGGTGAGAAATGCATTGCGAAGCCGTGCGCTTGGTGCATGTGGGAAGTATTGAGGACTTGGCAAGTTCACTAGGCTCGGGGTCCTTGAGTCAGTGAAGGATGACATTGCGAAGCCGTGCGCTTGGTGCATCCGAGGGACCGCCGGACGGGGAGCGAATGGAGTGAGGCCCAAGGGAAGCATACTTCGAGGGCATGAGACGCGAAGGATGGTGTTGCGAAGCCATGCGCTTTGCGCATCCGAGGGACGTAGGCCGAGGGAAGAGAGCTTCAGTGGGGAACTCCACGAGGGATGAGGTGGACTTGGCCAAGTGGCTAAGACTGAGTGTCGGATGCTCAAACATCTTGATGTTTGAGGTTTTACCCGACATCAGTCGACTGGCATAGGTGCTAGTTGACTGCTCTAGGTCGAATGGGTTCGACCAGTGTTCGACTGACTAGGTTTTGTCGAATACCGACCGCCGAGGAGTCGATTGATAACGCCATCACGATCGACATCGTAGATCATCGATCGATAGCGATTTCAGCCACAGAAGGCTTTCCAGTCAAGTGCTCGCGCCAGCACTCGACTAATGTGATGATCAGTCGACTGATGGGTATCATCAGTCGACTGATGAGTGATCCGTTGGAACTTGACCGACGTGGATCTGGCCGTTGTGAGATAATGACTACAGTACCAGTCGACTGATGGTCACAAATAGTCGACTGATGGACGCAAAATCATCTTGATGCAGGTTATAAATGGATCTCAAGAGGGAGGATTTTGCTAAGACTTTAAGAGAGACTTTGAAGGGGAATTGCTGCTGCATTTCAGTCCTTCAAGAGCCAGCCAAAGCAAGCAATAAGAAAGCATTCAAAGCAAAGAGTTGTAAAGCGTTCTTTACTTGTATTTCTTAGTGTCTTTGTATTTCTTGTAGTATTACTATTGTAATAGCTTGTACGAGGTTTCGCCACCTCCGACGTATTGTCGAGAAGGAGTTTAGTTAGTGTCGTGCGCATAACTAGAGCTCGGTGAACTCGCCCGTGGAGTAGGAACCATTCGGTTCCGAACCACGTATATCTTATGTCTGGAGTGTGATTGTTATTATTGTTATTTCTATTGTTATTCCACTGCATATATTAATGACAATTGTAGACAAGCACGTAAGAACGATCGTATTCCACCGTACGACGATTGAGGGCTATTCACCCCCCTCTAGCCGGCCACCATCGACCCTACAGAGAGCTCATCGAGAAAGTGTATGATGTTCCTTCCACAAGATTATGATTAGAGATCTAGACAACATTTAATTCATAGTATGTTCTATAATGTACAAGTGAAATCGAAGTCCTAGAATCCCTTTTTGAACCTCTAATCAACCTTCACTTCCTCCGTGTGACATCGTACTAGAGTTAGGACCATCGTCAACCTCACCACCACAACCTTAGAATTTGATTCTGAACAATAAACATCCACTGGACAAAGGATATTTGAATCTCAGTACTTGTGTGATCAATAATCTATTTATTACTTGACGACATTTGTGCACTTGTGGACGTTGAGCGCGAGCGCTTACTTCAAGTCCTCGACGGTTCCCGTTGCGAGATTTGAGGTCGCATTCGCATGTATCAAGCCACTTGTGTAAACATAAAAGAACGTTGTATTGCTATTTTATATGAGATATAAATCTGCATGAATTGTTTAGGGTTTTAGCCTCACGTATGAGTCTCATATACTTGAAACCTAACCCTAAGCCTAGATTAACACCTTCAAGCTTCTCCATCAGCCTCGCACCTTCAGAATCCCTCTAAGTCCGTGACTCCTTTATCCTTGCGCTTGCTTTCAAAAGCTTCATTCGATTTTGTCATGCTTTAGGGTCTTCCTTTACTAAGGCTCATTTGGACTTATGCCACCAAGACAACACACTTGGACTTTATGCTGATGTCATAAAATCCATGAATGTGACTGCTGTAGAGGATTCGGTGACCGCTAGAGGGGGGGGGTGAATAGCGTGTTGGCTTGTCAATGGAGGAATTCGATCGTTTCTACAAATTGTGTTAGCGTGCAGTGGAATAATGATAATAACAATAACAAACAGCACAATCATGCAATTAAACAATCATATAACGTGGTTCGGAATCGAATGGATCCTACTCCACAGATTGGGCTCGTAAGAGCCCTAGCAATGCAAGCACGCACTACTAATCCAATAAACTCCTTTTTGACAATAAGTCGGAGGTGGAGAAGCCTCGTACAATGAATTACAACAAGTAATACAAAGTAAACAAGCAAATACGTAAAAATGTAAAGAACACTTTAAAATCTAGGGTTTTGAGCGGTTGCTTGTTGGTTGCTTGGATGAGCTTGAAGGACCTTGAAATGCACCTGCAATTCGCCTTCAAATCGCCTCACCAAAGCTCCCAAAGAACCCATTCCGAAATTATCCTTGAGCTCCTCTTTTTAACCTGCATCGGGTTGGATTTACACCTGGCAGTCGACTGACATAAGGCCCCAGTCGACTGCCAACACTGTTGTCATGAGACAATGGCTCGATCCACGCTGGAAAAATTCCAACGGATCTCTTGGTAGTCGATTGATGACATCACCAGTCGACTGCTAGCATCCGTAGCCAACTGCCCAGTCGGCTACGAAGCATTCTGTGATTGCGATCGAAAAACCCAGTCCAGCAGTCGACTGCCAAGGCATTTTCAGCCCTTAATCGATAGTCAAACTCTAGTCGACTCACGGCAGTCGAACCGGCCATATTGCCGTCGACTGCCAACCTCAAACATGAGGTTTTAACCCAAGTATGGTGCCCCCATACTTGCTAGACCACCCATAGCCTAGACCTAAGCCTTCTAGCCACCTCCATTAGCCTCGTGCCTATCGGATCCCTCCAAGTCATCCATGACTTGTTCATCCATATGCTAGCCTTCAGGTGCTTCCATCGGCTATGTCATGCTAACAGTATCTACATCTCCAAGGCACATTGGACTTACACTGCCAAGACTCCGCTTGGACTTTACGCCACCAACCATTGGACTTATGCTACCATGACTCCCTCTTGGACTTTACACTGCCAATATCAAACCCTTTAGACTTTTTAAATGCCAAGTACTCATGACTTAGACTTTCACCGCCAAGACTACACCCTTGGACTTACGTGGTCAAGACTATACCCTTGGACTTTCCAAATGCCAACCCATGTTGGACTTTCCATGCCAAGACCCATGCTTGGACTTTTCCTTGCCAAGACCCATGCTTGGACTTTACATGCCAAGTACTCAAGACTTGGACTTTCCCTTAACATGGTCAATACCAATCAACCATCAAAATCCCCCTCGAGTCAAACTCGAGTTTGGTCAATCATGACCCGGGTCGATTGCACCAACAATCTCCCCAAAACATTATCAGACATCAATGTCAAACCTTCATGTCAAACATCAAAACATCGCTCGAGTCAAACTCGAGTCCGGTCAATCGTGACCTGGGCCGATTGCACTAACAATCTCCCCCTTTTTGATATTTGACAAAAACACATACCTTTGAGTTAGAACACTAACTCAAATCTTCTTACCAATTATCCCAAATTGGTAATCCTAAAAATTCTCCAAAATATTCTCCCTCAAACATTCTCTCCCAAACATTCTCCCCCTTTTTGACTAACATCAAAAAGGTCTTCTCCAAGGAAGTCAATGTATCATGTGCCAATGTGATCTTACAATCTCCCCCTTAGTCCAAGAATACCTAGGATGCCTACAATCTTCCTAGTGATAAGTCCCGTATCACTCAAGAGAGGCAATCCTATACACTCTTCCAATTTCCAAATTGGGTATCTCCAAAATCCATTTTCCCCCTCGTGAGGAAAAATATCATCCATCATCCCATGATGGATACCTCCCCCTAAAGACTTGCTCCTTCTTGACCATTGCACCAACAATGTCCTTGGGAAGTCCCTAAGCCAATAGGAACTCTAAACCATCAAAAATAAGGTCTAAAGTTCAACATTGAACTTTCCTATACCTTAAATTTGATACATCACCCTAACACCTCTCCTAATCCATATCCAATGGATTTTCACCCTTTATAATGCTTCCTAAAGCATATCCTAGGGTTAGAAATGGTTAGGGAACTTTACTGTAGCTGAAAACGAGCTAAACAACCTTATTTTTCTCGAAATTAGGCTAACAGTTGACTACTTACAGTTATTAGTCGAACTGCCCTTCATCAGTCGACTACCATCATGTGGCAATCGACTGATAACTGAAACTGCCCAAATTCAGTTTCAGAAATCGAGTTTTGAAAAAGCATAAGTAATTCTACTTATTTTGAAAAATCGTGAAAATTCATACGTACATTACTTATAAGAAATATAATGGGTGAAAAATGTTTGAAAAATATTTTACCCATAAAATAGCGAAATTGATACAAAGTTCAAAAGTGAAGAAAAACTTCAATATTTTAGCTCACTTTGTATCAATTTCATCAATGGTGATTGCTATCAAAAGATAGACTTCACCAAGGTTTTCTAAAATGATTTTAAAATGTTTTTGAAAACTTATATTGGATCATGTTCCTTGGGCTCAATGTACATGACTTGTACATTAGCTTTCCCAATGATCCACCTTTAGTAAAAGATGAGTTTTAGTTCATCTAGATGCAAAAACTATGCACATTGAACTTAACTCATATCCTATCATCTCACATGTATCTAGGGTATATAAAACACACACAAGTCAATGTGATGTGAGATGTGAGTTTTGTTCTCTTAATCTAAGGCCTCATGCATTTTGTAAGGCAACACTACTTGATTCCCTTATAAATGGGACTCCAAGTCATGCCATTGTCCTTAAATCAATTTTAATCAAATTAAATGCATGAATGATCATGACATAAATAATAGCATAACTAAGCACAACCAATGATCATGATGTCATGACATATGATATAATCTAAAAACACATGACATTAAACCTTAATCCTAAACATGATCATGACATATTAAATGGTTAAAAATAAATATGTTGTCATGACATGTTATATGGCAAACAAGGCATGACAAATAAAAGGTATAGGTATAAGAATACCTAAATTTTAATATTAGTTGTCATTTGATATAATTAAGTATATTTTGCCATATTATCACTTTTCTCCCAAGTGTGCCAAAAACCCAAAATGACACACTATGACCTCTAAACCTAAAATGTGCCAATTTAATTGATTTTTCATAATCCCAAAAATGTATTGGCACATCCTAAAATCTTTTAGGATCATAAATCAAACTTATTTCCAAGATACCCATAACCTTGGAAATGACCTAAAGTGCCATCTTCACTATGGTTAGGTTAACTACCCATCCATTTAAAGTTGGCACACCTAAACCCATATAGCATGAATCGATCACGCTCTTAGGAACCCAAAACCTATTTGAGCTCCTAGGGTTTACTAGGTATTCCTTAGGGATAACCTCCCTAGATACCTTCCTAATGACCCTTCTAGACTTGTTAGCCTTGGTCATTTGGATATTGACTAGGTTAACCTTAGGGATTGCCTCCTTAGTAACCTTCTTAGTGGTCTTCCTAGGTTTCATGGAAACCTTGGCCACTAACCACCTACCTTGGTCAACCTTAGGGATGACTTCCCTATTGACCTTGGCTTTCTTCGACCTAGTTTGTGTTCCATAATCAAATGGAACACTATGATAAGTCACCTTAGGCTTAGATTTGTGACCCAAACCTTTCTTGCCCTTGGTTGACTCTTGTCTCTTAGGCCCTAGGTTTTGACTTTGACTTCTAGACCCTAGAGTTTGACCATTTGACCTTTGCACTTGATTTGTCATTTTTGCAAGGGTCTTTTCAAGTTTCTCAAGCCTTGACCTCAAGGCTTGATTTTCTAACTCTAATTGCCCAATTTTAGAATTTTGATTTAATCTTTGGGCATTGTTCTTTCTAGGCATATGCCTAGTTCATTTAGGATTAAAACCTAGATGGTCCTCAATTTTTCTAATAAATGCCTTATGAAAGGACCTAACCCAGTATGTGTATACTTAATCCCTAGTCACACATCAATATTACCCTTTATACATAAGAGCGAAATGCACGGCACCAAATTTATTTTATTCCATCCAGTTTAGCAGTCTCAACTACACACTTAACCCTCACAACCTGAAGAAAAAAAAATAGAACATCACAAACATCTCCCCTCAATCTGGAAAACCCTGGTTCATAGATGCCCCGGACAATGTGTGTCATGCTCATCATCATCTCCTCAGTTACACCACCTCCGCTTCGTGCATCTCGATCTGGGTATCCTGTTCCCTACTTGAAATTGTTATGTGACATCATGAGTTCACAGCCCAGTAAGTAGATCAATGACAGGGATATAGCATAGGGAGGACAAATTCAAAAGGAAACATATATCTCTACAACTGTAAATGTAAACTACTGTAGCTCAACATACATTTTCGGTTACACTTTCTGTAAGTCAATATGAAACATAACCAATACTTTTAACATCATGTCATTATAGCAGTGCAGTGAACCCAATCATTCCTTTGGTTATGCTAGCACTAATCATAAACCCTTGTGGTACCTCACATTATGCATTTAACATGCTGAGCCAGTCAAAAACCTTATTTTCTTGTGCAATCCTGAGGTACCTCTAGAAAGAATTTAAGGAATCAATCCTATCAATCATCATCAATTTGGGTGGGCCCTCCCCGGAGCTCAACCTGGGGAGCCCAACCCGTCCAGGCACCACTAATGTTCATGTACATACGGTTAGCTATATAAGAGTTTTCTGTCATTTTCTATCATACTCGATCCACGGAAAGATAACTTAGAACATCATGGGTGAACATTTGCAACTAAATATATAGCATCTAACCTCATACCTGTAGATGGTAATTACGCCATATACATATAGCATCTAACCTCATACATGGTAGATGATAATTACACACATATACATATAGCATCTAACCTCACACGGGTAGATGATAGTATAACTTATTTACATAACATCAAGCACAAGAAAGATTCGGATAACAATTAACTAAAAATAATACGAATCATCATGGGTGGACAATTATATATATTTATCTATATATAGCACCTAACCTCACACACAGGTAGATGGTAAGTACACGCATATACATATAGCGTCTAACCTCATACACAGGTAGACAATATTTATCACATATTATATATCATTTACAGCATTAAGAAAAATCTCATAAAGGATTAACTAAACATGCTGACTGAGAACATATATGGCAGGACTCATCTACAGACATAAAGCTCCTGTATATCCAAATTTTTACATCCCCCCTATACGTCCAATCAACACGACCCACAAACTCTAACAGTGAACGATTTCACCTTCCACAACCCAACCCTTATAAACTGTCCAACCAATAACTAAGGAATTAAACTAGATCAACAATGAACTAATTAAATAACACGCTAATTCAAAACCGTATCAACAGCTTCCTTACCTCGTCTCCACCACTCATCGCTGCACGGCATCCAACAACAATATATACAGAACATCAATCTTTACACAACCAAAATATTCCACCCCTTGATTTAAATTCGGTTCATCAATCGATTACCATTCTGAAATCAAAACAATAATAAACGAAATCTAAACCACATCTAAATCACAGTTGCAATTTAGCTCACCTTCTAGTCTCACACGTAACAATCGGATACCAACCCCAAATCCACCGATTCCAATCCTTCTCCCTCTTTGTTATCTAGGATTTCCACCGCCTCCAGTCCTCTCCCATCGTATCAGCCTAACGATTCTGCCCCTAAAGTTTCTTCCGGCCTCTCTTCCAAAACTTCCCGATCTTCTCCTTACCTTTCAGTTCACAGTTCCAACAGGCTGATGCCAGTAGGAGATCGCTGGAAACCACCACAAGCAAGCAAAAGCACACTCCCGACGGAAAATCCTCAACTCAACGGGAAGACTTCTGCCAAGGTGCCTGGTTCCACTCACATTTGGGTCAAGCATCAGGCCTCGACGAAGCCCTCTAAACCTTCCTTAAATGCTTCTGATTCTCCCTTGACCTCTTCAATCTCATCCCACCGGCACACTTCAATCCCTAAGACCCCGACTCCAACTCGCCACCGGCAGTCCCAACGCGAAAATTGGTGACTCACCGCCCTCGCCAACCCTAGCCAAAGACTACTCACCGTGAAGAGGGAGGAGGAAGGTCGGTGTAGCTCCGGCAGGTGGGCGTCGACTCCGGCGATCGCCTTTCGTCGGCTGCGGCAGCTCGCGGAAGAAAGAGGTCGCGCGAACGGAGGCGAAGGGAAAAAGAAATAAATAGGGTTTGGCCGGTTAAATAGGGTGGTTTAGGGTTTTTCCCTTTTCATGCCCCCAAACGGTGATTATTTAGGGTGTACTAGACCCCGACATTTATCCACCTTTCCGATGACATTCGCCCGTGTATTTTTACCATTTTATCATGGTTATTATTATTATTATTATTTTTTTATTTTTTTTTTGAGACTTGACAACTCTTCCCCCCTAAAACAAAGAATTTCATCCTCGAAATTTGACTTACCAAATAGTTCAGGGTAACGGTCACGCATATCTTGCTCGGTCTCCCAGGTAGCTTCCTCTATTTGTTGATTTCCCCATAAAACTTTCACCATCCTGATTTCTTTATTCCTCAGCTTCCGCACTTGACGATCCAATATTCGTTCTGGTATTACCTCGTAGGATAGATCTAGTGTCCACTGTATGGCTTCATACCCAATCACATGTGCAGGATTGGAAAGGTACCTCCTGAGCATGGATACATGAAACACATTATGAACTCCCACCAGGTTTGGTGGTAGCGCAACTCGGTAAGCTCGTGTTCCAATCTGATCGAGGATCTCAAAAGGCCCAATATACCTCGGACTAAGTTTGCCCTTCCTTCTGAACCGCAGTACTCCCTTCATGGGTGACACTTTGAGAAATACATGATCTCCCACTGTGAACTCTAGGTCCCTCCTTCGACAATCAGCATAACTCTTTTGGCGAATCTGTGCCGACTGCATTCTGTCTCGGATCTTTGCTACTAGTTCCACAGTTTGTGTCACCATCTCTGGACCCAGAACTGCCCTTTCTCCTACCTCTTCCCAGTGTAGTGGGGTTCTACACCTTCTTCCGTATAGCGCTTCATAGGGAGCCATACCGATGGTGGATTGATAACTATTATTATAGGTGAACTCTACCAAGGGCAGTTTGGACTCCCAACTCCCTTTGAAATCTATAATGCAAGCTCGTAGCATATCTTCCAAAATCTGAATTACTCGCTCAGATTGACCGTCAGTCTGGGGATGGAAAGCAGTGCTGAAAGCAAGTTTTGTACCCAATCCCCGATGCAAACTCTTCCAGAACCCTGATGTAAATTTTGGATCCCTATCTGACACAATCTGATCCGGAATTCCATGTAACCTTACTATTTCCCGTATGTACAACTCTGCATATTGTATCATAGTGAAAGTGGTTTTCACCGGCAAAAAGTGGGCTGACTTCGTCAATCGATCCACAATAACCCACACCGCATTTGATCCCTTAGTCGAGATCGGTAATCCTACCACAAAATCCATGGCAACATTTTCCCACTTCCAGACAGGTATCGGAAGCGGTTCGAGCAGTCCCGCGGGCCTTTGGTGCTCAGCTTTCACCTGTTGACAGGTAAGGCACTCATGGACCATCTTGCTTATGTCTCTCTTCATGCCCGGCCACCAATATAATAGTCGCATATCCTTATACATCTTTGTGCTGCCAGGGTGGATAGAGTACGGGGTAGTGTGAGCTTCCCTCATGAGATTCTCCCTCAGGGATTCACCCTTAGGCACCCATATGCGGCCCTTGTATCGCACTATCCCATCAATCACTGAGTAGATGGTGCCCCCCTTTGCTTCATCTTTGCGTTTCCATTCCATTAACTGTTGATCCGAGGCTTGTTCTGCCCGGATCTGATCCCGTAAGTTCGATGTAACCGTCAGTGCCGCCAACCTAACCTGCTCACCTGGTGCTATCACCTCCACTCTTATCTGTTGAAATTCTGATATCAATCTCACGGGTGGTCAATCGTAATAGCGCCCGTCTTGCGACTCAGCGCATCCGCCACCACATTAGCCTTACCCGGGTGATAGTTAATATTGCAGTCATAATCTTTTATCAACTCCAACCATCGTCTCTGCCGCATATTCAGTTCCTTTTGAGTAAAGAAATATTTCAAACTTTTATGATCTGTGTAGATCTCGCATCGTTCTCCGTAAAGATAGTGTCGCCAGATCTTCAAAGCGAAGACGACAGCTGCTAGTTCCAGGTCATGTGTAG
The DNA here is from genome assembly GCA_025175895.1 of Wurfbainia villosa. Lineage (NCBI taxonomy): Eukaryota > Viridiplantae > Streptophyta > Magnoliopsida > Zingiberales > Zingiberaceae > Wurfbainia > Wurfbainia villosa. The sequence continues at coordinate 57,902,063 of CM046005.1, forward strand.
GATAATTCTGCTCATGCACCTTCAACTGACGTGATGCATAGGCAATGACCCTCCCCGTCTGCATCAATACGGCCCCTAGACCCGTTTTGGAGGCATCGTGTACACCTGTATGTTCGAATCGCAAGCACAAAGAGTGCTATCATCAGCCTTTCCTTTAGCTCCATAAAACTCTTCTTGCACTGAGTAGTCCATTCGTACCTCACCCCCTTCTTGGTCAACGAAGTCAGGGGTAGCGCAATTCGTGAAAAATTCTGAATAAATCTACGATAATACCCCGCTAGTCCCAGGAAACTTCGAATTTCTGTAACATTCCTCGGAGTAGCCCAACTCTGGATTGCCTCCACTTTGACTGGATCCACCTCTATTCCCCTCTCCGAGACTATATGTCCTAAATATGCTATTTGTCTCAGCCAGAAATCGCATTTGCTGAACTTAGCGTATAACCGCTTATCCTTCAGAGTCTGCAGTACCAGCGTCAGATGTTGTCGGTGCTCTTCGCGACTCTGAGAGTAAATTAGTATATCATCGATGAAGATAATCACAAACTGATCCAGGTATGGCTGGAAAATCCGGTTCATCAAATCCATAAAGGCTGCGGGGGCATTAGTGAGTCCAAACGGCATAACTAGAAACTCATAATGACCATATCGAGTTCTGAAGGCAGTTTTATGAACATCTTCTCCTTTCACCCTCAATTGGTGGTACCCCGACCTCAAGTCAATTTTTGAGAATACTGTTGCTCCCTGTAGTTGATCGAACAAATCATCGATTCTAGGCAACGGGTACTTATTCTTGACTGTAACCCGGTTCAACTCTCGGTAGTCAATGCACAACCGCATTGAACCGTCCTTCTTATGGACGAACAACATCGGCGCTCCTGTGGTGACACTGGCCTCGGATGAAACCTTTATCCAGTAGTTCTTGTAGTTGCTCCTTCAATTCCTTCATTTCGGTGGGTGCCAGGTGGTACGGTGCTTTAGACACGGGGGTGGTTCCCGATATTAATTCTATCCCAAACTCAACCTCCTTGACAGGGGGTAATCCTGCAATATCCTCTGGAAATACATCGGGGAAATCCCGGACTACCTCTACTTCCTCCATACCTAGTTTAACAGTCTCAGAACTTCCCATTATGTTGACTAGAATTCCGTTACACCCCTTACTTAACATTTTCTGAGCTTTACATGCTGATATAATATGTAGATGACTCAACGTGGAGGTTGCATTGAAGATGACAAATCCATCATTTTGTAGTTTCAGTTTAACCATCCTTTGTTTACAGTCGATAATGGCCTCGTACCGTGTCAACCAATCCATACCCAGAATTACATCAAAGTCCACCATCTCTAATACAATAAGTTCGGCGTATACTGTATAGTTCTGCATCCTTATCGGACAGTTCCTCACTATTCTATTGCTGGTCAGTTCTTCCCCCTGAATCCGACTCTGTTCATGCATAATTGCGGCAAGATCAGCGAGAAACTGACTATTCTGCCCCGCTTCGCCATTGTTTCTTCGGCCCGTCATTCTCCTATAAAACCCAATACCTGTATCGTTATCTCCAATTTGTACATAAACCTAAACATGATTACATTAAGACTACTACTTGAAAAGTAAATTTAAAGCTTACAAACGCGGAGATGGATGTATCTGAGTCCTTGATGAGATTGCATGCACACACTGTCCTTTAGGATCGTTTGCTCTGATACCAACTGAAAGGACCTAACCCAGTATGTGTATACTTAATCCCTAGTCACACATCAATATTACCCTTTATACATAAGAGCGAAATGCACGGCACCAAATTTATTTTATTCCATCCAGTTTAGCAGTCTCAACTACACACTTAACCCTCACAACCTGAAGAAAATAAAATAGAACATCACAAACATCTCCCCTCAATCTGGAAAACCCTGGTTCATAGATGCCCCGGACAATGTGTGCCATGCTCATCATCATCTCCTCAGTTACACCACCTCCGCTTCGTGCATCTCGATCTGGGTATCCTGTTCCCACGAAATTGTTATGTGACATCATGAGTTCACACATAAGTAGATCAATGACAGGATATAGCATAGGAGGACAAATTTAAAAGGAAACATATATCTCTACAATGTAAATGTAAACTCGTAGCTCAACATACATTTTGTTACACTTTCTAAGTCAATATGAAACATAACCAATACTTTTAACATCATGTCATTATAATGCAGTACAATGAACCCAATCATTCCTTCGGTTATGCTAACTGTACCTAAACATAAACCCTCGTGGTACCTCACATTATGCATTTAACATGCTGAGCCAGTCAAAAACCTTATTTTCTTGTGCAATCCTGAGGTACCTCTAGAAAGAATTTAAGGGAATCACCATTAGTCATCGAACAATCATTAATTTGGGGCCTCCCAAGCTCAACCCGGGAGCCCAACCCGTCGAGCACCACTAATGTTCATGTACATACAGCTAGCTATATAAGAGTTTTCTGTCATTTTCTATCATACTCAGTCACAGAAAGATAACTTAGAACATCATGGGTGAACATTTGCAACTAAATATATAGCATCTAACCTAATATCCAGGTAGATGGTAATTACGCCCATATACATATAGCATCTAACCTCATACACAGGTAGATGATAATTACACACATATACATATAGCATCTAACCTCACACACAGGTAGATGATAGTATAACTTATTTACATAACATCAGTGCACAAGAAAGATTCGGATAACAATTAACTAAAAATAATAACAGTAATCATCATGGGTGGACAATTATATATATTTATCTATATATAGCACCTAACCTCACACACAGGTAGATGGTAAGTACACGCATATACATATAGCGTCTAACCTCATACACAGGTAGACAATATTTATCACATATTATATATCATTTACAGCATTAAGAAAAATCTCATAAAGGATTAACTAAACATGCTGACTGAGAACATATATGGCAGGACTCATCTACAGACATAAAGCTCCTGTATATCCAAATTTTTACATCCCCCCTATACGTCCAATCAACACGACCCACAAACTCTAACAGTGAACGATTTCACCTTCCACAACCCAACCCTTATAAACTGTCCAACCAATAACTAAGGAATTAAACTAGATCAACAATGAACTAATTAAATAACACGCTAATTCAAAACCGTATCAACAGCTTCCTTACCTCGTCTCCACCACTCATCGCTGCACGACATCCAACAGCAATATATACAGAACATCAATCTTTACACAACCAAAATATTCCACCCCTTGATTTAAATTCGGTTCATCAATCGATTACCATTCTGAAATCAAAACAATAATAAACGAAATCTAAACCACATCTAAATCACAGTTGCAATTTAGCTCACCTTCTAGTCTCACACGTAACAATCGGATACCAACCCCAAATCCACCGATTCCAATCCTTCTCTCTCTTTGTTATCTAGGATTTCCACCGCCTCCAGTCCTCTCCCATCGTATCAGCCTAACGATTACGCCTAAAGTTTCTTCCTCTCTTCCAAACTTCCCGATCTTCTCCTTCCCTTTCAACATAGCCCACAGTGATGCAGTGGGAGAGTGAAACCACCACAAGCAAGCAAAAGCACACTCCCGACGGAAAATCCTCAACTCAACGGGAAGACTTCTGCCAAGGTGCCTGGTTCCACTCACATTTGGGTCAAGCATCAGGCCTCGACGAAGCCCTCTAAACCTTCCTTAAATGCTTCTGATTCTAGCTTGACCTCTTCAATCTCATCCCACCGGCACACTTCAATCCCTAAGACCCCGACTCCAACTCGCCGCGACCGTCCCAACGAAAATCGGCTGCACTCACCGCCCTCGCCAACCCTAGCCAAAGACTACTCACCATGAAGAGGGAGGAGGAAGGTCGGAGTAGCTCGGCAGTGGCGTCGACTCGGCAGCGAGGGCTTGGCGATCGCCTTTAAATCATTGTGCGGCTCGTGGAAGAAAGAGGTCGCGCGAACGGAGGCGAAGGGAAAAAGAAGAAAATAAGAAAAAGAAATAAATAGGGTTTGGCCGGTTAAATAGGGTGGTTTAGGGTTTTTCCCTTTTCATGCCCCCAAACGGTGATTATTTAGGGTGTACTAGACCCCGACATTTATCCACCTTTCCGATGACATTCGCCCGTGTATTTTTACCATTTTATCATGGTTATTATTATTATAATTATTATTTTTATTATTATTATTTTTTTTTTTTGAGACTTGACACCTTAGGTAGAATATTTTTAGGGACATTTGTCCCAAATTTCTCCTTATTCCTAAGGTTGACTTTCTTAGCTCCTAAACAATATTTCCTATTTCTAGCATGCTCTTTATGATAAATTGCAAGAGAATTAAAATTCCTAGAATGCTTTTGCCTATAACTTAAAGTATAAGCATTATTGAATTTTACCTTAGGGTTTACCTTAGAGGCTCCCCCTACATGTGTAGCTTCTCCTTTCTTCCTAGGGCATTGGCTCTTATAGTGTCCAAGTTGTTGGCATTTGAATCACACCACGTGCTCCTTGCTCTTCTTGGTGGGGACACCGATATCCTTTGACTTTTCTTGACTTAGGCGCCGGTGGAGCTTCTTACTCTTTTCGGGCACTTACTCTTATAGTGCCCGGATTCCCTACACTCAAAGCATATTATATGATTTTTATTTTTAATCAACATGCTCGAGTTATCTAGATCCATGGTGGAAGCCTCTTGAGCTTTCTCTTCCTCTCAACCGGATGTAGATGTCTCCTCTTGAGGTTGCTCCGGTGTGGGAATTCTCTCCTCTCCCTTAATCCTAGAGGTGGAGGCTTCTTCCACCTCTTCCAATTCCTCTCCCACCGATCCGAAAGTTGACTCATCCTCAACTTTCGAATCCTCACTTACTTGTGAGGATGAGGATTCATCTTCGGCCTCCTCTTCTTGAGCCAGTGATGGGTCTTCATGAACTGGTAATGAATCTTTATGGAGCTTTGCCACTTGGCTCCATAGCTCCTTGGCATCTATATAATTACCTAATATACACAAGATATTGTTAGGTATTAAATCAATCAAAAATTTCATTACCTTATCATTTTTCTCGAAGGCTTGGACTTGCTCTTCGGTCCATCTCTTCTTCTTGAGGAACCCTCCCTTTGGTCCTCTTGGATAGCTAAATCCCTCCATCAACATGGACCATTCTTCAAAGTCCCTCATCATCAAGAAGTCTTCAATCCTTGTCTTCCATTGGTTGAAGCCTTCTTGTCCATAGAAAGTATATGGGATTGGGGTGTTGATGTCCCAACCCAAATTCTCTTGAATTTCCATCTTATTCCTCTTCACTCTCTAGCGTCTTGGCTCCGGGTTGTTAATCCGTAGAAGATCCCCGAGCTCTAATACTAATTGTAGAGGATTCAATGACCGCTAGAGGGGGGGGGGTGAATAGTGCATTGGCTTGTCAATGGAGGAATTTGATCGTTTCTACAAATTGTGTTAGCACATAGCGGAATAATGATAATAACGATAACAAACAGCACAATCACACAATTACACAATCATATAATGTGGTTCGGAACCGAATGATTCATACTCCACGGATTGGGCTCGTAAGAGCCCTAACAATGCAAAAACGCACTACTAATCCAATAAACTCCTTCTCGACAACAAGTCGGAGGTGGAGAAACCTCGTACAATGAATTACAATAAGTAATACAAAGTAAGCAAGCAAATATAAATGAAAATGTAAAGAACACTTTACAATCTAGGGTTTTGAGCGCTTGTTAATTGGTTGCTTGGATGAGCTTGAAGGACCCTGAAATGCACCTGCAATTCGCCAAATCGCCTCACCAAAGTTCCCCAAAGAACCAATGTCAAAATCCTCCTCGAGCTCCTCTTTTTAATCTGCATCGGGCTGGATTTCTGCTTGGCAGTCGACTGATATAAGGCCCTAGTCGACTGCCATAAGGCCCCAGTCGACTGCCAACACTGTTGTCGTGAGACAACGGCTCGATCCACGCTGAAAAAATTCCAACGGATCTCTTGGCAGTCGACTGATGACATCACCAGTCGACTGCTAACGTTCATAGCCGACTGCCCAGTCGGCTACGAAGCGTTCTGTGGTCGCGGTCGAAAAACCTCGTCTAGCGCGATCATTGCCATTAGTCGATCGATCCAATCGATCGATCGCCAAGGCATTTTCATCCCTTAACCGGCAGTCGAACTCTAGTCGACTCACGGCAGTTGAACCGGCCATATTGCAGTCGACTGCCAACCTCAAACATGAGGTTTTAACCCAGCTATACTTGCTAGACCACCCGCATTCTAGACCTAAGCCTTCTAGCCACCTCCATCAGCCTCGCGCCTATCGAATCCCTCCAAGTCATCCATGACTTGTTCATCCATACGCTAGCTTTCAGATGCTTCCATCGGCTATGTCATGCTAACGGTATCTACACCGCCAAGGCACATTGGACTTACACTGCCAAGACTCCGCTTGGACTTTACACTGTCAACCATTGGACTTATGCTACCAAGACTCCCGCTTGGACTTTACGCCGCCAATATCAAGCCCCTTGGACTTTCTAAATGGCAAGTACTCATGACTTGTACTTTCACCGCCAAGACTACACCCTTGGACTTTCTAAATACCAACCCATGTTGGACTCTCAATGCCAAGACCCATGCTTGGACTTTTCCTTGCCAAGACCCATGCTTGGACTTTACATGCCAAGTACTCAAGACTTGGACTTTCCCTTGACATGGTCAATTCCAGTCAACCATCAAAATCTCCCTCGAGTCAAACTCGAGTTCGATCAATCATGACCCGGGTCGATTGCACCAACAATCTCCCCAAAACATTATCAGACATCAATTTCAAACCTTCATGTCAAACATCAAAACATCGCTCGAGTCAAACTTGAGTCTGGTCAATCGTGACCTGGGTCGATTGCACCAACAACTACATTGTCGACCCTCTTGGCAACCAGTGTACTATGTGTTGATGAATCATCATGTATCTAAACTTCCTATTGATGCACTCTACATCACAAGGGAGTCATAGCCGACAGGAGCATGCACAATGCATGGTAATATGTTTAGACAATCAAGTCTACATCTAGAACCATCACCTACCCCAGTGATATAACATGATGACCCAATCCAGGACTACAACTGTACTCAACAACATGCACTTATGCAACATCTATATATCAAACAAATATAATCATCAACAGTGATAAAATGAGACTGTAAAGATATCGAATGGAGCATCTCAAAGTTCAACGACTAAGTATCAAGAACAAGAATAAATAAGAGTGGATTCAAGGTAATGATACTATCATCATAATAAAGCTCATGCACTAAGAATCATTGATCTATTGAAACAAAGGAGGAATTACCCACCTGATATATAGCTCGTGTTGATTGTCCTCACATCCATGAACCTATCTCGTATCAAAGTCATGCAAGAAAGAGCATGGAACATAACTAAGTTCTATCGTCATTCTAGTTGTAGAACCAAATCAATTCCTTAACCTATTATTACACATCAATCCATATCCTGAATCTTACCAATATAACTTCTTCCATAAGTTATCAATCAACAAACCAATAATAAATAGCTACAGATGTAGCATCACATCCATAACAATCAAAAACTGGACTTACCAAGCTTAGCCTCACTTCAAACTTCTTGTTCCACCCTAGGAAGTACCAATTTGTACAATTCAAATGAATGGAGGCAACAACCCATCTATATTTGCCTGAAATCACAAGTGTAGACATCAAACTTCTAACCAAAATTAGAAGCTACCTCTACTCCAAGCTCCCGTGACACGTGACCATTGCAACATATTACAATTCCTAATCTAACGAACAAATTTGGTCATCCTATAGAAATTTATTAAATTAATCAACATTTGGAAACCTTACCTCCCCTCCTCTAACAAAATCAATCTTGAAAATGGACTATCATTGCACATCAAAAGCAATGGGAAGTGGCGAGAAGACATTGCTTACGGTGGGATGGAAATATTGCTCGCTATGGTTGACGTTGCATGCGGCAGGTGATGCCGCTTGCGGTACCAAGGAAAATGGAGGAGCTGCAACTAATCCCAACTATGGTCATAGACAACCCGAACTCATAATGCTTAACCAAGGCACTTGATCAGGAAGGCCAAGCAGTAGTGCAAGTGGAGATCTCCGCATGGGCATTCAGACCAACACATCCAATAGTGGTTGGGGTAGTGGCGTCGTGCGAAGGCCGACAGTCGACACCGATTGCAATCAACACTGACCATGGAGCAGCGACGTCGGACGCAAGGCGGTGGAGCTACAACTGCAATGGGCGGCAACACTTACTACCGCCGGACCGAAAGAAGAAATGGGTGGCGCTCAAAATGAGATCGGGAGAAGAGGGATCGGAGGAGAAGAAAGGAATCAGATAGGGAAATGAGGGAAAAGAAACCATAGGTTTCCTATTTAAACCCTAGGTTAATTGGACTTATTAATCCCTTAATAATAAATAGTCTCAATAGACTTTACAAAAACCTATTCTCTTTTTCCCTATGAAATGTCCATAAGATTTCCATTTAAATCTAGATTTTTTTAAAAAAATTCTTGAAAAATTCTATAATATAATTCCTTCATTAACAAGTGGTATTTTATTATTATTTTGGTGTCGTATCTTATATTCTCCCCCACTAATAAAAATTTAGTCTCTAAATTTACTACTAAGTATGAGTAAGTAATGTCACACTGATTAACTCAAGTACTTCGAGACAAGTTGAGCACCTAAAGAAACAAGTGGAAATATTGAGCTCGAATATTATTTCCCAGCTCTCACATAGCCTCTAAAATCTATCATGTATGTTCTCAATAGACTTTCCAAAGTCTGAATGGTACGCTCTGTTTAACCATATATTTGAGGCTGAAAACTATACCAAAGTGGAGTTCTATACTCATGGCTTGTTAGAGACTTGACTAGAATCGCAAGGTGAATCATGAATCACTATCGGAAATGATACTCAAAGATACTCCATGAAAATTGGAAGCCTCTTTATAGTATAATTCTATCAAGAGATCCAACAAATCCATCTTACAGATCGATAGAAAATGAGTGAACTTTGTTAATCAGTCATCGATTACTCAAATCACATCAAGTCCTTTCCAAATTCTAGATAATCTCCCATCTCGGTATCTGAATCCCTCTAAGTAACCCTGCTGGTCTATGATATTCTATCTTTATATGTTGACACATCAACCATTGAGCTACAAAATCTACAATGTTCTTCTTCATGGCAATCCACTAGTAGAAGCATCTTTTAAATTCCCCATCTAATACCTAATGTAATTATAACTTACGTTCTTCCAATTCCCATATTGTCATCCAGTATGGGGTCTTCGATACCAGAGTTGTTTCTAGAATTATTTCGATTGCAAATTCCACTTACCTATGCAGTGGCAAGCCTGGGAGTTCATCCGAAACTACATCCGAGTACTCTCGAACTATGCTCACATCCGAGAGGCATGATATATCCATCATTTCAACAACTTAGCTATTCGTAAGGATATGTCTACAGTAAGGGTATGCTTGTCGAAGTCTAAAGGTATCCCTTGACTTCTTGGTTGGGGTCAACAACTCACCTGATGGTAAAGATACCACTAACCCACATAGTCGATGTATAGGAACTCTTCTAATCCCATCCAGAATCGCTCTAAACTTAACGAATAGTCTACAATCAATTAGTATACAACAGAAATACAAAAATAAACATAACACAATAAATAGATTTTTACATAGTTCCAAATCCCTAATTTCTATTCCACAACCTAGCTTCCTAGCATGAGCGCTATTATTTTTCCTCCTTCTCAAACACCTTTTAGAGGTGAAAAAAATCGTTTACAAGCTATTTCTTTACAACAAACATGAGTAATACAAAGATATAAAGAAAATTGAAATACAATGTAAATTAAAATTTACACAATGATTTTTGTTTTGCTGTTGTTAAATTGTTTCGAAATGTATCTTCTAAAAGTCTGAAATGGAATCACACTTCTCCTCCAAAACCTTCAATAGATGGTTCCTTAAATTTTTAATGAAATCCTCTTTTATAGGGTTGCTATCGAGCTAATTTATACCAATCAATCGATTGCTTTCTCTCATTAGTTAACTACTCCACTATAGATTTAAACATTTTTCTGACTTGGTAGATCAACAGCTACATCTATCTCAACATCAGTCGATTGCCACTCACCATTAATCGAGTAATGTCTATTAGTCAAATCCTATAATTGAATTTTTTATTTGCTTCTACAGTATCATCAGTCAATTGATTATGATTAGTTGAGTGGAACAGTCGAGTTCCAAACTCTCTGTTTACTCGAACAGTAACATCAATTGACCACTAACCCTATTAGTTGACTGATCGCACACAAAACCCTTGCAAATCTCCTAAAATCCTTGAACTTAGAGTTTATGATTTATTAATCGATTATTGTATACTATCAGTCGACTGATAACTCAATTTCAATTATAACTAATGCTAACTCTCGCTCATCTAGTATCCGATTGACTTTAACCTATTAAGACTTCTTTTGCCTATCATTTGATCACTCTTGACCTATTGAGATTTTACTCGTGTAATATCCGATCACCCTTGACTTGCCAGAATTTCATTGATACCTAACATTGGTCCTCCCCAACCTGTTTACACTTTCTATAGTCACCTAACATTTGATCCTCCATAATCTATAAGGACTTTCTATATTTTCCTAACATTTGATCCTCCATGAACTATTAGAACTTTCATCAACATACTAAGTGTTCGATCCTCTATGATATACTTAGACTTCATCCATCTCATACATCTGTCTTATACAAAGTGTCCAATGCTCCATGGCATATTTGGACTTTTCTACTTGTCAAATATCAGGTCAACTTTTACCCACTTGACATCTCACTCGACCAACTTTTATCCAAACTTATATCCTGTTGGATCGAGTGACTTGCTAGAGGAGGGGGGGGGGCTGAATAGAGATCGAAAGTATTTCTTTTCATTTTTGATAAAACCAAAGTATTGAAGTGGAATGTAAACAATAAGAGTAAAGAAACACTTTTGTTTTTTACTTGGTTCACAACTTAACGGTTGCTACTCCAAGGCCCCACGATCCTAGACCACGTACGATGGGGCAATCCACTAACAAAGTCTCCTCCTCGTTGGAGGTAGGAGACGACGATTTCAAAGAACAAAAGATTGAGGAAGAGGCACAAGCCCACCTATCCTATTTACAACAAAAAACTCTATAAAAAGAAGCTCAAATACAAAGGTAAGACAACTAAAAGAAAAGACTACTAACATAGAAGGTTGAAGCTCGATGTGAAGTCGGCGTAGTGGCAGCATAGCATTGTCGTAAACCTTCGGCGTTGTGGGAGCACTTTGAGAGAAATTGAGATGATCTAAAGGGGTGAACCCCCCTTCTTTCATAGCCCTCCAAGCCCCATCTCGTTGAGATCCCGATTTGGATCAAAAGGACACCTCACCCCAAGATAAGGGGATCTTATCTTGACCTTCATCGAGTTGGACAGTTTGAATAGTAGTCAACTGATGGCCTTCATCAATCGACTGATGCTAGCAGTAATCGACTGCCAACTAGGTTATTCAACTGCAATAAAGAGTTAGCACAGTAAATAGAAGTAATGATAAATTCGACTGCTACTAATCGTTCAATCTCGACCTAGACTGCAAGATACGGAAAAAAAACCTTGTTAGTTGAGAAATTATCTTATATAATTTTTTGGAAATTCATAGAAATTTTTTCGGATTTAAAAGGAGTCCATATGAAAAAGATTTAAGCTTAAATAGGTGGTTGGGTCAACGTAGGCTAGCTCAGACTTGACCTAAGCTAGTTTAACCACAAGGGGTGGGTTTATAAGGCTGAACCCGACCCGTTTGGATGTAGATTTCTTCTTCCCTTATCGCGATTTTCCCTTTCTCCTCACTCGCGCGATCGGCGATCTTCACTTCGCTTCCTCTGTGAGCCAATTACTGCTGATGCCTTCGGTGGGTGATCCGGTTGAGGGAAAGAGGTCGACCAAGCTTCGCCGGGCTTGAATCGGGTGAGGGATCGCGATTTGTTTCTCTCCTTCTCCGGACCATTGCCTCTTCTGTCGATTTCTCCATCGCTGTCGCTTGTCTTCTTTGTCAGTGACCACCGCGAGCTCCTCAACCGTCGCAGTCGCCTTGGATCGTCGATGCCCCTTCTTCTTGCGCAAGACCGATCGGTGAGCTTAGAGTTGGCAAGATCCGCGTTGCTGCCGTGTCACTCTTCCGCCGCATCTCAGATCGGTTGTAGGATTTTCTTCGTGTGAGCTTGATCGACTGTTTCCATTGATGCCTTGGCTTTTTCTATTTCCGATCAGTTGCCATTGAGAATGACTATGTGCAGATCATGTTTTGCCTATTGGGGTAAGTCCTATATTAATCTATGGATTTGGTTAGATTTCTGGTTTTCACTGAGAATTATTGGTGGTGATTCTTGATCTATGTTACAGTTGATTTTGTTTGTTGTTTGTTCGATGAGTGATAATTTGTGGAACATGCCAAATGAAGGATGGATCAAAGGAGTTGTGCTGGCTGTGCATGCGTGAGTGAGGATCAAAGGAGGGTTGTTGTGTTCAGTCAAGGTGGAACAGTGAGTTAATCTTTTGTTGTGAGATGTGCTAAGTCAAGCTTGATCGAGAATGTTAATGGTAATACTCTGTTTGTACCGATTGTGGAAGTTGCATGGGATTGTGTTGTGTTAATTCTTATTCGACAATGCAGATTGATCTATGATTTAAGACCATGGATCAAGAAGCGGTGGAAGCAAGACTCAAATTAGGTAAGCTATTATTTGGTTATGTTTTGGTAGTGAACTATGTTGTGATAGCAAAATAGTTTATAATTGGAATTGGTCTTGCTTTAATGTGGTGGTTTGATATAGATTAGATACTCAGAATTGGGGCAAGTAGTTGTACCGATGAAGTTAATCAAGGATGTTGATTTCAAGATCTTGATTCAAGATAGATTCTCGGACGTGAAGACAACTGGTGTTTCACATATCAGGTGGGTAATATCTACCCTGGTCAGGTAGTTTGATCTGAATATGGCACATGAATTTGGCCTTATGCTATTGTTGGTGCAGGGTCACTAGATAATCGAACTTGTGTTTTGATTATGGCAAAGACATAAAGTTAAGTTTACATTGTTATCTCACAAGCTAAATCGAGTGTGCAGAAAAGTACTAAAGCTGGACTTGAAGGCTAGCGAAGGAAGCCATGGTGGTCAGGCAACACTCGAGTGACTTCGGAGGGAACCGAAGGAATCGAGTGGAAGGTCGGAAGCGAGAGCTACAAAGTAAGTATCGAGGTAAGCTTGTGTGAGTGAGAGATGGTAAGGTCATGTCCTCTGTACGGGGATGACTGTAGGCGGCGATCCGACTAAGACTTCTTGTGGAAGGTCTAGGTCGAGATCGGACGGTTAGAAACCGTCGCATTTATCATTTTCTGAGCTAACCTCTTACTGCAGGGAAGTGGCCGGTGAGCGATCGATTGTGTACATTGGGCGCGATCATGTTGCTCATCGATCGTGATGGGAGGCATCATCGATCGATGGCGGCTTGTGCTAGGTCAAAATGGATAATGTTTGACACGGCCACTTCGCGATAAAATTTGTACAACTTCGTGATCTGTTCCAAAAGATGAGGAGACATATTCAGAGGCCAAAATCTATAAAAGGAGGGGAGGATTCCAACTCCAAACATCATCAAGTTTATTCTCAAGTGCTCCTACAATGCTAAAGCTCCAACACCGTCATAACGCCGACGTGACGACAAGTTCTCATCCTCTTCGTCGGCAGCAGCAACAAGTAACATATTCTATTGTATTCTTTGTTTTTTATTCGTAACAAGGTGAGGTAGGCTTGTTTCCTCATCCCCGTACTTTCGGTTTTATGATCGTTGTCTCCTACCTCCAACGAGGAGGAGACGTTATAGTGTTTTGCCCTCCGTACGCGGTCTAGGACCGTTAGGGCCTTGGAGTAGCAACCGCTGGGTTGTGAACCAAGTAAAAATAAACGTGTCTCTTTATTTTCCGCTATGCTTACTCGTGTATCGAACGATCGAACGAAAAGATTTTCGCTCGCTATTCACTCCCCTCTAGCGACGTTTCTCGATCCAACAGCTATTACTTTGATCTTAGATATACTCTTATTTAATCATATGTTTGTGTTGGATCAATGCGGTTCGCTGGAGGGGGGGGGTGAATAGCGAAAGAAAAAACTTTTTCGAATTCGTTTCAAGACAAATATACGCAGCGGAAAGATAAGCAAAACAAAAAGTAAAGGAGACAATAGAAACAAGATATTTACTTGGTTCGTAGCCGAAGGCTACTACTCCAAGGCCCTAGTGGTCCTTGACCACGCACGGAGGGCAAATCACTAAACAAACTCCTCCTCGTTGGAGGTAGGAGTTAATCGATACAAAAAAAACTTGAGGTAGAGGGACACTCCCCCTCTCCTCGTTACGATAGAAAAATAGCTTCGAAGAATGTAAATGAGCAACGACACTAAAATTAAAACCGACGTACAAAAATAAAGGAAATGAAACCTAGACGTCGGAGAAGAAGAAGCACGTTGTTGTCGGTAGCTTTGCGGAGACTTTTTGGAAGCTTAGAATTGTTGTTAAAACCCTAGGTTTGGCCCTCCTTTTATAGCCTTTGAGCCCCTTTTCGAGTGGGTCTTCAACCAATCACAAATGGACACCAAACCGCTTTGAGGTGGAGTGATAAGCCTTGACTCCTTGAATCTGATCATTGACCATCAGTCGACTGATGGCCATCATCGATCGGTGATGGCGACATCGATCGATTGATGACCTTCAGCGATCGTGATACCACGATCGAGTCCTCCAGTAGCGGTCGGTGATGCTTGCTGCAAGTCAAAGTTAGCTCAATAAAAACATAATTTCGATGGTCGTCGACCATCCGATCTCGACCTAGACCATCTATAAGATGTCTTTGGTCGGATCTACGCTTAAGATCATCCCCGTAAAGAGGATACGACCTTACTTACTCTCGCACACATGAGCTTACCTCGATACTTACGTGTCGCTTTTGCTTCCGGCCTTCCACTCGATTCCTTCGGCTCCCTCCGAAGTAACTCGAGTATCGCCCGACCACCGCGGCTTCCTCCGGGTGTCGCTAGCCTTCAGCTCCAGCTATATCAATCTTCTGCACACTCGATTC
Organism: Wurfbainia villosa; assembly: GCA_025175895.1. Lineage (NCBI taxonomy): Eukaryota > Viridiplantae > Streptophyta > Magnoliopsida > Zingiberales > Zingiberaceae > Wurfbainia > Wurfbainia villosa. The sequence continues at coordinate 57,917,325 of CM046005.1, forward strand.
GGCTCGTGAGAAAACAAAATAGACTTAACTTTTGTGTCTTTGCTATAATCAAAACACAGGTTCGATTTCGGTGCCTCACTGCACCAACAATCTCCCCCTTTTTGATATATGGCAAAAACACACAAAGTTAAGGAAATTAAGTGCATGAAACAGTAAAGACAAGAAGCAAAAGTAGGAGTAGTAAAAATATTTCTCAAGTTCTCCCCTTAGAGGAACCCTCCCCCTTGACCGAGGGTGAGTACTTGAAAAAGACTTTTAGTTCTCCAAACACAAAAGTTAAGTTAGGCTTCTTAGAGTCAAAAATAAGTGCAAGTTAAGTAATCAAAAGTTAAGTCAAAAGGTTAATTATTCAAAAGGTTTAACTTTTGATTTCTTAACTTGGGCCTTTAAAGTTTTCAATTCCGAAGAGTTGAAACCTAAACCTTACTCCCTCTTAACTTAGGCGGAATCAAAGTTTTAAGTTAAGTTATCAATTTCAAAAATTTGAAATTGAACTTTGGCCTTTTCTTGAACCTTAACTTTGGCCTTTTATCCCCTTTTGACATAAATCAAGGAAAAGGGGGGATTTTAAGAAAACCCTAAGTCCAAGCATGATGATTTTAAAAATAGTATGTGAAAATAATTCATCTAAATGTTCAACTCTAGTTTGACTTGATTGAAATGATATTATCAACAAGTCCTGATTAGAGTTGGTTAATATTAGTTGCATATTTATACTCCGAGGTTCATATTGACGCACTTGATCTACATCTTGGAAACTGGAGTAGGGTCCTAACATCTCACGCCCATCTACGTGGCTAAGTACACAAACACATTAGTCCTATGTGTTGTGAGATGTACTGGCTCCTTAAATCTATAGGTGCATGATATCTAAGGTATGTCCTATGCTAGTTCCATCAAAATGAAAAATAAGAAATAGTAGTAAGAAAATATAGTTTGCAAGTTCTTATTCTATTACGCACATGCCCAATTTTCGTCTTAATAGACTAAATTCGGCTTCGGGTAGGGGTTTAGTAAATAGGTCTGCTAGGTTAGATTTCGATTCGACGTACTCGAGTTGTATGGCTCCGTTGGCCACATGTTCTCGAATGAAATGGTGTTTGACTTCTATATGTTTGGTCCTAGAGTGACATATTGGATTCTTGGTAAGATTAATTGAACTAATGTTATCTACGTGAAGTTTAGTATTCGTAAAGTCTAACTTAAAGTCGCGGAGGGTGTGCTTCATCCAAAGAAGCTGAGTGACACACTCACCCATCGCGATGTATTCGGTGGTAGATAAGGCAACACAATGTTGCTTCCTACTGCACCAACTCACTAGACTCGAGCCGAGTAATTGACAACAACCACTCGTGCTCTTTCTATCGAGTTTACTACCGGCATAATCCGAATCGGAGTAGCCGATTAGTTCGAACTCGGTAGATCTAGGATACCAAATACCGACATTAAGTGTACCCTTTAGATATCTAAGGATACGCTTAACTAGGGTTAGGTGAGACTCCTTGGCACAGGTTTGAAATCTGGCGCACATACTTACTGCAAATAAGATATCAGGTCGGCTTGCAGTTAAGTACAGGAGACTTCCTATTGCGCTCCTATAGTACTTTAAGTCAATGGACTTACTTTCTAGGTCTTCTCCTATGTTAACATTTATCGCCATTGGGGTGTTTATTACCTTAGCGTCTTGCATTCCAAATCTTTTAATTAACTCCTTAGTGTATTTTTGTTGATATAGGTATATACCATCCTTAGTTTGTTTAATTTGTAGACCTAAAAAGAAACTTAACTCGCCTACCAAGTTCATTTCGAACTCACTTTCCATGAGTGAAACGAACTCGTTTAGTAAGGCTGAGTTAGAGGTTCCAAAAATTATATCATCTACGTAAATTTGAGCTATGAATATTTCTTTACCTAAGGTTTTTACAAAGAGAGTTGGGTCAACTAAGCCTTGGTTAAACCCTTTTGACTTAAGATGGATTGAAAGTCTCTCGTACCAAGCTCGAGGAGCTTGTTTAAGTCAATAGAGAGCTTTCTTAAGTTTTAGAACATGGTCGGGTTTATCTAGATTTTCGAATCCGGGGGGTTGGCTAACATAAACTTCTTCTTTAATGTATCCATTTAGGAATGCCGACTTAACATCCATTTGAAATAGCTTAAATCCTCGATGTGCGGCATAAGCTAGCAACATTCGAATGGATTCGAGTCTAGCTACTGGGGCATAGGTTTCGTCGTAATCTAAGCCTTCGACTTGGCTAAATCCTTTGGCGACTAACCTAGCCTTGTTTCTAACTACTTCACCTTTATCATCAAGCTTGTTTCGAAACACCCACCTTGTTCCAATTATCGTTTTGTCTTTAGGTGATGGTACTAATTCCCACACTTCATTCCTAGTAAATTGAGCTAGCTCTTCTTGCATTGCAATAATCCAATCGGGATCAAGAAGAGCTTGTTCAATTGATTTGGGTTCTATCTTTGAAATTAAGGAAATTTGACTAAGGTTCCTATAGGATGCTCTAGTTCGAACTCCTAGATTAGGATCTCCTATCACTTGATCGATAGGGTGGTTAGTCTGAATCCTAGATTGGGTTGGGTTTGTGTCACCTAATGCTTGATCAATGGGGTGACTTGGTTGAACACTAGTTTGGTTGGAGTCATCTATCACTTGATCAATAGAGTGACTAGGTTGACCTAGGTTAGGATTAACACTAGACCTGATCTCCGGATCAGAGTTAGGTCTAGTATGAATCGGCTCGCTAATTGGGGTTGCTGGGGGTTTTGTAGGTTCATGTCCTTCATCAAATACTACATTGATAGTCTCCTCGACTCTAAGGGTGTCGTGGTTATATACTCTATAAGCTCTACTTGTAGTCGAGTATCCTAGAAAGATTTCGGTCGTGATTTTGGAAGTAAATTTCCCTAGGTAATCCTTAGTGTTTAGGATATGTACCTTACACCCAAATACCTTAAAGTACTTGATGTTAGGTATTTTATCGTGATAAATCTCGTACGAGGTCTTAAGGTGCCTCTTTACCATAAGGATCCTATTTTGGACATAGCAAGCCGTGCTAACGGCTTCTGCCCAAAACCTATCGGGTAGGTCGTATTCGTTCAACATGGTCCTAGCGGCTTCTTGTAGAGTTCGGTTTTTCCGCTCCACTAGGCCATTTTGTTGAGGGGTCCTAGGGCAGGAAAATTCATGGTGGTATCCGTTTAGGTTACAGAAGTCGGTGAACCTTTGATTTTCGAATTCACCACCATGATCGCTTCTAAGTCTTTTAACCTTAAGGTCTTTTTGATTCTCGATTAATTTGAATAGATTAATTAATTGATCTAGGATATCATTTTTATGTTTGATGAACCTAACCCAGGTAAACCTGGAGTAGTCGTCAATTATGACTAAGCAATATTGACTTCTATTGAGAGACTTGGCTCCATGTGAATCGAACAGATCCATATGCAGGAGCTCAAGTACACTTGAGGTTCGTTCTTGGTTAGTTAACTTGTGTTGTGTCCTAGGTTGTTTTCCTTGTTGACAAGCATTACAGATTTTATTAACCAAGTTGTTGAGGTTGGGTAAGCCTCTGACTAAGCCACTCTGACTCATCTTGTGGATGAGTCTTGGGTGTGAGTGACCGAGTCGTCGGTGCCACAACCATGATTCCTCTTGCCGTGTCATAAGACACTTAGTTGAGGAGTTGGTTAAATTGATCGTATAAATGTTGTTATTTCTAGTTCCTTTAAGAATTGTTTTAGAGGTTTCGTTGGTATTAATTATGCATTCATTTTCTAGAAATATAACCTTATAGTTATTATCACACAATTGGCTTACACTAAGTAAGTTATATTCAAAATTCTCTACAAGTAATACATTTTTAATAACAAAATTCGTGTTAAGCTCGATATCACCTGATCCGATGATTTTGAGCTTGCCGTTATTCCCAAAGGCTACCAATCCTTGTCGTTTAAATCGAAGCTTCGTGAATATGAGTTGATCCCCGGTCATATGTCGGGAGCAACCGCTGTCCAACATTCATTGATTCTACACACAAGGTGGTTGGATTGGATGTTAGATTTTTTGTTAAGAAAATTGGTTGTAAGTTGTTAACCCTAGGTCATATCGCCGGAGTCTATATGATCAAGCATGTTATACTTATGTGTTTTTTGAGATGACTTTCAATTAAGTTGATTGAGTGGATTTAGGTTCAAGTAATTTTATGTTAGATTTGGATTTAACCCTAGGCTTGTCAAGTTTACCTTTTCAAGATCATGGCTTCCAGGTCGTGGCGAGGCACAGGGGCCTTCTTTTATCGGATCATCGACCACTTCCTTAGACAAAACCATGTTCAAGAAAATGATGACTTGACTCACCTAAGATCATTTCCTAGTCTAACTGGTTATTTTTGAAAAGAGGCTCCCCGAGGCTCAATCTTTTCAAAGGATTTTAGTTGGTTATTTGAAAAGAGGCTCCCCGAGGCTCAATCTTTTCGAAGAATTTTAGTTGGTTATGTACGTGTTCTAAGAGAGTTCACAAGTTTTAAAGCACAAACTTTCTAAGTTAAAAACATGCAATTTCTAAGTTAAAGCACAAACTTTCTAAGTTAAAACATGCAATTTCTAAGTTAAAGCACAAACATATTTTGTACTGGCTCCCCCTAGACCGTTGAATCGGTTCGGTCTATCCACATAGAGGATTTGGTCCTTATGGGAACCCGATGCAGAGTTAGATCCTAGAGTTGAAATCAAAGTGGTCTTAGGGACCCATGCTTGGACACATTTTTTATGTCTACTTACGATCGACATATACGACCTATTAGTCGCGTTTGAGTTAAACCCTAGTCCAGCCTTGTTGTACACGACCCTTTGAGATCCAAGTAGGAGGTCAAGTCCTTTGGATCCCGAAGTGAACCTTTCCAACGTGTTCCTAAGATCTTCGACTTGACTTTTCAAGAGAGAGTTCTCAACCGAGTTTTTCAACCCGAGTTGAGTCCTTCTCTTGAACTCGACTAGTCGAAGAGGTTAGGAGACACAGTGTTTGAGGAGTTTAACTTCCTCAACTAGGGTCTCGACCTTGGACTCGGATTTAACTAATTTCTAGACAAAAACCTAAGCGTGTATTTTGTAAAGTATTAAATAAATTTCGACTTACTTTAAGGGTATCTTTTGAACCGGATGCGTATCCGTGGCTTGACTTGAAGGTAACCGTGGTCCGAGTCATCCTCGAGTTCGACTCAAGTTCAAGTTTGGTCTCCGAAATCGACTCAATCGACTTCGCCATGAAGACGTGGTCTTCGTCTTCTTCGGATGACGCTTCTTCCCATGTCGCGTTGAGGGCCTTCTTGTGCTTAGGTGCTTGGTGGTTGAGCTTGGGGCACTCGGACTTGATGTGTCCAAACCTGTTACACTCATAACACCTAATGTTAGAACTTTTAGACTTACCTTGGTTGGGTCGAGTCGTGGTTCGCTTTCGTCCCTTGGCTATCCTTCGAGCTAGGTTCATTAGTTCGGCAGTCAACTCCGGGTCAACTTCTTCTTCGGACTCGTCTTCCTCCTCGGTTGGTGGTGGCTTGCTTGCGATTTTCTTCTTATTTGAACCTGCAAACAAGGCTATACCCTCTCGCTCGAGTTAGGAGCTCATGAAGTTCAAAATCCGAAAAGAGTTCATCTAACCTAATTTTAGAAAGGTCCTTGGAGACCTTATAGGCATCGACCATGGATGCCCATAAGGTAGTCCTCGGAAAAGAGTTTAGGACATACCTTATAAGGTCGCGATTTTCGACCTTTTGCCCGATTGCATGTAGGTTGTTGACTATGTCTTGGACACGGGCGTGGAGTTGCGTCGCGGACTCGTGTTCCTACATTTTTAGTGTGTACAATTTATTGAATAACAAATCACGTTTGCAAACCTTAGCTTGATCCGATCCTTCGTGTAACTCGATTAGTTTTGTCCAAAGATCCTTTGCGCTTATGAAGGGGCCGACGCGATTTAGCTCCTCCTTGGATAGGCCACATTGGAGGATTTGTGTCGCCTTGGCGTCGGCTTCGACTTGTCGTTTTGTTGCAACGGTCCATTGATCATAATCCAAGGAGTCACCCACTTCATTGGTCGGAAGTGTGAAACCCGTTTGAATTATGATCCACATCTCAATTTGGGTTTTGAGAAAGCATTCCATCCGACCTTTCCAGTAACGGAAATCATCTCCGTTGTAAAACGGAGGTCGGACGGTGCTAAAACCCTCGAGATGGGCCATTAGAACAAAAAGACAAGGAGACTAAAATGAAAATCTAGCAACAAAAAAAAAACACACGAAAGTACCAAGACTTGCATCTTGGATTAGTAGTGTGGGAAATAGAAAGAAATAAACGAAAAATAGAAAGTTAAGCAAAGAAATAAGAAACTAAATAAAAAGTAAGTACTCACAACCTTCGATGTCCCCGAAAGGCTACTAAACGTCATTTTTTGAGGATGAAAACAGCTTGTTACGGGGGTAAACCCTAGTAAGAAGTGTAGATCTCTGCGAGAGCTTCGATTTGGTAGGTAGACCGTGTCGTGGGTCAACTTGTACGAAAAGTTATGCCCGTTTGACCATCAGCTACTCCAAAAGCGAATACTTGCAAAACAAAATCAAACGAAGAGCACCAAGACTTCGTCTTGGATTAGTAGTGCGGGAGAAAAATTTAAACGAACGAAAAACAAATCTGTGAAAAAAAGTTAGATTGGTGGTTTCACCAAATCTAAGCGCCCCCGGCTCTGATACCAATTGTTGGATCAATGCGGTTCGCTAGAGGGGGGGGTGAATAGCGAAAGAAAAAACTTTTTCGAATTCGTTTCAAGACAAATATACGCAGCGGAAAGATAAGCAAAACAAAAAGTAAAGGAGACAATAGAAACAAGATATTTACTTGGTTCGTAGCCGAAGGCTACTACTCCAAGGCCCTAGTGGTCCTTGACCACGCACGGAGGGCAAATCACTAAACAAACTCCTCCTCGTTGGAGGTAGGAGTTAATCGATACAAAAAAACTTGAGGTAGAGGACACTCCTCTCCTCCTCACGATAGAAAAATAGCTTGAAGAATGTAAATGAGCAACGACACTAAAATTAAAACCGACGTACAAAAATAAAGGAAATGAAACCTAGACGTCGGAGAAGAAGAAGCACGTTGTTGTCGGTAGCTTTGCGGAGACTTTTTGGAAGCTTAGAATTGTTGTTAAAACCCTAGGTTTGGCCCTCCTTTTATAGCCTTTGAGCCCCTTTTCGAGTGGGTCTTTAACCAATCACAAATGGACACCAAACCGCTTTGAGGTGGAGTGATAAGCCTTGACTCCTCGAATCTGATCATTGACCATCACCGATCGATGGCAATCATCACGATCGATGGCGACATCGATCGATTGATGACCTTCTGCAGCCGATCGGCCCGATACACGGCAGTCGAGTCCTCCAAGCTGGCAGTCGACTGATGCTTGCTGCAAGTCAAAGTTAGCTCAATAAAAACATAATTTTGATGGTCGTCGACCATCCGATCTCGACCTAGACCATCTATAAGATGTCTTTGGTCGGATCTACACTTAAGATCATCCCCGTAAAGAGGATACAACCTTACTTACTCTCGCACACACGAGCTTACCTCGATACTTACGTGTCGCTTTTGCTTCCGGCCTTCCACTCGATTCCTTCGGCTCCCTCCGAAGTAACTCGAGTATCGCCCGACCACCGCGGCTTCCTCCGGGTGTCGCTAGCCTTCAGCTCCAGCTATATCAATCTTTTGCACACTCGATTCAGATCGTGAGAAAACAAAATAGACTTAACTTTTGTGTCTTTGCTATAATCAAAACACAGGTTCGATTTCGGTGCCTCACTGCACCAACAGTTTGTACTGCCTTGACCTTTGAGATATATTGCTGCTACTTCATTGATTATCTAGCACGGATATGAACTATAAACCCTATTATGTGTTAGCTGATGGATGTTCAGTAAGTACGAGTGGTTAGGGTTATCTTTGTGGCCACATATTGGGTTACTGTGTTACATCACTAAGGTTAGGTGATGGATTAGATTATGGAGTCGATTGTTATATCATACCCGTATCAGTGGTGCATCTATGGTGGATCTAGTTGTCTGTGCATAGATAAGTGTGTGCGGTTGTCAGTATGTGGTTATGGACTTGAGGTCCTAGCATGATTGTATATCCATTATGGATTGTATATCTGTGTATGGTTATATAGATTATCGATAGTATCTCGCCACGGACTGGAGGTCTTAGCGTGGTTGACTGTCAATTGTGTATGACTCTTTGTGTGATAGAGAGAGTCTTGTGGATTAGTAGTCCTTGCATAGTTGACTTTTGGTTGACCAGGACTCCTCGTGGGATAGGGAGTCTTGCAAGGATACTTGTGTGGAGCTATGCATCATTACATTGCATGCATGCTGTTGACTGGGTCTCCCTTGTGTTTGAGACGGGTCGTTAGTTATCCTGCCTCCCCGACCACTCGGGGTAGTGGTAGCAGAGTTGAGGGCAGAGCATTGGATGTGTCGTGCTCAGCCACTATAGATAGTGGTAGCTGGAGTGGCGTGCAACTTGTCCTGTCGTGCAACACTCGACCACTCATGGGTAGTGGTAGCTAGAGTCGCTTGCAGCAGGGACCCCTAGGAGTAGTTAGCTCTTTACGCTTATATGCTACTTAGTCATACTACCCAACTCGACCACTCGAGAGTAGTGGTAGCTGGAGTCGGGATAGTTGTCATGTCGTGCCACCCTGGCCACTCTGAGGTCGTGGTTGGATGGGTCCGCAGACAGTGACCATGCATATGCATTGCTGATATATATGTATGCATGTATTTGATATATGTTTTACATATGCCTGTGAGATACTACATTTGATTGAGCTATGTTTGTTGCAAATGCTTGTACATCATGATACATGCCATTTGCATATTATATACTGCTGTGTGTTGAGCATGATATATGTGTTGGTCTAGACTGTTATATGCATTTGATTAGCGTAATATTATAGTGTGGTATGGACCGGGATGTTATTACATGTGATTATATACTATTCATATGTCTGAGTACTGGTCAGGTATGAGATTGACTTTGTACGTTATATGTATTATGTTATTGTATATCTGTTCAGGATGATATAACTTATGGTGTTGCAGACCGTCAGGTACATTGGTACACTACTTCATGATTCAGTTGATCAGTTTAGTATATACATTGAGTACGACTATACTGTGGTTACTTGTTATTAGATTTGGATAGGACTATATGGCTATTGGACATATTTTGTATACTTGTAGATATTCACATGTATACTTGTAGATCTCTATATCCCTATATGTTGTTCATGCACTTTCTATATATTACCCCTGAGTTTATACTCACCACCCCAGACCTTGGGTTTCTTGTCGCCCAGGTAACAGGTAGAAGATTCCTTGGACGTTCAGAGCTCCGCCAACTGATCCCATCTCACACCGAACGGATGGATATTTATTTCGTATTGTTTTATTCTTGTGGATTGTCATTTTGGGGGTTTACCCTGTATTGTTTCCGTATTTACGATATACGGATGTGTTGTATGTATTTGGTCTTTGAGGTGATTTCTGTTATGATTCTTGTTGTGTCAAAGTCACTCCGGAGTGCACAGTTGGGTTTTTGTATCTTGTTTATCTGTCAGTATATTTCTGCTGTGTTTAGTATATTCATGTTTGCTTATTATGTTGTTGTTGTGGGCCTACGGGCCTTGTATTAACTAGATATGTTGCCACGTACAGGGGAGATGCCGTTCGTTTTCTTTTTGGCATGACATAGTCTCAGGGCATGACATAGACCTTCCATTGGAAGTCTTAGTCGGATCACCGCCTAAATTCGTCCCCATATAAAGGACATGACCTCACCATTACTCTGCACTTGTGCTTACCTCTGGTCCTTTCTGACTTGTCGCTTAGCTTCCGGTCTCCGCCTAGGTTCCTTAACTCCATGAGGTTCTCCTGGCATTGTCCAACCACCACGATTTCTCGACTCGAGATTCTCCGGGTGTCGCTTGACCTTGGGCTTAGCTTAAACACTTCTTGGACACTTAATACATCTCATGAGATCACAATAACACCTTAACTTTGAACCTTTGCCATAATCAAAATCTAGGTTCGATTATCTGGTGCCCTTGCACCAACAATATCCATCATGGTCAACCTAACCCAAAGTCAATTACACCAATAATCTTCTTCTACAATAATCTCCACTTATAATCAACCCAAGCTTGATCAACAATCTCCCTCTTGAGAAGTATCGTTCAATCACATATTGTTCAAATATCAAATCTCAACTTTAACTCAACTTAAGCTTGATAAACCTTGTCCTGAGGTCAATTGCACTAGTAAAATATATAAATGATACTAAGAGAGAAACAAAATGAACAAGTGTATACAAAAACTTGATGTTGAGAGTGTTGTTATGGCTTTAGGTTGCTTTGGATTTACCTCCTGAAGGTTTGGAATGCAATAACACTTCACCTTAAGAACCTCCAAGAATTGGCTCAAAACTCTTCCACGAAATCCTCTTTTATGGGCTTAGAGTCGGAATTGATTTTCGTCTAATAGTCAATTACTGATCGCCATTAGTCGATTATTTCACTGTAGATCCGAATGTTATGGCTGCAAAATGACTCTTTTAGCTCAATTTTGACCACATCATTCGACTATTCATTACCATTAGTCAATTGATGCCTAAATAGTCGAGTCTCATAGTCGAGTTTTAAGTTTTATGTTAGCTCGAATAATAATATCAGTCAACTACTACTCTTCATCAATCAACTGATATCGAATTGTCGATTAGTTAAGTTGAACAGTCGAATGTCAAAATCTCTATTTGCTTGAATAGTAACATCAGTTGACTGTTCAACTCTGACAGTTGATTGATGACAACTATTTGAATTGAATAGCCAAGTTTTAAATTCTCTGTTCGCTCGAACAGTAACATCAGTCGACTATGAATCCTAGTAGCCGATTGATTACACCTAAAATTCACAAACACTCTCAAAACTCGAATATAGAGATTTATGGTTAATCAATTGATTATTACTCCATAACTGTCAACTGATATTGTTATTTTATCCTTTTCAAGATTGAAGTCTCACTTTGCCTAATATCTTATTAATCCCAACTTACAAGGACTTTTCTCACTTCATATATGATCATTCTTGACCTGCCAAAAATTTATTCACCTACCATCTAGTCAACCTTGACCTTTCATGACTTTATTATTGCCAAATATCTAATATTTTTTGACATGTTTGAACTTCCCTTCTAGTATTAAGCCTCCAATCAATTTTGACCTACCGGGACTTCACCATTGTTAAACATCTTATCCTTATAGACCTATTGGACTTCTCATCTCACATCTAATATCCAATCCTTCATAACCTGTAATATTTTCCATCTGCATGCTTAACATCCGATCATTCGTGATCTATTAAGACTTCCATCACATGTTGAGTATCTGATTCTCTATGATCCACTTAAACTTCCTTTTTTGTATTATGTCACATGTCTAGTCTTTCATGACCCACCTGGATAGTATTTCTCATCTCCTGCTAAGTGTCTGGTCTTCAATGACCCACTTGAGCCTCACTTTTCATCTCATGTCAAATGTCTAGTTCTCTATAACCCACTTGCTCCTCTCGTTCAACCAACAATGTCCTTATCTAACAATCTCTTTCACTTGTCATCTTGCTCAAGGATCGAATCGAGCTTGGGCACTCTTGACCAATAATCTTTCTCTTGAGATTATTTTTTGGTTATTAATACATATTACTCAAACATAAAAATTCAACTCGAGTTTGGTCAACTTTGACTAGAGATCAATTACACTAATAGATACTTAGATCAGATGGTAAACCTAAAAGAGAATTAAAAAATTTTGATGGGAAGCTAACAAGGGCATATTAGAATAATTTTAGACTTTTTGCATCTCTATTATGTTGGTGCAGAAAGCACCACTCCTTAGTTTTGATGTATGAACCATAGTTAAAGTTAGGAATTACCTATGGTTTGATATATGTATTAAGTGTGCAGGCTAACAGGAAAACCCTAGTAGGTTAGACAGACCAGATACTAGGCAATGAATATTGAAAGTCCTAGTAGGTCGCATTGACCAGATACTAAGCAGAAGCCTCGAAAGATCAGGAGGACCGGACATCAGGCAGGAAGACCAGATGGGTTAGGAGATTAGACATTTAGCATGAAGATCGATTGGGTCAGGAGACCAGATAATCGACATGAAGACCAGCTAGGTTAGAGAGATCGGACAGCTGGCAGAAGTCTTGGTGGGTCAGATTGGATGTCAAGGATGGTAAGTCCGACAGTGTAGCCAGCAGGTAAGCCTCGAATTAAGAGGTGAGGTCGAGTCTTCTATAGGGGGACAAAGCATGACGTCGATCCGACGGATAGTCTGCGTGAGACTAAGAAGTCGAGATCGAACAATATTACTACTTCCATAGCATTTCATACTGTATGTTTTTGCTAATCTCATTTTGCAGGGAACCAGTTGACTGAAAGGTTTCTAGTCGACTGAGTATGGTCCAATCGATTGGATACCAAGTTGGCAAGATAAGTTGGTGATCAATCGAAGATTTAGAAACCAAGATGACAAGAGCTCCAATTGACTGGGGAGGTCCAGTTGACTGGAAAGGCAAATTTCCCGATGCAGAGCCAGGTGACTTGGAGTCGTTTAGAACAGGTCTAGTCGACTGGGAAAGCCGATGTACCAAATTGATGGGTTGATTTAGAGTCGACTGGAGGGCATTCCAGTTGACTGGAAAATGCTTATAAAAGAAACGCATAACCAACTTCAAAGAATATCTCTCTACTACGTCCAAGTGTTGTTACAAGTGTTCTTCGTCCCCAGAAGCTTCATCCCATTGCAACGACGCAACTCCGACACTCCATGCTCTACTTTCGTAGCTACTAAAGTGTCGGTACATTTTTATTTGTTCTTGTATTCACTTTATGTACTTTAATTCAAAGAGAAGGTAGCGTGTTACCTTTCTCTTAATCTTTATAAAAAAGTGAATCTCTCCAAAGCCGAGAGTTCTTGAGTCGGAGGGCCTTTTAGTGGATTGCCCATTGAGGCAGCTCTTGAAGAGCTACGAGCCTTGGAGTCGCAACCCGACTAGGGTTGTGAACCAAGTAAATTGTTTGACTCTTTATTTTTATTTCTTATTTATTTAATTCCACTGCATACTCTTTTATTTCTAAAGAAAAAGAAAATAAGTTTTAAATCTAAAAGGAAATTTTTATAAATTCCAAGATTCACCCCCTCTCTCGGAACATTATGATCTTACAATTGGTATCAGAGTAGGGGCGCTCCAAGTTTAGTGCAACCACCAACGAGAGCATTATAAATTTTCTTTAATTTTAGTATATTTGTCTTAGAATAATTTTTGCATTAGTTTTAATATTTTCTTTTTCAATAGAATAAAGTTTTTAATACTTGTCTATCTTGCTTTAATATAAATTTATTTTTGTTTGTAACTCTAGGAATATTTTTGAAAAAAATATTAATTAATTAAAAAGAAAAATTTATTAATTATGTCACACTTGTTGGTGTAGGGGCATCAGATAATCGAACCTGTGTTTTGATTATGGAAAAGATACAAAGATAAGTTTACATCGTTGTCTCACGAGCTAAATCAAGTGTGCAGAAAGGCTAAGCTAAGCTGAAGGTCAGTGACACCCAGAGGGAGCTGTGGTGGTCGGGCAACACTGAGGGAACTTCGTGAGAGTCGAAGAACCAAGGTGGAAGACCAGAAGCAAAGTGACAGATCTTAAAGGACCAGAGGTAAGCTCGTGTGAGTGAGAGATGGTAAGGTTGTGTCCTCTGTACGGGGACGACCGTAGGCGGCGATCCGACTAAGACTTCCTGTGGAAGGTCTAGGTCGAGATCGGATAGTCAGAAACCGTCGCATTTATCATTTTCCGTGCTAACCTCTTATTGCAGGGAAGTGGTTGTGCTAGCGATCACTGGTCATTGAGCCGATCGATGCTCATCCGATCGATGGAAGACATCAGTCGACTGATGGCGACGAATCAACCTTTACGCTAGGTCAAAATGGATAATGTTTGATACGACCACTTCGCGATAAAACTTGGTACCACTTCGTGATCTATTCCAAAAGATGAGGAGACTTATTCTGAGACCAAATTCTATAAAAGGAGGGGAGGATTCCAACCCATTCATTCATCAAGATTATTCTCAAGTGCTCCTACAATGCCAAAGCTCCAACACCGTCATAATGCTGACGCAACGACAAGTTCTAATCTTCTTCGTCGGCAGCAGCAGCAAATAATTGTTTTTGTTATTGTATTCTTTGTTTTAATCATAAAGAGGTGAGGTAGGCTTGTTGCCTCATCCTCGTACTTTCGGTTTTGTGATCGTTGTCTCCTACCTCCTGTAGGGGATCGGTGCGGCCGGCTAGAGGGGGGTGAATAGCCCTTTTCGTTTGGATGCCGGTATTTGCTCGTCTACAAAACTAATTAGCGCAAGCGGAAGACTAATAAAGACAAGCAAATAGAAATACGAGAAAACAAACGCTAACAAAGAGTGTAACGTGGTTCACGGCTACGCTGCTAATCCACGGTCCCCGATTCATCCTCGGTGAATCACTCCGCTAAACCAATCCACTAAATGGTCTCTCCTTTGCACCAAGCTAGGTGGAGGTAATCTTTACAATCAAGATCACTCTTCTTACAAATAGAATGGAGTAAAAGCGAGTAAGAAGAGTTTAGAGCTTGTGGGGCACTAAGAAGATCACTTAGAGCATAAGCATTAGCCTCTCAAAGGCTTACACCCTCTCTTTTTATAGAGAGGGCTGATTTCTTCCCGTTGGCCGCCATCGTCATTGTCGCCCTTGGCGATCGTACTAAATCCTGCGGCCTCGAACACGTCGGATCCCGGCCGTTGTAGTCAGCGGAACTCTTGGCGATCGGCGATGGACCTCGTGATCATGCTACTCCATAATCGGCCCGATCGGCTACGAGCAATCTAATGGCCAGAAACCTATTGACCCGATCATTGCGCCTTGGCCGATCGTGATGTCTTAGCGATCGGCGCCCGTATGGCGATCGGCTGCGCCACAATCGATCGATCGTATACCGGTCGAACTCACTCGACTCGGAAGCGATCATTGCCATAACATAGCGATCGGTGGTGTCGAAAAACCCATCCGACTCTTGGCCAAATGGCCAAGTTTCACCTAAGAGCTACCCTTCCCCGGGTTACAATCGCTCACTCTCATCTCTCGGAGTCCCTCGCCTTCGAAGTTCTCTTCGTTCTCGGCCACGTCCCTCGGCAGCATCAGGCGCACGGCTCTGCAATGCTCCTTCGCGTCTCTTGCCTCGAAGTCTACTTCCTCCGGCTTCACTCCAAGCTTCTCGTCCGGCGGTCCCTCGGATGCTCCAAGCACACAGCTTCCGCAAAGCTATCCTTCACCGACTCAAGGCACGAGTCATGAGATGTGAAACTTGCCACGGCTCCATGTGCGAATTACTAAGTCCTGCATGACTTCAACGCACATATCAAATCATCATAACACACTAACTTAAACCCTTTGCCACACCATCAAAACCATATTACGGCAAGAGATTGCCCTAACAATCTCCCCCTTTTTGATGTGTGGCAATCCGTTTAAGTTAGGTAAAAACATTTGATATAAATTCTAAGGTAAGAAAGCATGTAAAGATAAACATGATATAGCAACATGCCACTCCCCCTTAATCCATGAAACTCTCTAAGCAAATTTTCTCCCCCTATCATATATTTCTCCCCCTAAAATGATTAACTTAAACATAAATTATTTCTCCCCCTTTGACACCATCAAAAAGATTAACACTAAGTTATAAGCTCATGGCATCAAGTATAATGGAGGGAAAATACCAAAAACATGATTAAAATCTGAAATCAAAAAATTGCAGGCTGATTTTGGTGAGCTGATCATTCTATCGAGTATGGCGATCGCACAATTGATTCCGAAATTCTGATTTTCTGGGCAAATTTCAGAAATGCATTAAAAATTCCAAAAAATTCGAAAAATCATGAAATTTGAGGAGCATATTTATATTAAGTATATCTATCAAGGAAAAATAGTTTTTCATGAAAAATCATTATATTTTTTGAGATTCGCCAAAAATCCAAACACTTGAAAAACCACTAGTTTTTGAGCATGTTAGTATCCATTTTAGCACCTAGTCTTGCTTCGAGTTGTTCCAAAACATGAATACATAGATTTTAGATTAAGGAATTGTTTTGAAAACATATGAAATATCCAACCATGATCTTTGGGCAATATGTCTATGAATTAAATATAAGCCTTCCCCATGATTGGTCTATTATTGCTATGTTGATACTTTAAATGACCATCTAAATGCCATAGGCATTAGTGGACATTTGTATCATCCTAATATCTCACCCATGCTAAGTTTGCAATCAAGTTAGCCTATAGTGAGTGTGAGATGCATCCTAGGGGGTATTTGTATATACTTAACCAATATATTCATGCAATTCTATCATGGTTAAGTATCAACCTAACAACCTACATGATCATAATGACATATATGAATGAATTCTACATTATGATCATGAAATACATGTATTCATTAAATAATAGTCATGCATTAGGTATTATATGATGATAATAACCAAAGTGTTACCTAAAGCATGATTCAAACCTATTTCTCATGATAACATGCCAAATATCAAAATCATAAATCATGATTTAAAACATACATAGCAATTACATTAATCATCATGATTTAAGCATTATTACCTATTTATGGGCACGTTATCATCACCCAACACTATCTAAAAAAAATGTTGTCCCGTCATCCTAAGTCAACCAAAATATGATATAGGTTAGGACCATGTGGTTGACTACCCTAGGGTTATTCTAACCCTTAAGGATGGATTTTGGAACCCAAAATAAATTCTTTCCTATTGGGTTCACTAAATACTCCTTGGGGATCCATTTCCTAGCAATTACTTTCTTTTTATCTTGTCCCCTAGCTATTAGGCATTTATAGGCCTTTTCATTTTTCTTTTCTTTGTATCCTAGGCCTTTCTTGTTGAAACTAGCTCTTTGGCTCCCTAAGATCATATTTAAGGTGTTGGAGCCAATTGTGAATTTCTCTAGGGCTTTGGTTAAATAATCTATCTTTTCCCTTAATGCCCTATTTTCCTCTATGCATGCATCATTAACATTCAAAGGCATATAATCATGTGAGCATGCATCATCTAAGCTAGAAGAAATATTATCATTTAAGCATTCATTTTCTAGCTTATTTTCTAGGTCCTTAATTTGATCTAGCATGCTTTTGTTTTTCTTCTTAGCTCTAAATAAATCTCTAGTTAAGCTAGAAACCATGGAAACTATTTTCTTAGGAGTTAGATTTGTTACCATAGTTTCCATGTCCTCTTCTTCTTCGGATGAGGAGGATGTAGAAGCTCCCCCTTCATTTGAGCTCTCCCCACTTGAGCTTGATCTTTCATTTTCGGATGAAGAGCAATCCAAGTCATCAAAGGCCATCAAGGCCAAATTGGTGACAAAGGCATTCTCCTCATCCGATGATGAGGAGGAGGATGAGGAAGGATCATCCCATGTCTTGGCCTTGAATGCTTTGGCCTTCCCCTTTTCTTTTGCCTTCTTTTCTTCTTCCTTTCTCTTGCTCCCCTTCTTCTTCTTCCTCTTCTCTTCTTTCTTTTTCTTCTCTTCTTTGCTTTTGTTTAGGAGGGGACAATTGTCCCTTATGTGTCCCTCTCCTTGGCAATTATAGCATATGACCTTCCCCCTTGGTCTTCTATTCCTATCATGAGATTTATCAAATCTAAAATTCTTAAATGCACGTCTTACCTTCCTTACCATGTAGGCTTCTTCGGTGCTATCCATGGAGGAGGAGGAAGACGCTTCGTCATCGGAGGAGGAGGTGATTTCCATCTTTTTCTTCCCCTTATTTGCCAACAATGCTACTCCTCTTGAGGGTTGAATTCTAGGCTCCTCTTGTATTCCCTCAAGCCTAGTTTCGTGGAGCTCCATTGTTGAGAAAAATTCCTCCAAGGTACTTACTTCCAAGTTCTTGGAGATGTAGAACGAATCCACCATGGAGCTCCACTTTGAGGACCGGGGAAAGACATCTATGGCCTTCATTACCATATCCCGGTTTGATAGCTTCTCACCTACACTTGTTAGTCCATTTAAAATTTCTTTGAATCTAGAATGCAAAGAAATTACCTTTTCTCCCTTTTCTAATTTGATGTTGGATAGTTGGGATCGGAGGAGATCTCTCCTTGCTAGCTTTGCCTCGGATGTGCCTTCATGAAGCTCAATTAGCTTTTCCCACATCTCCTTGGCGCTTAGGCATTCTCCTATTCGGTTGATTTCTTGTTGAGGGAGCACATTGAAGAGATGATGCTTGGCTTTTGAATTTGCAAGGTGCTCTTCCCTTTGCCTTTTGGTCCACCTAGATTTCTCTATTGGCTTCCCCTCTTCATCCCTAGGCAAAACGAAACCGGATTCCATTGTAATCATTATATCAAAATCCGTTTCGAAAAATACCTCCATTCACTTCTTCCACCAAGCGAATTCTCCTTCAAACTTCGGAGGATGAATGTTGGAGCCGGCCATTTTGAAAATTGCTTGTTGTGGCGGTTAGTCCTCGACAAGCTTTCCTCGGCTCTGATACCACTTGTAGGGGATCGGTGCGGCTGGCTAGAGGGGGGTGAATAGCCCTTTTCGTTTGGATGCCGGTATTTGCTCATCTACAAAACTAATTAGCGCAAGCGGAAGACTAATAAAGACAAGCAAATAGAAATACGAGAAAACAAACGCTAACAAAGAGTGTAACGTGGTTCACGGCTACGCCGCTAATCCACGGTCCCCGATTCGTCCTTGGTGAATCACTCCGCTAAACCAATCCACTAAATGGTCTCTCCTTTGCACCAAGCTAGGTGGAGGTAACCTTTACAATCAAGATCACTCTTCTTACAAATAGAATGGAGTAAAAGCGAGTAAGAAGAGTTTAGAGCTTGTGGGGCACTAGGAAGATCACTTAGAGCATAAGCATTAGCCTCTCAAAGGCTTACACCCTCTCTTTTTATAGAGAGGGCTGATTTCTGTTAGTAATATATGAGAGATGTCCTAAGGCAATCGCCTTATGTATGAACCATTTATATGATAAATGAAGATTCACTATTTGAGTATACATATTTTATGTATTTGATTGGATCTTAAACTCATTTACTGAATGTCCACGATACGATTCACAGCATGAGAGAATTTGTGATTGGATCACAACTAGTGAGTATCTCTACATGTGTAATTGTGATGTATCGGAATTATCCCTAGTCAATGAATTGATGGATTTGGACACCATCAATTCTGTCGAGACTAGCACGAGGTATACTCCTTGGTGTATCCAAGCAGCTGATTCTCACTGGCTGGAGACATAGTGATGTCCGGAGTTAATCGTGGATGCTAGTTATGGTAACTAGTTCATTGGAGTGACCAACCGTAAGACTTCATATGGTTTTCTGCATATATAGATATGTCAATGAAGTTTTTTTTTACTGTGGCTTAAGTGCGATGTTCCTTTGACTTGCGGTATTCAAGTCATCTTGATCATAGAGACTTATGCTTTGACATCTTAAGCAAACATCTCTAAGGAGATGTGGACCCGGGATGATTGGGTATAAGTCGAAGTGATCGAAGGTGTTTGAATAGCCTATAAAGGATTCACCACTCCTTGCGAGGAGATGTATACCTATGGCCTCTCGTCGGATTGTTACTAAAGTCTTTGGCCAAAGCATTACATGTTTAGAGTAAGGTACTCTTCGATACATGTGGAGTAACTAGAATCCGTAGGACGAGGAAATGATACTTGGGCTAGGTGTGACGTAGTCAGCCTAGTGGGGACTGACACAATAGACCATGTCCTGAACCAAGTGGGTATAAGATGAGTGAAGGGAATGGGGCACGAATCATTCAAGCTACTGAAGGGTTTCAGAAATAGTTCGGGATCAACCGTTGATCTTTTCGGTTAATTGGGGATCATGATGTACTACTAGGTGCCACTCATGATCGTTCTATAATTAATGGTTAATTATAGACGGCCAACATAAACCGAGAACCTATTTGGTCACACGCACAACGAGTGTAATCCAAAGGATTTAAAACGAGCTTGAGAATGGGATTCTCAGACCGAGAGAAACTATGTTTGGTTGGACCAAACATAAAGCGAGCTTGAAATTGTTTCAGTCGCAATGGAAGCGTGGATGGGCAGTGTCTTATGAAGACATAATGGATGGACCAAAATGGTTTGGTTCTAATCCAATGGATAAGAATAAACCAAAGGGTTTGGTTTATTTTAAACGAATGAACCAAAAGTTGGTTCGGTTCGTTTTAACTTAAAATAAACCATCATGGTTTGGTTTATTTTAACTTATCTTAATGGAGCGGGTTAACGGGCTTTATGGATATGATCCATTAACCATTAAGAGAATTAGTTCTCTATAAAATAGGGATTAAACCCTAACCCTAAACCTAATCCAATTAGTGGCCGCCCAACCCCTCCTCCTTGTTGTTGGCGTCAACAACAAGGGCTGCCGCCCAACTTCATTGAGTGGCTGCCATCTCCTTGCGGCGTCAAGCCGGCGGTGGACCTCCGGCGACCCTCGGTGATCTCCCTTGGGTTCGGTGTAAAGGTGAGGCTCCATCTCTTCTTTAGCCGGCGCCTATTTCCTCCACCAAAGCTGTCCAGTTTTTCTGGACAGCTTCTTCTCCTCTCGTCGGAGCGTCGTTTGGACGACGGTTAGTGCTCCGACAGCGGCTAACATACCGGGGATTTGATCTCCGGTAATCCTCTGAGGTGGAGGACGAAGGATTCGTCCATCGGTTGACGAATACCTCTCCGGAGAAGCAAGTCTTGAGGACTTGTCTTTAGGTCCGAATTTGGATTCGGACCGTGATCATCTCTCGATCACGTCGTCTTCAACACGAGGCTAGTAACCCGTACGAAGACGAAGCTCGTGGCTTGGCGAAGTCATCCCGAGGAGCTCGGCGTGGATACGGATAGAGACGATTCTTACGAGAATCGTTCCGGTTGATGCCGTTCCCGCTACACGTCATACGGAAGGTATAACGTAGTCTAATTTCCTTTTATTGCAATTTTAATTTACGGTTATGTCTACACTTGTTGTAATAGCATGCGTGTGTTGTGTGTGTTGTAATAAATAGGAGTATTTATTATTTTTTATTGCTTCCGCTGTGCTCATGTTTACGAACCATGATCGAACACACACACGCCGCGGTGCCGGAAACCCAACAGTGGTATCAGAGCCCAGGTTGTGTTTCGACATAATCGTAAAATGGTTTTGCGATAGTCATAATGTATTTCTGGAAGTTTTCTAAATTTTGGAAATTTAGAAGTATTTATGGAAATTTTTCAATTTTGGAAAGTCTAGAAGTATTTATGGAAATCTTCCACTTTTGGAAAGTTGGAAGTATTTATGGAAATTTATATTTTCCATAAATAAAATATTTGATTAGATTCTGGAAATTTGTTTCCTAATTTAATCTTGATTTGATTTGGGAAATCAAATCTTAAAATATTTATTTCCATAAGTAGTTTTAAAGATTTAGGAAATTGGTTTCCTAAATAGATTTTCCTTAATCAAATAATTCCATGAATAAAATATGTGATTAGATTTGGAAATTTGTTTCCTAATTTAATTATGATTTGATTTGGAGAATCAAATCTTAAACATATTTCATTTCCATAAATAGTTATGACATATAAGGAAATATTGTACATGACATAATTGTATGACATGTAATTGCATTAGATGCATAACATAATGCCATGCGTGTCGTGACATGTAGATGTATACCATGTATGCCATGCCATGTAGATAATAGTTATTTGCATGCAAAGAGGATGAGACATAAAAACCTTTAAACAATATTAAAGCCTACACCTTCCATTAATATGGTTTGAACTAGAGTTCCGTTTCTTGTTTGGGTTGTTGGACTCTCTCCAAGCCCGGCTCGAACCCGAACATGTTCAAACCATGGAATAGTTTAATACTAATATGGTAAGAGTCGAGGTCAATCGTTAGCTTTGGTTGTTGGACTCTCTCTCAAGCTGGGCTAATTGGTTGAATCGCTCTAACCATATTAAAACTATTCTTGATTAATGGGTTGGCTTTAACAGACATCGGCTTGTTGGACTCTCTCAAGGTCGATGTTAAGGGAGGTGAAGTTGGGTGCTATGCATAAGATGCATACTTGTTAATGTGTTAACAACCCGATGTATGTGTGAACATTCAATTAGTTGATAGCACATTGTGATAGTTGCATATACGGGATATGCAATTGGTATAGATGATACCTACCGTCGTAGTTATGAATGGCTTGTTGGACTCTCTCCAAGGTTGTTCATAACTATGATGGATATCAGCCCATTCGGAGATGGACCTACGATCTCCCGAAGTGATTTTGGGGTTTTTGAAATTCGAAAAATGAATGGGATTTATAAATGTATATTGATGCATTTTAAATCGTTTTCTATTATATGCTCGTTTTGTATTTCTAGGTCAATAAATTGATCATGACGTCTTTGAATTTGCGCACTATTTTGGATTGAACAAGTATTTGGGCCTAACTTCTGGGTGGCTTAGAAACACGAGAATTGTTCTCAAGGCGGAAAAGCTTGCATATGTCCTTGAAGAGCCTCTTCTGACCGTCCTAAGGGCGATGCAACTCGGACCAAATGTTGGTCTATCGAAGCATGTGGCGGTCTGGTGGCGAGTTGCATCATGCTAGCGGCGATGGTACAGTGCGAAGCGGCATGAGCATATGGATGCTAACACTATGGTCTTCCATCTTCATGAGTTGTTCGATGAGCAAGCGAGATCCAAAGGTTCGAGGTCTCTAGGCTCCTCTTCACCACGAAGATGCAAGAAGGTTAAATCTGTAATGCGGTTTGTGCTAAAGATGAGCGGGTACATCAATGACTAGCTACTCGGTTTTGTGATGGATCATGAGTTAAGTATTGACTTAGTGCATTGTTTGCCCAAGAGTTTCTCATGATTTGTGATGAACTATCGGATGAACAAATTGGAATCCACCATTCAGAGCTCCTCAATATCTGAAGAGGCTGTGGAGCCTTACATGAAGCATGAGGAGAAGGCGGTTACATTGTTGATTCCTCAAAGAAAGGTTCTAAGAGGAAGGCAAAGCGAGAAGAAAGGAAAGAAAAAGGCAAAGAAGGCGGAACCCAAAAGGGCACTTGCCATCACTGTGCAAGGAAGGCCCTTGGCGAAGAAAGCTGCAAGATTTATCTTGAGTCCATGAAGAAGAAGAAGGCATCCGATGCCCGTCCTCTTGGTATCTTCGTTATTGATTGTCATTCTATTTCCTTAGACACTTGGGTATTGGATCTGGGTGTGGCTCACATATATGTAATGACATACAGGGCTAAGGAATAGAAGAAGACTTGTCGAGAGAGTCAAATTTGCGAGTTGGCAATGGAGCAAAGGTTGCTGCGGTCGCCATCGGAACTTATTTGCTGAAGCTCCCTAGTGGACTAGTCTTGGAACTGGACAATTGCTATTATGTTCCTTCTCTAATAAAGAACATTGTTTCTATTTTCTGCTTAAATAGAAATGGTTTCCATTTAACGTTTAGTAACAATTGTTGTTATATAACTTTGAATGGCGTACTTTATGGAACTGGAACTTTGAGTAATGGCATTTATACGTTGGACGTATCCAGTGACATCTTCAATATCGAAGCGAGCAACACGCGTGCTCGAAAGGATAATCACATAGACTCCTATATGTGGCATTGTCATCTTGGCCATATAAGCAAGAAACGCATGTCCGAATTACACCGATGTGGAATTCTGGAATCGTTTGAATTGGATTCATACGATACATGCGAATCATGCTTAAAAGGCAAGATGACTAAGTTACCTTTTACTGGAAAAGGTGAACGAGTGGGAGAGTTACTAGGTTTAGTACATACTGATGTGTGTGGACCTATGTCAACTCAAGCATTAGGAGGCTATA
This sequence comes from Wurfbainia villosa, assembly GCA_025175895.1. Lineage (NCBI taxonomy): Eukaryota > Viridiplantae > Streptophyta > Magnoliopsida > Zingiberales > Zingiberaceae > Wurfbainia > Wurfbainia villosa. Next base: position 57,941,436 of record CM046005.1, read on the forward strand.
GCTACTTCATTACCTTCACCGATGATCACTCACGGTTTGGGTATGTGTTCTTGATGAAACACAAGTCTGAAGCCTTTGAAAGGTTCAAAGAATTCAGAAATGAAGTAGAGAAACAACATGACAAAAGTATTAAAATACTTCGATCGGATCGAGGTGGTGAATACTTAAGTCAAGAGTTTCTTGATTATCTAAGAGACAATGGCAGATTGTCTCAATGGACTCCGCCCTATACACCACAGCATAATGGTGTATCTGAGAGGCGTAACTGGACCTTGTTGGACATGGTCAGGTCAATGATGAATCATGCGACTCTTCCCAAGTCCTTTTGGGGTTATGCACTTCAGACAGCTGTTTACTTGTTAAACAGAATGCCTACCAAGGTAGTCTCAACTACTCCATATGAGATATGGAATGGTAAGAAACCTCATGTATCTTACTTGAAGATATGGGGTTGTCCTGCTTATGTGAAGCAATTTTATCGGACAAAGCGGATGCTAAGTCGATAAATGTCTATTTATTGGATACCCTAAGGAAACAAGGGGTTACCAATTCTATCATCCTGTGGAACAAAAGGTGTTTGTTTCAAGGCATGCTGTGTTTCTAGAGAAAGAGTTTCTCTTGCAAGAAAACAGTGGGAGTGTCGTCGAGCTTGAGGAAACTCGAGATACTCAAATAGACATTGATGAGATACCTGGTGAAGCACAACAGCCGATAACTCAGAGTGATGAGACTCATGTAACACCACATCTTCGTAGATCTGGTAGAACACGCAACATTCCTGAGAGATATGGATTTCTCATAAGTGAATCGAACGACGTGTTACTCATTGATGATGAGGAGCCTACCAGTTATGAAGAAGTGCTGACAAGTTCAGAAAGGGATAAATGGCTTGATGCCATGAAGTCGGAAATGGATTCCATGTATGAAAACCAAGTTTGGAACTTGGTTGACCCACCTGAAGGCATCAAGCCTATAGGGTGCAAGTGGGTTTTCAAGAGGAAAACCGACATGGATGGTAATGTGATTACCTATAAGGCTAGATTGGTGGCAAAAGGATATTCAAAAGCAAGGTGTTGATTATGGCCGAAACCTATTCGCCCGTAGCTATGCTTAAATCCATTCGGATGCTCCTGGCCATAGCGGCTCATTATGATTATGAGATATGGCAGATGGATGTGAAAACAGCTTTCCTTAATGGAAACCTGCTCGAGGACGTGTATATGATACAGCCTGAGGGTTTCACATCGGTTGATAAAACCAAGGTATGCAAATTGCGGCGATCCATTTATGGATTGAAGCAAGCATCCGAGGCTGGAATATCCATTTTGATGAGACGATCAAAAAGTTTGATTTCTCACAAAATCCAGACGAACCTTGTGTGTACAAGAAGGTTAGTGGGAGTGCAGTCGTGTTCCTAGTATTGTATGTCGATGACATATTACTTATAGGAAACGATGTGTCAATCTTACTGATCAGTGAAGGTTTGGTTATCCAAGACATTCTCCATGAAAGACACAGGAGAAGCAACCTACATCCTTGGGATTAAGATCTATAGAGATAGATCGAAGCAGTTGCTTGGTCTTTCGATCTACATATATAGACCGAGTGCTAAGAGGTTTAGCATGTCGGAATCCAAGAAAGGTTATCTGCCGTCGGGCATAGGGTACACCTTTCAAAGTCTATGTGTCCGCGCAGAAGGCGAGAGGATTTGCATGAGTAAGATTCCCTATGCATCCGCAATAGGATCTATCATGTATGCTATGTTATGTCGAGGCCCGATGTATCGTATGCTCGAGTGTCACGGCGGATACGATCGATCGAGAATGGATCATTGGCGGTATTAGAGGCGATCCTTAAGTACTTAAGAAGAACTAAGGATGTGTTCCTAATATATGGAGAAGGGGACATGGTGATACTGGCGGGTATCTGGATGCGGCTTCGACGGACAAGGATGATTCGGTCTCGATGCGGATCGTGTTCACCTTGAATGGGGATGAGTTGGAAAAGTTCCAAACAAGAGGCGTAGCGGATTCTACCAGGCGGGAATATATTGCGGCCGGGCGTGAAAAGGCGGTTTGGATCGAAGTTCGTTCATGAACTTGGTGTGATTCGGCCATTGTTGAAGCAATCGGTCTCTGCGACAACAATGGAGCAATTGCCTGCGAAAGAGCCAGGTCTCATCAGCGATCCAAACATGTGCCGCGCTATCATCTTATCGGAGAGATCATCGGTAGGAGCGAAATACAAATCGAGAAAATTCCCCTTTGAAAGGAACTTAGCGGATCCCTTGACTAAAGCATTACCTCAAAGCAAGTTTGAGGTCATGTTAGAGACTATGGTATTGGATACGTAGCGATTGGCATTAGGCCAAGTGGGAGTCTGTTAGTAATATATGAGAGATGTCCTAAGGCAATCGCCTTATGCAGTTGCGTATTGCTGTTCTTCATGACATTTGCGGATAAATACAAGGCGATTTAGAACAGCATGCTCGAATTAAACTCATTTCTTGAATGTCACGATCGATTCACGGCATGAGAGAATTTGTGATTGGATCACAACTAGTGAGTATCTCTACATGTGTAATTGTGATGTATCGGAATTATCCTAGTCAATGAATTGATGGATTTGGACACCATCAATTACAGAGACTAACGAGTATACTCCTTGGTGTATCCAAGCGGTGATTCTCCTTTGGTTTGGAGAGTGATGTCGGAGTTAATCGTGGATGCTAGTTATGGTAACTAGTTCATTGGAGTGACCATAGTAAGACTTCATATGGTTTTCTGCATATATAGATATGTCAATGAAGTTTTTTTTACTGTGGCTTAAGTGCGATGTTCCTTTGACTTGCGGTATTCAAGTCATCTTGATCATAGAGACTTATGCTTTGACATCTTAAGCAAACATCTCTAAGGAGATGTGGACCCGGGATGATTGGGTATAAGTCAGTGATCGAAGGTGTTTGAATAGCCTATAAAGTTCACCACTCCTTGCGAGAGATGTATACCTATGGCCTCTCGTCGGATTGTTACTAAAGTCTTTGGCCAAAGCATTACATGTTTAGAGTAAGGTACTCTTCGATACATGTGGAGTAACTAGAATCCGTAGGGCGAGGAAATGATACTTGGGCTAGGTGTGACGTAGTCAGCCTAGTGGGGACTGACACAATAGACCATGTCCTGAACCAAGTGGGTATAAGATGAGTGAAGGGAATGGGGCACGATTCATTCGAGCTGCTGAAGGGTTTCAGAAATAGTAATGGATCAACCGTTGATCTTTTCGGTTAATTGGGGATCATGATGTACTACTAGGTGCCACTCATGATCGTTCTATAATTAATGGTTAATTATAGACGGCCAGCATAAACCGAGAACCTATTTGGTCACACGCACAACGAGTGTAATCCAAAGGATTTAAAACGAGCTTGAGAATGGGATTCTCAGACCGAGAGAAACTATGTTTGGTTGGACCAAACATAAAGCGAGCATGAAATTGTTTCAGTCGCAATGGAAGCGTGGATGGGCCGTGTCTTATGAAGACATAATGGATGGACCAAAATGGTTTGGTTCTAATCCAATGGATGAGAATAAACCAAAGGGTTTGGGTTATTTTAAACGAATGAACCAAAAGTTGGTTCGGTTCGTTTTAACTTAAAATAAACCATCATGGTTTGGTTTATTTTAACTTATCTTAATGGAGCGGGTTAACGGGCTTTATGGATATGATCCATTAACCATTAAGAGAATTAGTTCTCTATAAAATAGGGATTAAACCCTAACCCTAAACCTAATCCAATTAGTGGCCGCCCAACCCATCCTCCTTGTTGTTGGCGTCAACAACAAGGGCTGCCGCCCAACTTCATTGAGTGGCTGCCATCTCCTTGCCGGCGTCCAAGCTTCGGCCGGTGGACCTCCGGCGACCCTCCGGTGATCTCCCTTGGGTTCGGTGTAAAGGTGAGGCTCCATCTCTTCTTTAGCCGGCGCCTATCTCCTCCACCAAGCTGTCCAGTTTTTCTGGACAGCTTCTTCTCCTCTCGTCGGAGCGTCGTTTGGACGACGGTTAGTGCTCCGACAGCGGCTAACATACCGGGGATTTGATCTCCGGTAATCCTCTGAGGTGGAGGACGAAGGATTCGTCAATCGGTTGACGAATACCTCTCTGGAGAAGCAAGTCTTGAGGACTTGTTTTAGGTCCGAATTTGGATTCGGATCGTGATCATCTCTCGATCACGTCGTCTTCAACACGAGGCTAGTAACCCGTACGAAGACGAAGCTCGTGGCTTGGCGAAGTCATCCCGAGGAGCTCGGCGTGGATACGGATAGAGACGATTCTTACGAGGATCGTTCCGGTTGATGCCGTTCCCGCTACACGTCATACGAAAGGTATAACGTAGTTTAATTTCCTTTTATTGCAATTTTAATTTACGGTTATGTCTACACTTGTTGTAATAGCATGCGTGTGTTGTGTGTGTTGTAATAAATAGAAGTATTTATTATTTTTTTATTGCTTCCGCTGTGCTCATGTTTACGAAACATGATCGAACACACACACGCCGCGGTGCCGGAAACCCAACACCGAACACGTCGGATCCCGACCGTTGTAGTCCAACGGAACTCTTGGCAGTCGACTGATGGACCTCATCAGTCGACTGCTGCCTCCGTAGTCGACTGCCCAGTCGGCTACGAACGGTTCTGTGGTCGAAACCCTATTGACTACCGATCATGCGCCTTGGCGATCGGCGATATTCTTGGCGATCGGCCTTGCGTATGGCGATCGGCTGGCCTAATCCGATCGCGGTCGTATACGGTCGAACTCACTCGACTCGGAAGCGATCGCCATAACATGGCATCGGCCCGGTGTCGGGAAAACCCATCCGACACTTGGCCAAATGGCCAAGTTTCACCTAAGAGCTACCCTTCCCCGGGTTACAATCGCTCACTCTCATCTCTCGGAGTCCCTCGCCTTCGAAGTTCTCTTCGTTCTCGGCCACGTCCCTCGGCAGCATCAGGCGCACGGCTCTGCAATGCTCCTTCGCGTCTCTTGCCTCGAAGTCTACTTCCTCTGGCTTCACTCCAAGCTTCTCGTCCGGCGGTCCCTCGGATGCTCCAAGTGCACGGCTTCCGCAAAGCTATCCTTCACCGACTCAAGGCACGAGTCATGAGATGTGAAACTTGCCACGGCTCCATGTGCGAATTACTAAGTCCTGCATGACTTCAACGCACATATCAAATCATCATAACACACTAACTTAAACCCTTTTCCACACCATCAAACCATATTACGGCAAGAGATTGCCCTAACACCTCCAACGAGGAGGAGATCTTATAGTGCTTTGTCCTCCGTATGCGGTCTAGGACCGTTAGAGCCTTAGAGTAGCAACCGCTGGGTTGTGAACCAAGTAAAAATAAACTTGTCTTTTTACTTTTCCGCTGTGCTTGCTCGTATATCGAACGATTGAAATGAAAAGATTTACGCTCGCTATTCACCCCCCCTCTAGCGATGCTTCTCGATCCAACAACACTTAGAAGGGTACATCACCGTTTTCCCTCCTTTCTTTAACAGAGAGGACTTTTCCTATTGAAAAAGACAAATGGAGTGCTTCTTGAAAATCGATCTCGAGGTGTGGTTTTAAATTAAGAAAGTTTTCATTTCTCCAATAGACAACTCAGGGGAGTTGTTAGATCCGGAGAAATGGACCGTGGACGTAAGGAAATGAGCTCAAGTCGATTACAAGACCCTTAACACCTTGCAATGCAGACTTACTAAAGAAGAGCTTAATAGAGTCGGACCCTTCAAAAATTCTAAGGAACTATAGGATAAGTTAATTGAATTACACAAAGGCACTAATGACACTAGAATAGCTAAAAGAGATATGTTAATTAATAAACTCTTTAATTATAAAATATTTGAAAATGAAAATGCTAGTCAACTCCACACTAGAATAAAGGGCAAACTAAATGGATTCACCAAATAGGTCATCAAATTGAAAATAGGAATGTAATTAGGTATACACTTAAGGAATTCCCGAGGAACGCCTTATGAACATCCATTGTTGATGCTTATAATGTCTACAGGGACTTTTCCTTAATTAGACTAGATGAACTATTTTGCGAACTTGAACTACATGAATAAGCTAACTCAGGTCAAACCGAGAATGGTATTGCTTTTGTCACGCCCCGAGGGAGTCTCCGCCAGACGAAAATCTAGTAGCATCTCCCCTGTACGGGTGACAATATGAATCTTGAATACAAGGCGCACACACAACCAAAACGAATCGAATAAAAGTTTATAAGGACATATCAAATACCACAAAAACATCCACAAGTAAACACAAAACACAAGTCTTACACATGTCTTCTAGTCCATAACCGAAACCATAAGACAAAAAAAAAACAAATCCATTAAGACAAGGGGGATTGACAGCTGGACTCTCCTGGCAGTTTCAACCTAAAATAGATACAAAGCAATGGGGTAAGTTCAACGAACTCAGCGGTATCAAGTCGACATGCATAGTAAGATATATCTAACAATAATAATCATGCCTGTACAGTCTCCTGATCAATAATAGGAAATGCAAGAAAGAAATGCAGAAAGACTGTACTTACCTGAATCTCCTATCCTGACATAGGAGTGTGAGCCATACTAGCAGAAGTAAGGTCGTCAGACCAAATACATAATGTATCCTGTATGCATGTCAATCATATGCAACAACCAAGGCAGCAACTAAAATGCAGCAAACACAAACAAATGCCATTCATGCAATATGCATGCGATGCAAATGACATGGTCACCCTTGACGCCAGTCAACCGCCTCACATGCGATGGTGAAGCCGAGTGGATAGGGCTATGACAACTGTGCACTCTGCCATCACTACTCCTGAGTGACCGAGTGGACAGGATGCTATCGGAGTACACCTATCCTCCTACCCCAAACAGAGTGGGGGAGCAAAGCTCTCATCTCCTGGTGTCATAGACCAAAGGAGGGATCCCTGTCCGCTACCATGCTACCTCACCGCTACCCATGAGCGGACCAGCGGAGCTTGACAGAGCTACTGCACACACCCTCCTGATGTACAAGTAACCCATAAGTGGTTGTGTGTTCAGATCATGTAACTGATTGCGGGCTCAACTACAAAGGAACCCCGACCAGCCAACATGCAATCATGCAAAATGGTGCATGGCACTAAAGCATGTAACACCAACCAAAATACGTCTTCAAATAATATGCACAAAAAATGAGTACATATCAATGACCTAGGTATACAGGGAAAGTATATCTAAAAGCTAATCAAGTGCATGTCACAACTCTCAAAATAAGTACACACGACAGGTATCAAGATAATATCGACTAAGATAGAAATACATGCATCAGGTATGACACAGTGACATACAAGGGAAGATAAGACATAAAAATTATTGCGAGCTATAACCAACTAAGCATATCAACATGACAATATCTAAAAGATAAGTCAAAGTACCCGCCTGATATAATGCACGAAATAATGCAATCTTCACGCCCGTGGACCTGTCTCGTGACCGAAACCTGCATAAAATATAATATAATCAGATTATATTGCCAACCCTAATATCAAGTTCAAAACCTAATGGATTAAACTATCCATCTAAACGATCACTCACTGCCGTATCAAAATATAATTCCTTCCCAAATCAACTCCCAATTTCACAAATTATCTAACCCATTCATAACCGGCCAAAACCCCACATCACAAAAAATCTGCACAAAACTCCAACACCTAGCCGTGCACAGCCGGTGCAGCCGTTCATAGCCCCTTCCCACTCTTACACGATAACCAATCCAGATAAACAACATCAATTCACAGCCGACAACACCCAAATAGAACCTCACAACCCTCTCAACTGGCCAACACTCCAATTCACAGACGACAAAATCTCAAAATCAACCCATCCTGATCAAAACCCGTTGACCCACCGCAATGATCTACCCCGCAAGCTCCCCAGCAAAGCCCAACACCGAAATAGAAGAAGAAAAACTAACAAACGAGGTATACCTGCACTTGGAATCCCCTCAGTGGTATTTCCTTGGTGCGGGCCGATCACGACGGCGGAGGTTGGCCGGAGGATGACCGACACTGGCAGAGAAGGGCACGCGGTGTGTGCGCGTGGGAGGCTGACCGAGCTGCGGTGAACAATGTGCGGCAGATGCTTGCTGCAGCGCGGGCAGTCGCCTGGCCGTCGACGTGTGCATCTCGGGCAAGCAGCGACGGAGAGGGCAACCCGTGGCGTCTTGAGCACAGGGAAGGGCGGCGACGGTGACACGCAAGGAGAGGGGATTACGAGGCAACTGTCGACGGAGGAGAGGAAATCGCGAAGGGAACCGTCGCAAGGGGGGAAAAATCACGGAGAGAAGGTCGCGAGGAAGAAATCAGCAGGGATGGAAAAATTGGGACCGATCCAAAATAAACCGAATTACCCCCTTTATATAAGAATTAACCTAGGTTAGGTTTCTATTAATCCCCCAGTAATTTAGTTATCCTCATAAATCTCGTACAATCCCCGTTTAATTTCAGAAAAATTCCTAAAATTCTCCAAAAATCCCAAAATAATTCCTAAGATTATTTTTTCCTAAATTTTGGCCATTTAATTTAGTATTTTAAATTTCAATATTTAACATTCTCCTCCACTAATAAAAATTTGGTCCCTAAATTTCCTACTCAAATGCATAATGAGTAAGAGATACCATAAGTGTTAGTTATAGCCCTAAGAACCAATCATGTGATGGTTGAATAGGGAACATTTTGTATCATATTCTATAAAGGCAAAGGATTGGTTATTATATTTAAGTCTTGCTTGTGCCAGCTAAATTAAATATAGTAATGCCCTAGAAAAGTAGGTTCTTATCTACAGCACATCAATTGGCAGAATTGATTATGAGAGGCTGTAGAGAACACTTTCTAAATGTTCCTAGTCAAGTATTAATATGCAAGGGCAATATTAATACATAAAGACTAGCATGTAGGTCAATTGATGACTTGATCTCACAAGTCATGGATATATGATATCAAGTTGACACATGGGTATATATTAGAGAATATATCGAATCGACCGCCATGAGAAAGTTTCATGGATCGTTATATGAGTGTCATAAACTTTCTCATGTGACTATTGGTATGAATAGTCCTCGGACACGAAGTCACTACGGTTCCCTACATATAGGAGTTATGTACTTTGGTATCGTCAGCGTCACCCGTGTAGCAGGTGGACTATAAAGCGATTCTGGGTATATAACAAATTATGCGGAGGATGTGAGTGATGTAGATGGGATCTATCCCTTCCATATGACGGGAGTGATATCGGTGGGCCCCTTGATTGAGTAGAACTACTAAAACGCATGGCCATGCTCGAATGAGTCAATATTAGATATTGAGCTCATTTGTTTGAGTTAGTTTACTCAGGGATCAAGAAACACATAGATTGATCGAGGATGACACGGTCTATGCCTCATTGATCAATCTGATATCAAGGATAGAAGGACACGGTCATATATTATAGTAGTCACGGAAAGGTTAGTCGGATCTTGACTTATCTCGTAACTTGGGTAGCAATGATGTATTGCTAGATGCCGCTCATTGCTTGTGTATCTAAAAGAGTTTAGGTCCACTGCCAACGTTATGAGAGCCTATAGGGTCACACACAAAGAGCATGATAATTAGAGGACTTAGAGTATTCTAGTTTGACTAGAATAATTTGGGAATAAGCTTAAGTACAAAATGGTTTTTGGACTTTAAGCTTAATGAGAATTTTAGCTAATTGATTTAATGAGATTAATTCAATATGTTACCTTATTGATTTAATAAGATTAATTCAATATGATAACATACGCTTAATTGAATTAATAAGATTAATTCAATATGATAACATAAGCTTAATTGAATTAATAAGATTAATTCAACATGCATGAATGCCACATAAGCATGCCACCTAAGCATCCACCTAAGCTAGATAAGGTGGAAGGAAACAAAATGGTTTTGTCTCCTTAAGTGGCCGGCCAAACAAAGGTCCCAATGCAATGGATTGCATTGAATGTGAAGGAGGTGGAAGGGTTTTTCCAACCCTATAAAAGGCTCCATGGAGTGGCCGGCCAAAGGAGAGTTTTTGGTGGAGTGTGGTTGTTGGGAGCTTGAGGCTTGGAGAGAGCTTGTGAGCTTATTGTTGTGTGGCTTTTGTGAGTGTAGCAAGAAGAGTAGTCTTCTTCTTCCCTTCTCTTTTTCCCTAGCTTCCTCTCCTTTAGGGACTTCTCTAGCAAGAAGTAAAGGAGAGCTCCTCTAGTTTTCTTTTGTGAGACAAGAGCTTGCTCGTGTGGATACATATAGAGGCACGGACACTTGAACGTGCTAAAGATCCAACAAACAAAAGGAAGAAGCGGGATTAACAAGGGCACGCAACAAAGGTAATCCTCTCCTATAAGATAGGCTTGGTTTAGAGAAATTTATTTTATACGAGTTTGCTTTCGCATGGATCACTTGGAAGGGATCCTAATTTTTCCGTTGCGCATATGCCATTTGGCATAAAGAATTCCCTACAGTGGTATCAGAGCCACTTGCGAAAGATCGTATAAAAATAGGTTTTCTCTATTTTATATGTGATATAGAAGTAGGATAAATTTTATTATGAGTTGATAATTGCATTAGCAATTGTCAAACATAATAAAATATCCAATGTCTTTTAAAAGTTAAAATGACATGGTGCATGGTTATGGCCTAGTCCCAAAAGGTTTGTGAATATGTGTGTGTTGTAATTCTTAAATACGGCCTGCGTGTCGTGCCTTCCTCCTAAAATTCTTGTTGTAAAATTAGTTTTAGACTCGAATGTAACTCGAGTATTTCTCCTTTTGTAATGTACAAAACAAAGATGGAGGGTCCATTGGAAGATGAGGTTACAAGGAGGAAGTCAACACACAAGACAACCAAAAGGAAGCACTTAGGAGAAGATGCTATCCCTAGGTTGACCAATCAATCTTTTCATTGGCTTGAGAAGATTGTAGAATAAGGGCCATAACCATGACACCTTAGTTTAATATGTATGTGATGCATGTTAGTTTAGCTTGTATGTGATGCATGATTAGTTTAGCTTATATGTGATGTATGCTAATATGTATATGATACATGTTTATTTCTTAATAAGTCAAAAACGATATGCCTACCAAAGCTTGGTACTCACTACTTCCTCGATCATTTGTTATTGGGTTTGCCAAAGCAAAGCAATGCATTTTATCTTGGAAGAGTGCGAGTGGACAATCGTGATGTCCTGCTATCAAACTTGGTTAAGACTTAATTAAGTTTTCTTAATGAGTTAAGAAAGTAGAGGCATATATTAGCTTTGAACATAAGTTTTAAAATTAGTTTTATGTGATTTCCGAACATCAGCTTTGTCTTAGAAGTGGTCGTTGCTCCGATATCCAAGAAGGCCCCTGTGCCTCGCCACAGCCTGGAAGCTGGTTTAGGAATAAACACTAAACTAATCTAAAACTTAACCAAAGCTATTAAAGAGTTACATCAGATGTAATTGGCAAAAGATTGCCTACCTAATTATACTACGTCTTGGGCGATTAGCCAAAGCTAACTTAAGATGAATTATAATGTGGATCTTTATCCCATATAAATTTATAGCTAAATAGTAGCTATGAGAATTTAGTGGGAGCCTCATTTAATTAAAGGCCTAATTAAATGATTTAGGTATGATACTTAACTTTGCATTTTAATGTTGTAGATCACCATGACATCTAACACGACACACCCTCAATCTTGCGATCTGTCCTTGAGAAGGACAAGCTTAATGGAAGCGAACTTTCTTGATCGGTATAGGAACTTGAGGATTATCCTCAAACAAGAACGCAAACTATATGTCCTAGAAGCTCTACCTGAAACACCCGCCATGCGCCACTCGTCTTTGAAAAGGATGCTTATAAGAAGCATCAAGATGACGCATTAGATGTGTCATGTCTTATGCTTGCCACCATGAACTCTGAGCTTCAGAAGCAACATGAGAACATGGATGCCTATAATATGGTTGAGCATTTGAAACAACTATATCAAGGACAAGCTAGGCACGAGCGTTTTGAAGTGTCTAAGGCTCTTTTTGCATGCAAGATGCAAGAAGGAACACCTGTAGGAACTCACGTACTCAAAATGATTGGGTACGTTGAGAACCTTGAAAGACTAGGTTTTCCACTGAGCCAAGAATTGGCAACCGATGTTATCCTGCAATCGTTGCCGGAAGCATATAATCAATTCGTCATGAATTATAACATGAATGAAATTGATAAACCTTTGCCTGAGATTCTCAGCATGTTAAGAACTGCTGAACCGAATCTCAAAAAGAAAGTTAGCAACGTACTAATGGTCAAGAAGGGCAAAGGTAAGCGCAATGGCAAGGGTAAGACCCAAGCCAAAGGCAAGGCCAATTCATCCACTTCAAAGGGTAAAGGTAAAGTACCTAAGGAAGGGGATCGCTTCCATTGCGTGAGATCGACACCGAAGCGGAATCGCAAAGTCTACCTTGAGGAAGTAAAGAATAAAAGAAGTGGGACTTCTGCCTCAGGTATACACGTTATAGAAGTTAATCTATCTATTTCTTCTACATGGGTATTAGATACCGGATGTGCATCTCACATTTGTAATAATGTGCAGGGACTGAGAAATAGTAGACAAATGGCAAAAGGCGAAGTAGACCTACAAGTAGGCAATGGCGCAAAAGTTGCTGTTGTAGCTGTAGGAACATATTCTTTGTCTTTGCCCACTGGGCTTATCTTAGAACTAGAGGAGTGCTTATATGTACCTGCATTGACAAAGAACATAATTTATGTATCTTGTTTAGACAAGAAAAATTTTTCTTTTATAATAAAGGACAAATGTTGTTCCATTTATTTAAATGAAATGTTCTATTGTAATGCACCACTTATGAATGGTCTCTATGTTCTAGATTTAGAAAACCCAATTTATAACGTAAATACCAAGCGGTTCAAATCGAATGATTCGAACCAAACATATCTCCTTGCATCGCCTAGGTCACATAAATGAAAATCGACTCTATAAAGATGGATTATTGGACTCATTTGATTTTGAATCATATGAGGTATGCGAATCTTGCCTTTTAGGAAAGATGACTAAAACTCCATTTAGTAGACATGGAGAGAGAGCGACAGACTTGTTAGGACTCATACATACTGATGTATGTGGGCCTTTCAATGTCGGCAGAGGAGGCTATAAGTACTTTATTACTTTCACCGATGATATGAGTAGATTTGGCTACTTATATTTGATGAGACATAAGTCGAATCCTTTGAAAAGTTCAAAGCATTCAAGAATGAAGTACAAAACCAACTTGGTAAGCATATCAAGCTACTTGATCGGATCGAGGTGGTGAATACCTTAGTCAAGAGTTTCGTGATCACTGGTGAGTGTGGGATAATATCCCTCACTCCCCTGGAACACCACAATGGAATGGTGTATCCGAGAGGAGAAATCATACTCTATTAGATATGGTACGATCAATGATGAGCCGATGATCTACCTACTTCCTTTTGGGGACTAGCTCTAGAGACTAGCTTTCACACTTAATCGCGTCCCATCAAAAGCCAGTAGAAAAACGCCATATCTGATATGGATCGGGAAGAGTCCCAAAATGTCTTTTATAAAGATTTGGGGTTGTGAAGCTTATGTAAGGCGTCAAGTCTCGGATAAACTAGGACCCAAATCAGATAAGTGTTATTTTGTCGGATATCCCAAGGAAACTAAGGGATATTACTTTTACAATCCCACACTTGGCAAGGTGTTTGTTGCCAGAAATGCTGTCTTTCTAGAAAGAGAATTTCTTTCTAGAAAAACTAGTGGGAGTAAAATTCATCTTGAAGAAGTTCAAGATGACGATAACACTAAGGCTTCGATGGAAAATGAACAGGAACCACAAAGTGTTGTGGATGAGGAAATTGTTGCCCAAAGAGTTGTGGAACAAACACATTCCAAGTAGACCAACCTCTTCGTGATCGGCAGATCCGTCGTCCAACCCGAGAGATATTCTTTTCTCTTGGTATGACAATGGTGATGTATTGCTTGTCGATCTTGACGAGCCTACATCCTATCAAGAAACTATGATGAGCCCAGATTCCGAGAAATGGCTAGAGGCCATGAGATCCGAAATGGAATCCATGTACACTAACCAAGTATGGACCTTGGTTGATCCACCTGAAGGGGTAAAACCCATTGGGTGTAAGTGGGTCTTTAAAGTAAAGACTGACATGGATGGTAATAAGCATACCTATAAAGGTAGATTGGTGGCTAAAGGATTCAAACAAATTCATGGTATTGACTATGATGAAACCTTTTCACCAGTTGCGATGCTTAAATCCATTCGGATCATACTTGCTATTGCAGCCTACCACGATTATGAGATCTGGCAGATGGATGTCAAAACCGCTTTTCTGAATGGAAAGCTACTCGAGGATGTGTACATGACACGGCTGAGGGTTTTGAAGATCCAAAGCATCTGAAAGGTATCTGCAAAGGTCCATTTATGGACTAAAGCAAGCCTCTCGAAGCTGGAATCTTCGATTCGATGATGCAATCAAAGAGTTTGGTTTCATCAAGAATGAAGATGAACCTTGTGTCTACAAGAGAAATAGTGGGAGCACAGTTGTATTTCTTGTCTTGTATGTAGATGACATACTTCTCATCGGAAATGATATTCTCTCACTCCAGTCTGTGAAGATGTGGTTAGGGAATTGTTTCTCGATGAAAGACTTAGGTGAAGCTGCCTATATTCTAGGCATCAAGATCTATAGAGATAGATCTAAAAGATTACTTGGCCTAAGTCAGAGTACATACATTGATAAAGTGCTAGATCGTTTTGCTATGCAAAATTCCAAGAAAGGATTTCTGCCTTTATCACATGGTGTGAGTCTTTCGAAGACTCAATGTCCCTCTTCTAGGGAGGAGAGAGATCGCATGGATAAGATCCCTTATGCGTCTGCCATAGGGTCTATCATGTACGCCATGCTTTGTACTCGTCCTGACGTCTCGTATGCTTTGAGCATGACAAGTAGATACCAGTCGGATCCAGGTGAAAGTCACTGGATAGCAGTCAAAAATATTCTTAAATACTTACGAAGAACGAAAGAATATTTCCTGATATTTGGAGGCAATGAGGAGCTAGCTGTAAAGGGTTACAGTGATGCAAGCTTCCAAACAGACAAGGATGACTATAGATCGCAATCGGGGTATGTGTTTTGCCTGAATGGTGGTGTGGTGGAAGAGTTCAAAGCGAGGACCACGATTCTTGATTCTATAACGAAGTATATTCTTTGCATCGATGCGCAAAGGAGGCTAGTTCATCGATGAACTTGGGGTAGTTCCTAGCATTGCAGATCCAATAGACCTCTATTGTGACAACAATGGGGCTATTACAAGCTAAGGAACCTCGATCACATCAGCGGACCAAACACATACTGCGGCGCTTCCATCTCATTCGAGAGATCATCGATAGAGGAGATGTGAGGATATGCAGAGTACCGACAGAAGCTAACATCGCAGATCCATTGACCAAGGCTTTGGCATAGAGGAAGCATGATGGTCACACTAGGTCACTAGGTATTAGATATCATAGTGATTGGTACTAGTGCTAGTGGGAGATTGTTAGTTATAGCCCTAGAACCAATCATGTGATGGTTGAATAGGGAACATTTTGTATCATATTCTATAAAGGCAAAGGATTGGTTATTATATTTAAGTCTTGCTTGTGCCAGCTAAATTAAATATAGTAATGCCCTAGAAAAGTAGGTTCTTATCTACAGCACATCAATTGGCAGAATTGATTATGAGAGGCTGTAGAGAACACTTTCTAAATGTTCCTAGTCAAGTATTAATATGCAAGGGCAATATTAATACATAAAGACTAGCATGTAGGTCAATTGATGACTTGATCTCACAAGTCATGGATATATGATATCAAGTTGACACATGGGTATATATTAGAGAATATATCTTGAATCGACCCGCCATGAGAAAGTTTCATGGATCGTTATATGAGTGTCATAAACTTTCTCATGTGACTATTGGTATGAATAGTCCTCAGACCTGAAGTCACTACGGTTCCCTACATAAGGAGTTATGTACTTTGGTATCGTCAAACGTCACCCGTAACAGGGTGGACTATAAAGGCGATTACTGGGTATACAACAAATTATGCGGAGGGATGTGAGTGATGTAGATGGGATCTATCCCTCTCATATGACGAGAGTGATATCGGTGGGCCCCTTGATTGAGTAGAACTACTAAAACGCATGGCCATGCTCGAATGAGTCAATATGAGATATTGAGCTCATTTGTTTGAGTTAGTTTACTCAGGGATCAAGAAACACATAGATTGATCGAGGATGACACGGTCTATGCCTCATTGATCAATCTGATATCAAGGATAGAAGGACACGGTCATATATTATAGTAGTCATGGAAAGGTTAGTCGGATCTTGACTTATCTCGTAACTTGGGTAGCAATGATGTATTGCTAGATGCCGCTCATTGCTTGTGTATCTAAAAGAGTTTAGGTCCACTGCCAACGTTATGAGAGCCTATAGGGTCACACACAAAGAGCATGATAATTAGAGGAATTAGAGTATTCTAGTTTGACTAGAATAATTTGGGAATAAGCTTAAGTACAAAATGGTTTTGGACTTTAAGCTTAATGAGAATTTTAGCTAATTGATTTAATGAGATTAATTCAATATGTTACCTTATTGATTTAATAAGATTAATTCAATATGATAACATAAGCTTAATTGAATTAATAAGATTAATTCAATATGATAACATAAGCTTAATTGAATTAATAAGATTAATTCAACATGCATGAATGCCACATAAGAATGCCACATAAGCATGCCACCTAAGCATCCACCTAAGCTAGATAAGGTGGAAGGAAACAAAATGGTTTTGTCTCCTTAAGTGGCCGGCCAAACAAGGAAGCCAAATCCTTTTTGAGTGTGTCTCAATGCAATGGATTGCATTGAATGTGAAGGAGGTGGAAGGGTTTTTCCAACCCTATAAAAGGCTCCATGGAGTGGCCGGCCAAAGGAGAGTTTTTGGTGGAGTGTGGTTGTTGGGAGCTTGAGGCTTGGAGAGAGCTTGTGAGCTTATTGTTGTGTGGCTTTTGTGAGTGTAGCAAGAAGAGTAGTCTTCTTCTTCCCTTCTCTTTTTCCCTAGCTTCCTCTCCTTTAGGGACTTCTCTAGCAAGAAGTAAAGGAGAGCTCCTCTAGTTTTCTTTTGTGAGACAAGAGCTTGCTCGTGTGGATACATATAGAGGCACGGACACTTGAACGTGCTAAAGATCCAACAAACAAAAGGAAGAAGCGGGATTAACAAGGGCACGCAACAAAGGTAATCCTCTCCTATAAGATAGGCTTGGTTTAGAGAAATTTATTTTATACGAGTTTGCTTTCGCATGGATCACTTGGAAGGGATCCTAATTTTTCCGTTGCGCATATGCCATTTGGCATAAAGAATTCCCTACAATAAGTACTGAAAATATATCTCACTCACATTAAGTAAATAGGTGGGGGTATTGAGCTCTGATCTTTTCCTCAAGCTCCCAAGTAGCCTCCTCATCGGTGTGGTGACTCCACCCGACTTTAATAAGTCGCACAGTCTTGTTCCGCAACTGTCGTTCTTTGTGATCCAGAATCTGTACCGGAACCTCTTCGTAAGTAGCGTCAGGTGAATGGAACGTGAGATATCCGATAGAATATGTGTAGGGTCTGACACATACTTCCTTAGCATGGAAACATGAAACACATCGTGAATACCCGTCAAAGATGGTGGTAGCGCTAGGCGGTAAGTGACTGCTCCAATCCTCTCCAAAATCTCAAATGGACCAATGTACCTAGGAGCTAGCTTACCATGGAGGCCAAATCTCTTCACCCCTTTTGTGGGTGAGACTTGCATGAATACATGGTCACCAATAGAGAACTCCAGAGGTCTCCTTCTCCGATCTGCATAACTCTTCTGACGATCCTGCGCCTCTGCCATCCTTTGTCTAATAGTATGGACCAACTTTGCCTCATGCTGAGCTCTCTGGGGTCCTAGTAACTGGGCCTCTTCAACCTCCTCCCAGAGGGTGGGTGTACGACACTATCTACCATACAATGCTTCAAATGGGACCATTTGGATAACTGAATGATAGCTATTGTTGTAGGTGAATTCCACTAACGGCAAGTAGTCCTCCCAGTTGCCCCCGAAATCCATAACACAAGACCTCAGCAAATCCTCTAGAGTTTGAATGGTCTGCTCAGACTGTCCATCTATTTGCGGATGGAATGCAGTACTAAAATGAAGTTGTGTGCCTAAGGCCTGCTACAGACTCTGCCAGAATCGGGACGTGAACCGGGGATTTCTATCTGATATAATGCTCAAAGGAACACCATGCAATCTGATGATCTCCCGACAATATAACTCTGCCAAATGATCCAAAGAGTCGGTCTTCTGAATCGCTAAGAAGTGCACGGATTTGGTTAGTCAGTCAACGACTACCCAAATCGTGTCATGGCCTTGACGTGTCCTAGGCAAACCCACCACAAAATCCATGGTAATGTGATCCCACTTCCACTCGGGAATAGGAATCCTCTGAAGTAGTCCGGCTGGTCATTGGTGCTCAACCTTCACCTGTTGACAAACTAGACATTTAGCTACAAAATCTACGATGTCTTTCTTCATGCCGTTCCACCAATACAAACGCCTTAAATCTCGATACATGCGGGTTCCGCCTGGGTGAATCGCAAATCGAGAGCGATGAACCTCTTGAAGATGAGCCACCTGGCAGCATCTCCCCTGTACGGGTGACAATATGAATCTTGAATACAAGGCGCACACACAACCAAAACGAATCGAATAAAAGTTTATAAGGACATATCAAATACCACAAAAACATCCACAAGTAAACACAAAACACAAGTCTTACACATGTCTTCTAGTCCATAACCGAAACCATAAGACAAAAAAAACAAATCCATTAAGACAAGGGGGATTAACAGCTGGACTCTCCTGGCAGTTTCAACCTGAAATAGATACAAAGCAATGGGGTAAGTTCAACGAACTCAGCGGTATCAAGTCGACATGCATAGTAAGATATATCTAACAATAATAATCATGCCCGTACAGTCTCCTGATCAATAATAGGAAATGCAAGAAAGAAATGCGGAAAGACTGTACTTACCTGAATCTCCTATCCTGACATAGGAGTGTGAGCCATACTAGCAGAAGTAAGGTCGTAAGACCAAATACATAATGTATCCTATATGCATGTCAACATATGCAACAACCAAGGCAGCAACCAAAATGCAGCAAACACAAACAAATGTCATCCATGCAATATGCATGCGATGCAAATGACATGGTCACCCCTGACGTCAGTCAGCCGCCTCACACGCGATGGTGAAGCCGAGTGGGTAGGGCTATGACAACTGTACACTCTGCTATCACTGCTCCTGAGTGACCGAGTGGACAGGATGCTGTCGGAGTACACCTATCCTCCTACCTCAAACAGAGTGGGGGAGCAAAGCTCTCATCTCCTGGTGTCATAGACCAAAGGAGGGATCCCTGTCCGCTACCATGCTGCCTCACCGCTACCCATAAGCGGATCAACAGAGCCTGACAGAGCTACTGCACACACCCTTCTGATGTACCACTAACCCATGAGTGGTTGTGTGTGTAGATCATGTAACTGGCTGCGGGCTCAACTACAAAGGAACCCCGACCAGCCAGCATGCAATCATGCAAAATGGTGCATGACACTAAAGCATGTAACACCAACCAAAATACGTCTCCAAATAATATGCACAAAAAATGAGTACATATCAATGACCTAGGTATACAGGGAAAGTATATCTAAAAGCTAATCAAGTGCATGTCACAACTCTCAAAATAAGTACACACGGTAGGTATCAAGATACTATTGACTAAGATAGAAATGCATGCATCAGGTATGACACAATGACATACAAGGATAGATAAGACATAAAAATTACTGCGAGCTATAGCCAACTAAGCATATCAACATTACAATATCTAAAAGATAAGTCAAAGTACCTGCCTGATATAATGCTCGAAATAATGCAATCTTCACGCCCGTAGACCTGTCTCGTGACCGAAACCTGTATAAAACATAATATAATCAGATTATGTTGCCAACCC
Organism: Wurfbainia villosa; assembly: GCA_025175895.1. Taxonomy (NCBI): domain Eukaryota; kingdom Viridiplantae; phylum Streptophyta; class Magnoliopsida; order Zingiberales; family Zingiberaceae; genus Wurfbainia; species Wurfbainia villosa. Next base: position 57,961,652 of record CM046005.1, read on the forward strand.
TAATATCAAGTCCAAAACCTAATCGATTAAACTATCCACTTAAACGATCACTCATTGCCGTATCAAAATATAATTCCTTCCCAAATCAACTCCCAATTTCACAAATTATCTAACCCATTCACAGCTGGCCAAAACCTTACATCCCAGAAAATCTGCACAAAACTCCAACACCTAGCCGTGCACCGCCGGCGCAGCCATTCACAACCCCTTCCCACTCTCACACGACAGCCAATCTAGATAAACAACATCAATTCACAGTCTACAACACCCAAATAGAACTGTTGGACTTTTCGAGCCGCAAAAACTGCTTTTTGCATTGCAGAAACCCCGAAAGTCCGGCCATGGATCCGTGCAAAGATATATTAAAATAAAAACATGTATGTTCTAAGTAAACCTAGATCTACCTTAGATCTAGAAGGTGAGAGTATTACCCTCGAAGCGATGCCCTTCGCTTATCCCGCTCGTCCAAACGTTTCGCCGGAACTCAAGAGTGTCAAGTGAACACTCCTCTATTGGTATCCACACGGACAAATGGTGGAGAAAAATACCTTAGAGTGTGCTCACCCTTTAGGAATTTCGTCCAAGATGAGGATTGGGAGAGGTTGAGAGGGTGATCCAAGGAGGAAGAAGATGGAGTTACACCAAAAAATTGAATTCACATCTAATGCAAATCAAGTGGCTGGCCACTACATTCTTGTGGGAGGGGGGGGGGGGGGGTACATGCATGCATGTAACTCAAAGAGCCAATGGCTCTTGGTCTCCCTCATGAGGTGGCACCACATGATAGGTCCATGATGATGTGGAGCATCATCATTGGCCGGCCATGCCAAGTCATCATCATGACATGACATTTGGTCAAGTCAAACTTGACCTTTCATCTTCCCTCTCAAGTCAAGTCAAACTTGACCTATTATCTCCCATGGTTGATCAAATCCAACCATTTGATTCAATTCAATTTAATTTAATGAATCTCTATTCTTTAATTTAAATTGATTTGATGAATCAAATCTAAATTAGACTCATTCAACACTTAAATCAACTTGAGTCTAACTCAATTAGTCTAATTTGGATTACTCTTAATTCAATTTGGTTCATCCCATGAACCTAATCCTCATGGTTCATCATATGAACCTAATCTCCATCTAATTTCCCTTTGTGTGTGACCCTATAGGTTCTTGTAACATTGGAAATGTCCCTAAGCCGATTTAGGAACATAAGCAATGAGCGGTATCTAGCAACACATCATTGCTACCCAAGTTACAAGAATGTTGAGCTCCAACATCACCTTTGTGACTACTAATTGTGACTCTCACAATATGTGACAATGCCCCTCTATCCTTGACATCTAGATTGACTAATTGAGGCATAGACCGTGTCATCCTCGGTACAATCTATATCTAGAACTCCAAGTAGACTCACTCTAATCAAATGAGCTCAATATCTCATATTGACTCATTTGGGCATGGCCATGCACTTCGTGGTCTCACTCTATCAAGAATAACGATGTCACTCCCGTTATATAAGAGGGATAGATTCCATCTACATCACTCACATCCCTCCGCATAATTTGTTACATACCCAGTAATCGCCTTTATAATCCACCCATTTACGGGTGACGTTTGACGAAGCCAAAGTATGCAACTCCTTATGTAGGGAACCATGGTGACTTCAGGTCTAAGGACTAATAGACATACTAATAGCCACATGAGAAAGTATATGACACTCATATAACGATCCATGATACTTTCTCATGGCGGATCATTCAGTATACATTCTCTAATGCATACCCATGTGTCAACTTGATATCTCATATCCATGACTTGTGAGATCAAGTCATCGTGTTGACCTACATGCTAGTCTCTACGCATTAACATTGTCCATGAATGTTAATACTTGACTAGGAATGATTAAGAGTAGTGTTCTCTATATCATCTCATTATCGATTCTACCAATCGATTGATATAAATAAGAACCTTCTACTCAAGGACGTTATTATACTTAGTTTATTTGGCACCAATACAAGTAAATATAATAACCATGCCTTTATGAATAGGAATATGATACAATAAAGTCCATACAACAATCATCACATGATTGACTCTAGGGCTTTCACTAACAAGAACCTCATAGCCCTCTCAACCGGCCAACACTCTAATTCACAGCTGACAAAACCCCAAAATCAGCCCATCCCGATCAAAACCCCTTGACCCACCGCAAAGATCTACCCTGCAAGACCCCCATCAAAGCCCAACACCGAAATAGAAGAAGAAAAACTAACAAACGAGGTATACCTGCACTTGGAATCCCCTTAGCGGTATTTCCTCGGTGCGAGACGATCAAGGCGACGGAGGCTAGCCGAAGGACGACCGGCGCTGGCAGAGGAGGTCACGCGGTGTGTGCGCGTGGGAGGCTACCCGAGCTGTGATGAACATCGTGCAGCGGATGCTTGCTGCGGTGCGGGCAGTGGCCTGGCCATCGGCGCATGCGATTCGAGCGAGCAGCGGCGGAGAGGGCAACCCACTGCAGCCTGGGCACAAGGAAGGGTAGTGACGGTGATACGCGAGGAGAGGGGATTACAAGGCAAACGTCGGTGGAGGAGAGGAAATCGCGAAGGGAACCATCGCGAGGGGGGGAAAATCACCGAGAGAAGGTCACGAGGAAGAAATCGGCGCGGCTAGAAAAACTGGGACCGGTCCAAAATAAACCGAATTACCCCCTTTATATAAGAATTAACCTAGGTTATATATCTATTAATCCCCCAGTAATTTAATTATCCTTGTAAATCTTGTACATGCCCCATTTAATTACATAAAAATTCTGAAAAAATTCCTAAAATTCTCCAAAAATCTCGAAATAATTCCTAAGATTTTTTTCCCTAAATTTTGGCCATTTAATTTAGTATTTTAAATTTCAGTATTTAACAGCTTTAGTGGAAGGAAAGGAAAACCAAGAGTGAGTCCGAAGACGAGTCAGAGTCAAACCTAAATAGAGAGGAAGAGATCGTAAACATGGTCCGAAAGATGTTCTACCGGAGAAAGAGATTTACGAAGAAAGATGCTGAAAGGGTCGTCGATAACAAGCCAAGACCTAGATCGAAAGTAACATGTTACGAGTACAATGGAAAAGGTCACTACAAGTTGGAGTGCACAAATCTAAAAAAGGAATAAAAACCTAAAAAAGGAAAAGAAGAAGAAAGCACTCAAGGCGACTTGGGACGAATCATCTTCGGAAGAGTCGGACGCAGAAGAAACAAAGAGAAGCTTTGTAGCATTCATGGTCAAATCAAGCTCCGAGACCGAATCAAGTTTTGAGTCCGACTCAGAGAGAAGCCATTGATCCACATCCATTTCTGAAGGACTAGACGAGGAAACTTCTCCTTTAGAAGATAAATTATACAACATAATTGCATGCATAGGTAGGAAATTTGCTAAGTCCGAGAACCAAGTAGACTCACTCCTTAAGGAAGTTCAAGTACTTAAGGAGCAAGTAAACTCGAAGACTTCGACTTGCCAAGTTGAGGATAGAGACTCAACTCAAGTTGCAAAGCTTGAGGAAGACAACTCAGTCCTAAAAAGGCAAGTAGGAGATCTCACCGGAATGTTGGAAAGGTTCATCTCGGGCTCAAAGTATCTGAACATGATGCTTGGATCTCAGCAAGCCATGTACAACAAGTCCGGGCTCAGACACAAAGCTAAATCCTCATATAAATCATACATGTCATTACTTAGCCGAAACGCTAAGTGTTGAGTCCAAGCATAGGTTCCTAAGGCTATCTTAGTCAACCAAGTTGGACCAAACCAATTTTAGATTCCCAAGAGTCAAGTTCACTTAGTGAACAAAACTCAACCAAGTTATCACTTAGAGGGAGCAAACACTTTGCTTGTTTCTTTATTTAATTAAACTCTTGCATGCCTTAGTTTACTTTACTTTCTTAATTTAGAATGGACTAGATAGGAAACAAAGTAGTTTAAACTTGAACAACCTAGTACTAAGATGAAGTGAACTGATAGTAAGTTAGGGAAGCTCTTCGAGGTGCATGTCTAGGAAGTGGTCCATCTGATATCCAAGAAGGTCATATGCCTCACCACGACCTGGTGCACTAAGTTGAGTGGAACTTACTGAAGCTAACTCACTAAGTCTTTAACTAGTTAGACCAAAGCTTAGTCCAAAGTGATCAAGTATTTGATTCCTTCATTGACTTTGTCTAGGAAGTGATCCATCCGATATCCAAGAAGGACATATGCCTCGCCATGACCTGGAAGTCAATTTTGGAAAAACCTACTTGATTAGCTCAAGATAAACTTGAATCTAACATAAGTTTAAAAAATTTAAAATTTCTCAGTAAAATTAATTAAGATAAAAATAAAATCTCATCTAACAAAACCCATAGGATTAACGTGTATTGAAAACTTAGATTGAGTGAGATGAATTAGAACTTAATTAAATTTAATCAACTTAATCAATTCAATCAATTTAATCAACTTAACTAACTCAATTTATTCAACTTAATTTAATCAACTTAATCAAATCAAATTAACTTAATCAATTCAATCAACTTATTCAACTAAATTTAATCAACTTAATCAATTCAATCAACTTTTTCAACTAAATTTAATCAACTTAATCAACTCAATCTAATCAACGTAATCAACTTAATAAACTCAATCAACTAAACTTAATTAATTAACCATAAAAATTGATCGAAATAAAATTTATCGATTCCAGTCGATTGGAAGATTTCCAATCGACTATATAAGAGTTGACTGGATCATGTCCAATTGCCTCAAAACCTCGGAAAGGTAAAAATATGACTCCAGTCGACTGAAACTAATCTAGTCAACTAGAATACAACCATAGATAAGTGATAAGACTAACTCAGTCGACTCAAACATATACAGTCGACTGGGTAGCGAACACAGTAAATGGTAAACCTATAACAGTTGACTGGACCAAGTCCAGTCGACTGAAATATTTCTAGTCGACTGGATTATATTTATAAAATCAACATTAGTGACTTAAATTCAGTCGACTGGACTTGGTCACTCTTGACCAATAATCTTTCTCTTGAGATTGTTTTTCGTTATTAATACATATTACTCAAACATAAAAATTCAACTCGAGTTTGGTCAACTTTGACCAGAGATCAATTACACTAATAGATACTTAGATCAGATGGTAAACCTAAAAGAGAATTAAAAACTTTTGTTGGGAAGCAAACAAGGGTAGATTGTTGGACTTTCCGAGCCGCAAAAACCGCTTTTTACGTTGCGGAAACCTCGGAAGCCCGGCCACGGATCCGTGCGAAGATATAAAAATAAAACATGTATGTGTTTAAAGATCCTAGATCTACCTTAGATCTACAAGATGAGAGCATTACCCTCATAGCGACGCCCTTCGCTTATCCCGCTCGTCCAAAAAACTTTGCCGGAACTCAAGAGTGTCAAGTGAACACTCCTCTATTGGTATCCACACGGAAAAATGGTGGAGAAACACAACCTAGAGTATGCTAGCACTCATGGAAGTTTCGGCCAAGGAGGTTGGGAGAGCTTGAGAGGATGAAGATCCAAGGAAGAAGAAGATGGAGTTACCAACAAAATGAATTCCCATCAAATGGAGAAGTGGCCGACCACTTAACTCTTGGGGGGTTACATGCATGCATGTAACTCCAAGAGTCAATGGCTCTTGGTCTCCCTCATGAGGTGGCACCACATGATAAGTCCATGATGATGTGGAACACCGTAATTGGCTGGCCCCCATGCCATGTCACCATGACATGGCAATTGGTCAAGTCAAAATTGACCATTCATCTTCCCTCTCAAGTCAAGTCAAACTTGACCTCTTATCTCCCATGGTTGATCAAATCTAACCACTTGATTCAAGTCAATTTGATTTAATGAATCTCTATTCATTAATTTAAATTGACTCAATGAATCAAATCTAAATTAGACTCATTCAACACTTGAATCAAATTGAGTCTAACTCAATTAGTCTAATTTGGATTACTCTTAATCCAATTTAGCTCATCCCATGAACCTAATCCTCATGGTTCATCATATGAAGCTAATCTCCATCTAATTGCCCTTTGTGTGTGACCCTATAGGTTCTTGTAACGTTGGCAATGTCCCTAAACCGATTTAAAAACATAAGCAATGAGCGGTATCTAGCAACACATCATTGCTACCCAAGTTACAATAATGTTGAGCTCCAACATCACCTTTGTGACTCTCACAATATGTGACATTGTCTCTCTATCCTTGATATCTAGATTGACCAATTGAGACATAGACCGTGTCATCCTCGGTACAATCTATATCTTGAACTCCAAGTAGACTCATTCTAATCAAATGAGCTCAATATCTCATATTGACTCATTTGGGCATAGTCATGCACTTCGTGGTCGCACTCTATCAAGAATAACGATGTCACTCCTGTCATATAGGAGGGATAGATCCCATCTACATCACTCATATCCCTCTCCATAATTTGTTACATATCCAGTAATCGCCTTTATAGTCCACCCATTTACGGGTGACGTTTGACGAAGCCAAAGTATGCAACTCCTTATATAGGGAACCATGGTGACTTCAGGTCCAAGAACTAATAGTCATACTAATAGCCACATGAGAAAGTATATGACACTCATATAACGATCCATGATACTTTCTCATGGCGGGTCCTTCTTCAGTATACATTCTCTAATGCATACCCATGTGTCAACTTGATATCTCATATCCATGACTTGTGAGATCAAGTCATCGTGTTGACCTACATGCTAGTCTTTACACATTAACATTGTCCCTGAATGTTAATACTTGACTAGGAATGATTAAGAGTAGTGTTCTCTATATAATCTCATTATCGATTCAACCAATCGATTAATATAGATAAGAACCTACTACTCAAGGACGTTATTATACTCAGTTATTTGACACCAATACAAGTAAATATAATAACCATGCCTTTATTAATAGGAATATGATACAATAAAGTCCATACAACAATCATCACATGATTGGCTCTAGGGATTTCACTAACAATCTCCCACTAGCACTAGTGTCAATCACCGTAGTATCTAATACCCAATGACCTAGTGTGACCATCATGCTTTTTCTGTGCCAAAACCTTGGTCAAGGGATCTACGATGTTAGCCTCTATGGGTACTCTGCAAATCTTCACATCTCCTCTATCGACAATCTCTCGAATGAGATGGAAGCGCCGTAGTATGTGTTTGGTTCGCTGGTGTGAGCGAGGTTCCTTAACCTGCGCAATCGCTCCATTGTTGTCACAATAGAGCTCTATGAGATCTGCTATGCTAGGAACCACCTCAAGCTCCGTAATGAACTTGCGAATCCAAACTGCCTCCTTTTTTGCCTCAGATACAACGATATACTCGGCTTCTTTTGTAGAATCAGTAACTGTGTCCTGCTTCGAACTCTTCCAGCTCACAGCGCCACCATTCAAGAAAAACACGAACCCTGACTGTGATCTATAATTATCCTGGTCAGTTTGGAAGCTGGCATCGCTGTAACCCTTTATATCTAGCTCCTCATCGCCTCCAAATATCAAGAAATATTCTTTAGTCTTTCTCAAGTACTTAAGAATATTCTTGACTGCTATCCAGTGACGCTCACCTGGATTTGACTGATATCTACTCGTCATGCTCAAAGAATATGAGACATCAGGACGAGTACATAGCATGACGTACATGATAGATCCTATAACAGATGCATTAGGGATCTTATCCATGCGGTCTCTCTCCTCTCTAGAAGAGGGACTTTGAGTCTTCGAAAGATTCACACCATGTGACATCGGCAGAAGTCCCTTCTTGGAATTCTACATGGCAAACCGTAGTAATACCGTGTCAATGTATGTACTCTGACTTAGGCCAAGAAATCTCTTAGATCTATCTCTATAGATCTTGATGCCTAGAATACAGGCTGCTTCACCTAAGTCCTTCATTGAGAAGCACGTCCCCAGCCAAGTCTTCACAGACTGTAGCGAAGGGATGTCATTCTCAATGAGTAGTATGTCATCCACATACAATACAAGGAAGACAACTGTGTTCCCATTAACCCTCTTGTAGACACAGGGTTCATCTTCATTATTGATGAAACCAAACTGTTTGATCGCATCATCGAATCGAAGATTCCAGCTCTGAGAAGCTTGCTTTAGCCCATAAATGGACCTTTGCAGCTTGCATACTTTCCTAGTATGCTCTGGATCTACAAAACCCTCAGATTGTGACATGTACACATCCTCGAGCAAGTTTCCATTCAGAAATGCGGTTTTGACATCCATCTGCCAGATCTCATAATCGTGGTATGCTGCAATAACAAGCATGATCCGAATGGACTTAAACATCGCCACTGGAGAAAAGATTTCATCATAGTCAATACCATGAATTTGCTTGAGCCCTTTAGCCACCAATCGACCCTTATAGGTATGCGTAAGTCCATCCATGTCAGTCTTTCTCTTAAAGACCCACTTACACCCAATGGGTTTGACCCCTTCAGGTGGATCAACCAAAGTCCATACTTGGTTGGTGTACATGGATTTCATCTCGGATCTCATGGCCTCTAGCCATTTCTCAGAGTTTAGGCTCATCACAGCTTCCTGATAGGAGGTAGGCTCATTCTTAATGAGCATAATGTCATCTTGGTCAGACAAGAGAAATGAGTATCTCTCAGGCTGACGACGTACCCTATCAGACCTGCGAAGAGGTAGGTCTACCTGAATAGGTGGTTGTTCCACAACTGTTTGTGCAACAACCTCATCACCCACAACACTTTGTGGTTCCTGTTTAACCTCCATCAAGGCCTCAGTGCTATGGTCCTTATCTTGAATTTCTTCAAGATCGAATGTACTCCCACTAATTTTTCTAGAAACAAAATCCCTTTCTAGAAAAACCCCAGTCTTTGCCACAAACACTTTGTGTTGACTGGGAATGTAGAAGTAATATCCCTTTGTGTCCTTGGGATATCCAACAAAATAGCACTTATCGGATTTGGGTCTCAGTTTGTCTGAGACTTGACGTCGAACGTAAGCCTCACAACCCCAAATCCTCATGAAAGACATCTTGGGATTTCTCCCTGTCCATATCGTATATGGTGTCTTTATCACAACCTTGGATGGTACACGATTAAGGGTGAAGGTTGTTGTGTCTAGAGCATATCCCCAAAAGGATATAGGAAGATCTATGTGACTCATCATAGATCGTACCATATCTAATAGGGTATGATTCCTCCTTTCGGATACACCATTCCACTGTGGTGTTCCAGGAGGAGTGAGTTGGGATAGAATCCCACACTCAGCTAGATAGTCACGAAACTCATGGCTAAGGTATTCGCCACCTCGATTTGATCGAAGTATCTTAATACTCTTGCCAAGCTGATTTTGTACTTCATTCTTGAATTCTTTGAACTTTTCAAAGGATTCTGATTTATGTGTCATCAAATACACATAACCATATCTACTGAAGTCATCAGTAAATGTAATGAAGTACCTGTAACCACCTCTAGCAGCAACATTGAAAGGGCCACATACATCACTATGTATAAGTCCTAACAAGTCTATTGCTCTTTCGCTGTGTACACTAAAGGGATTCTTGGTTATCTTGCCTAAAAGGCAAGACTCGCATGTCTCATATGATTCAAAATCAAATGAGTCTAGCATCCCATCCTTATGGAGTTGAGATAAGCGACTCTCATTTATGTGACCTAAGCGACAATGCCAGAGATAGGTTTGGTTCAACTCATTTGACTTGAACCTTTTGGTACTTATGTTATAGATAGGGCTCTCTAAGTCTAGAAAGTAGAGTCCGTTCATTAGAGGTGCACTACAATAGAACATATCATTTAAATAAACTGAACAACATTTGTTCTTTATTATAAATGTAAATCCTTTCTTGTCCAAACAAGAAACCAAAATTATGTTCTTAGTTAAGGCAGGCACATAACACCATTCATCTAATTCTAGTACAAGCCCAGAGGGCAGAGATAAATCATAAGTTCCTACAACAACAGCAACAACCCTTGCTCCATTGCCTACTCATAGGTCTACCTCGTCCTTTGTCAATGCCCTGCTATTTCTTAGCGTCTGCACATTGGTACAAATGTGAGATGCACATCTGGTATCTAATACCCATGATGAAGAAATAGATAGATTGACTTCTATAACATTTATACCTGAAGTAGAAGTTTCACTTCTCTTCTTCTTAAGATCTTCCAGGTAAGCTTTGTAGTTACGCTTCCAGTGTCCAGCTTCCTTGCAGTGGAAGCAAGCCCTTTCCTTGGCTACCCCTCCTTTGTGTTTAAGTTATTTGCCTTTGCCCTTAGCTTGGGACTTTCCCTTACCTTTAGGCTTGCCCTTGCCTTTCTTCTTTTGCATAATCAAAATGGAGTCAGATTTTACCTTCTTAAGGTTGAGCTCAGTAGTTCTCAACATGCTGAGCATCTCAGGCAGTGACTTATCAATTTCATTCATGTTGTAATTCATGACAAATTGATTGTAGCTTTGTGACAAAGACTGCAAGATCAAGTCAGTTGCCAGCTCTTAGCCAAGTGGGAATCCCAATCTCTGCAGGTTTTCTACGTACCCAATCATCTTGAGTACATATGAACCTACGGGAGTCCCATCTTGCATTTTGGACCCAAACAATGCCTTAGAGACTTCATATCTCTCGTACCTTGCTTGTCCTTGATATAGTTGACGAAGATGTTCAACCATATCATAAGCATTCATGAACTCGTGTTGCTTATGAAGCTCAGAGTTCATGGTCGCAAGCATTAGACATGACACATCTAATGCATCATCTTGATGCTTCTTGTAAGCATCTTTGTCAGCTCGCGAGGCAGTGGCAGGAGGTGCCTCCAGAATGGGCTGCTCCAGGACGTACAATTTCTTTTCTTGGGTGAGAACGATTCTCAGGTTCCTGTACCAGTCCAGGAAATTTGCTCCATTGAGCTTGTCCTTCTCAAGGACAGAACGCAGGGAGAGAGTGTTCGTATTTGTCGACATAGTTATCTACAACATACACAATGCAGAAAATTAATATCATATTCTTTTTATCATTTAATTAGGCTTTTAATCAAATGATACTCCCACTGAATTATAGGAATTTTGTAGAATCGAGTTATGGATGTGGTCAAACCACATTACTAGATTCATACAAACATGCTATAATTTTTGTGGGACAAGATCCACATCATACTAAGCCTTGAGTTAGCTTTGGCTAAATCGCTCAAGACTTAGTATGATCGGTGGGTAACACATTACCGATTACATCTCTATGCAACTCTTGTTTATAGGATCAAGACCCACATTTACAAAAGACCTTGAGTTAGCTTTGGCTAAATCGCCCAAGATTTAGTATAAATGCGATCTTGTCCTATCTTTCCAACGGTTGGAATATGCCTATAGTTCTACTCGATCCAATTGAGTTAACTAGTTTTACTCAATCTAATTGAGCTTACTCTAACCCAAGCCGTGATAGGCGGGACCAAAATTGTCCCTCCGCACCCTACCAAGATAATATGCGTTGCTCTGCTTTGGCAGATTCAACAACTACAAATGATCAAGGTAGTGATGGGTATCAAGGACTTGGTAGGCATTTTCGAGTTGATTCGATTAAGATCTAATCTAATCGTAATGTGTATCATATACGCATTAAGGCCTTTATTATCCTACACTAGCATGCATCACATAAATACAAGCATTATTCTAGCATGCATCATATACATACAAGAAAAATATCCTAGCATGCATCATATACATACAAGCATTATTTTATTCTACTAGCATGCATCACATACATACAAGCATAATCAAATACATACATACATATATATATATATATATATATATATATATATATATATACACATTTAACTATGATGTAGTCATGGCCCTACTATAATCTTCTCAAGCCAATAAAAAGATCGGACGATCAACCTAAGGTTAGCGGCTTCTCCAAGCGCCTCCTTTGACTGCCATGTGTCGTCGGCACCCTTCTCGTAACTCCGTCTAGAAGTGGACCTTCCACCGCTCCATTTTGTACATTACAAACATAAAACTTGATTTACATTCGAGTTTAAAACTATTTACAACTAGAATTTTAAAAATAAGAGGCACGATACACAGGTCGCACACCCTATACAACAAGCACAATCACAAAAATGGCACGCAGGTCGTATTATGAATTACAACACATTAACGTCCAATCATATTGGGGTTCTTGGGCCATGACCATCACAGAATTATACATAATACTAAATTATGTATTTTACAAAAAAATTCTATAATTTTCCTATTTTTTTCAATTTTATGAGTCACCTCTCCGTAACGGTCCCACTAAGCAATTTCCGGGCGTGATCACTGGACAAGGCCCCTTTCGAGGATAGGGGAAGCACCCCTACTCGCAAAAATAAACTTTGCGAGTGTCCCTACTAGATCTTACAACGACTTAAGTCACTGTCCCAAAAACCTAAAGTGAGAACTCGCCGTTTCGGAGAGTTTTTCTCGGTGGTTGAAGCCTATAAGTGTCCCAACACTCGTTGCTTCGACTCTTCGAGAAAAATACCCAAAAATTCTATAAAAATAGGAAATTTACAGAAACTTAAAAATCTGTAATTTTTATATCTAATACAAAAACTACAAATATGAAACACATACATGTTCGCACATGGCTCTGATACCACTGTTGGACTTTTCGAGCCGCAAAAACCGCTTTTTGCGTTGCGGAAACCTCGGAAGCCCGGCCACGGATCCGTGTGAAGATATAAAAATAAAACATGTATGTGTTTAAAGATCCTAGATCTACCTTAGATCTACAAGATGAGAGCATTACCCTCGTAGCGACGCCCTTCGCTTATCCCGCTCGTCCAAAAAACTTTGCCGAAACTCAAGAGTGTTAAGTGAACACTCCTCTATTGGTATCCACACAGATAAATGGTGGAGAAACACAACCTAGAGTGTTCTAGAACTCATGGAAGTTTTGGCCAAGGAGGTTGGGAGAGCTTGAGAGGATAAAAATCCATGGAAGAAGAAGATGGAGTTACCACCAAAATGAATTCCCATCAAATGGAGAAGTGGCCGACCACTTAACTCTTGGGGAGTTACATGCATGCATGTAACTCCAAGAGCCAATGGCTCTTGGTCTCCCTCATGAGGTTGCACCACATGATAAGTCCATGATGATGTGGAACACCATCATTGGCCAGCCCCCATGCCATGTCACCATGACATGGCAATTGGTCAAGTCAAAATTGACCATTCATCTTCCCTCTCAAGTCAAGTCAAACTTGACCTCTTATCTCCCATGGTTGATCAAATCTAACCACTTGATTCAAGTCAATTTGATTTAATGAATCTCTATTCATTAATTTAAATTGACTCAATGAATCAAATCTAAATTAGACTCATTCAACACTTGAATCAAATTGAGTCTAACTCAATTAGTCTAATTTGGATTACTCTTAATTCAATTTAGTTCATCCCATGAACCTAATCCTCATGGTTCATCATATGAACCTAATCTCCATCTAATTGCCCTTTGTGTGTGACCCTATAGGTTCTTGTAACATTGGCAATGTCCCTAAACCGATTTAGGAACATAAGCAATGAGCGATATCTAGCGACACATCATTGCTACCCAAGTTACAAGAATGTTGAGCTCCAACATCACCTTTGTGACTACTAATTGTGACTCTCACAATATGTGACAATGTCCCTCTATCCTTGACATCTAGATTGACCATTTGAGGCATAGACCGTGTCATCCTCGGTACAATCTATATCTTGAACTCCAAGTAGACTCACTCTAATCAAATGAGCTCAATATCTCATATTGACTCATTTGGGCATGGCCATGCACTTCGTGGTCTCACTCTATCAAGAATAACGATGTCACTCCTGTCATATAAGAGGGATATATCCCATCTACATCACTCACATCCCTCCGCATAATTTGTTACGTACCCAGTAATCGCCTTTATAGTCCACCATTTTCGGGTGACGTTTGACATAGCCAAAGTATGCAACTCCTTATGTAGGGAACCATGGTGACTTCAGGTCCAAGAACTAATAGTCATACTAATAGCAACATGAGAAAGTATATGACACTTATATAACGATCCATGATACTTTCTCATGGCGGGTCATTCAGTATACATTCTCTAATGCATACCCATGTGTCAACTTGATATCTCATATCCATGACTTGTGAGATCAAGTCATCGTGTTGACCTACATGCTAGTCTTTACGCATTAACATTGTCCCTGAATGTTAATACTTGACTAGGAATGATTAAGAGTAGTGTTCTCTATATAATCTCATTATTGATTCAACCAATCGATTAATATAGATAAGAACCTACTACTCAAGGACGTTATTATACTCAGTTATTTAGCACCAATACAAGTAAATATAATAACCATGCCTTTATTAATAGGAATATGATACAATAAAGTCCATACAACAATCATCATATGATTGACTCTAGGGCTTTCACTAACATAGATTAGAATAATGTTAGACTTTTTGCATCTCTATTGTGTTGGTGCAGAAGGCACCACTCCTTAGTTTTGATGTATGAACCATAGTTAAAGTCAGGAATTACCTGGGGTTTGATATATGTATTAAGTGTGCAGGCTAATAGGAAAATCCTAATAGGTCAGACAGACCAGATACTAGGCATTGAGTATTGAAAGTCCTAGTAAGTCATGTTGACCGAATACTAGGTAGAAGCCTTGACAGATCAGGAGGATCGGACATCAGGATGGAAGACCAGATGGGTCAGGAGATCAGACATATAGCATGAAGACCGATTGGGTCAAGAGAACGAACAATCGGCATGAGGACCAGTTGGTTTAGAGAGACCGGACAACTGGCAGAAGTCCTGACATGGGTTATATTGGATGTCAAGCATGGTAAGTCCGACAGGGCCGCTGACAAGTAAGCCTCTGTTAGTTATATATGAGAGGTGTCCTAAGGCAATTGACTTATGGATGTTCCATTTATTTGAAAATGAAGATTCACTATTTGAGTATGCATATTTTTATGTATTTGATTAGATCTTAAAATCATTTACCAGATGTCCGCAATACGATTCACATCATGAGAGACTTTGTGATTGGATCACAATTAGTGACTTTCTCTACATGTGTAATTGTGATGTATTGGAATTATCCCTAGTCAATGAATTGATGCATACGGATGCCATCGATTCTGTTGAGACTAGCACAAGATATACTCTTTGGTTTACCCAAGCAACTATTTCTCATTGGCTGGAGACATTGGGATGTCCGGAGTTGATCATGGATGCTAGTTATGGTAACCAGTTCATTAGAGCGACCAGCTGTAAGACTTTATATGGTTCTCTACATATACAGATATGTCAATGAAGTCTTTATTGCAGCTTAAGTGTGATATCCTTCGACTTGAGGTATTCAAGTCATCTTGGTTATGGAGACTTATGCTTTGACATCTTAAGTAAGCATCTCCGAGGAGATGTTGATCCGGGATGATTGGGCATAAGTCGAAGTGCCCGAAGGTGTTTGAGTAGCTAACAGAGAATTCACCACTCCTTGCGAGGCGATGTATACCCTATGGCCTCTCATTGGGTTGTTACTAAAGTTTTTGGGCAAAGCATTACATGCTTAGAGTAGGGTACTCTTGGATACATGTGCAGTAATTAGAATCTGCATGACGAGGAAGTAAATACTTGGGCTAGGTGTGATGTAGTCAGCCTAGTGGGGAATGATACTATAGACCATGTTCTGAACCAAGTGGGTATAAGATGAGTGAAGGGAACATGGCACAATTTACTGTAGTACTGAAAGGTTTCAGAAGATGTTCTAGGATCAACCGTTGATTTTCTGGTTAATTGGGGATCATGATGTACTACTAGGTGCCACTTATGATCGTTCTATAATTAATGGTTAATTATAGACGACCAACATAAATCTAGAACTTATTTGGTCACATGCACTACGAGTGTTATCCGAAGGATTTAAAACGAGTTTGAGAATGAGATTCTCAGATATAGAGAGACTTGGTTTGGTTGGACCAAACATGGAGCGAGCATGAAATTGTTTCAGTCGCATCAGAAGCATGGATGGGCCGAGTCCTATGAAGACATGATGGATGAACCAAATCGGTTTGGTTCTAATCTAATGGTGGAAAATAAACCAAAGGGGTTTGGTTTGTTTTAAACGAATGAACCAAAGTTGGTTCGGTTCGTTTTAACTTAAAATAGACCAACGTGGTTTGGTTTATTTTAACTTAAGTTATTAGAGTGGGTTAACAGATTTTGGTTGTGAACCAATGACCGTTAAGGTTTCTTGATGGTCAAGGAACACATGTTCTATAAATAAGAGGGTAGAGAAATATTTTGTGGACGAGTTAAGGTATTGCGAAACCCTAGCCACCTCCTCTCCTCTTCCTCTCTTATTGTCGCGACCCAACCCTTGGCGCCGCCCACCCCTTGGGCGTTGCATCCTCCAGCTGCTGACCATCCACCAGTCGTCGGCCACCCTCCGGAAAGCAGCCTAGCCGCCGACCATCTTTGTAGTCGTCGGCCACCAAGGTGCAGCCGACCAATTTGATTGGCCGGCCCTTCCGAGGAGACAAGTTCGTGGAACTTATTTTGTGATCATCTCTTGGATCACATTGTCTTCAATGTGAGACTAGTATCTCTCGTCAAGAAGAGGTTCGCAGCTTGTAAAGCTATCCCGACGATACTCGACGTGGATACAAATAGAGATGATACTAGAGAGGGTCGCTACGGTTGATGTCATTCCCGCTACACGTGATTCGTTAGGTATACCTAGATATAAAGTTTATTGCAAAAATTTTAAATATGCGATTATGTCTACACTTGTTGTATCCTGCATGTGTGTGGTGTGTGTGATGTAATAAAATTAGTTTATTACCATATTATTTTACTTCTACTGTGTGCATATTTACGAAACAAGTTCGAACACACACCCATGTCGGTGCCGGGGAAACCCAACAGTGGTATCAGAGCCCGACTGTGTTTCGACATAATCATAAAATTGTTTTATGATAGTCATATTTATATTTTTGGAATTTTCTACTTTTGGAAAGTTTAGAAAATAATTATGGAAATTTTAATTAGTAAAGAAATTCAAATTGAAAATTTTCTAATGTGATTAGGAAATTACAATTTAGAAAATTTATTTCCTAAATTAAATTTGAATTTCCTTAGTTAATATTTTCCAAAAATAAAATATATGATTAGATTTGGATATTTGATTCCTAATTTAATCAAGATATGATTTGAGAAATCAAATCTCAAATATATTTTATTTTCAAAAAGTAGTTATGACAAATAAGGAAACTATTTGTACATGTCATAATTGTATGTCATGTAATTGCATTAGATGCATATCATTATGTCATGCGTGTCGTGACATGTAGATGCATTAGTTGCACATATGTATGCCATGTGTGCCATGCCAAGCAGATAATAGTTATTTCGGCAATTTACCAAAGGGCGCACCTCAAGTTTCGAATTGCCCAAACACAGTCCCATAGTTTCATATATACCAAAGGGCGCACTTCATTCCTTTTTTACTCCTCCCGCCAAACGTGGATATCAATGTTAGAGGTGTCCTAAGGCAATCATCTTATGTTTAAATCATTTATATGATAAATGAAGATTCACTATTTGAGTATACATATTTTCATGTATTTGATTAGATCTTAAACTCATTTACTAAATATCCACAATACGATTCACAGCATGAGAGAATTTGTGATTGGATCACAACTAGTGAGTATCTCTACATGTGTAATTGTGATGTATTGGAATTATCCCTAGTCGATGAATTGATGGATTTGGACACCATCAATTCTGTCGAGACTAGCACGAGGTATACTCCTTGGTGTATCCAAGCAGCTGATTCTCACTGGCTGGAGACATTGTGATGTCCGGAGTTAATCGTGGATGCTAGTTATGGTAACTAGTTCATTGAAGTGACCAGCTGTAAGACTTCATATGGTTCTCTGCATATATGGATATGTCAATGAAGTTCTTACTGTAGCTTAAGTGCGATGTTCCTTTTACTTGCAGTATTCAAGTCATCTTGGTCATGAAGACTTATGCTTTGACATCTTAAGCAAGCATCTCTGAGGAGATGTGGACTCGAGATGATTGGGTATAAGTCGAAGTGGCCGAAGGTGTTTAAATAGCCTATAAAAGATTCACCACTCCTTGCGAGGAGATGTATACCCATGGCCTCTCGTCGGATTGTTACTAGAGTCTTTGGCCAAAGCATTACATGTTTAGAGTAAGGTACTCTTGGATACATGTGCAGTAACTAGAATTCGTAGGATGAGGAAATGATACTTGGGCTAGGTGTGACGTAGTCGACCTAGTGGGGACTGACACTATAGACCATGTCCTGAACCAAGTGGGTATAAGATGCGTGAAGGGAATGGGGTACGATTCATTATAGCTGCTGAAGGATTTCAGAAATGGTTCTGGATCAACCGTTGATTTTTCGATTAATTGGGGATTATGATGTACTACTAGGTGCAACTCATGATCATTCTATAATTAATAGTTAATTATAGACGACCAACATAAACTGAGAACCTATTTGGTCACACACACAACGAGTGTAATATGAAGGATTTAAAACGAGCTTGAGAATGAGATTCTCATATCGAGAGAAACTAGGTTTCATTGGACAAATCGTTTCAGTCGGAACGGAAGCATGGATGTGCCGAGTCTTATGAAAACATGACGGACGAAAAAAATTGATTTGGTTCTAATCCAATGGTGGAAAATAAACCAAAGTGGTTTGGTTTGTTTTAAACGAATGAACCAAAGTTGGTTCGGTTCGTTTTAACTTAAAATAGACCAACTCGGTTCGGTTTATTTTAACTTAAGTTATTGGAGCGGGTTAATGGGTTTTGGTTAGGAACCAATTACTCTAAGGAGAAGGTTTCTTGATGGTTAAGAAACACACACTCTATAAAAGCGCGGCTAGAGGTTTGGAGAGCCCTAAGTTTATTTTTTAAAATACTCTTCCTCTCCTCTCCCTCTCTTCTCTTTGCCATTGCCCAAGGAGTCCATGCCGCCCAGCCCTTGTGTGCTGCCGTCCACCCTAGCTGTCGGCGTCCAGCTACTGCCGGCCACTCCTCCGGCGACCCACCTTGGTTCCGGTGACCAAGGATTAGCCGGCCATCTCCTTTGGCCGGCACCTCCACCAAGCTGTCCAGTTTTTGGACAGCTTGTTCCCTTCTTGTTGGAGCGTCGTTTGGACGGCTTTTGGAGCTCCGACAGCGACTTTATTGTCGGGTATTGGATCTCCGGTAATCCTCATAGGTGGAGGACCAAGGATTCATCAATCGGTTGACGAATACCTCTCCGGAGAAGCGAGTTTTGGGGACTCATTTTCGAATCCGAATTTTGATTCGGATTGTGATCTTCTCTCGATCACATTGTCTTCGACATGAGGCTAGTGACTCCTACGAAGACGAGGCTCGTAGCTTAGCGAAGCTATCGCGATGGTACTCGGCGTGGATATGGATAGAGGCAATTCTAGCAAGAGTTGCTCCGGTTGATGCCATTCCTGCTGCACGTGATACGTCAGGTATAACTAGCGTAATTTCCTTTTATTACAAAATTTGAAACTATGATTATGTCTACAAGTGTTGTACTATGCATGCATGTGGTGTGTGTGTTGTAATAAATTAGATTTATTGTCTTTTAATTCTTCCACTGTGCACATGTTTATGAAACATCTTTGAACACCTACTCGCTGTGATACTGAGGAAACCCAACAGTGGTATTAGAGCCCAAGTTGTATTTCAACATAATCGTAAAATTATTTTACGATAGTCATAATTGTATTAATGAAAATTTTCTACTTTTGGAAAGTTTAAAAGTATTTATGGAAATTAACACTTTCCATAAATAAAATATGTGATTAGATTTGAAAATTTATTTCCTAATTTAATCATGATTTGATTTGGGGAATCAAATCTAAAACATATTTTATTTCCATAAATAATTTTGACAATTTAGGAAATTTCTTTCCTAAATTAAATTTGACTTTCCTTAATTAACACTTTCCATAAATAAAATATGTGATTAGATTTGGAAATTTATTACCTAATTTAATCATGATTTGATTTGGGGAATCATATCTCAGACATATTTTATTTCCATAAATAGTTATGACATATAAGCAAATTTTTGTACATGCCATAATTGTATGCCATGTAATTACATTAGATGCATATCATTATGCCATGCATGTCGTGACATGTAGATGTATGTCATGTATGTCATGCCATGTAGATAATAATTATTTGCATGCAAAGAGGATGAGACATTAAAACCTTTACACAATATTAAAGCCTAGACCTTCCATTAATATGGTTAGAACCAAAGTTTTGTTTCTTATTTCGGTTGTTGGACTCTCTCCAAGCCCGGCTCGAACCTGAACATTTTCAAACCATGGAATAGTTTAATACTAATATGGTAAGAGTCAGAGGTCAATCGTTAGATTTGGTTGTTGGACTCTCTCCAAGACGTGCTAATTGGTTGAATGTGCTCTAACCATATTAAAGCTATTTCTTGATTAATGGGTTGGCTTTAACCTGGAGCATCGGCTTGTTGGACTCTCTCCAAGGTCGATGTGAAGAGAGGTGAAGTTGGGTGTTATGCATATGATGCATACTTGTTAATGAGTTAACAACCCGATGTATGTGTGAACATTCAATTAGTTGATAGCACATTATGATAGTTGCATATATGTTATATGCAATCGATATACTTGATACCTACCATTGTAGCTATGAATGACTTGTTGGACTCTATCCAAGGTTGTTCATATCTATGTTGGATATCAGTCCTTTCGGAGATGGACCTACGATCTCCCGAAGTGATTTTGGGGTTTTAAAATTCAAAAAATGAATTTTAAAACCCCGAAATGATTTTGATGCAATCGATATACTTGATACCTACCATTGTAGCTATGAATGGCTTGTTGGACTCTATCCAAGGTTGTTCATATCTATGTTGGATATCAGCCCTTTTGGAGATGGACCTACGATCTCCCGAAGTGATTTTGGGGTTTTAAAATTCAAAAAATGAATGGGATTTGTAAATGTATGTTGATGCATTTTTCCATCTTTCTCATATATGCTTGATTTTGTATTTCTAGGTTAATTGCTTGATCATGATATCTTTGAATTTGCGCTCTATTTTGAATTCGAATAAATTGACTGGGCTGAACTTCTTGGACTGGCTTAGAAACTTGAGAATTGTTCTCAAGGCGAAAAAGCTTGCGTATGTCCTCGAAGAGCCTCTTCCCGCCCGTCCTAGTAATGATGCAACTTTGGACCAATTGTTGGCCTATCAGAAACATGTGAGTGATTCTGAACTAGTGAGTTACATCATGCTAGCTACGATGGTACCCAAGCTGTGGAAGTAACATGAGCATATGGATGCTCATACCATAGTCTTTCATCTTTATGAGTTGTTTGATGAGCAAGTGAGATCTGAATGGTTCGAAGTCTCCAAGCTCCTCTTCACCTCTGAGATGCAAAAAGGTTCATCTGTGGTACTGCTCAACATGCTGAAGACAATGGAGCCTTCTGTAAAGCATGAGCAAGGGATGATGTTGTTAGTTGATTCCTCAAAGAAAGGTTCTAAGAGGAAGTCAAAGGAACAACAGAAGGGAAAGAAGAAAAAGGCTAAAAAGGCAGAACCAACTCAAAAAGGCACTTGCCATCATTGTGGCAGGAGGGCCATTGGCGAAGAAACTGTAAGATTTATCTTGAGTCCGTGAAGAAGAATAAGACATCAGATTCCCCATCTTCTTCAGATATCTTCGTTATTGATTGTCATAATATTTCCTCAAACACTTGGGTATTGGATACTGAGTGTGGCTCACATATATGTAATGACATACATGGGCTAAGGAATAGAAGAAGACTCGTCAAGGGAGAGTCAAATTTACGTATTGGGAATGGAGCAAAGGTTGCTACACTCGCCATCGAAACATATTTGTTGAGACTCCCTACAGGACTTGTCTTAGAACTATACAATTGCTTTTATGTTCCTTCGTTGATAAAGAACATCATTTCTATTTCTTGTTTAAATAGAAATGGGTACCATTTGACTTTTAGTAACAATTGTTGTTACATAACTTTGAATGGCATGCTTTATGGGTCTGGAACATTGTGCAATGGTATATATACATTAGACGTATCCAGTGACATTCTCAATATCGAAGCGAGCAACAAGCATGCTCGAAAAAATAATAAATTAGACTCCTACATGTGGCATTGTCGTCTTGGCCATGTGAGCAAGAAACGCATGGCCGAATTACACCGATGTGGAATTCTAGAATCGTTTGAATTAGACTCATACGATACATGCGAATCATGCTTAAAAGGCAAGACTAAGTTACCTTTTACGGGAAAAGGTGAACTGGTGGGAGAGTTGCTTGGTCTAATACATACTGATGTATGTGGACCTATGTCAACTCAAGCTCTAGGAGGCTATAGCTACATCATTACCTTCATCGATGATCACTCACGGTTTGGGTATGTGTTCTTGATAAAACACAAGTATGAAGCCTTTGAAAGGTTCAAAGAATTCAAAAATGAAGTAGAGAAATAACTTGGCAAGAGTATTAAAATACTTCGATCGGATCGAGGTGGTGAATACTTGAGTCAAGAGTTTCTAGATTATCTAAGGGACAATGGTATATTGTCTCAATGGACTCCGCCGTATACACCACAGCATAATGGTGTATCTGAGAGGAGAAACCGAACCTTGTTGGACATGGTTAGGTCGATGATGAATCACGTGAATCTTCCCAAGTCCTTTTGGAGCTATGCACTTCAGACTGCTATTTACTTGTTAAAAAGAGTCCCAACCAAGGTAGTCTCTACTACTCCATATGAGATATGGAATAGTAAGAAACCTCATTTGTCTTAATTAAAGATATAAGGTAGTCCTGCTTATGTGAAGCGGACTGTATCAGACAAAATGGATACTAAGTCTGATAAATGTCTATTTATTGGATACCCTAAGGAAACGAGGGGTTACCAATTCTATCATCTTGTTGAACAAAAGGTGTTTGTTTCAAGGCATGTTGTGCTTCTAGAGAAAGAGTTTCTCTTGCAAGAAAACAGTGGGAGCGTTGTTTAACTTGAGGAGGTTCAAGAGACTCGAATAGACATTGATGAGATACCTAGTCAAGCACCTCAACCGATAACTTATAGTGATGAGACATCGGTTGAACCTATTGTGACACCACATCTTCATAGATCTGGTAGGACACACAACATTCCCGAGAGATATGGATTTCTCGTAAGTGAATTGAATGACGTGTTACTCATTGACGATGAGGAACCTACCAGTTGTGAAGAAGTTCTGAAAAGTTCAGAAAGGGACAAATGGCTTGAAGTCATGAAGTTGGAAATGGATTCCATGTATGAAAATCAAGTTTGGAACTTGGTGGACCCATCAGAAGATATTAAGCCTATAGGGTGCAAGTGGGTTTTCAAGAAGAAAACCGACATAGATGGTAATGTGATTACCTATAAGGCTAGATTAGTGGTGAAAGGCTATCGTCAAAAGCAAGGTGTTGATTATGACGAAACCTATTCACCACTTGCTATGCTTAAATCCATTCGGATGCTCCTGGCCATAGCGGCTCATTATGATTATGAGATATGACAGATGGATGTGAAAATGACTTTCCTTAATGGAAACCTACTCGAGGATGTGTATATGATACAACCTGAGGGTTTCACATCGGTTGATAAAACCAAGATATGCAAACTTCGACGGTCCATTTATGGACTGAAGCAAGCATCCAGGAGCTGGAATATCTATTTTGATGAGACAATCAAAAGGTTGATTTCTCACAAAATTCGGACGAACCTTGAGTGTACAAGAAGGTTAGTGGGAGTGCAGTCGTGTTTCTAGTATTGTATGTCGATGACATATTACTTATAGGAAACGATATATCTGTCTTACAGTTAGTTAAAATTTGATTGTCCAAGACATTCTCCATGAAAGACCTGGGAGAAGCAACCTACATCCTCAGGATTAAGATCTATAGGGATAGATCGAATCAGTTGCTTGGTCTTTCGCAGTCTACATATATAGACCGAGTGCTAAAAAGGTTTAGAATATCGGAATCCAAGAAAGGTTTCCTTCACATCAGGCATGGGATACACCTTTCGAAGTCTATGTGTCCACGCATAGAAGACGAGAGGATTTGCATGAGTAAGATTCCCTATGCATCCACAATAGGATCTATCATGTATGCTATGTTATGTACGAGGCCCGATGTATCATATTCTATGAGTATCACGAGAAGATGCCAGTCTGATCCAGGAATGGATCATTAGGCGACTGTTAAGACGATCCTTAAGTACTTAAGAAGAACTAAGGATGTGTTCCTAATATATAGAGAAGGAGACATGGTGATACGCAAGTATACGAATGCCAACTTCCAGACAGACAAGATGATTCCAGGTCTCAGTCTGGGTACGTGTTCACCTTGAATGGAGGTGCAATAAGTTGGAAAGGTTCCAAGCAAGACACTATAGCAAATTCTGCCACTGAGGCAGAATACATTGTAGATTTAGAAGCAACAAAGGAAGCGGTTTGGATCAAGAAGTTAATCTTTGAACTTGATGTGGTCTCATCAATTATCCAAACATGTGCTTCGCCGCTATCATTTGATCATAGAGATCATAAGTAGGAAGGAAATACAAATCGAGAAGATTCCCACTTAAAGGAACTTAGCGAACCCTTTAACTAAGGCCTTACCTCAAAGTAATTTTGAGGGTCATGTTAGAGCTTATGGTATTGGATACCGTGGCGATTGACATTAGGCCAAGTGGGAGTTTGTTAGAGGTGGCCTAAGACAATCGCCTTAAGTTTAAACCATTTATATGATAAATGAAGATTCACTATTTGAGTATACATGTTTTCATGTATTTGATTAGATCTTAAACTCATTTACTGAATGTCTACTATACGATTCACAGGATGAGAGAATTTGTGATTGGATCACAACTAGTGAGTATCTCAACATGTATAATTGTGATGTATTGGAATTATCCCTAGTCGATGAATTAATGGATTTGGACACCATCAATTCTGTTGAGACTAGCACGCAGTATACTCTTTGGTGTATCTAAGCAGTTGATTCTCACTTGCTGGAGACATTGTGATGTCCGGAGTTAATCGTGGATGCTAGTTATGGTAACTAGTTCATTGGAGTGACCAGCTGTAAGACTTCATATGGTTCTCTGCATAAATAGATATGTCAATGAAGTTCTTATTGCAGCTTAAGTGCGATGTTCCTTTGACTTGCAGTATTCAAGTCATCTTGGTCATGAAGACTTATGCTTTGACATCTTAAGCAAGCATCTCTGAGGAGATGTGGATCCGGGATGATTGGGTATAAGTCAAATTGGCCAAAGGTATTTGAATAGCCTATAAAGGATTCACCACTCCTTGTGAGGAGATGTATACCCATGGCCTCTCGTTGGATTGTTACTAAAGTCTTTGGCCAAAGCATTACTTGTTTAGAGTAAGGTACTCTTGGATACATGTGTAGTAACTAGAATCCGTAGGACGAGGAAATGATACTTGGGCTAGGTGTAACGTAGTCGACCTAGTGGGGACTGACACTATAGACCATGTCCAGAACCAAGTGGGTATAAGATGCGTGAAGGGAACGGGGCACGATTCATTGTAGCTGCTGAAGGGTTTCAGAAATGGTTCTGGATCAACCGTTGATTTTTCGATTAATTGGGAATCATGATGTACTACTAGTTGCCACTCATGATCATTCTATAATTAATGGTTAATTATAGATGACCAACATAAACCGAGAACCTATTTGGTCACACGCACAATGAGTGTAATCCGAAGGATTTAAAAAGACTTTGAGAATGAGATTCTCATATCGAGAGAAACTAGGTTCGGTTGGACCAAACAAGGAGCGAGCATGAAATCATTTCAGTCGCAACGGAAGCATGGATGGGCCGAGTCTTATGAAAACATAACGGATGAACAAAATTGGTTTGGTTCTAATCCAATGGTGGAAAATAAACCAAAGTGGTTTGGTTTGTTTTAAATGAATGAACCAAAGTTGGTTCGGTTCGTTTTAACTTAAAATAGACCAACTCGGTTCGGTTTATTTTAACTTAAGTTATTGGAGCGGGTTAATGGGTTTTGGTTAGGAACCAATTACTCTAAGGAGAAGGTTTCTTCATGGTTAAGAAACACACACTCAATAAAAGCGCGGCTAGAGGTTTGGAGAGCCCTAAGTTTATTTTTGAAAATACTCTTCCTCTCCTCTCCCTCTCTTCTCTTTGCCCCTACCCAAGGAGTCCACATCGCCCAGCCCTTGTGTGCCGCCATCCACCCTAGCTGTCGGCGTCTAGCTACTGTTGGCCACTCCTCTGACGACACTCTGGCGACCCACCTTGGTTATGGCGACCAAGGATTAGCTGGCCATCTCTTTTGGCCGACGCCAAGTCCTCCACCAAGCTGTCCAATTTTTGGACAACTTGTTTCCTTCTTGTCGGAGCATCATTTGGACGGCTTTTGGAGCTCCGACAGTGACTTTATTGCTGGGGATTGGATCTCCGGTAATCCTCATAGGTGGAGGGCCAAGGATTCGTCAATCGGTTGACGAATACCTCTCCGGAGAAGCGAGTTTTGGGGACTCATTTTTGAATCCGAATTTTGATTCGGATTGTGATATTCTCTCGATCACTTCGTCTTCGACACAAGGCTAGTAACTCCTACGAAGACGAGGCTCGTAGCTTAGCAAAGCTATCCTGATAGTACTCGGCGTGGATATGGATAAAGGCAATTCTAGCGAGAGTTTCTCCGGTTGATATCATTCCCACTGCACGTGATACATCAGGTATAACTAGCGTAATTTCCTTTTATTGCAAAATTTGAAACTGCGATTATGTCTACACATGTTGTACTATGCATGTATGTGGTGTGTGTTGTAATAAATTAGATTTATTGCCTTTTAATTCTTCCGCTGTGCACATGTTTACGAAACATGTTCGAACACACACTCGCCGCGGTGTCGGAAACCCAACAATCTAGCTGGTCGAAAAAATGTAGTGCTGGGAATTATATTCACAGGAACACAGTGGTCATTGGATTTGAATTCCCAGCACCACGTACAATATCAAGCTCATCTAGAAAAAAGGTGGTGCTGAAAATTATATTTCCAGGAACACAGTGGTCCTGGGATTTAAATTCCCAGGAACACAGTGGTCCTAGGATTTAAATTCCCAGCACCACATACAATATCAAGCTGCCCTAGAAAAAAGATGGTGTTGTGAATTATATTCTCAGGAACACAGTGGTCCTGGTATTTAAATTCTCAGCACCACGTATAATATTAATCGGTCGAAAAAAAAGATGATGCTGAAAATTATATTCCCAGGAACACAGTGGGTCTGGGATTTAAATTCCCAGGACCACCTTTTTTCAGTCAGCTTGATATCCACGTTTTATGGGAGGGGTAAAAAAGGAATGAGGTGCACCCTTTCGTAAATATGAAACTATGGGACTGTGTTTGGGCAAGCCTAAACTTGAGGTGCGCCCTTTGGTAAATTGCCATAGTTATTTGCATAAAAAGAGAATGAGACCTTAAAATCCTTACACAATATTAAAGCCTACACCTGAAGGGAGTTGCTTCGGAGGCTCATTGGCTCCCATGTCCCCGGATTAAAATTTTCACTAATGAAAGAACTAATCCGGATGGTATGAGTTTCCTTATCACAATCTATTTGTCGTCGTGCTAACAACTTGAGTGATCGCTTGAACAAACTAGTTGTTCAAGCAACACAACTCTTCTAGTTGGTTAGCCGTGGAAGAGACGACGGACGGATCACCGGTTTTTGTGTTTGTCTTTGGGGTCCATGATTATACAAAATATATACATACACACACTTGTATAATCAACACATAAAAGAACATGCTAAGATCAGAAAATAAAGTTGTAAAACTTTTATACCTCACGATCTTCTACCGTATGTCCTATCCTCCTCGTGGACGACGTGTGGGCGAAGATCCTCCACGAGTAGAAGCCTTCTAGATCACGTTCTTCCCTTCCTTGTTCTCTGCGAACAAAGAGAAGAACCAACAAAACTTCTCCTTTCTAGAACCGGCCACCAAGCAAGGGAGTTTGATGTAACCGCCGGCCAAGGAACGAATAGATGAAGCGTCGGCCACCAATGTAAGGGGAACCGCCGGCCACCTTGGAGAGAATGGAGAAGTGAATGCCGGCCAACCTTGAAGAGAGGTTGCTGCCGGCCAAGGAATAAGAGAGGGACCAAGAGGATGGGCGCCGGCCAAGTCTTGATGGAAGAAGATGGGCGCCGGCCACTTGTCCAAGAGTTGCCGCCCAAGCCAAAGCTTCCAAACCCTAGCCGCCCAACCTAAAACCCTAACTCCAATTGAACCATCTTGCCGCCCAACCTAAGCCCTCTATTTATAGAATTGGGCTTAAGCCTCCTTTAATCTCCACCGTCGGATCTAGAGATTTAATCTCCACCGTCGGATCTAGGGTTTTATCCCAACCGTCGGATCTAGGGTTTATTCCCAACCGTCGGATCTAGGATTTCATCCCAACCGTCGGATCTAGGATTTCATCCCAATCGTCGGATCTAGGATTTCATCCCAACCGTCGGATCTAGGGTTTCATCCCAACCGTCGGATCTAGGGTTTCATCCCAATCGTCGGATCTAGGGATTTAATCCCAACCGTTGGTTCTAGGGTTTCATCCTAACCATCGGATCTAGGGATTTAATCCCTACCGTTGGTTCTAGAGTTTTGTTTTATATTCTTGGATCTAGACTTCATGAGGATTATATTAGGCTACGATAGGGACCATAAGGAGGAGTTGGATCTTGGCCACCCGATGGATCGGAACCACACAAACTTGATCCATCAATGATGTTCCATTCCACTAGAGGATCATCATTGAACTACCTCACCAACCCCCATAAATTAATATGGGCTCCATATATTATTTGTACATTCATCTCCTCGTATTTAAGATATCGAATGTCCGTCAATTAATTAATTTACTGACCATCAATCTGTTGGGTTTCCGACACCGCGGTGTGTGTTTGTTCGATCACGTTTCGTAAACATGAACATAGCGGAAGCAATAAAAATAATAAATCTACATTTATTACAACACACACAACGCACGCATGCATATTACAACAAGTGTAGACATAACCGTAAATTTAAATTTGCAATAAAAGGAAATTTATCTATGTTATACCTATCGTATGACGTGTAGCGGGAATGGCATCAACCAGAATGATCCTCGCTAGAATCGTCTCTATCCGTATCCATGCCGAGTTCCTCGGGATGACTTCGCTAAGCCACGAGCTTCGTCTTCGTACGGGTTACTAGCCTCGTGTTGAAGACGACGTGATCGAGAGATGATCACGATCCGAATCCAAATTCGGATCCTAATACGAGTTCTCAAAACTCGCTTCTCCGGAGAGGTATTCGTCAACCAATTGACGAATCCTTCGTCCTCCACCTCAGAGGATTACCGGAGATCGAATCCCCGATA
Source organism: Wurfbainia villosa (assembly GCA_025175895.1). Lineage (NCBI taxonomy): Eukaryota > Viridiplantae > Streptophyta > Magnoliopsida > Zingiberales > Zingiberaceae > Wurfbainia > Wurfbainia villosa. Next base: position 57,991,289 of record CM046005.1, read on the forward strand.
GTTTAGCCACTGTCGGAGCTCAAACCATCGTCCAAACGACGCTCCGACGAGAGGAGAAGAAGCTGTCCAGAAAACTGGACAGCTTGGTGGAGGAGTAGGCGCCGGCCAAAACAAGGAAGCCAAGTGCTTACCTTTTCACCGAGGCCTAGGAAGATCACCGGCTGAAGCTTGGACGCCGGCAAGGACTTGGACGGCGGCACAAGAGCTGGGCGGCAAAGGAGGTTGGGCGGCAACTCCCTCAATGGGGTGGGCGGCAACTCCTTGCTAGGGTTTTTGGATTAGGGCTTAATTATCCCTTAAGCCCTCTTTTATAGAGAACTAATTCTCTTAATGGTTATTGGATCATAACCATTAGGCCCGTTAACCCGCTCCATTAAGATAAGTTAAAATAAACCAAACCATGATGGTTTATTTTAAGTTAAAACGAACCGAACCAACTTTTGGTTCATTCGTTTAAAATAAACCAACCCCTTTGGTTTATTCTCCTCCATTGGATTAGAACCAAACCATTTTGGTTCATCCATTATGTCTTCATAAGACACGGCCCATCCACGCTTCCATTGCGACTGAAACGATTTCATTCTCGCTTTATGTTTGGTCCAACCAAACCTAGTTTCTCTCGGTCTGAGAATCTCATTCTCATGCTCGTTTTAAATCCTTTGGATTACGCTCGTTGTGCGTGTGACCAAATAGGTTCTCGGTTTATGTTGGCCATCTATAATTAACCATTAATTATAGAACGATCATGAGTGGCACCTAGTAGTACATCATGATCCCCAATTAAGAAAGATCAGCGGTTGATCCGAACTATTTACGAAACCCTTCAAAGGCTTCGAATGATTCGTGCCCCATTCCTTCACTCATCTTATACCCACTTGGTTGGACATGGTCTATAGTGTCATCCCCACTAGTGACTCGTCACACCTAGCCCAAGTATCATTTCCTCGTCCTCACAGTTCTAGTTACTCCACATGTATCGAAGAGTACCTTACTCTAAACATGTAATGCTTTGGCCAAAGACTTTAGTAACAATCCGACGAGAGGCCATGGGTATACATCTCCTCACAAGGAGTGGTGAATCCTTTATAGGCTATTCAAACACCTTCGATCACTTCGACTTATACCCAATCATCCCGGGTCCACATCTCCTTAGAGATGTTTGCTTAAGATGTCAAAGCATAAGTCTCCATGATCAAGATGACTTGAATACCGCAAGTCAAAGGAACATCGCACTTAAGCTACAGTAAGAACTTCATTGACATATCTATATATGCAGAGAACCATATGAAGTCTTACGGCTGGTCACTCCAATGAACTAGTTACCATAACTAGCATCTACGATTAACTCCGGACATCACTATGTCTCCAGCCAGTGAGAATCAGCTGCTTGGATACACCAAGGAGTATACCTCGTGCTAGTCTCGACAGAATTGATGGTGTTCAAATCCATCAATTCATCGACTAGGGATAATTTCGATACATCACAATTACACATGTAGAGATACTCACTAGTTGTGATCCAATCACAAATTCTCTCATGCTGTGAATCGTATCGTGGACATTCAGTAAATGAGTTTAAGATCCAATCAAATACATAAAACATGTATACTCAAATAGTGAATCTTCATTTATCATATAAATGGTTCATACATAAGGCGATTGCCTTAGGACATCTCTCATATATTACTAATAGACTCCCACTTGGCCTAATGCCAATCGCTACGGTATCCAATACCATAAGCTAGAACATGACCCTCAAACTTATTTTGAGGTAATGCCTTAGTCAAGGGATCCGCTAAGTTCCTTTCAGTGGGAATTTTCTCAATTTGTATTTCGTTCCTACTGATGATCTCTCTGATAAGATGATAGCGGCGAAGCACATGTTTGGATCGCTGATGAGACCTTGGCTCTTTCGCCTGTGCAATTGCTCCATTATTGTCGCAGTAGACCGATATTGCTTCAACAATGGCCGGAATCACACCAAGTTCATGAAGAACTTTTTGATCCAAACCGCTTCCTTTGCTACTTCCGAAGCTGCACCCCCGTTCAGTTACGTATTGCTAGATCCTCTGATCCTCTTTGTTGGAACTTTCGACTCATGCGCCCGTTCGGGGTGAACCATTATCGGTGAGACACGGAATCATCCTTGTATGCATGCGGAAGGCGGCATCCGTATACACGCGTATCACCATGTCCCTTCTCCGTATATTAAGGAACACATCCTTAGTTCTTCTCAAGTACTTAAGGATTGTCTTAACATGATCCATTCTGGATCGGTGGTATCTGCTCGTGACACTCGGGCATCGATACATCGGGCCTCGTACATAACATAGCATACATGATAGATCCTATTGCGGATGCATAGGGAATCTTACTCATGCAAATCCTCTCTCGTCTTACGTGCGCGGACACATAGACTTGAAGGTGTACCCCATGCACGATGGGTAGGAAACCTTTCTTGGATTCCGACATGCTAAACCTCTTTGCTTTTTCGGTCTATATATGTAGGCTGCGAAAGACCAAAAGCAGATTTGATCTATCTCTATAGATCTTAATCCAGAGGATGTAGGTTGCTTCTCCCGATCTTTCATGGAGAATGTCTTGGATAACCAAACCTTCACTGTTGTAAGATTGAAACATCGTTTCCTATAAGTAGTATGTCATCGACATACAATACTAGGAATCATTGCCTCCCACTAACCTTCTTGTACACACAGGTTAAATGCGGATTTTGTGAAATCAAACTTTTTGATTGTCTCATCAAAGCGGATATTCGACTCTGGATGCTTACTTCAATCCATAAATGGACCGTCGCAATTTGCATACCTTGGTTTTATCAACCGATGTGAAACCCTCAGGCTGTATCATATACACGTCCTCGAGCAGGTTTCCATTAAGGAAAGTTGTTTTCACATCCATCTGCCATATCTCATAATCATAATGAGCCGCTATGGCCAGGAGCATCCGAATGGATTTAAGCATAGCTACAGGCGAATAGGTTTCGTCATAATCAACACCTTATTTTTGACGATATCCTTTTGTTAGTAATATATGAGAGATGTCCTAAGGCAATCGCCTTATGTATGAACCATTTATATGATAAATGAAGATTCACTATTTGAGTATACATATTTTATGTATTTGATTGGATCTTAAACTCATTTACTGAATGTCCACGATACGATTCACAGCATGAGAGAATTTGTGATTGGATCACAACTAGTGAGTATCTCTACATGTGTAATTGTGATGTATCGGAATTATCCTAGTCGATGAATTGATGGATTTGGACACCATCGATTACGAGACTAAAGTTCCTTGGTGTATCCAAGCGGTGATTCTCCTTTATTTGGAGACATAGTGATGTCGGAGTTAATCGTGGATGCTTAGTTATGGTAACTAGTTCATTGGAGTGACCGGTAGTAAGACTTCATATGGTTCTCTGCATATATAGATATGTCGATGAAGTTCTTCTTTGTGGCTTAAGTCGATGTTCCTTTGACTTGCGGTATTCAAGTCATCTTGATCATGGAGACTTATGCTTTGACATCTTAAGCAAACATCTCTAAGGAGATGTGGACCGGGATGATTGGGTATAAGTCGAGTGATCGAAGGTGTTTGAATAGCCTATAAAGTTCACCACTCCTTGCGAGGAGATGTATACCCATGGCCTCTCGTCGGATTGTTACTAAAGTCTTTGGCCAAAGCATTACATGTTTAGAGTAAGGTACTCTTGATACATGTGGAGTAACTAGAATCCGTGGGACGAGGAAATGATACTTGGGCTAGGTGTGGCGTAGTCGACCTAGTGAGGCCCGACACAATAGACCATGTCACTGAACCAAGTGGGTATAAGATGAGTGAAGGGAATGGGGCGCGATTCATTCGAGCTCTTGAAGGGTTTGAGAAATAGTTACGGATCAGCCGTTGATCTTTTGGTTAATTGGGGATCATGATGTACTACTAGGTGCCACTCATGATCGTTCTATAATTAATGGTTAATTATAGGCGGCCAGCATAAACCGAGAACCTATTTGGTCACCGCGCTGCGAGTGTAATCCAAAGGATTTAAAGCGAGCTTGAGAATGGGATTCTCGGAGAGAAACTATGTTTGGTTGGACCAAACATAAAGCGAGCATGAAATTGTTTGATGCAATGGAAGCGTGGATGGCGTGTCTTATGAAGACATAATGGATGGACCAAAATGGTTTGGTTCTAATCCAATGGATGAGAATAAACCAAAGGGTTTGGTTTATTTTAAGCGAATGAACCAAAGTTGGTTGGTTCGTTTTAACTTAAAATAAACCATCATGGTTTGGTTTATTTTAACTTATCTTAATGGAAGCGGAGTTAGGGCTTTATGGATATGATCCATTAACCATTAAGAGAATTAGTTCTCTATAAAAGGCTTAGGATTGATTAAACCTAACCTAATCCAAAACCCTAGCCGAGTTGCGCCCACCTCCTCTTGTTGCGCCCAACCTCTTGCCGCCCGGCTGCTTGTGCTGCGTCCAACTTCCTTGCCGTCAAGCTCAGCGGTGAACCTCGGCGACCCTCCGGTGATCTCCTTAGGTTGGCGGCAAGGTGAGCACTTCTTCCTTGTTGGCGGCGCCTATCTCCTCCACCAAGCTGTCCAGTTTTCTGGACAGCTTCTTCTCTCGTCGGGCGTCGTTTGGGCGGCGGTTAGTGCTCCGACAGCGGCTAACTACGAGGATTTGATCTCCGGTAATCCTCTGAGTGGAGGGCGAAGGATTCGTCAAGCGGTTGTGAATACCTCTCGGAGAAGCAAGTCTTGAGGACTTGTCTTTAGGTCGAATTTGGATTCGGACCGTGATCATCTCTCGATCACGTCGTCTTCAACACGAGGCTAGTAACCCGTCTCGAAGAGCGAAGCTCGTGGCTTGCGAAGTCATCGAGGAGCTCGGCGTGGATCACGGATAGAGGCGATTCTTACGAGAATCGTTCGGTTGATCTTGTTCCGCTACCGCGTCATACGGAAGGTATAACGTAGTTTAATTTCCTTTATTGCAATTTTAATTTACGGTTATGTCTACACTTGTTGTAATAGCATGCGTGTGTTGTGTGTGTTGTAATAAATAGAAGTATTTATTATTTTTATTGCTTCATTTGTGCTCATGTTTACGAAACATGATCGAACACACACCTGCCTTGTGATCTTGGAAACCTTGATGGTATCGAGCCCGGGTTGTGTTTCGACATAATCGTAAAATGGTTTTGCGATAGTCATAATGTATTTCTGGAAATTTTCTAATTTTGGAAATTTAGAAGTATTTATGGAAATTTTCAATTTTGGAAAGTCTAGAAGTATTTATGGAAATCTTCCACTTTTGGAAAGTTGGAAGTATTTATGGAAATTTATATTTTCCATAAATAAAATATTTGATTAGATTCTGGAAATTTGTTTCCTAATTTAATCATGATTTGATTTGGGAAATCAAATCTTAAAATATTTATTTTCCATAAGTAGTTTTAAAGATTTAGGAAATTGGTTTCCTAAATAGATTTTCCTTAATCAAATAATTCCATGAATAAAATATGTGATTAGATTTGGAAATTTGTTTCCTAATTTAATTATGATTTGATTTGGAGAATCAAATCTTAAACATATTTTATTTCCATAAATAGTTATGACATATAAGGAAATATAGACATGACATAATTGTATGCCATGTAATTGCATTAGATGCATAACATTATGCCATGCGTGTCGTGACATGTAGATGTATGCCATGTATGCCATGCCATGTAGATAATAGTTATTTGCATGCAAAGAGGATGAGACATAAAAACCCTTAATCAATATTAAAGCCTACACCTTCCATTAATATGGTTAGAACCAGAGTTCTGTTTCTTGTTTGGGTTGTTGGACTCTCTCCAAGCCCGGCTCGAACCTGAATATGTTCAAACCATGGAATAGTTTAATACTAATATGGTAAGAGTCAGAGGTCAATCGTTAGCTTTGGTTGTTGGACTCTCTCCAAGCTGGGCTAATTGGTTGAATGCGCTCTAACCATATTAAAACTATGTCGATTAATGGGTTGGCTTTAACACGGAGCATCGGCTTGTTGGACTCTCTCAAGGTCGATGTAAAGGGAGGTGAAGTTGGGTGCTATGCATATGATGCATACTTGTTAATGTGTTAACAACCCGATGTATGTGTGAACATTCAATTAGTTGATAGCACATTGTGATAGTTGCATATACGTGATATGCAATCGGTATAATTGATACCTACCGTCGTAGTTATGAATGGCTTGTTGGACTCTCTCCAAGGTTGTTCATAACCATGATGGATATCAGCCCATTCGGAGATGGACCTACAATCTCTCGAAGTGATTTTGGGGTTTTTGAAATTCGAAAAATGAATGGGATTTATAAATGTATATTGATGCATTTTAAAATCATCTTTCTCATATATGCTCGTTTTGTATTTCTAAGTTAATATATTGATCATGATGTGTTTGAATTTGCGTTCCATTTTGGATTCAAATAAATTGACTGGGCCAAACTTCTTGGACTAGCTTAGAAACTTGAGAATTGTTCTCAAGGTGGAAAAGCTTGCGTATGTCCTCGAAGCGCCTCTTCCCGCCCATCCTAGTGACAATGCAACTCTGGACCAATTGTTGGCCTATCAGAAACATGTGAGTGATTCTGAACAAATGAGTTGCATCATGCTAGCCATGATGGAACCCAAGCTACGGAAGCAACATGAGCATATGGATGCTCATATCGTAGTCCTTCATTTGTGAGTTGGTTGATGAGCAAGTGAGATTCAAAGGTTCAAGTCTCAAGCCCTCTTCACCTCCGAGATGCAAGAAGGTTCATCTGTGGTATGCCAATATGTCAAGACTGTGGGAGTCTTCCGAGAAGCATGAGCAGGGGACGATGTTGTTAGTTGATTCCTCGAAGAAAGGTTCTAAGAGGAAGTCAAAGGAACAGCAGAAGGGAAAGAAGAGAAAGGCTAAGAAGGTAGAACTAGCACAAAAGGAAACTTGCCATCATTATGGCAAGGAGAGCCATTTGTGAAGAAAGTGCAAGATTTATCTTGAGTCCGTGAAGAAGGATAAGGCATCGAATGCCCCATCTTCTTCAGAAATCTTCTTTATTGATTGTCATTCTATTTCCTTCGACACTTGGGTATTGGATACTGGGTGTGGCTCACATATATGTAATGACATACATGGGCTAAGGAATAGAAGAAGACTCGTCAAGGGAGAGTCAAATTTACGTGTTGGGAATTAAGCAAAGGTTGCTGCACTCGCCATCGGAACGTATTTGTTGAAACTCCCTGCAGGACTTGTCTTAGAACTGGACAATTGCTTTTATATTCCTTTGTTGATAAAGAACATCATTTCTATTTCTTGTTTAAATAGAAATGGTTTCCATTTGACGTTTAGTAACAATTGTTGTTACATAACTTAGAATGGGGTTCTTTATGGGACTGGAACTTTAAGCAATGGTGTATATACGTTGAACGTATCCAGTGACATTTGCAATATTGAAGCGAGCAACAAGCGTGCTCGAAAGGATAATCAAATAGACTCCTATATGTGGCATTGTCGTCTTGGCCATATAAGCAAGAAACGCATGTCCGAATTACACCGATGTGGAATTCTGGAATCGTTTGAATTGGATTCATACGATACATGCGAATCATGCTTAAAAGGCAAGATGACTAAGTTACCTTTTACTGGAAAAGGTGAACGAGTGGGAGAGTTACTAGGTCTAATACATACTGATGTATGTGGACCTATGTCAACTCAAGCATTAGGAGCTATAGCTACTTCATTACCTTCACCGATGATCACTCACGGTTTGGGTATGTGTTCTTGATGAAACACAAGTCTGAAGCCTTTGAAAGGTTCAAAGAATTCAGAAATGAAGTATAGAAACAACATCAAGAGTATTAAAATACTTGATCGGATCGAGGTGGTGAATACTTAAGTCAAGAGTTTCTTGATTATCTAAGAGACAATGGCATATTGTCTCAATGGACTCCGCCCTATACACCCACGCATAATGGTGTATCTGAGGCGTACTTAGGACCTTGTTGGACATGGTCGGGTCGATGATGAATCATGCAACTCTTCCCAAGTCCTTTTGGGGTTATGCACTTGACATGTTTACTTGTTAAGCAGAATGCCTACAGGTAGTCTCAACTACTCCATATGAGATATGGAATGGTAAGAAACCTCATGTATCTTACTTGAAGATATGGGGTTGTCACGCTTATGTGAAGCGGTGTATCGGACAAATTGGATGCTAAGTCGATAAATGTCTATTTATTGGATACCCTAAGGAAACAAGGGGTTACCAATTCTATCATCTGTGGAACAAAGGTGTTTGTTTCAAGGCATCTTTGTGTTTCTAGAAAGAGTTTCTCTTGCAAGAAAGCAGTGGGAGTGTCGTCGAGCTTGAGGAGGCTCGAGAGACTCAAATAGACATTGATGAGATACACGGTGAAGCCTGCTTGAGAGCAACTCATAGTGATGAGCAATCATTTGGACCTATTGTAACACCACATCTTCGTAGATGCGGTAGAACACGCAACATTCTGACGAGAGATATGGATTTCGTAAGTGAATCGAGCGACGTGTTACTCATTGATGATGAGAGCCTACAGTTATGAAGAAGTCTTGACAAGTTGAAAGGGATAAGTGGCTTGGTGCCATGAAGTCGGAAATGGATTCCATGTATGAAAACCAAGTTTGGAACTTGGTTGACCCACTGAAGGCATAAAGCCTATAGGGTGCAAGTGGGTTTTCAAGAAGAAACGCGACATGGATGGTAATGTGATTACCTATAAGGCTAGATTGGTGGCGAAAGGATATCGTCAAAAGCAAGGTGTTGATTATGACGAAACCTATTACTTTGTAGCTATGCTTAAATCCATTCGGATGCTCCGGCCATAGCGGCTCATTATGATTATGAGATATGGCGGATGGATGTGAAAACGGCTTTCCTTAATGGAAACCTTCGGGGGCGTGTATATGATACGGCTGAGGTTTCACATCGGTTGATAAAACCAAGGTATGCAAATTGCGGCGATCCATTTATGGATTGAAGCAAGCATCCGAGAGTGGAATATCCGTTTTGATGAGGCGATCAAAAGTTTGATTTCTCACAAAATCGACGAACCTTGTGTGTACAAGAAGGTTAGTGGGAGTGCGATCGTGTTCCTAGTATTGTATGTCGATGACATATTACTTATAGGAAGCGATGTGTCCATCTTCTGATCGATTAAGGTTTGGTTATCCAAGACATTCTCCATGAAAGACACAGGAGAAGCAACCTACATCCTTGGGATTAAGATCTATAGAGATAGATCGAAGCGGTTGCTTGGTCTTTCGCATGTCTACATATATAGGCCGAGTGCTAAAGAGGTTTAGCATGTCGGAATCCAAGAAAGGTTATCGCCCATCGGGCATGGGGTACACCTTTCAAAGTCTATGTGTCGCGCAAAGATGAAGGATTTGCATGAGTTAGATTCCTATGCATCCGCATGATAGGATCTATCATGTATGCTATGTTATGTCACGAGACCCGATGTATCGTATGCTCACGAGTGTCACGGCGGATGCGATCCGATCGAGGAATGGATCATTGGCGGCTATTAAGGCGATCCTTAAGTACTTGAGAAGAACTAAGGATGTGTTCCTAATATATGGAGAAGGGTACATGGTGATACGTGGGTATCACGGATGCGATCGAGACAAGGATGATTCCATGTCTCGGAGTATGTATTCACCGAATGGGCGCAATAAGTTGGAAAGGTTCCAAGCTTGACACTATAGCGGATTACGCCTTGAGGCGAGAATACATTGCGACTTTAGGCGGCAAAGGCGGTTTGGATCAAGTAGTTCATCTATGAACTTGATGTGGTCTCATCGATGATCCAAACATGTGCCAGCTATCATCTTATCGGAGAGATCATCGGTAGGAAGCGAAATACAAATCGAGAAAATTCCCCGAAAGGAACTTAGCGGATCCTTGACTAAAGCATTACCTCAAAGCAAGTTTGAGGGTCATGTTAGAGACTATGGTATTGGATACGTGGCGATTGGCATTAGGCCAAGTGGAGTCTTTAGTAATATATGAGAGATGTCCTAAGGCAATCGCCTTATGTATGAACCATTTATATGATAAATGAAGATTCACTATTTGAGTATACATATTTTATGTATTTGATTGGATCTTAAACTCATTTACTGAATGTCCACGATACGATTCACAGCATGAGAGAATTTGTGATTGGATCACAACTAGTGAGTATCTCTACATGTGTAATTGTGATGTATCGAATTATCCTAGTCGATGAATTGATGGATTTGGACACCATCAATTACAGCCGAGACTTACGAGGTATACTCCTTGGTGTATCCAAGCGGTGATTCTCCTTTGGTTTGGAGACATAGTGATGTCGGAGTTAATCGTGGATGCTAGTTATGGTAACTAGTTCATTGGAGTGACCAGCGTAAGACTTCATATGGTTTTCTGCATATATAGATATGTCAATGAAGTTTTTTTTTAATGTGGCTTAAGTGCGATGTTCCTTTGACTTGCGGTATTCAAGTCATCTTGATCATAGAGACTTATGCTTTGACATCTTAAGCAAACATCTCTAAGGAGATGTGGACCCGGGATGATTGGGTATAAGTCGAAGTGATCGAAGGTGTTTGAATAGCCTATAAAGGATTCACCACTCCTTGCGAGGAGATGTATACCTATGGCCTCTCGTCGGATTGTTACTAAAGTCTTTGGCCAAAGCATTACATGTTTAGAGTAAGGTACTCTTCGATACATGTGGAGTAACTAGAATCCGTAGGACGAGGAAATGATACTTGGGCTAGGTGTGGCGTGAGTCGACCTAGTGAGGGTGACACAATAGACCATGTCTGAACCAAGTGGGTATAAGATGAGTGAAGGGAATGGGGCACGAATCATTCAAGCTCTTGAAGGGTTTGAGAAATAGTTCGGATCAACTTGATCTTTTGGTTAATTGGGGATCATGATGTACTACTAGGTGCCACTCATGATCGTTCTATAATTAATGGTTAATTATAGGCGGCCAACATAAGCGAGAACCTATTTGGTCACACGCTGCAACGAGTGTAATCCAAAGGATTTAAAAGCGAGCTTGAGAATGGGATTCTCGGCCAGAGAAACTATGTTTGGTTGGACCAAACATAAGCGAGCATGAAATTGTTTGATCATGATGGAAGCGTGGATGGGCAGTGTCTTATGAAGACATAATGGATGGACCAAAATGGTTTGGTTCTAATCCAATGGATAAGAATAAACCAAAGGGTTTGGTTTATTTTAAACGAATGAACCAAAAGTTGGTTCGGTTCGTTTTAACTTAAAATAAACCATCATGGTTTGGTTTATTTTAACTTATCTTAATGGAGCGGGTTAACGGGCTTTATGGATATGATCCATTAACCATTAAGAGAATTAGTTCTCTATAAAATAGGGATTAAACCCTAACCCTAAACCTAATCCAATGAGTGGCTGCCATCTCCTTGCCGGCGTCCAAGCTTCGGCCGGTGGACCTCCGGCGACCCTCCGGTGATCTCCCTTGGGTTCGGTGTAAAGGTGAGGCTCCATCTCTTCTTTAGCCGGCGCCTATTTCCTCCACCAAAGCTGTCCAGTTTTTCTGGACAGCTTCTTCTCCTCGTCGGGCGTCGTTTGGGCGGCGGTTAGTGCTCGACAGCGGATAACATACCGGGATTTGATCTCCGGTAATCCTCTGAGTGGAGGGGCGAAGGATTCGTCAATCGGTTGGCGAATACCTCTCGGAGAAGCAAGTCTTGAGGACTTGTCTTTAGGTCGAATTTGGATTGGACCGTGATCATCTCTCGATCACGTCGTCTTCAACACGAGGCTAGTAACCCGTCTGAAGCGAAGCTCGTGGCTTAGCGAAGTCATCGAGGGCTCGGCGTGGATACGGATAGAGACGATTCTTACGAGAATCGTTCCGGTTGATGCCGTTCCCGCTACACGTCATACGGAAGGTATAACGTAGTTTAATTTCCTTTTATTGCAATTTTAATTTACGGTTATGTCTACACTTGTTGTAATAGCATGCGTGTGTTGTGTGTGTTGTAATAAATAGAAGTATTTATTATTTTTTATTGCTTCCGCTGTGCTCATGTTTACGAAACATGATCGAACACACACACGCCGCGGTGCCGGAAACCCAACACCTTTCGCCACCAATCTAGCCTTATAGGTAATCACATTACCATCCATGTCGATTTTCTTCTTGAAAACCCACTTGCACCCTATAGGCTTTATCCCTTCAGGTGGGTCAACCAAGTTCCAAACTTGGTTTTCATACATGAAATCCATTTCCGACTTCATGGCACCAAGCCACTTATCCCTTTCTGAACTTGTCAGCACTTCTTCATAACTGGTAGGCTCCTCATCATCAATGAGTAACACGTCGTTCGATTCGCTTACGAGAAATCCATATCTCTCAGGAATATTGCGTGTTCTACCAGATCTACGAAGATGTGGTGTTACAATAGGTCAAGCCGATTGCTCATCACTATGAGTTGTCGGCTGTTGTGCTTCACCAGGTATCTCATCAATGTCTATTTTAGTCTCTCGAGCCTCCTCAAGCTCGACGACACTCCCACTGTTTTCTTGCAAGAGAAACTCTTTCTCTAGAAACACAGCATGCCTTGAAACAAACACCTTTTGTTCCACAGGATGATAGAATTGGTAACCCCTTATTTCCTTAGGGTATCCAATAAATAGACATTTATCAGACTTAACATCCAATTTGTCTGATACAGTCCGCTTCACATAAGCAGGACAACCCCATATCTTCAAGTAAGATACATGAGATTTCTTACTATTCCATATCTCATATGGAGTAGTTGAGACTACCTTGGTAGGCATTCTGTTTAACAAGTAAACAGCTGTCTGAAGTGCATAGCCCCCAAAGGACTTGGGAAGAGTTGCATGATTCATCATTGACCTGACCATGTCCAACAAGGTCCGGTTATGCCTCTCAGATACACCATTATGCTGTGGTGTATAGGGCGGAGTCCATTGAGACAATATGCCATTGTCTCTTAGATAATCAAGAAACTCTTGACTTAAGTATTCACCACCTTGATCCGATCGAAGTATTTTAATACTCTTGTCATGTTGTTTCTCTACTTCATTTCTGAATTCTTTGAACCTTTCAAAGGCTTCAGACTTGTGTTTCATCAAGAACACATACCCAAACCGTGAGTGATCATCGGTGAAGGTAATGAAGTAGCTATAGCCTCCTAGAGCTTGAGTTGACATAGGTCCACATACATCAGTATGTATTAGACCTAGTAACTCTCCCACTCGTTCACCTTTTCCAGTAAAAGGTAACTTAGTCATCTTGCCTTTTAAGCATGATTCGCATGTATCGTATGAATCCAATTCAAACGATTCCAGAATTCCACATCGGTGTAATTCGGACATGCGTTTCTTGCTTATATGGCCAAGACGACAATGCCACATATAGGAGTTTATTTGATTATCATTTCGAGCACGCGTGTTGCTCGCTTCGATATTGAAAATGTCACTGGATATGTCCAACGTATAAATGCCATTACTCAAGGTTCCAGTTCCATAAAGTACGCCATTTAAAGTTATATAACAACAATTGTTACTAAACGTCAAATGGAAACCATTTCTATTTAAACAGGAAATAGAAACAATGTTCTTTATTAGAGAAGGAACATAATAGCAATTGTCCAGTTCTAAGACTAGTCCACTAGGGAGCTTCAGCAAATAAGTTCCGATGGCGACCGCAGCAACCTTTGCTCCATTGCCAACTCGCAAATTTGACTCCCCTCTGACAAGTCTTCTTCTATTCCTTAGCCCCTGTATGTCATTACATATATGTGAGCTACACCCAGTATCCAATACCCAAGTGTCCAAGGAAATAGAATGACAATCAATAACGAAGATACCTGAAGAGGATGGGGCATCGGATGCCTTCTTCTTCTTCATGGACTCAAGATAAATCTTGCAGTTTCTTCGCCAGTGGCCTTCCTTGCCACAGTGATGGCAAGTGCCCTTTTGCGCTGGTTCCGCCTTCTTTGCCTTTTTGTTCTTTCCTTTCTTCTATTCTTTTGCCTTCCTCTTAGAACCTTTCTTTGAGGAATCAACTAACAGAACCGCCTTCTCCTCATGCTTCACAGAAGGCTCCACAGTCTTCAGCATATTGAGGAGCTCGTGAATGGTGGATTCCAATTTGTTCATCCGATAGTTCATCACAAATTGCGAGAAACTCTTGGGCAAACAATGCAGAATTAAGTCAATACTTAACTCATGATCCATCACAAAACCGAGGGTAGCTAGCCGCTCGATGTACCCGTTCATCTTTAGCACAAACTGCACTACAGACGAACCTTCTTGCATCTTCGTGGTGAAGAGGAGCCTAGAGACATCGAACCATTCGAATCACTCTTGCTCATCGAACAACTCATGAAGATGGAAGACCATAGTATTAGCATCCATATGCTCATGCTGCTTTTGCAGCTCAGGTACCATCGCCGCTAGCATGATGCAACTCGCCAGCTCAGAATCTGCCACATGCTTCTGATAGACCAACATTTGGTCTGGAGTTGCATCGTCCTTAGGACGGTCAGGAAGAGGCTCTTCAAGGACATATGCAAGCTTTTCTGCCTTGAGAACAATTCTCAGGTTTCTAAGCCAGTCCAGGAAGTTAGGCCCAGTCAGTTTGTTCGAATCCAAAATAGTGCGCAAATTCAAAGACGTCATGATCAATTTATTGACCTAGAAATACAAAACGAGCATATATGAGTAAATGATTTTAAAATGCATCAATATACATTTATAAATCCCATTCATTTTTCGAATTTCAAAAACCCCAAAATCACTTCGGGAGATCGTAGGTCCTGTTGGGAGTATGAGGAATACAATCAAAGTCCCACATTGGTAAGACATGGAAAAGATCATGTGCTTATAAGAAAAAAGATATCTCCATTGGAATGAGGCCTTTTGGGTAAAGCCCAAAAATAAAACCATGAGGGCTTAGACCCAAAGTGGACAATATCATACCATTGTGGAGATATGTGGAGCTTATAAGCACTAACAATTGGTATCAGAGCCATGGTCCATGTCAAGCCATGAACCTCGAACGAAGGAAGTTGAGCTCCCACGTCCGGATCAAGAGAACCAGACATTAGGAAGGAAGTCTAGTTGGGTCGGGGGGACCGAACAACTGGCAGGAAGTCCTGGTGGGTTGAAGATCGGACATCAAGCAGAGAAAATCCTTCGAGGAGGGATAGGCTTGAGGGGGGGCCCAATGTGGTCCTTCGTTTGAGGGGGGGATTGTTGGGAGTATGAGGAATACAATCAAAGTCCCACATTGGTAAGACATGGAAAAGATCATGTGATTATAAGAAAAAAGATATCTCCATTGGAATGAGGCCTTTTGGGTAAAGCCCAAAAATAAAACCATGAGGGCTTAGACCCAAAGTGGACAATATCATACCATTGTGGAGATATGTGGAGCTTATAAGCACTAACAGGTCCATCTCCGAATGGGCTGATATCCATCATAGTTATGAACAACCTTGGAGAGAGTCCAACAAGCCATTCATAACTACGACAGTAGGTATCATCTATACCGATTGCATATCACGTATATGCAACTATCACAATGTGCTATCAACTAATTGAATGTTCACACATACATCGGGTTGTTAACACATTAACAAGTATGCATCATATGCATAGCACCCAACTTCACCTCCCTTTACATCGACCTTGGAGAGAGTCCAACAAGCCGATGCTCCAGGTTAAAGCCAACCCATTAATCAGGACATAGTTTTAATATGGTTAGAGCGCATTCAACCAATTAGCCCAGCTTGGAGAGAGTCCAACAACCAAAGCTAACGATTGACCTCTGACTCTTACCATATTAGTATTAAACTATTCCATGGTTTGAACATATTCAGGTTTGAGCCGGGCTTGGAGAGAGTCCAACAACCCAAACAAGAAACAGAACCATATTAATGGAAGGTGTAGGCTTTAATATTGATTAAGGGTTTTTATGTCTCATCCTCTTTGCATGCAAATAACTATTATCTACATGGCATGGCATACATGACATACATCTACATGTCACGACACGCATGACATAATGTTATGCATCTAATGCAATTACATGGCATACAATTATGTCATGTATATATTTCCTTATATGTCATAACTATTTATGAAAATAAAATATGTTTAAGATTTGATTCTCCAAATCAAATCATAATTAAATTAGGAAACAAATTTCCAAATCTAATCACATATTTTATTCATGGAATTATTTGATTAAGGAAAATCTATTTAGGAAACCAATTTCCTAAATCATTAAAACTACTTATGGAAATAAAATATTTAAAGATTTGATTTCCCAAATCAAATCATGATTAAATTAGGAAACAAATTTCCAGAATCTAATCAAATATTTTATTTATGGAAAATATCAATTTCCATAAATACTTCCAACTTTCCAAAAGTGGAAGATTTCCATAAATACTTCTAGACTTTCTAAAATTGAAAAATTTCCATAAATACTTCTAAATTTCCAAAATTAAAAAATTTCCAGAAATACATTATGACTATCACAAAACCATTTTTACGATTATGTCGAAACACAACCTGGGCTCTGATACCACTGTTGGGTTTCCGACACCGCAGCGTGTGTGTGTTCGATCACGTTTCGTAAACATGAACACAGCGGAAGCAATATAAATAATAAATCTACATTTATTACAACACACACAACGCACGCATGCATATTACAACAAGTGTAGATAGAACCGTAAATTTAAATTTGCAATAAAAGGAAATTTATCTACGTTATACCTTTCGTATGACGTGTAGCGGGAACGGCATCAACCAGAACGATCCTCGCTAGAATCGTCTCTATCCGTATCCACGCCGAGTTCCTCGGGATGACTTCGCTAAGCCACGAGCTTCATCTTCGTACGGGTTACTAGCCTCGTGTTGAAGACGACATGATCGAGAGATGATCACGATCCGAATCCAAATTCGGATCCTAATACGAGTTCTCAAAACTCGCTTCTTTGGAGAGGTATTCGTCAACCAATTGACGAATCCTTCGTCCTCCACCTCAGAGGATTACCGGAGATCGAATCCCCGGTAGTTTAGCCGCTGTCGGAGCTCAAACCGTCGTCCAAACGACGCTCCGACGAGAGGAGAAGAAGCTGTCCAGAAAACTGGACAGCTTGGTGGAGGAGTAGGCGCCGGCCAAAACAAGGAAGCCAAGTGCTCACCTTTTCACCGAGGCCTAGGAAGATCACCGGAGGGTCGCCGGAGGATCACCGGCTGAAGCTTGGACGCCGGAAAGGACTTGGACGGCGGCACAAGAGCTGGGCGGCAAAGGAGGTTGGGCGGCAACTCCCTCAATGGGGTGGGCGGCAACTCCTTGCTAGGGTTTTTGGATTAGGGCTTAATTATCCCTTAAGCCCTCTTTTATAGAGAACTAATTCTCTTAATGGTTATTGGATCATAACCATTAGGCCCGTTAACCCGCTCCATTAAGATAAGTTAAAATAAACAAAACCATGATGGTTTATTTTAAGTTAAAACAAACCGAACCAACTTTTGGTTCATTCGTTTAAAATAAACCAAACCCTTTGGTTTATTCTCCTCCATTGGATTAGAACCAAACCATTTTGGTTCATCCATTATGTCTTCATAAGACACGGCCCATCCACGCTTCCATTGCGACTGAAACGATTTCATGCTTGCTTTATGTTTGGTCCAACCAAACCTAGTTTCTCTCGGTCTGAGAATACCATTCTCAAGCTCGTTTTAAATCCTTTGGATTACGCTCGTTGTGCGTGTGACCAAATAGGTTTTCGGTTTATGTTGGCCGTCTATAATTAACCATTAATTAAAGAACGATCATAAGTGGCACCTAGTAGTACATCATGATCCCCAATTAACCAAAAAGATCAACGGTTGATCCAGAACTATTTCTGAAACCCTTCAGCAGCTCGAATGATTCGTGCCCCATTCCCTTCACTCATCTTATACCCACTTGGTTCAGGACATGGTCTATAGTGTCAGTCCCCACTAGGCTGACTACGTCACACCTAGCCCAAGTATAATTTCCTCGTCCTACGGATTCTAATTACTCCACATGTATCGAAGAGTACCTTACTCTAAACATGTAATGCTTTGGCCAAAGACTTTAGTAACAATCCGACGAGAGGCCATGGGTATACATCTCCTCACAAGGAGTGGTGAATCCTTTATAGGCTATTCAAACACCTTCGATCACTTCGACTTATACCCAATGATCCCGGGTCCACATCTCCTTAGAGATGTTTGCTTAAGATGTCAAAGCATAAGTCTCCATGATCAAGATAACTTGAATACCGTAAGTCAAAGGAACATCGCACTTAAGCCACAGTAAGAACTTCATTGACATATCTATATATGCAGAGAACCATATGAAGTCTTACAGCTGTTCACTCCAATGAACTAGTTACCATAACTAGCATCCACGATTAACTCCGGACATCACTATGTCTCCAGCCAGTGAGAATCAGCTGCTTGGATACACCAAGGAGTATACCTCGTGCTAGTCTCGACAGAATTAATGGTGTCCAAATCCATCAATTCATCGACTAGGGATAATTCCGATACATCACAATTACACATGTAGAGATACTCACTAGTTGTGATCCAATCACAAATTCTCTCATGCTGTGAATCGTATCGTGGACATTCAGTAAATGAGTTTAAGATCCAATCAAATACATAAAACATGTATACTCAAATAGTGAATCTTCATTTATCATATAAATGGTTCATACATAAGGCGATTGCCTTAGGACATCTCTCATATATTACTAACACAATCAATTAACATCTAACTCCTCGAGTAGTACCACTCAACCTTATCATCATGTTGACTAAGTCAACCAGCTGGATTTACATGATGAACCTTATGAGCTCCTCAAGGGGACATCATCAACCTAATATATAGGACACGGTTTCCTCCTATAATCAACGACACACCATGTAAATAATATCATTTCCCAACTTACCGGGCATATTGATTTAATCCATCTAAATCTCACCCTCTGGTAAATCAAAGAAATAAATACTAAGTACATGTGCCCGTTATTATATCGGGATTAAGAGCATGTACAACATAATATCCAAGGTCCGATTCAATTATGTAGTCAGCAACAAATTGAATCACCTCTATGTCGGTCCTTCTCAATACACCTAAGTGTACTAGTGTAACTCTATGTTCAAGACAAAACAATACCAAGCTACACTACAACCATGCCAATGGTTTGTCCAAAACCATCTTGGTTGTGAGCCTCTACTTATATTTTACAAGATACTGATAACATGATCTTCTGTGCCACACAAAGCACCATGTTATCTACAATGTAAAATATTAGACAATATGCACACATATAATAAATATACAAAGTTCAAACAATGATCATGTGATTCTTATTTCAAAATAAAAATGTTTATACAAAAAGAGCTAGGCTTTCAGTATACATTCCAACAATCTCCCACTTATACTAAAAGACTATGCTGTCATCACACTGCCATACATCTGATCCCCATGTCCTCCACATGCCTATCAAACGCTTTCGCTGGAAGGGCCTTAGTGAATGGATCCGCCAGGTTATCCTCTGATGCAATCTTGGCGACAGCAACTTCTCCTCGCTTTACGATCTCTCGTATAAGGTGGTACTTGCGCTCTATGTGTTTACTCGCCTTCTGGGCTCGTGGTTCCTTCGAGTTTGCAACTGCACCACTATTATCACAATAAATTGTGATAATTCTGGGCAAACCAGGAATCACATCCAAGTCCATCAAGAAGTTCCTGAGCCATACAGTTTCCTTGGCTGCCTCAGAGGCTGCCACATACTCAGCTTCCATGGTAGAGTCCTCCACACATTTCTGCTTGACACTCCTCCATACTATGGCTCCACCTCCAAAAGTAAACACAAACCCCAAGGTAGACTTACTCTTGTCCCTATCTGATTGGAAATCTGAATCCGTGTAACCCACAGGGACTAATTGATCTGCCCGGTAAACCAGCATATAATCCCTAGTCCTTCTCAGGTACTTCAATATATGCTTTATTGCAGTCCAATGTCCCTGTCCAGGATTACTCTGATATCTGCTAACCATGCTCACGGCAAAGCAAATATCTGGTCTTGTACATAACATAGCATACATAAGGCTTCCTACTGCTGAAGCATAAGGAACCGCCTTCATGTCCTCTATCTCCTTTGATGTTTTGGGACACATCTCTTTAGATAAAGGAACTCCATGCCTAAAAGGTAGAAAACCTTTCTTGGAGTTCTGCATGCTAAAACGATCAAAGATAGTGTCAATGTATGAAGCTTGAGATAAGCACAACATCCTTTTCTTGCGATCCCTTATTACTTTGATCCCAAGGATGTTTCCCACTTCTCCCAAGTCCTTCATGTCAAACTATTTGGACAACCATACCCTTACGTCTGATAACACTTTGATATTGTTGCCAACTAACAAAATGTCATCTACGTATAGTATAAGAAACAACACTACGTTTCCGTCACATCTCTTGTATACACAAGGCTCATCCGGACTTTGAATAAATCCATATGACTGGATTACCTCATCAAAGCAGATGTTCCAAGATCTAGAAGCTTGCTTCAATCCATAAATGGACCGATTAAGCTTACATACAAGATGCTCTTTGCCTTTAGCAATGAATCCCTCTGGTTGCCGCATATAGATGTTCTCCTCAAGACTTCCGTTAAGGAAAGTTGTCTTGACATCCATATGCCAAATCTCATAATCCATATAAGCAGCTATAGATAAGAGAATCCGGATAGACTTAAGCATAGCTACCGGCGAAAAGGTCTCCTCATAATCGATGCCCTCTTTCTGAGTATACCCTTTCGCAACAAGCCTAGCTTTGAAGGTCTCAACCTCCCCGTCTACTCCTCTCTTTCTCTTGTAGATCCACTTGCATCCAATGTCTTTTACACCATCAGGTGGTTCTACTAGCTCCCAGACCTGATTAGAATCCATAGATTCTATCTCTGAATCCATCGCTCTTTGCCAAGATACCGCATCTCTATCTTGGAGTGCCTCATCATATGTCCAGGGATCAGGTTCATGTTCACCAGGGACTAAGTCCGAAGACTCTCCCAAAAACATGAATCTTTGTTGTCTAACAACCTCCCACTACGACGCAGGTGCCTCGTGTATGCTCCGTGACACGCGTGCTGACTTGTGGTATCTCCTCTTGTACGGTGGTATCAAGTCGGACTTCGCCAACTCCTCAAGAACAATCCTACTGTGGGCTTGTGGTTCATCACATAGTCCTCCTCTAGAAACTGCATTCGTGACTCACGATCACCTTCTCGATCTCTAGGACTATAGAATAAACCACCCTTCGCTCCTTAGGGTAGCCAACAAACAAGCTGCACTTGCATTTAGATTCCAACTTACCAAAGATCTCCCTTCAAAGACATGTGCCGACTACCCCAAACCGACATAGTCTTAGACTAGGCTTTCGCCCAGTCCACAACTCTGTGGGAGTAGAGGGTACTGACTTAGATGGAACCAAGTTCAGAATGTGTGTCATTGTTTCCAGAGCAAACCCCCAGAACGAATCAGGTAACTCAGAGTAACTCATCATAGATCTGACCATCTCCATAAGAGTCCTGTTCCTTCGCTCCGCCACACCATTCTCACTGGGTGTGCCAAAGTGCATAATTGGGATTGAATCCCACTGATAAGTAACTCCTAAACTCTCCCAAGAGGTACTCGCCACCACGATCAGATCGTAGTGTCTTGATACTTTTACCTTGACGGTTCTCCACATCAGCCTTGAATTCTTTGAACCTGTCAAAGCATTCAGACTTGCGGCGCATCAAGTAAATGTATCCATACCTTGAATAATCGTCTATAAAAGAGACTAAGTATTCAAAGCCACCTCTAGCCTGAATAGTCATAGGACCGCACAGATCAGAATGAACCAATTCTAACACATCTTTGGCTCTATACCCCTTGGCCTTGAAAGGCCTCTTGGTCATTTTACCTTCCAAGCAAGATTCGCAGGTTGGGAGATCCTCCATCACTAATGAACCCAAAGGTCCATCAGCTATCAACCTTTGAATTCTGCTTAGGTTAATATGACCAAGCCTTAGATGCCAAAGATATATCTGGTTCATTTGCGAAGGTTCTTTTCTCTTATTAGATTTAGAAGATGAGTTATTTACTTATATATGCATCGTGGGAGTTTTCGGTTCTAGAGTATATAAATTGCCAACCAATGTACCAGAACAGATAATCTCCCTATTCCTTTTTATAACCACTTTGTCATTAAAAGAAACAGAATATCCATCCATAAACAATTTAGAAACTGAAATTAAATTCTTTCTAAAAGTAGGTACATAAAGACAATTTCTCAAAACCAAAACTTTATTCCTATCAAAAGATAAATAAACGTCTCCCACTGCAATAGCCGCCACCTTTGAAGCATTGCCCATGAAGACGGTAATCTCTCCCTCAGCTAGTCGTCGGGTTTCCTGGAACCCCTACAAAGTATTACAGACATGATCAGTGGCTCCTGTATCTACACACCAGGCACTGGTAGATAACACCGCTAAACATGTTTCAAAAACTAAACAAGAAGATATACCTTTGTTCTTTCGGCGAGGACAGTCCGCTTTCCAATGTCCAGTCTGCTTGCAAGTGAAGCACTTGCCTTTCGGCTTCTTCACTCCTACCTGAGGTCCCACTGCCACTTTCTTTGCTCCACATTGCTTCTTCTTCTTCTTACCTTTCGGTTTAGAAGAAGAAACCTTCTGAGCGACCATGGCTTGAACGCTTTGACGAAAAAGCCCCTCTGCCACCTGGAGTTCTGTCAGAAGCTCTGCCAACGAATACAACCTCTTGTTAATGTTGTAATTGAGGCGGAACTGCTCAAAACTCCTAGGCAGAGACTGGAGAATGATATTGACCTGGGTTTCCCCATCGATCTCAGCTCCGAGGACTTCCATCTCATTAAGATGAGCCATCATCTTGGGAACATGTTCCCTAACGGGTGTTCCCTCGATCATGGTGGTCGTCATCAAGTTTCTCATCACCTCCTGTCTAGCCGCCCTACTCTGATGTCCGAAAAGTTCCTTGAGATTGAACATCATGTCATAAGCTGTTGTTGGGTTCCGGCACCGCGGCGTGTGTGTGTTCGATCACGTTTCGTAAACATGAACACAGCTGAAGCAATAAAAATAATAAATCTACATTTATTACAACACACACAACACACGCATGCATATTACAACAAGTGTAGACATAACCGTAAATTTAAATTTGCAATAAAAGGAAATTTAACTACGTTATACCTTTCGTATTACGTGTAGCGGGAACGGCATCAACCGGAACGATCCTCGCTAGAATCGTCTCTATCCGTATCCACGCCGAGTATCCTTAGGATGACTTCGCTAAGCCACGAGCTTCGTCTTCGTACGGGTTACTAGCCTCGTGTTGAAGACGACGTGATCGAGAGATGATCACGATCCGAATCCAAATTCGGATCCAAAACGAGTCCTCAAAACTCGCTTCTCCGGAGAGGTATTCGTCAACCGATTGATGAATCCTTCATCCTCCACCTCAAAAGATTACCGTAGATCGAATCCCCGGTAAGTTAGCCACTTTCGGAGCTCTAACCGTCGTCCAAACGACGCTCCGATGAGAGGAGAACAAGCTGTCCAGAAAACTGGACAGCTTTGGTGGAGGAGATAGGCGCCGGCCAACCAAGGGAAGATAGAGCTCACCTTGATGCCAAACCTAAAGGAGATCACCGGAACTCTTCCGGCAGCAGCTCGACGCCGACAATGGGAGAAGACGGCAGCAGCTGGTGGCCGGTTGGAGAAGAGGGGCGGCAGCTTAGGGTTGGCACCGAAAACTCCAATAAGGAGGTGGGCGGCAACTTTAACCTAGGGGTTTTGGATTATGGCTTAATTATCCCTCAAGCCCTCTTTTATAGAGAACTAATTCTCTTAATGGTTATTGGATCATAACCATTAGGCCCGTTAACCCGCTCCATTAAGATAAGTTAAAATAAACCAAACCATGATAGTTTATTTTAAGTTAAAACAAACCGAACCAACTTTTGGTTCATTCGTTTAAAATAAACCAAACCCTTTGGTTTATTCTCCTCCATTGGATTAGAACCAAACCATTTTGGTCCATCCATTATGTCTTCATAAGACACGGCCCATCCACGCTTCCATTGCGACTGAAACAATTTCATGCTCGCTTTATGTTTGGTCCAACCAAACTTAGTTTCTCTCGGTCTGAGAATCCCATTCTCAAGCTCGTTTTAAATCCTTCGGATTACGCTCGTTGTGCGTGTGACCAAATAGGTTCTCGGTTTATGTTGGCCGTCTATAATTAACCATTAATTATAGAATGATCACGAGTGGCACCCAGTAGTACATCATGATCCCCAATTAACCGAAAAGATCAACGGTTGATCCAGAACTATTTCTGAAACCCTTCAGCAGCTCGAATGAATCGTGCCCCATTCCCTTTACTCATCTTATACCCACTTGGTTCAGGACATGGTCTATAGTGTCAGTCCCCACTAGGCTGACTACGTCACACCTAGCCCAAGTATCATTTCCTCGTCCTACGGATTCTAGTTACTGCACATGTATCGAAGAGTACCTTACTCTAAACATGTAATGCTTTGGCCAAAGACTTTAGTAACAATCCGGCGAGAGGCCATGGGTATACATCTCCTCGCAAGGAGTGGTGAATCCTTTATAGGCTATTCAAACACCTTCGATCACTTCGACTTATACCCAATCATCCGGGTCCACATCTCCTTAGAGATGTTTGCTTAAGATGTCAAAGCATAAGTCTCCATGATCAAGATGACTTGAATACCGCAAGTCAAAGGAACATCGCACTTAAGCTACGATAAGAACTTCATTGACATATCTATATATGCGAGAGAACCATATGAAGTCTTACGGTTGGTCACTCAATGAACTAGTTACCATAACTAGCATCCACGATCAACTCGGACATCACAATGATGTCTCGGCCCAGTGAGAATCAGCTGCTTGGATACACCAAGGAGTATACCTCGTGCTAGTCTCGACAGAATTGATGGTGTCCAAATTCATCAATTCATCGACTAGGGATAATTCCGATACATCACAGTACACGTAGCAGAGATACTCACTGGATTGTGATCGATCACAAATTCTCTCATCTTTGTGAATCGTATCGTGGACATTGATAAATGAGTTTAAGATCCAATCAAATACATGAAACATGTATACTCAAATAGTGAATCTTCATTTATCATATAAATGGTTCATACATAAAGCGATTGCCTTAGGACATCTCTCATATATTACTAACAGACTCCCACTTGGCCTAATGCCAATCGCTATACCATAAGCTCTAACATGACCCTCAAACTTATTTTGAGGTAATGCCTTAGTCAAAGGATCCGCTAAGTTCCTTTCAGTGGGAATTTTCTCGATTTGTATTTCGTTCCTACTGATGATCTCTCTGATAAGATGATAGCGGAGAAGCACATGTTTGGATCATTGATGAGACCACATCAAGTTCATAGATGAACTTCTTGATCCAAACCGCTTCCTTTGCTGCTTCTAAAGCTGCAACGTATTCTGCCTTAGTGGCAGAATCCGCTATAGTGTCAAGCTTGGAACCTTTCCAACTTATTGCGCCTCCATTCTAGGTGAATACATACCCAGACTGAGACATGGAATCATCCTTATGCATGCGGGTGGCATCTGTATACCGCGTATCACCATGTACCCTTCTCCGTATATTAGGAACACATCCTTAGTTCTTCTTAAGTACTTAAGGATCGTCTTATGACCACCCAATGATCCATTCTGGATCGGTGAGTATCTGCTCGTGACACTCAGAGCGTACGATACATCGGGCCTTGTACATAACATAGCATACATGATAGATCCTATTGCGGATGCATAGGGAATCTTACTCATGCAAATCCTCTCGTCTTCTGTGCGCAGACACATAGACTTCGAAAGGTGTGCCCCATGCTTGATGGGTAAGAAACCTTTCTTGGATTCCGACATGCTAAACCTCTTTAGCACTCGGTCTATATATGTAGACTGCGAAAGACCAAGCAACCGTTTCGATCTATCTCTATAGATCTTAATCCCGAGGATGTAGGTTGCTTCTCCCGGGTCTTTCATGGAGAATGTCTTGGATAACCAAACCTTCACTGACTGTAAGATTGAAACATCGTTTCCTATAAGTAGTATGTCATCGACATACAATACTAGGAACACATTGCCTCCCACTAACCTTCTTGTACACACAAGGTTAAATGCGGATTTTGTGAAATCAAACTTTTTGATTGTCTCATCAAAGCGGATATTCGACTCTTGGATGCTTGCTTGATCCATAAATGGATGCGTGTCAATTTGCATACCTTGGTTTTATCAGCAATCGATGTGAAACCCTCGGTGTATCATATACCGTCCTCGGCGGGTTTCCATTAAGGAAAATTTGTTTTCACATCCATCTGCCATATCTCATAATCATAATGAGCGCTATGGCGAGCATCGAATGGATTTAAGCATAGCTACGGCGAATAGGTTTCGTCATAATCAACACCTTGCTTTTGGCGATATCCTTTCGCCACCAATCTAGCCTTATAGGTAATCACATTACCATCCATGTGGGTTTCTTCTTGAAAACCACTTGCACCTATAGGCTTTATCCCTTGGTGGGTCAGCAAGTTCCAAACTTGGTTTCATACATGGAATCCATTTCCGACTTCATGGCACCAAGCCATTTATCCCTTCTGAACTTGTCGGCACTTCTTCATAAGCGGTAGGCTCCTCATCATCAATGAGTAACACGTCGTTCGATTCACTTCACGAGAAATCCATATCTCTCGGGAATATTGCGTGTTCTGCGGATCTGAAGATGTGGTGTTACAATAGGTCCAGCCGATTGCTCATCACTATGAGTTGTCGGCTGTTGTGCTTCACCAGGTATCTCATTAATGTCTATTTGAGTCTCTCGAGCCTCCTCAAGCTCGATGACACTCCCACTGCTTTCTTGCAAGAGAAACTCTTTCTCTAGAAACACAGCATGCCTTGAAACAAACACCTTTTGTTCCACAGGATGATAGAATTGGTAACCTCTTGTTTCCTTAGGGTATCCAATAAATAGACATTTATCAGACTTAGCATCCAATTTGTCTGATACAGTCCGCTTCACATAAGCAAGATAACCCCATATCTTCAAGTAAGATACATGAGGTTTCTTACTAGCTCATATCTCATATGGAGTAGTAGAGACTACCTTGGTCGGGACTCTGTTTAACAAGTAAACAGCTGTCTGAAGTGCATAGCCCCAAAAGGACTTGGGAAGATTCGCGTGATTCATCATTGACCTAACCATGTCCAACAAGGTCCGGTTACGCCTCTCAGATACACCATTATGCTGTGGTGTATATGGCGGAGTCCATTAAGACAATATACCATTGTCTTTTAGGTAATCAAGAAACTCCTAACTCAAGTATTCACCACCTCGATCCGGTCGAAGTATTTTAATACACTTGTCATGTTGTTTCTCTACTTCATTTCTGAACTCTTTGAACCTTTCAAAGGCTTCAGACTTGTGTTTCATCAAGAACACATACCCAAACCGTGAGTGATCATCGGTGAAGGTAATGAAGTAGTTATAGCCTCCTAATGCTTGAGTTGACATAGGTCCATATACATCACTATGTATTAGGCCTAGCAACTCTCCCACTCGTTCACCTTTTCCCGTAAAAGGTAACTTAGTCATCTTGCCTTTTAAGCATGATTCGCATGTATCGTATGAATCCAATTCAAACGATTCCAGAATTCCACATCGGTGTAATTCGGACATGCGTTTCTTGCTTACATGGCCAAGACGACAATGCCACATGTAGGAGTCTATTTGATTATCCTTTCGAGCACACTTGTTGCTCGCTTCGATATTGAAAATGTCACTGGATATGTCCAACTTATAAATGTCATTACTCAAAGGTCCAGTTCCATAAAGTACGCCATTCAAAGTTATATAACAACAATTGTTACTAAACGTCAAATGGAAACCATTTCTATTTAAGCAGGAAATAGAAACAATGTTCTTTATTAGAGAAGCAACATAATAGCAATTGTCCAGTTCCAAGACTAGTCCACTAGGGAGCTTCAGCAAATAAGTTCCGATGGCGACCGCAGCAACCTTTGCTCCATTGCCAACTCACAAATTTGACTCCCCTCTGACAAGTCTTCTTCTATTCCTTAGCCCCTGTATGTCATTACATATATGTGAGCCACACCCAGTATCCAATACCCAAGTGTCTAAGGAAATAGAATGACAATCAATAACGAAGATACCTGAAGAGGATGGGGCATCGGATGCCTTCTTCTTCTTCATGGACTCAAGATAAATCTTGCAGTTTCTTCGCCAGTGGCCTTCCTTGCCACAGTGATGGCAAGTGCCCTTTTGCACTGGTTCCGCCTTCTTTGCCTTTTTGTTCTTTCCTTTCTTCTGTTCTTTTGCCTTCCTCTTAGAACCTTTCTTTGAGGAATCAACTAACAGAACCGCCTTCTCCTCATGCTTCACAGAAGGCTCCACAGTCTTCAGCATATTGAGGAGCTCGGGAATGGTGGATTCCAATTTGTTCATCCGATAGTTCATCACAAATTGCGAGAAACTCTTGGGCAAACAATGCAGAATTAAGTCAATACTTAACTCATGATCCATCACAAAACCGAGGGTAGCTAGCCGCTCGATGTACCCGTTCATCTTTAGCACAAAGCACTCTGACGAACCTTCTTGCATCTTCGTGGTGAAGAGGAGCCTAGAGACCTCGAACCTTTCGGATCTCGCTTGCTCATCGAACAACTCATGAAGATGGAAGACCATAGTATTAGCATCCATATGCTCATGCTGCTTTTGTAGCTCAGGTACCATCGCCGCTAGCATGATGCAACTCGCCAGCTCAGAATCTGCCACATGCTTCTGATAGACCAACATTTGGTCTGGAGTTGCATCGTCCTTAGGACGGTCAGGAAGAGGCTCTTCAAGGACATATGCAAGCTTTTCCGCCTTGAGAACAATTCTCAGGTTTCTAAGCCAGTCCAGGAAGTTAGGCCCAGTCAGTTTGTTCGAATCCAAAATAGTGCGCAAATTCAAAGACGTCATGATCAATTTATCGACCTAGAAATACAAAACGAGCATATATGAGAAAATGATTTTAAAATGCATCAATATACATTTATAAATCCCATTCATTTTTCGAATTTCAAAACCCCAAAAATCACTTCGAGATTGTAGGTCCATCTCCGAATGGTTGATATCCATCATAGTTATGAACAACCTCGAGAGAGTCCAACAAGCCATTCATAACTACGACGGTAGGTATCAACTATACCGATTGCATATCACGTATATGCAACTATCACAATGTGCTATCAACTAATTGAATGTTCACACATACATCGGGTTGTTAACACATTAACAAGTATGCATCATATGCATAGCACCCAACTTCACCTCCCTTTACATCGACCTTGGAGAGAGTCCAACAAGCCGATGCTCTAGGTTAAAGCCAACCCATTAATCGGGAAATAGTTTTAATATGGTTAGAGCGCATTCAACCAATTAGCCTAGCTTGGAGAGAGTCCAACAACCAAAGCTAACGATTGACCTCTGACTCTTACCATATTAGTATTAAACTATTCCATGGTTTGAACATGTTCGGGTTCGAGCTTGAGAGAGTCCAACAACCCAAAACAAGAAATGTAACTCTGGTTCTAACCATATTAATGGAAGGTGTAGGCTTTAATATTGTTTAAGGGTTTTTATGTCTCATCCTCTTTGCATGCAAATAACTATTATCTACATGGCATGGCATACATGGCATACATCTACATGTCACGACACGCATGGCATAATGTTATGCATCTAATGCAATTACATGACATACAATTATGTCATGTATATAATTTCCTTATATGTCATAACTATTTATGGAAATAAAATATGTTTAAGATTTGATTCTCCAAATCAAATCATAATTAAATTAGGAAACAAATTTCCAAATCTAATCACATATTTTATTCATGGAATTATTTGATTAAGGAAAATCTATTTAGGAAACCAATTTCCTAAATCATTAAAACTACTTATGGAAATAAAATATTTTAAGATTTGATTTCAAATCAAATCATGATTAAATTAGGAAACAAATTTCCAGAATCTAATCAAATATTTTATTTATGGAAAATATCAATTTCATAAATACTTCCAACTTTCCAAAAGTGGAAGATTTCATAAATACTTCTAGACTTTCCAAAATTGAAAATTTCATAAATACTTCTAAATTTCCAAAATTAGAAAATTTCCAGAAATACATTATGACTATCGCAAAACCATTTTTACGATTATGTCAAACACAACCTCGGGCTCGATACCATCAAGGTTTACTGCATCAGCGATGTGTGTTCGATCATGTTTCGTAAACATGAACACATCGGAAGCAATAAAAATAATAAATCTACATTTATTACAACACACACAACACACGCATGCATATTACAACAAGTGTAGACATAACCGTAAATTTAAATTTGCAATAAAAGGAAATTTAACTACGCTTATACCTTCAGATGACGTAGCGGAACGACATCAACCGAACGATCTTCGCTAGAATCGTCTCTATCCGTATCCACGCCCAGTATCCGTAGGAAGACATCGCTAAGCCACGAGCTTCGCCTTCGTACGGCTTACTAGCCTCGTGTTGAAGACGACGTGATCGAGAGATGATCACGATCCGAATCCAAATTCGGATCCAAAACGAGTCCTCAAAACTCGCTTCTCCGGAGAGGTATTCGTCAACCGATTGACGAATCCTTCATCCTCCACCTCAAAGGATTACTGGAGATTGAATCCCCGGTAAGTTAGCCGCTGTCGGAGCTCTAACCGTCGTCCAAACGACGCTCCGACGAGAGGAGAACAAGCTGTCCAGAAAACTGGACAGCTTTGGTGGAGGAGATAGGCGCCGGCCAACCAAGGGAAGATAGAGCTCACCTTGGACAATGGGAGAAGACGGCAGCAGCTGGTGGCCGGTTGGAGAAGAGGGGCGGCAGCTTAGGGTTGGCGCCGAAAACTCCAATAAGGAGGTGGGCGGCAACTTTAACCTAGGGGTTTTGGATTAGGGCTTTATTATCCCTCAAGCCCTCTTTTATAGAGAACTAATTCTCTTAATGGTTATTGGATCATAACCATTAGGCCCGTTAACCCGCTCCATTAAGATAAGTTAAAATAAACCAAACCATGATGGTTTATTTTAAGTTAAAACGAACCGAACCAACTTTTGGTTCATTCGCTTAAAATAAACCAAACCCTTTGGTTTATTCTCCTCCATTGGATTAGAACCAAACCATTTTGGTTCATCCATTATGTCTTCATAAGACACGGCCCATCCACGCCCATTGCATCAAACGATTTCATGCTCGCTTATGTTTGGTCCAACCAAACTTAGTTTCTCTGCCGAGAATCCCATTCTCAAGCTCGCTTTAAATCCTTCGGATTACGCCATTGTGCGTGTGACCAAATAGGTTCTCGCTTTATGTTGGCCGCCTATAATTAACCATTAATTATAGAACGATCATGAGTGGCACCTAGTAGTACATCATGATCCCCAATTAACCGAAAAGATCAACGCTGATCCGAACTATTTCTCAAACCCTTCAAGAGCTGATTGATTCGTGCCCCATTCCCTTCACTCATCTTATACCCACATGGTTCGTAACATGGTCTATAGTGTCACCTCACTAGGTCGACTCACGCCACACCTAGCCCAAGTATCATTTCCTCGTCCCACGGATTCTAGTTACTGCACATGTATCGAAGAGTACCTTACTCTAAACATGTAATGCTTTGGCCAAAGACTTTAGTAACAATCCGAGAGAGGCCATGTATACATCTCCTCGCAAGGAGTGGTGAATCCTTTATAGGCTATTCAAACACCTTCGATCACTTCGACTTATACCCAATCATCTCGGGTCCACATCTCCTTAGAGATGTTTGCTTAAGATGTCAAAGCATAAGTCTCCATGATCAAGATGACTTGAATACCGCAAGTCAAAGGAACATCGCACTTAAGCTACAGTAAGAACTTCATTGACATATCTATATATGCAGAGAACCATATGAAGTCTTACGGCTGGTCACTCCAATGAACTAGTTACCATAACTAGCATCCACGATCAACTCCGGACATCACAATGTCTCCAGCCAGTGAGAATCAGCTGCTTGGATACACCAAGGAGTATACCTCGTGCTAGTCTCGACAGAATTGATGGTGTCCAAATTCATCAATTCATTGACTAGGGATAATTCCGATACATCACAATTACACATGTAGAGATACTCACTAGTTGTGATCCAATCACAAATTCTCTCATGCTGTGAATCGCATCGTGGACATTCAGTAAATGAGTTTATGATCCAATCAAATACATGAAACATGTATACTCAAATAGTGAATCTTCATTTATCATATAAATGGTTCATACATAAGGCGATTGCCTTAGGACATCTCTCATATATTACTTGTTGGGTTTCCGGCACCGCGGCGTGTGTGTGTTCAATCATGTTTCGTAAACATGAGCACAGCGGAAGCAATTAAAATAATAAATCAATATTTATTACAACACACACAACACACGCATGCATATTACAACAAGTGTAGACATAACCGTAAATTAAAATTTGCAATAAAAGAAATTTATCTACGTTATACCTTTCGTATGACGTGTAGCGGGAACGGCATCAACCGGAACGATCCTCGTAAGAATCGTCTCTATCCGTATCCACGCCGAGCTCCTCGGGATGACTTCGCTAAGTCACGAGCTTCGTCTTCGTACGGGTTACTAGCCTCGTGTTGAAGACGACGTGATCGAGAGATGATCACGATCCGAATCCAAATTCGGATCCTAAAATGAGTTCTCAAAACTCGCTTCTCCGAAGAGGTATTCGTCAACCGTTTGACGAATCCTTCGTCCCCCACCTCAGAGGATTACCGGAGATCAAATCCCCGGTAAGTTAGCCGCTGTCGGAGCAATAACCGTCGTCCAAACGACGCTCCGACAACAAAGAAACAAGCTGTCCAGAAAAATTGGACAGCTTTTGGTGGAGGAATAGAGGCCGGCTAAGGAAAGATGGAAGCTCACCTTATCACCGAACCCACAAGAGATCACCGGAGGGTCGCCGGAGTGTTCACCGGCTGAAGCTTGGTCGCCGGCAATGACTTGGACGGCGGCACAAAAGCTGGGCGGCGGCACACCTAGGGTTGGCGCCGACTAGGAGAGAAGATGGAGGGAGCGGCACAATTAGGTTGGGCGGCAACTCTCATTAGGGTGCTTGGATTAGGGTTTAAGCCCTATTTTATAGAGAACAAATTCTCTTAATGGTTAATGGATCATATCCATAAAGCCCGTTAACCCGCTCCATTAAGATAAGTTAAAATAAACCAAACCATGATGGTTTATTTTAAGTTAAAACGAACGGAACCAACCTTTGGTTCATTCGTTTAATATAAACCAAACCCTTTGGTTTATTCTCATCCATTGGATTAGAACCAAACCATTTTGGTCCATCCATTATGTGTTCATAAGACACGGCCCATCCACGCTTCCATTGCAACTGAAACAATTTCATGCTCGCTTTATGTTTGGTCCAACCAAACATAGTTTCTCTCGGTCTGAGAATCCCATTCTCAAGCTCGTTTTAAATCCTTTGGATTACACTCGTTGTGCGGGTGACCAAATAGGTTCTCGGTTTATGTTGGCCATCTATAATTAACCATTAATTATAGAACGATCATGAGTGGCACCTAGTAGTACATCATGATCCCCAATTAACCGAAAAGATCAACGGTTGATCCAGAACTATTTCTGAAACCCTTCAGTAGCTCGAATGAATCGTGCCCCATTCCCTTCACTCATCTTATACCCACTTGGTTCAGGACATGGTCTATTGTGTCAGTCCCCACTAGGCTGACTACGTCACACCTAGCCCAAGTATTATTTCCTCGTCCTACGGATTCTAGTTACTCCACATGTATCGAAGAGTACCTTACTCTAAACATGTAATGCTTTGGCCAAAGACTTTTAGTAACAATCCGACGAGAGGCCATGGGTATACATCTCCTCGCAAGGAGTGGTGAATCCTTTATAGGCTATTCAAACACCTTCGATCACTTCGACTTATACCCAATCATCCCGGGTCCACATCTCCTCGGAGATGTTTGCTTAAGATGTCAAAGCATAAGTCTCCATGATCAAGATGACTTGAATACCGCAAGTCAAAGGAACATCGCACTTAAGCCACAGTAAGAACTTCATTGACAAATCTATATATGCAGAGAACCATATGAAGTCTTACGGCTGGTCACTCCAATGAACTAGTTACCATAACTAGCATCCACGATTAACTTCGGACATCACTATGTCTCCAGCCAGTGAGAATCAGCTGCTTGGATACACCAAGGAGTATACCTCGTGCTAGTCTCAACAGAATTGATGGTGTCCAAATCCATCAATTCATCGACTAGGGATAATTCCGATACATCACAATTACACATGTAGAGATACTCACTAGTTGTGATCCAATCACA
This sequence comes from Wurfbainia villosa, assembly GCA_025175895.1. NCBI lineage: Eukaryota > Viridiplantae > Streptophyta > Magnoliopsida > Zingiberales > Zingiberaceae > Wurfbainia > Wurfbainia villosa. The sequence continues at coordinate 58,026,075 of CM046005.1, forward strand.
AATTCTCTCATGCTGTGAATCGCATCGTGGACATTCAGTAAATGAGTTTAAGATCCAATCAAATACATTAAACATGTATACTCAAATAGTGAATCTTCATTTATCATATAAATGGTTCATACATATGGCGATTGCCTTAGGACATCTCTCATATATTACTAACAGACTCCCACTTGGCCTAATGCCAATCGCTACGGTATCCAATACCATAAGCTCGAACATGACCCTCAAACTTATTTTGAGGTAATGCCTTAGTCAAGGGATCCGCTAAGTTCCTTTCGGGGAATTTTCTCGATTTGTATTTCGCTCCTACCGATGATCTCTCCGATAAGATGATAGCGGCGAAGCACATGTTTGGATCATTGATGAGACCACATCAAGTTCTCGAGATGAACTTCTTGATCCAAACCGCCTTTTGTCGCCTAAAGTCGCAATGTATTCTCGCCTTAGTGGCACGCTATAGCGCTAAGCTTCGAACCTTTCCAACTTATCGCGCCCATTCCAGTGAATACATACTGCATCGAGACATGGAATCATCCTGTTCATTCGAGTCCGCATCCGTGATACCCACGATCACCATGTACCCTTCTCCATATATTAGAACGCATCCTTAGTTCTTCTTAAGTACTTAAGGATCGCCTTAATACTACCCAATGATCCATTCCTCGATCGGGACCGTATCCGCCGTGACACTCGTGAGCATACGATACATCGAGCCTCGTACATAACATAGCATACATGATAGATCCTATTATGGATGCATAGGGAATCTTACTCATGCAAATCCTCTCGTCTTCTGTGCGCGAACACATAGACTTCGAAAGGTGTACCCCATGCCTGATGGGTAGGAACCCTTTCTTGGATTCCTACATGCTAAACTTCTTTAGCACTCGGTCTATATATGTAGACTGCGAAAGACCAAGCAACCGTTTCGATCTATCTCTATAGATCTTAATCCCGAGGATGTAGGTTGCTTCTCCCAGGTCTTTCATGGAGAATGTCTTGGATAACCAAACCTTCACTGACTGTAAGATTGAAACATCGTTTCCTATAAGTAGTATGTCATCGACATGCAATACTAGGAACATGACTGCACTCCCACTAACCTTCTTGTACACACAAGGTTCGTCTGGATTTTGTGAGAAATCAAACTTTTTGATTGTCTCATCAAAACGGATTTTCCAGCTCCTGGATGCTTGCTTCAATTCATAAATGGACCGTCGCAATTTGCATACCTTGGTTTTATCAACCGATGTGAAACCCTCAGGCTGTATCATAAGTGTGCACCATTACACGATACTAAGGGAATTATTTCGGATTATGTGCCTTACCGATGGGGAAGTACACACGCTCCTAAATAATTTCCTATAACCATTATTTGACCTAGTGATCCGCAAACAAACCCATCCGATGGGGAGGAAGGCACTCAGAGCCAACACGCAAGTTTGTTGCATCACACGTCAAATTGTAATGGAGGCCGCGGGAATTAATTAAAATATCCCTCTCTCACTTAGTAAATTGAAATTGAGGAATTTTAAAGCATACACAACATGCATATAAAACAAATCAGCAATAAATATGGAAAAAAACAGAATTTTTCCAACTATTATGGCATTGTTCTCCAATACGCATCCCGTCGTGTCGCCACCTCGTCGGCTCCATCTTTTCCCGTGTGCAAGTCACCAAAGAGATCCGAGCCGAGATATATCATTTTAATTTACATCCATCGATCCTATACTCCATGAAGGAGTGTACAAATAATCTAGATCGAAAGTAAACTAAAATGAGCGGCTAAACAATGCCGTATTTAATTACAAAAATTAAATACTAATCTAGCCTCGTCAACCCCGAGGATTCAAATAATATACATACAATCACACACAAAACAATCACATACAACCAAATAGTCATAATAGTCGGATCTTATACCTGCAACCAAAAAGTTAGCCTACGCACATCCTACTATTATCCGGCATACTCAATATATGATATGTGCATGAAAGTAACCAAATCCAAAACACACAAAACCGGAAACCGTGGCTCTGATACCACTTGAAGGGAGTTGCTTCGGAGGCTCATTAGCTCCTATGTCCCCGGATTAAAATTTTCACTAATGAAAGAACTAATCCGGATGGGATGAGTTTCCTTAGCACAATCTATTCGTCATCGTGCTAACAACTTGAGTGATCGCTTGAACAAACTAGTTGTTCAAGCAACACAACTCTTCTAGTTGGTTAGCCGCGGAAGAGACGACGGATGGATCGCCGGTTTTTGTGTTTGTCTTCGGGGTCCATGATTATACAAAATATATACATACACACACTTGTATAATCAACACATAAAAGAACATGCTAAGATCAGAAAATAAAGTTGTAAAACTTTTATACCTCACGATCTTCTACCATATGTCCTATCCTCCTCGTGGACGACGTGTGGGAGAAGATCCTCCACGAGTAGAAGCCTTCTAGATCATGTTCTTCCCTTCCTTGTTCGCTGCGAACAAAGAGAAGAACCAACAAAACTTCTCCTTTCTAGAACCGGCCACCAAGCAAGGGAGTTTGATGTAACCGCCGGCCAAGGAACGAATGGATGAAGCGCCGGCCACCAATGTAAGGGGAACCGCCGGCCACCTTGGAGAGAATAGAGAAGTGAACGCCGGCCAACCTTGAAGAGAGGTTGCTGCCGGCCAAGGAATAAGAGAGGGACCAAGAGGATGGGCGTCGGCCAAGTCTTGATGGAAGAAGATGGGCGCCAGCCACTTGTCCAAGAGTTGCCACCCAAGCCAAAGCTTCCAAACCCTAGCCGCCCAACCTAAAACCCTAACTCCAATTGAACCATCTTGACGCCCAACCTAAGCCCTCTATTTATAGAATTGGGCTTAAGCCTCCTTTAATCTCCACCGTCGGATCTAGGGATTTAATCTCCACCGTCGGATCTAGGGTTTTATCCCGACCGTCGGATCTAGGGTTTATTCCCAACCGTCGGATCTAGGATTTCATCCCAACCGTCGAATCTAGGATTTCATCCCAACCGTCGGATCTAGGGTTTCATCCCAACCGTTGGATCTACGGTTTCATCCCAATCGTCGGATCTAGGGATTTAATCCCAACCGTTGGTTCTAGGGTTTCATCCTAACCATCGGATCTAGGGATTTAATCCCTACCGTTGGTTCTAGAGTTTTGTTTTATATTCTTGGATCTAGACTTCATGAGGATTATATTAGGCTACGATAGGGACCATAAGGAGGAGTTGGATCTTGGCCACCCGATGGATCGGAACCACACAAACTTGATCCATCAATGATGTTCCATTCCACTAGAGGATCATCATTGAACTACCTCACCAACCCCCATAAATTAATATGGGCTCCATATATTATTTGTACATTCATCTCCCCGTATTTAAGATATCGAATGTCCGTCAATTAATTGATTTACTGACCATCAATTAATTAACATCTAACTCCTCGAGTAGTACCACTCAACCTTATCATCATGTTGACTAAGTCAACCAGCTGGGTTTACATGATGAACCTTATGAGCTCCTCAAGGGGACATCATCAACCTAATATATAGGACATGGTTTCCTCCTATAATCAACGACACACCATGTAAATAATATCATTTCCCAACTTACCGGGCATATTGATTTAATCCATCTAAATCTCACCCTCTGATAAATCAAAGAAATAAATACTAAGTACATTTGCCCGTTATTATATCGGGATTAAGAGCATGTACAACATAATATCCGAGGTCCGATTCAATTATGTAGTCAGCAACAAATTGAATCACCTCTATGTCGGTCCTTCTCAATACACCTAAGTGTACTAGTGTAACTCTATGTTCAAGACAAAACAATACCAAGCTACACTACAACCATGCCAATGGTTTGTCCAAAACCATCTTGGTCGTGAGCCTCTACTTATATTCTACAAGATACTGATAACATGATCTTCTGTGCCACACCAAGCACCATGTTATCTACAATGTAAAATATTAGACAATATGCACACATATAATAAATATACAAAGTGCAAACAATGATCATGTGATTCTTATTTCAAAATAAAAATGTTCATACAAAAAGAGCTAGGCTTTCAGTATACATTCCAACAACACCTTCCATTAATATGGTTAGAATCGGAGTTCCGTTTCTTGTTTGGGTTGTTGGACTCTCTCCAAGCCCGGCTCGAACCTGAACATATTCAAACCATTGAAATAGTTTATTACTAATATGTTAAAAGTTAGAGGTCAATCGTTAGTTTGGGTTGTTGGACTCTCTCCAAGCCTAGATAATTGGATGAATACGCTCTAACCATATTAAACTATTTCACGATTAATAGGTATGCTTTAACTTGGAGCATCGGTTTGTTGGACTCTCTCCAAGGTCGATGTGAAGGGAGGTGAAGTTGGGTGCTATGCATATGATACATACTTGTTAATGCGTTAACAACCCAATGTATGTGTGAACATTCAATTAGATTGTGATAGTTGCATATATGTGATATGCAATTGGTATACTTGATACCTACCTCGTAGCTAAGAATGGCTTGTTGGACTCTCTCCAAGGTTGTTCTTATCTATGTTGGATATCAGCCCATTCGGAGATGGACCTACGATCTCCCGAATTGATTTTAATGGTTTTACGAATTCGAAAAATGAATGGGATTTAATAAATGTATGTTGTTGCATTTTAAAATCATCTTTCTCATATATGCTCGATTTGTATATCTAGGTTAATCACTTAATCATGACGTCTATAAACTTGTGCTCTATTTTGGATTCGAATAAATTGACTGGGCCAAACTTCTTGGACTGGCTTAGAAACCTGAGAATTGTTCTCAAGGAGAAAAAGCTTGCATATGTCCTCGAAGAGCCTCTTCCCACCCGTCCTATGGATGATGTAACTCCGGACCAATTGTTGGTCTATCAGAAACATGTGAATGATTCTGAGTTGGCGAGTTGCATCATGCTAGGAGCGATGGTACCCAAGCTTCAGAAGCAACATGAGAATATGGATGCTAATACCATAGTCTTTCATCTTCATGAGTTGTTTGAAGAGTAAGTGAGATCCGAAAGGTTCAAAGTCTCCAAGCTCTTCTTCACCTCTAAGATGCAAGAAGGTTCATCTGTGGTGCAATTTGTGCTAAAGATGAATGGGTACATCGAGTGACTAGCGACACTCGGGTTTGTGATGGATCATGAATTAAATATTGACTTAATTCTACATTGTTTTTCGAAGAGTTACTCATAGTTTGTGATGAACTACCGGATGAACAAACTTAAAACCACCATTCCTGAGCTCCTCAACATGCTGAAGACTATGGAGCCTTCTGTGAAGCATGAGGAGAAGACGGTTCTATTAGTTGATTCCTCAAAGAAAGGTTCTAAGAGGAAATCAAAGGAACATCGTACGGGGAAGAAGAAGGCTAAAAAGGTAGAACCAGCTCAAAAGGGCACTTGCCATCATTGTGTCAAGGAGGGTCATTGGCGAAGAAACTACAAGATTTATCTTGAGTTCGTGAAGAAGAAGAAGGCATCCGATGCCCCATCCTCTTCAGGTATCTTCGTTATTGATTGTCATTCTATTTCCTTAGACACTTGGGTATTGGATACTGGGTGTGGCTCACATATATGTAATGACATACAGGGGCTAAGGAATAGAAGAAGACTCGTCAAGGGAGAATCAAATTTGCGAGTTAAAAATGGAGCAAAGGTTACTGTGGTCGCCATCGAAACATATTTGTTGAACCTCCCTACGGGACTTGTCTTAGAACTGGAAAATTGCTATTATGTTCCTTCGTTAATAAAGAACATTGTTTCTATTTCCTGCTTAAATAGAAATGGATATAATTTGACTTTTAGTAACAATTGTGTAGGGAAATCTCGTATGCCAAATGGCATATGCGCAACGGAAAATAGGATCCCTTCCAAGTGATCCATGCGAAAGCAAACTCGTATAAAATAAATTTCTCTAAACCAAACCTATCTTATAGGAGAGGTTACCTTTGTTGCGTGCCCTTGTTAATCCCGCTTATCCCTTTAGTTTGTTGGATCTTTAGCACGTTCAAGTGTCCGTGCCTCTATACGTATCCACACGAGCACGCTCTTGTCTCACAAAAGAAAACTAGAGGAGCTCTCCTTTACTTCTTGCTAGAGAAGTCCCTAAAGGAGAGGAAGCTAGGGAAAAGAGAAGGGAAGAAGAAGACTACTCTTCTTGCTACTCACAAAAAGCCACACAACAATAAGCTCTCAAGCTCTCTCCAAGCCTCAAGCTCCCAACAACCACACTCCACAACCACAACAACAATTGCTATGGAATGGCCGGCCACTTCATGGTCTTTTATAGGGTTGGAAAAACCCTTTCACCTCCTACCATTCAATGCAATCCATTGCATTGGGACATTTGTTTGGCCGGCCACTTAAGGAGACAAAACCATTTTGTTTCCTTCCACCTTAACTAGCTTAGGTGGATGCTTAGGTGGCATGCTAATGTGGCATGCTTATGTGGCATTCTTATGTGGCATTCATGCATGTTGAATTAATCTTATTAATTCAATTAAGCTTATGTTATCATATTGAATTAATCTTATTAATTCAATTAAGCTTATGTTATCATATTGAATTAATCTTATTAAATCAATAAGGTAACATATTGAATTAATCTCATTAAATCAATTAGCTAAAATTCTCATTAAGCTTAAAGTCCAAAAACCATTTTGTACTTAAGCTTATTCCCATATTATTCTAGTCAAACTAGAATACTCTAATTCCTCTAATTATCATGCTCTTTGTGTGTGACCCTATAGGCTCTCATAACGTTGGCAGTGGACCTAAACTCTTTTAGATACACAAGCAATGAGCGGCATCTAGCAATACATCATTGCTACCCAAGTTACGAAATAAGTCAAGATCCGACTAACCTTTCCGTGACTACTATAATATATGACCGTGTCCTTCTATCCTTGATATCAGATTGATCAATGAGGCATAGACCGTGTCATCCTCGATCAATCTATGTGTTTCTTGATCCCTGAGTAAACTAACTCAAACAAATGAGCTCAATATCTCATATTGACTCATTTGAGCATGGCCATGCTTTAGTAGTTCTACTCAATCAAGGCCCACCGATATCACTCGCGTCATATGGAAGGATAGATCCCATCTACATCACTCACATCCCTCCGCATAATTTGTTATATACCCAGTAATCGCCTTTATGGTCCACCCTGTTACGGGTGACGTTTGATGATACCAAACTACATAACTCCTTATGTAGGGAACCGTAGTGACTTCAGGTCTGAGGACTATTCATACCAATAGTCACATGAGAAAGTTTATGACACTCATATAACGATCCATGAAACTTTCTCATGGCGGGTCAGTTCAGTATATATTCTCTAATATATACCCATGTGTCAACTTGATATCATATATCCATGACTTGTGAGATCAAGTCATCCATTGACCTACATGCTAGTCTTTATGTATTAATATTGCCCTTGCATATTAATACTTGACTAGGAACATTTAGGAAAGTGTTCTCTACAGCCTCTCATAATCAATTCTGCCAATTGATGTGCTGTAGATAAGAACCTACTTTTCTAGGGCATTATTATATTTAAATTAGCTGGCACAAGCAAGATGTAAATATAATAACCAATCCTTTGCCTTTATAGAATATGATACAAAATGTTCCCTATTCAACCATCACATGATTGGTTCTAGGGCTTTAACTAACAATCTCCCACTAGCACTAGTACCAATCACTATGATATCTGATACCTAGTGACCTAGTGTGACCATCATGCTTCCTCGTACCAAAGCCTTGGTCAATGGATCTGCGATGTTAGCTTCGCTTGACTCTGCATATCCTCACATCTCCTCTATCGATGATCTCTCGAATGAGATGGAAGCGCCGATATGTGTTTGGTCCGCCGATGTGATCGAGGTTCCTTAGCAGCTGTAATAGCCCCATTGTTGTCACAATAGAGGTCTATTGGAAATGCTAGGAACTACCCCAAGTTCAGCGATGAACTTGTGGAGCCAAACCTCCTTTCCGCATCGAGTCTTTGCAATATACTCGCTTCATTGTAGAATCAAGAATCGCGTGTCTGCCGAACTCTTCCACTCACACTCCACCATTCGTGCAAAACACGTACCGATTGCGATCTATAGTCATCCTTATGCTTTGGAAGCTTGCATCACTGTAACCCTTTACTGATTAGCTCCTCATTGCCTCCAAATATCGGAAATATTCTTTCGTTCTTCGTAAGTACTTAAGAATATTTTGATCGCTATCCAGCTGACTTTCACCTGGATCTGACTGGTATCTACTCGTCATGCTCAAAGCATACGAGACGCCAGGACGAGTACAAAGCATGACGTACATGATAGACCCTATAGCTGATGCATAAGGGATCTTATCCATGCGATTTCTCTCCTCCTTAGAAGAGGGACATTGAGTCTTGAAAGACTCACACCATGTGATAAAGCGAAAACCCTTTCTTAGAATTTTGCATAGCAAAACGATCTAGCACTTTATCAATGTATGTACTCGACTTAGGCCAAGTAATCTTCTAGATCTATCTCTATAGATCTTGATGCCTAGAATATAGGCATTCACCTAAGTCCTTCATCGAGAAACAATTCCCTAACCACATCTTCACAGATGGAGTGAGGGAATGTCATTTCATGAGAAGCATGTCATCTACATACAAGACAAGAAATACAACTGTGTTCCCACTATTTCTCTTGTAGACACAAGGCTCATCTTCATTTTTGATGAAACCAAACTCTTTGATTGCATCATCGAATCAAGATTCCAAATGAGAGGCTTGCTTTAGTCCATAAATGGACCTTTGCGGTTTGCATACCTTTCAGGATGCTTTGGATCTTCAAAACCTCGGTTGTGTCATGTACACATCCTCGAGTAGCTTTCCATTCGAAAAGCGGTTTTGACATCCATCCGCCAGATCTCATAATCATGGTAGGTCGCAATAGCAAGTATGATCCGAATGGATTTAAGCATCGCAATCGGTGAAAAGGTTTCATCATAGTCAATACCATGAATTTGTTTGAACTTTTAGCCACCAATCTACCTTTATAGGTATGCTTATTACCATCCATGTCGGGCTTTTACTTTAAAGACCCACTTACACCCAATGGGATTTACCCTTCGTGGATCAACCAAAGTCCATACTTGGTTAGTGTACATGGATTCCATTTCGGATCTCATGGCCTCTAGCCATTTCTCGTAATCTGGCTCATCATAGCTTCTTTATAGGATGTAGGCTCGCCAAGATTGATAAGCAATACATCACCGCTTGTCACCAAGAGAAAAGAATATCTCTCGGGTTGACGACGGATCCTATTAGATCTACGAAGAGGTTGGTCTACTTGAACAGGTGTTTGTTCCACAACTCTTTGGGCAACAATTTCCTCATCCACAACACTTTGTGGTTCCTGTTCATTTTCCATCGAAGCCTTAGTGTTATCATCATCTTGAACTTCTTCAAGATGAATTTTACTCCCACTAGTATTTCTAGAAATAAATTCTCTTTCTAGAAAGACAGCATTTCTGGCAACAAACACCTTGCCAAGTGTGGGATTGTAAAAGTAATATCCCTTAGTTTCCTTGGGATATCCTACAAAATAACACTTATCTGATTTGGGTCCTAGTTTATCTGAGACTTGACGTCTAACGTAAGCTTCACAACCCCAAATCTTTATAAAAGACATTTTGGGACTCTTCCCGGTCCATATCGTATATGGTGTCTTTTCTACGGCTTTTGATGGAACGCGATTAAGTGTGAAAGCGGCTATCTCTAGAGCTAAACCCCAAAAGGAAGTAGGTAGATCAGTCTGGCTCATCATTGATCGTACCATATCTAATAGAGTACGATTTCTCCTCTCAGATACACCATTCCATTGTGGTGTTCCAGGGGGAGTGAGTTGGGATATTATCCCACACTCAGCCAGGTGATCACGAAACTCTTGACTAAGGTATTCACCACCTCGATCTGATCGAAGTAGCTTAATACGCTTACCAAGTTGGTTTTGTACTTCATTCTTGAATTCTTTGAACTTTTCAAAGGATTCTGACTTATGTCTCATCAAATATAAGTAGCCAAATCTACTCACATCATCAGTGAAAGTAATAAAGTACTTATAGCCTCCTCTGGCTTTGACATTGAAAGGGCCACATACATCAGTATGTATGAGTCCTAACAAGTCCGTCGCTCTCTCGCCATGTCCACTAAATGGAATTTTAGTCATCTTTCCTAAAAGACAAGACTCGCATACCTCATATGATTCAAAATCAAATGAGTCCAATAATCCATCTTTATGGAGTTGGGATATGCGTTTTTCATTTATGTGACCTAGGCCGATGCGAGATATGTGAGTTCAAATCATTCGATTTGAACCGTTTGGTATTTACGTTATAAATTGGGTTATCTAAATCTAGAACATAGAGACCATTCATAAGTGGTGCATTACAATAGAACATTTCATTTAAATAAATGGAACAACATTTGTCCTTTATTATAAAAGAAAAGTTTTTCTTGTCTAAACAAGATACAGAGATTATGTTCTTTGTCAATGCAGTACATAAAAGCACTCCTCTAGTTCTAAGATAAGCCCGATGGGCAAAGACAAAGAATATGTTCCTACACAAAGAAAGAACTTTTGCGCCATTGCCTACTGTAGGTCCACTTCACCCTTTGCCATTATTCTACTATTTCTCGGTCCTGCACATTAGTACAAATGTGAGATGCACATCCAGATCTAATACCCATGTAGAAGAAATAGATAGATTAACCTCTATAACATGTATACCGAGGCGTAAGTCCCACTTCTCTTGTTCTTTACTTCCTCAAGGTAGACTTTGCAGCTTCCGCCTTCCAAAGGTCCATCTCACCAATGGAAGCAGGTCCCTTCCTTAGGTACTTTACCTTTACCCTTTGAAGTGGATGAATTGGCCTTGCCTTTGGCTTGGTCTTACCCTTGCCTTTGCGCTACCTTTGTCCTTCTTGACCATTAGTACATTACTAACTTTCTTCTTGAGATTTGGTTGTGATTCTCAACATGCCGAGAATCTCAGCAAAGGTTTATCAATTTCATTCATGTTATAATTCATGACTAATTGATTGTATGCTTCCTAAGAACGATTGCAGGATAACATCGGTTGCCAATTCTTGGCTCAGTGGAAAACCTAGTCTTTCAAGGTTCTCAACGTACCCAATCATTTTGAGTACGTGAGTTCCTACAGGTGTTCCTTCTTGCATCTTGCATGCAAAAAGAGCCTTAGACACTTAAAAACGCTCGTGCCTAGCTTGTCCTTGATATAGTTGTTTCAAATGCTCAACCATATCATAGGCATCCATGTTCTCATGTTGCTTCTGAAGCTCAGAGTTCATGGTGGCAAGCATAAGGCATGACACATCTAATGCATCATCTTGATGCTTCTTATAAGCATCCTTTTCAGCACGAGTGGCCGTAGGGGCGGGTATTTCAGGGGTAGCCTGCTCTAGGACATATAGTTTGCGTTCTTGCTTGAGGATAATCCTCAAGTTCCTATACCAGTCAAGAAAGTTTGCTCCATTAAGCTTGTCCTTCTCAAGGACAGATCGCAAGTTGAGGGGGTGTGTCGTGTTAGATGACATGGTGATCTACAACATTAAAATGCAAAGTTAAGTATCATACCTAAATCATTTAATTAGGCCTTTAATTAAATGAGGCTCCCACTAAATTCTCATAGCTACTATTTAGCTATAAATTTATATGGGATAAAGATCCACATCATAATTCGTCTTGAGTTAGCTTTGGCTAATCGCCCAAGACGTAGTATAATTAGGTAGGCAATCTTTTGCCAATTACATCTGATGTAACTTGTTGGTGCAATCGGCCCAGGTTGACTCGAGTTTGACTCGAGCAGTACCTTGATGGTATTTTGATGATAGACAAAACTCATGACATGGGATTGTCATGGGAAAGTCCAACATGGGGTTGGCATAGAAAATCCAAGCATGGAGCTTGGTGTGGAAAGTCCAAAGCATTGCGAAGCCGTGCGCTTGGTGCTTGGCATGGGAAATCCAAAGCATTGCGAAGCCGTGCGCTTGGTGCTTGGTGAGAAATGCATTGCGAAGCCGTGCGCTTGGTGCATGTGGGAAGTCTTGAGGACTTGGTAAGTTCACTAGGCTCGGGGTCCTTGAGTCGGTGAAGGATGGCATTGCGAAGCCGTGCGCTTGGTGCATCCGAGGGACCGCCGGACAGGGAGCGATTGGAGTGAGCCCAAAGGGAAGCATACTTCTAGGGTATGAGACGCGAAGGATGGCGTTGGCCGTGCTTGCGCGCTGGCGATCCGAGGGACGAGGCCGAGGGAAGAGAGCTTCGGTGGGGAACTCCATGAGGATGTGGACTTAGCCAAGTGGCTAAGATCGAGTGTCGAGGCTCAAACAACTTGGTGTGGCCGGGCCGATCATAGCGTCGGCAACGATCGGCTGCATCGCCGTGGGATAGCGATCGGTGATGGAAGCGTCGGAAACCGAAGCGCTCCGTGAGCCAAGGGCGATCGACTACTAGGTCACGATCATTGCCGGCGCGGCGATCGTGATAGGAGATCCGTTGGAACTTGTCCGACGGGGCTCTGGCCGTTGGGAGACAACGGACACGAGGCGATCGGCCAGGGCCTTTTGGCGCGATCGATGCGTAGCAAAAATTTTGATGCAGGTTATAAATGGAGCTCGAGTTGGAGGATTTCGCCAAGACTTTTGTGAAGCTATTGGAGGGGAATTGCTGCTGCATTCCAGACCTTCAAGAGCCATCTTAAGCAAGCAACAAGCAAAGGGTTCAAAGCAAGCGTTGTAAAGTGTTCTTTACGTGTATTTCGTATTTGTCTTTGTATTGCTTGTATTCCATTACTTAGGGTAATTGCTTGTGAAAGGTTTCTCCACCTCCGACGTGTAGTCGAAAAGGAGTGTTATAGTTAGTGCCGTGCCCATAACTAGAGCTCGAGGAGCTCGCCCGTGGAGTAGGAACCGTTCGGTTCCGAACCACGTATATCGTGTGTATTTGCATGTGATTGTATTTGTTGTTGGTATTCATATTTGTATTAGTATTCCGCTGCGCTAACAACAATCGTAGACAAGCACACGACGAAGACGAGCAAATACCGACATCCAACGAACGAGGGCTATTCACCCCCTCTAGCCGGCCATCCGATCCCTTACAAGTGGTATCAGAGCCGAGGTCGCTCTTCAAGGACTAACCGCCACGAGAGCAATTCAAGATGGCCAGCTACAACCTTCAACCACCAAAATTCGAAGGAGAATTTCTATGGTGGAGAAGAAAAATGGAGGTATACCTAGAAACCGATTTTGATTATATGTTAATTGTAGAAAATGGTTTTAAGATGCCTAGGGACAAAGAAAACAAGCCCATGGAAAAATCAAAATGGACCCAAGACCAAATAAAGGGCTTCAAGACAAATCTCAAGGTAATTAAATTACTTAGTGATTTGTTACCTAATCATATTTGGTCTAGATTGGGTGACTATAGGGATGCAAGGAATTATGGAATAAGATCATGAAATTCCAAGAAAACCCCAACCGCACAATTAGAGGAGGATGTCAGAGAAGAAGCACCATCAACATTCAAGATGTTGATGATTTGGTGGAGACCTCCACCTCTAGCATTGAGGAGGAAAGACAATCTTCCATTCCGGAGCAAGAACAAGAAGCATCCACATCCGGGAGAAGTGAAGATCAAGAAGAGGCCTCCACCACCTCCCTAGGTAACTCAAGCGTTATTATTTTAAATAAAAATCACATAATATGCTTTGAGTGTAGGGAGAAAGGGCATTACAAGAGCAAATGCCCTAAATTGGCTAAGAAGAAGGCATCGACACCAAAAGTCAACCCAAAGTCAATCGATGCCGGTGTTCCCAAAATCAAGAGCAAAGAGCACATTGTTTGCTTTAAATGCAATCAAAAGGGACACTACCGAAGCCAATGCCCTAGGGGGAGGAAGAAAGGGGAAGAAGGTGTAACTCATGTAGGGGGAGCTTCTAAAGCTAACCCTAAGGTAAATTTAAATTATGCACCTTCAATTTCTAAAGTCAAAAGCATGCTAAGAATTACTTTAGCTCTCTTGCTATTATCAATGAAAAGCATGCTAGGAAAAACAAATATGTTTGTCTAGGTGCCAAGCATGTTTATATGACTAAGGATAAACCTACGACCAAAAACACTAGACCTATATTACCTAGGGAGTCAATTAGGAGAATTGAAGAAAACTTGGGTGTTAATCCCAAGAAATCTAGGCATATGCCTAAAAGGAAAAACAATTCCCCTAAACCTAATGAAAATTCAAAAATGGGAAAATTAGAGCTAGAGAACCAAGTCTTGAGGTCAAGACTTGAGAAAATGGAGAAAACCCTTAGAATCATAGAAAATTCAATTCTAGGGTCAAATGCCCAAAAGTCAAGACCTAAGGTTCAAAAACGGTCTAAGGGCAAGGATGGTTTGGGTCACAAACCAAAGCCCAAGAAGACTTATCATAATGTTCCATTTGATTATGGAACTATTTCTAGGTCTAGAAAAACCAAGGCTCATAGGGAAGATATCCTAAGTCTAGCCATGGTGTGCGCTTAGTGGCTAAGGACTTAAGGAAAACCAAGAAAGCCACTAAGAAGGTCAATGGAGGAGTCACCTCTAGAGTTGACCCAAGTAAGACCCATGTGACTAAGGCTTCAAAGGCTAAAAGGGTCATTAGGAAGGTATCTAGGGAAGTTATCCCTAGGGAATACCTTGTTAACCCAAGGAGCTCCAATAGATATTGGGTTCCTAAGAGCGTGATCGATTCACGCTAAATGGGTTAGGTGTGTCAACCCAAGTGGATGGGTAGTTAACCTAACCATAGTAGAGTTGACACATTAGGGTGTGCCAATATGTTTGAGAAGTTAAAAATGATTTAAATTGGCACAATTAGGTCATAGAGGTAATGGTGTGCCATTTCGGGTTTTTGGCACACTAGGGAAATGAATGGCATTAAGGCAAAATTGGTTTAATACTTAGAAATGGCAAAATTAATTTTAACACTTAGGTATTTTATACCTTAGCATATTTTTCTTGCCATGATTTATTTGCCTTGCCATGTCATGACATCATTTTCATTTTATCTATAAAAATGTCATGATCATGTTTAAAGTTATGTTTAGATGTCATGTATGATTAGTTATCATTCACATGCCATGACATCATGATATTGGCATATGTTTCTATCTTATATCATATCTATGCCATAATCATCATCATGCATAAATTAAAATGAAATTAAGGACTATGGCATGATTTGATGGGAATCAAATAATATTGCCTAGAAATATGCATGAGACCATTTAAAGAATAAAAACCCACATCTCACAAAACTTTGACATGTATGTGTCTTACACATCTAGATATTGGTGAGATGTTTAGGAAAAAGAAAATAAAGGTTTGAAAAACATTTTGAAAACATTTTGAAAAACCTTGGTGAAGCCTATCTTTTGATAGCTATCACCATTGAATGGGATGATACAAAGAGGGCTCTTTATTGAAGCTTTTCTAAACTTTTGAACTTTGTATCAATCTACTAATTTAATGGGTAAAATAATTTTCCAATATTTTTCACCCATAGTGTTTAGGTTAAGTAATATGCATACCAATTTTCAAGAATTATCTACGTATGTATATTTACTTATGGATTTCGAAAATCCACCTTCAAATCAAAATCAAATGATTATCAATCGGCCGCCATGGATGGCGATTGATCGATGAAGGTGGCAAATTGATTGATTTCGATCGCCCAAGCTGATTTCGGGTAAATCTTGATGATTAGGCCCATGTTCAGCTAGGTTAAGGTCCCCTAATCACTCCTAACCCTAGGACATGCTTGGGAGAGCATAAGAGAGGGTGGAAATCCATTGGATATGGATTAGGAGTTGGGTTGAGGGAGAGTATCAATTTTAAGGTGGAAGAGAGTTCATTGTTGAACTTTGCCTTAATTTTGATTTGGTTAATGTTCCTATTGGCTTAGGGACTCTCCAAGGACATTGTTGGTGCAATGGTCAAGGGGGAGCAAGCCTCTAGGGGGAGGTATCCATCATGGGAGGATGGATGTGTATTTCCTCATGGGAGGAAATTGGGTTGCCTTTTTTTTTAAGTGATATGGGATCACTAGAAAGATTGTAGGCATGTGTTCCTTCAAGGGAGAGATTGTAAGATCTCATTGGGATATGAGACATTCATACTCTTGGGGAGGACCTTTTTGATGTAATGTCAAAAAGGGGGAGAAGTTACCAAGTTACCAATTAGGGTTCGTTGGAATTCTCATTGGGATATGAGAATTGCCAATATGGGAGAATTGGTAGACTTGAGATGGTAGTTTTGTCAATCATCAAAAAGGGGGAGATTGTTGGTGCAATCGGCCCAGGTTGACTCGAGTTTGACTCGAGCAGTACCTTGATGGTATTTTGATGATAGACAAAACTCATGACATGGGATTGTCATGGGAAAGTCCAACATGGGGTTGGCATAGAAAATCCAAGCATGGAGCTTGGTGTGGAAAGTCCAAAGCATTGCGAAGCCGTGCGCTTGGTGCTTGGCATGGGAAATCCAAAGCATTGCGAAGCCGTGCGCTTGGTGCTTGGTGAGAAATGCATTGCGAAGCCGTGCGCTTGGTGCATGTGGGAAGTCTTGAGGACTTGGTAAGTTCACTAGGCTCGGGGTCCTTGAGTCGGTGAAGGATGGCATTGCGAAGCCGTGCGCTTGGTGCATCCGAGGGACCGCCGGACAGGGAGCGAATGGAGTGAGCCCAAAGGGAAGCATACTTCTAGGGTATGAGACGCGAAGGATGGCGTTGCGAAGCCGTGCGCTTGGCGCATCCGAGGGACGTAGGCCGAGGGAAGAGAGCTTCGGTGGGGAACTCCATGAGGGATGTGGACTTAGCCAAGTGGCTAAGACTGAGTGTCGGAGGCTCAAACAACTTGGTGTTTGAGGTTTGCCCGACGGCAGTCGACTGGCATAGGTGCCAGTTCGACTGGTCCAAGTCGACTAGGGTTCGACTGGTGTAAGGCTGCATTTTGGTGCTTGGCGCGGTATATCGCAATGATCGACGTCGAGCAATGCGATCGCTGTGGATGGCGGTCGATGGAAATGATCGATGGAAGCGCCGAGCAACGCCCGTAGCCGATCGGGCGCCGATTATTAGGTCACTGGGCCGACCGCCACCGGCAATGATCGATAGGAGATCCGTTGGAACTTGTCCGACGTGGATCCGCCGCTGTGAGACAACGGATGACAGGGGGCCGATCGGGCCTTTGGCATGATCGATGGGCGCAAAACAAACTTGATGCAGGTTATAAATGGAGCTCGAGTTGGAGGATTTCGCCAAGACTTTTGTGAAGCTATTGGAGGGGAATTGCTGCTGCATTCCAGACCTTCAAGAGCCATCTTAAGCAAGCAACAAGCAAAGGGTTCAAAGCAAGCATTGTAAAGTGTTCTTTACGTGTATTTCGTATTTGTCTTTGTATTGCTTGTATTCCATTACTTAGGGTAATTGCTTGTGAAAGGTTTCTCCACCTCCGACGTGTAGTCGAAAAGGAGTGTTATAGTTAGTGCCGTGCCCATAACTAGAGCTCGAGGAGCTCGCCCGTGGAGTAGGAACCGTTCGGTTCCGAACCACGTATATCGTGTGTATTTGCATGTGATTGTATTTGTTGTTGGTATTCATATTTGTATTAGTATTCCGCTGCGCTAACAACAATCGTAGACAAGCACACGACGAAGCCGAGCAAATACCGACATCCAACGAACGAGGGCTATTCACCCCCCTCTAGCCGGCCATCCGATCCCTTACATAACTCTTTAATAGCTTTGGTTAAGTTTTAGATTAGTTTAGTGTTTATTCCTAAACCAGCTTCCAGGCTGTGGCGAGGCACAGGGGCCTTCTTGGATATCGGAGCAACGACCACTTCTAAGACAAAGCTGATGTTTGGAAATCACACAAAACTAATGTTAACACTTATGTTCAAAGCTAATATATGCCTCTACTTTCTTAACCAATTAAGAAAACACTTAATTAAGTCTTAACCAAGACTGATAGCGGGACATCACGATTGTCCACTCGCACCCCTCCAAGATAAAATGCATTGCTTTGCTTTGGCAAACCCAATAACAAATGATCGAGGAAGTAGTGAGTACCAACTTTGGTAGGCATATCGTTTAGACTTATTAAGAAATAAACATGTATCATATACATGTTAGCATACATCACATATAAGCTAAACTAACATGCATCACATACAAGCTAAACTAACATGCATCACATACATATTAAACTAACGTGTCATGGTTATGGCCCTTATTCTACAATCTTCTCAAGCCAATGAAAAGATTGATTGGTCAACCTAGGGATAGCATCTTCTCCTAAGTGCTTCCTTTTGGTTGTCTTGTGTGTTGACCTCCTCCTTGTAACCTCATCCTCCAATGGACCCTCCATCCTTGTTTTGTACATTACAAAAGGAGAAATACTCGAGTTACATTCGAGTCTAAAACTAATTTTACAACAAGAATATTAGGAGAAAGGCACGACACGCAGGCCGTATTAAGAATTACAACACACAATCACAAACTTTTTGGGACTAGGCCATAACCATGCACCATGTCATTTTAACATTTAAAAGACATTGGATATTTTATTATGTTTGAAAATTTGCTAATGCAATTATCAACTCATAATAAAATTTATCCTACTTCTATATCACATATAAAATAGAGAAAACCTATTTTATACGATCTTTCGCAAGTGGCTCTGATACCACTGTAGGGAAATCTCGTATGCCAAATGGCATATGCGCAACGGAAAATAGGATCCCTTCCAAGTGATCCATGCGAAAGCAAACTCGTATAAAATAAATTTCTCTAAACCAAACCTATCTTATAGGAGAGGTTACCTTTGTTGCGTGCCCTTGTTAATCCCGCTTATCCCTTTAGTTTGTTGGATCTTTAGCACGTTCAAGTGTCCGTGCCTCTATACGTATCCACACGAGCACGCTCTTGTCTCACAAAAGAAAACTAGAGGAGCTCTCCTTTACTTCTTGCTAGAGAAGTCCCTAAAGGAGAGGAAGCTAGGGAAAAGAGAAGGGAAGAAGAAGACTACTCTTCTTGCTACTCACAAAAAGCCACACAACAATAATCTCTCAAGCTCTCTCCAAGCCTCAAGCTCCCAACAACCACACTCCACAACCACAACAACAATTGCTATGGAATGGCCGGCCACTTCATGGTCTTTTATAGGGTTGGAAAAACCCTTTCACCTCCTACCATTCAATGCAATCCATTGCATTGGGACATTTGTTTGGCCGGCCACTTAAGGAGACAAAACCATTTTGTTTCCTTCCACCTTAACTAGCTTAGGTGGATGCTTAGGTGGCATGCTAATGTGGCATGCTTATGTGGCATTCTTATGTGGCATTCATGCATGTTGAATTAATCTTATTAATTCAATTAAGCTTATGTTATCATATTGAATTAATCTTATTAATTCAATTAAGCTTATGTTATCATATTGAATTAATCTTATTAAATCAATAAGGTAACATATTGAATTAATCTCATTAAATCAATTAGCTAAAATTCTCATTAAGCTTAAAGTCCAAAACCATTTTGTACTTAAGCTTATTCCCATATTATTCTAGTCAAACTAGAATACTCTAATTCCTCTAATTATCATGCTCTTTGTGTGTGACCCTATAGGCTCTCATAACGTTGGCAGTGGACCTAAACTCTTTTAGATACACAAGCAATGAGCGGCATCTAGCAATACATCATTGCTACCCAAGTTACGAGATAAGTCAAGATCCGACTAACCTTTCCGTGACTACTATAATATATGACCGTGTCCTTCTATCCTTGATATCAGATTGATCAATGAGGCATAGACCGTGTCATCCTCGATCAATCTATGTGTTTCTTGATCCCTGAGTAAACTAACTCAAACAAATGAGCTCAATATCTCATATTGACTCATTCGAGCATGGTCATGCATTTTAGTAGTTCTACTCAATCAAGGGGCCCACCGATATCACTCCCGTCATATGGAAGGGATAGATCCCATCTACATCACTCACATCCCTCCGCATAATTTGTAACATACCCAGTAATCGCCTTTATGGTCCACCCTGTTACGGGTGACGTTTGACGATACCAAAGTACATAACTCCTTATGTAGGGAACCGTAGTGACTTCAGGTCTAAGGACTATTCATACCAATAGTCACATGAGAAAGTTTATGACACTCATATAACGATCCATGAAACTTTCTCATGGCGGGTCAGTTCAGTATATATTCTCCAATATATACCCATGTGTCAACTTGATATCATATATCCATGACTTGTGAGATCAAGTCATCAATTGACCTACATGCTAGTCTTTATGTATTAATATTGCCCTTGCATATTAATACTCGACTAGGAACATTTAGGAAAGTGTTCTCTACAGCCTCTCATAATCAATTCTGCCAATTGATGTGCTGTAGATAAGAACCTACTTTTCTAGGGCATTATTATATTTAAATTAGCTGGCACAAGCAAGATGTAAATATAATAACCAATCCTTTGCCTTTATAGAATATGATACAAAATGTTCCCTATTCAACCATCACATGATTGGTTCTAGGGCTTTAACTAACAAATTGTTGTTACATAACTTTAAATGACGTTCTTTATGGGACTAGAACTTTATGTAATGGTATATATACGTTGGACGTATCCAGTGACATTATCAATATCGAAGCGAGCAACAAGAATGCTCGGAAAGATAATTAATTAGCCTCCTATATGTGGCATTGTCATCTTGGCCATGTAAGCAAGAAACACATGTCCGAATTACACCGATGTGGAATTCTGGAATCATTTGAATTTGATTCATTCGATACATACAAATCGTGCTTAAAAGGCAAGATGACTAAGTTACCTTTTACTCGAAAAGGTGAATCGGTGGGAGTGTTGCTTGGTCTAATACATACTGATGAATGCGGACCTATGTCAACTCATGCTCTAGGTGTTGGAATCGTGCTATTCCTCGGAATGCTCATCTGCTCCCATTTCCCCGGATTAAAATTTTCACTAATGAAAAACTAATCCGGATGGGATGAGTTTCCTTAGCACAACCAATTCGTCGTCGTGCCAACGACTCGAGCGATCGCTTGAACAAATTTGTTGTTCAAGCAATCAACTCTTCTAGTCGGTTAGCCGCGGAAGAGACGACGGACGGATAACCGGTTTTTGTGTTTCTTATTCGGGGTCCATGATTATACAAATACATACAAATGTAAACTAGTATAATCAACACATACTAACATAAAGAACATAAGCTAGCATATCAATAAGAACATGCAAAGAACAATAATAAAAGTTGTAAAACTTTTATATCTCTTGATCTTCTATCGTATGTCCTAACCTCCTTGTAGACTTCGTGTGGGCGAAGATCCTCCACAAGTTGAAACTTCCTAGATCTTCTTCAATCCAAAGAAAGAAGAACTCTCTTTCCCTTCTTGCTTGAGCCAACCACCAATCCACAAAGGATTGATGCCGCCGACCCCAAGAATAGAGAGAATAATATGGAAACAACCAAGGAACCGAACTAGGGACAAACCCTAGCTTCTAGTGCCACCGGCCAAGATGGAGTGAAGAGGAGAAAGGGAATATGTTGGGCGCCAGCCACGGTGGAGGGAATAGAGGAAGGAGCCGGCCACACCCTAGGAAGAGGAAGAGCTCATCTCCTATAGTTGCCGCCTAACTTCCTTGCAATCCCTAGCCGTCCAACCATAGGAGCCAAACCCTAATTAGGGTTTCCTCCTTAGGCTTTCTTGCCGCCCAACCATGGTGGAGAGAAGAGATCTAGGAGCTAGCCACCTCCAAGGAAGAAGAAGAGATCTTCCACAAGTTGCCGCCCACCCTTCTTTCCTAACCTTGGCTGCCCATCCAAAGGAGACAAACCCTAATTAGGGTTTCCTCCTTAGGGTTTCTTGTCGCCCAAGCAAGGCTTGACAAAACCCTAATCTCCTTAGCATCCATCATCCAACCAAAAAACCTTGTTGCCACCCAACCCAATCTCCCATATATATAGAGTTAGGTTTAGGCCTTGGTTTAATCTCCACCGTCGGTTCTAGGGTTTTAATCTCAACCGTCGGCTCTAGAGATTTAATCTCAACCGTCAGTTCTAGGGATTTAATCCCAACCGTCGGATCTAGAGATTTAATCTCAACCGTCGGTTCTAGGGTTTTAATCCCAACCATCGGATCTAGAGATTTAATCTCCACCGTCGGTTCTAGGGATTTAATCCCAACCGTCAGATCTAGAGATTTGTTTTCCATCATTTGATCTAGACTTCATGAGGTTTATATTAGGCTACGATAGGGACCATGAGGATGAGTTGGATCTTAGCCACCCGATGGATCGGAACCACACAAACTTGATCCATCAATGATGTTCCATTCCACTAGAGGATCATCATTGAATTACCTCACCAACCCCCATAAATTAATATGGGCTCCATATATTATTTGTACATCCATCTCCCGTGTTTAAGATATCGAATGTCAGTCCAATTAATTGATTTACTGACCATCAATTAATTAACATCTAACTCCTCGAGTAGTACCACTCAACCTTATCATCATGTTGACTAAGTCAACCTGCAGGGTTTACATGATGAACCTTATGAGCTCCTCAAGGGGACATCATCAACCTAATACATAGGACACAGATTCCTCCTATAATCAACGACACACCATGTAAATAATATCATTTCCCAACTTACCGGGCATATTGATTTAATCCATAGAAATCTCACCCTCTGGTAAATCAAAGAAATAAATACTAAGTACATGTGTCCGTTATTATATCGGGATTAAGAGCATGTACAATATAATATCCGAGGTCCGATTCAATTATGTAGTCAGCAACAAATTGAATCACCTCTATGTCGGTTCTGCTCAATACACCTAAGTGTACTAGTGTAACTTTATGTTCAAGACAAAACAATACCAAGCTACACTACAACCATGCCAATGGTTTGTCCAAAACCATCTTGGTTGTGAGCCTCTACTTATATTCTACAAGGAACTGATAACATGATCTTCTGTGCCACACCAAGCACCATGTTATCTACAATGTAAAATATTAGACAATTTTGCATAATCATAAAAATATGCAAACAATGATCATGTGATTCTTATTTCAAAATAAAGATGTTCATACAAAAGAGCTAGGCTTTCAGTATACATCCCAACAATCTCCCACTTATACTAAAAGACTATGCTGTCATCATACTGTTGGATCAATGCGGTTCGCTAGAGGGGGGGTGAATAGCGAAAGAAAAAACTTTTTCGAATTCGTTTTAAGCTCGATATATGCAGCGGAAAGATAAGCAAAACAAAAAGTAAAGGAGACAATAGAAACAAGATATTTACTTGGTTCGTAGCCGAAGGCTACTACTCCAAGGCCCTAGTGGTCCTTGACCACGCACGGAGGGCAAATCACTAAACAAACTCCTCCTCGTTGGAGGTAGGAGTTAATCGATACAAAAAAACTTGAGGTAGAGGGACACTCCCCCTCTCCTCGTTACGATAGAAAAATAGCTTCGAAGAATGTAAATGAGCAACGACACTAAAATTAAAATCGACGTACAAAAATAAAGGAAATAAAACCTAGACGTCGGAGAAGAAGAAGCACGTTGTTGTCGGTAGCTTTGCGGAGACTTTTTGGAAGCTTAGAATTGTTGTCAAAACCCTAGGTTTGGCCCTCCTTTTATAGCTTTTGAGCCCCTTTTCGAGTGGGTCTTCAACCAATCACAAATGGACACCAAACCGCTTTGAGGTGGAGTGATAAGCCTTGACTCCTCGAATCTGATCATTGACCATCGATCGGTGATGGCCATCATCGATCGATGCGACATCGATCGATTGATGACCTTCAGCGATCGATACACGGCAATGAGTCCTCCAAGTCGGGCAATGATCGATGCTTGCTGCAAGTCAAAGTTAGCTCAACAAAAACATACTTCCGACGGTCTTCGACCGTCCGATCTCGACCTAGACCACCTATGAGATGTCTTGGGTCGGATCTACGCTTAAGATCATCCCCGTAACGAGGATACGACCTCACTTACGCTCACACACATGAGCTTACCTCGATACTTACGTGTTGCTTTTGCTTCCGGCCTTCCACTCGATTCCTTCGGCTCCCTCCGAAGTCACGCGAGTGTCGCCCGACCACCGCGGCTTCCTCCGGGTGTCGCTAGCCTTCAGCTCCAGCTATAGCAATCTTCTGCACACTCGATTCAGCTCGTGAGATAACAACATAAGCTTAACTTTGTATCGTTTGCTATAATCAAAACTTAGGTTCGACTTAGGTGTCCACTGCACCAACAATCTCCCCCTTTTTGATTTATGGCAAACCCACATACAAAGTTAGGTAAAATAGCAAGCATGAAGAATAATGTGCATGAGAAAAAATTAAGTTGGAGTAGTAAGGATTTTCTTCAAGTACTCCCCCTTGAGGAAACCTCCCCCTTGACCGAGGGTGAGTCTTTGAAGAAAGACCTTAATCCTCCCCCTTGAGGGTTGCTTTAAGTAATTATCATTACTTAAAGTTAGCTTTAGTACAACGTTTTAGTTAAGCCCTTTCTCCCTCTTAAGTAAAGCATTAACGACATAAATAAGTTAAGAATTCTCTTAACTTGGCCTTTTGTTAAAAGTTAAATAAGTTTTCAAAACCTAAAGTTAACTTTTGGTTTAAACATGAAGTAAGAGTTAAGTTAAAAAAAATTTTGACCCCTTAACTTTGGTCTTTTTCTCCCCCTTTTGCCGTATATCAAAAAGAGTAAGGAGTGTGTGGAAACCAAAATAAGTGCTAAATTTAAAGTCCAAGCATGTTCCACATTTTTTATTTAAAAAATAATATATTGAAAATAAGCTCATCTATGAAATGTTCGACTCATATTTGGCTTGATTGATATGAAGGATCAACCAGTCCTGGTCAGAGTCTGTTAGTATGTATGATTATACTCCGTGGTTCATAGCGATGCACTAGCTCTACATCTGGAACCAGGAGTAAGGTCCTAACATCTCACGCCCATCTACGTGGCTAAGTACACAAACACATTAGTCCTATGTGTTGTGAGATGTACTGGCTCCTTAAATCTATAGGATCATGATATCTAAGGTATGTCCTATGCTAGTTCCATGAAAAAGTAAGAAATAGTAGTAAGAAAATATAATTTGCAAGTTCCTATTCTATTACGCACATGCCTAATTTTCGTCTCAAGAGACTAAATTGGGTGAGTGGTTTAGTAAATATATCTGCTAGGTTAGACTTCGAGTCAACATATTCGAGTTGTATGGAGCCGTTGGCTACATGTTCTCGAATGAAATGGTGTTTTACCTCTATATGCTTTGTCCTTGAATGGCATATAGGGTTCTTAGTTAGATTTATCGAACTTATGTTGTCTACAAAAATTTTAGTTTTGGTGAAGTCCAACCTAAAGTCTCGGAGAGTGTGCTTCATCCAAAGAAGCTGAGTTACACACTCACCCATCGCAACGTATTCGGCTTCGGTGGTAGATAAGGCAACAAAATGTTGCTTCCTACTGCACCAACTCACTAGACTTGAGCCGAGTAGTTGACAACAACCACTCGTGCTCTTTCTATCGAGTTTACTACCGGCATAATCCGAATCAGAGTAGCCGATTAGTTCGAACTCCGTAGATCTAGGGTACCAAATACCAACGTTAAGTGTACCCTTAAGATATCTAAGGATACGCTTAACTAGGGTTAGGTGAGACTCCTTAGCACAGGTTTGGAACCTGGCGCACATACTTACTGCGAATAGGATGTCGGGTCGACTCGCAGTTAAGTATAGGAGACTTCCTATCGCGCTCCTATAGTACTTTAAGTCAATGGACTTACTTTCTAGGTCTTCTTCTATGTTAACATTAATCGCCATTGGGGTGTTTATTATCTTAGCGTCTTGCATTCCAAATCTTTTAATTAACTCCTTAGTGTATTTTTGTTGATATAGGTATATACCATCCTTAGTTTGTTTAATTTGTAGACCTAAAAAGAAACTTAACTCACCTACCAAGTTCATTTCGAACTCACTTTCCATGAGTGAAACGAACTCGTTTAGTAAGGCTGAGTTAGAGGTTCCAAAAATTATATCGTCTACGTAGATTTGAGCTATAAATATTTCTTTACCTAAGGTTTTTACGAAGAGAGTTGGGTCAACTAAGCCTTGGTTAAACCCTTTTGACTTAAGATGGATTGAAAGTCTCTCGTACCAAGCTCGAGGAGCTTGTTTAAGTCCATAGAGAGCTTTCTTAAGTTTTAGAACATGGTCGGGTTTATCTAGATTTTCGAATCCGGGGGGTTGGCTAACATAAACTTCTTCTTTAATGTATCCATTTAGGAATGCCGACTTAACATCCATTTGAAATAGCTTAAATCCTCGATGTGCGGCATAAGCTAGCAACATTCGAATGGATTCGAGTCTAGCTACTGGGGCATAGGTTTCATCGTAATCTAAGCCTTCGACTTGACTAAACCCTTTGGCGACTAACCTAGCCTTGTTTCTAACTACTTCACCTTTATCATCAAGCTTATTTCGAAACACCCACCTTGTTCCAATTATCGTTTTGTCTTTAGGTGGTGGTACTAATTCCTACACTTCATTCCTAGTAAATTGAGCTAGCTCTTCTTGCATTGCAATAATCCAATCGGGATCAAGAAGAGCTTGTTCAATTGATTTGGGTTCTATCTTTGAAATTAAGGAAATTTGACTAAGGTTCCTATAGGATGCTCTAGTTCGAACTCCTAGATTAGGATCTCATATCACTTGATCGATAGGGTGGTTAGTCTGAATCCTAGATTGGGTTGGGTTTGTGTCACCTAATGCTTGATCAATGGGGTGACTTGGTTGAACACTAGTTTGACTGGATCACTTGTCACTTGGTCGACAAGAGAAGTTGGTTGATGTGGATTAGACTCGATCTCGTGGTCGAGACGAATTTGTATCGATGGGCTCAACACTTGGGGTCATTAAGGGTTTTGTAGGTTCGGGTACTTCATCGAATGCTACATTAATAGTCTCCTCGACTCTAAGGGTGTCGTGGTTATATACTCTATAAGCTCGACTTGTAGTCGAGTATCCTAGAAAGATTCCGGTCGTGGTTTTGGATGCAAATTTCCCTAGGTAATCCTTAGTGTTTAAGATATGTACCTTACACCCAAATACCCTAAAGTACTTGATGTTAGGTATTTTATTGTGATAAATCTCGTACGAGGTCTTAAGGTGCCTCTTTACCATAAGGATCCTATTCTAGCAAGCTAATCGCTTCTGCCCAAAACCTATCGGGTAGGTCGTATTCGTTCAACATGGTCCTAGCGGCTTCTTGTAGAGTTCGGTTTTTCCGCTCCACTAGGCTATTTTGTTGAGGGGTCCTAGGGCAAGAGAATTCATGGTGGTATCCGTTTAGGTTACAGAAGTCGGTGAACCTTTGATTTTCGAATTCACCACCATGATCGCTTCTAAGTCTTTTAACCTTAAGGTCTTTTTGATTCTCGATTAATTTGAATAAATTGATTAATTGATCTAGGGTATCATTTTTATGTTTGATGAACCTAACCCAGGTAAACCTGGAGTAGTCGTCAATTATGACTATGCAATATTGACTTCTATTGAGTGACTTGGCTCCATGAGAATCGAATAGATCCATATGCAGGAGCTCAAGTACTCTTGAGGTTCGTTCTTGATTAGTTAGTTGATGTTGTGCCCTATATTGTTTACCTTGTTGACAGGCATTACATATTTTATTATCCAAGTTGTTGAGGTTAGGCAAACCTTTGACTAAATCACTCTGACTCATCTTGTGGATGAGTCTTGGGTGTGAGTGACCGAGTCGTCGGTGCCACAACCATGATTCCTCTTGCCGTGTCATAAGACATTTAGTTGAGGAGTTAGTTAAGTTGATCGTATAAATGTTGTTATTTCTAGTTCCTTTAAGAATTGTTTTAGCAGTTTTGTTGGTATTAATTATGCATTCATTTTCTAGAAATATGACCTTATAGTTATTATCACACAATTGGCTTACACTAAGTAAATTATATTGAAAATTTTCTACTAGTAAAACATTTTGAATAACAAAATTTGAATTGAGCTCAATATCACCTGATCCGATGATTTTGAGCTTGCCGTTATTTCCGAAGGCTACCGATCCTTGTCGTTTGAATCGAAGCTTTGAAAACTTGAGTTGATCCCTGGTCATGTGTCGGGAGCAACCACTGTCCAACATCCATTGATCCTACACACAAGGTGGTTGGATTGGATGTTAGATATTTTTTTTTAAATTTAAATTGGTTGTAAGTTGTTAAACCTAGGTCATCTCACCTGAGTCTATGTGATCAAGCATGTTATACTTATGTGTTTTTTTTGTGAGATGATTTCCAATTAAGTTGATTAAGTAGATTTAGGTTCAAGTAATTTTATGTTAGATTTGGATTTAACCCTAGGCTTGTCAAGTTTACCTTTTCAAGATCATGGCTTCCAGGTCGTGGCAAGGCATAGGGGCCTTCTTTTATCGGATCATCGACCACTTCCTTAGACAAAACCATGTTCAAGAAAATGATGACTTGACTCACCTAAGATCATTTCCTAGTCTAACTGGTTATTTTTGAAAAGAGGCTCCCCGAGGCTCAATCTTTTCAAAGGATTTTAGTTGGTTATTTGAAAAGAGGCTCCCCGAGGCTCAATCTTTTCGAAGAATTTTAGTTGGTTATGTACGTGTTCTAAGAGAGTTCACAAGTTTTAAAGCACAAACTTTCTAAGTTAAAACATGCAATTTCTAAGTTAAAGCACAAACTTTCTAAGTTAAAACATGCAATTTCTAAGTTAAAGCACAAACATATTTTGTACTGGCTCCCCCTAGACCGTTGAATCGGTTCGGTCTATCCACATAGTGGATTTGGTCCTTGGGAACCCAGTACGGGTTAGATCCTAGAGTTGAAATCAAAGTGGTCTTAGGGACCCATGCTTGGACACATTTTTTATGTCTACTTACGATCGACATATACGACCTATTAGTCGCGTTTGAGTTAAACCCTAGTCCAAATTTTGTTGTACACGGCCCTTTGAGATCCAAGTAGGAGGTCAAGTCCTTTGGATCCCAAGTGAACCTTTCCAACGTGTTCCTAAGATCTTCGACTTGACTTTTCAAGAGAGTTCTCAACCGAGTTTTTCAACCCGAGTTGAGTCCTTCTCTTGAACTCGACTAGTCGAAGAGGTTAGGAGACACAGTGTTTGAGGAGTTTAACTTCCTCAACTAGGGTCTCGACCTTGGACTCGGATTTAACTAATTTCCTAGACAAAAACCTAACCGTATTTTGTAAAGTATTAAATAAATTTCGACTTACTTTAAGGGTATCTTTTGAACCGGATGCGTATCCGTGGCTTGACTTGAAGGTAGCTTCGTAGTCCGAGTCATCCTCAGGTTCTGACTCAAGTTCAGGTTCGGTCTCCGTGTCTGACTCAATCGACTTCGCCATGAAGACGTGGTCTTCGTCTTCTTCGGATGACGCTTCTTCCCATGTCGCGTTGAGGGCCTTCTTGTGCTTAGGTGCTTGGTGGTTGAGCTTGGGGCACTCGGACTTGATGTGTCCAAACCTGTTACACTCATAACACCTAATGTTAGAACTTTTAGATTTACCTTGGTTGGGTCGAGTCGTGGTTCGCTTTCGTCCCTTGGCTATCCTTCGAGCTAGGTTCATTAGTTCGGCAGTCAACTCCGGGTCAACTTCTTCTTCGGACTCATCTTCCTCCTCGGTTGGTGGTGGCTTGCTTGCGATTTTCTTCTTCTTTGAACCTGCAAACAAGGCTATACCCCTCTCGGGCTCCGAGTTAGACTGCTCATGAAGTTCAAAATCCGAAAAGAGTTCATCTAACCTAATTTTAGAAAGGTCCTTGGAGACCTTATAGGCATCGACCATGGATGCCCATAAGGTAGTCCTCGGAAAAGAGTTTAGGACATACCTTATAAGGTCGCGATTTTCGACCTTTTGCCCGATTGCATGTAGGTTGTTGACTATGTCTTGGACACGGGCATGGAGTTGCGTCGCGGACTCGTGTTCCTGCATTTTTAGTGTGTACAATTTATTGAATAACAAATCACGTTTGCAAACCTTAGCTTGATCTGATCCTTCGTGTAACTCGATTAGTTTTGTCCAAAGATCCTTTGCGCTTATGAAGGGGCCGACGCGATTTAGCTCCTCCTTGGATAGGCCACATTGGAGGATTTGTGTCGCCTTGGCGTCGGCTTCGACTTGTCGTTTTGTTGCAATGGTCCATTGATCATAATCCAAGGAGTCACCCACTTCATTGGTCGGAAGTGTGAAACCCGTTTGAATTATGATCCACATCTCAATTTGGGTTTTGAGAAAGCATTCCATCCGACCTTTCCAGTAACGGAAATCATCTCCGTTGTAAAACGGAGGTCGGACGGTGCTAAAACCCTCGAGATGGGCCATTAGAACAAAAAGACAAGGAGACTAAAATGAAAACCTAGCAACAACAAAAACACACGAAAGTACCAAGACTTACGTCTTGGATTAGTAGTGCAGGAAATAAAAAGAAATAAACGAAAAATAGAAAGTTAAGCAAAGAAATAAGAAACTAAATAAAAAGTAAGTACTCACAACCTTCGATGTCCCCGAAAGGCTACTAAACGTCATTTTTTGAGGATGAAAACAGCTTGTTACTGTTAGGGCAATCTCTTGCCGTGATATGGTTTTGATGGTGTGGCAAAGGGTTTAAGTTAGGTTGGTATTGTTGATTTGATATGTGCGTTGAAGTCGTGCAGGACTTAGTAATTCGCACATGGAGCCA
The DNA here is from genome assembly GCA_025175895.1 of Wurfbainia villosa. Lineage (NCBI taxonomy): Eukaryota > Viridiplantae > Streptophyta > Magnoliopsida > Zingiberales > Zingiberaceae > Wurfbainia > Wurfbainia villosa. Next base: position 58,057,056 of record CM046005.1, read on the forward strand.
TGGCGAGTTTCACCAACTCATCACTCGGGCCTTGAGTCGGTGAAGGATTGCTTTGCGGAAGCCGTGCGCTTGGAGCATCCGAGGGACCGCCGGACGAGAAGCTTGGAGTGAAGCCGGAGGAAGTAGACTTCGAGGCAAGAGACGCGAAGGAGCATTGCAGAGCCGTGCGCCTGATGCTGCCGAGGGACGTGGCCGAGAACGAAGAGAACTTCGAAGGCGAGGGACTCCGAGAGATGAGAGTGAGCGATTGTAACCCGGGAAGGGTAGCTCTTAGGTGAAACTTGGCCATTTGGCCAAGTGTCGCGATTGCCATGTTATGGCCGATCGCTTCCGAGTCGATGGGTTGATCGTGGTATAAGACCGGTTTAGGGCTTGGCGGTCGATCGCCATGGAACGCGATCGATCGATGTCGGCAATGATCGCCAGGAAAGCGATCGATCGATGTAACTGTGCATGGGCACAGAATGGAGTCGACTCGACTGAGCACTCGACTGAGCACTCGACTGATCGAGCATCAGTCGACTGATGGTCCCATCAGTCGACTGATGCCAATACCGTTGGATGGAATCCAACATGGAAAGCGGCCGTTATTGGGCAACGGCTACGGGATCAGTCAACTGATCGAGGGCATCAGTCGACTGCTCCTGTGTCAACGGGAAGAAACCCTCTTCCTCTATAAAAAGGAAGGGGGTAAGGGTTTGGAAGGCTAATGCTTGAACGCCCAACTACTCCCAAAGTGCCCTAAACGATTTCCCACTCTTCTACTAGCTCTAATCTTCATTCCATTGTAGAAGAGTGACCTTTGTGTTGTAAAGGTTACCTCCACCTAGCTTGGTGCAAAGGAGAGACCAATATTGGATTGGCTTTGAAGGAGTGATTCACCTCGGACGAATCGGGATCGTGGATTAGCGGCGTAGCCGTGAACCACGTTATATCTTCTTGTTAGCGTTTGTATTTTCGTTTATTGCTTTGTCTTTATTGTTTATGCTTCCGCTTGCGCTAACGATTGTGTAGACGAGCAAAAGAACGAGTGAATTACGACGTCCAACGAACGAGGGCTATTCACCCCCCTCTAGCCGGCCATTCGATCCGTCCCAACAAGTGGTATCAGAGCCGAGGAAATCTTGTCGAGGACTAACCGCCGCAACAAGCAACTTTCAAAATGGCCGGCTCAAACATCCATCCACCGAAGTTCGACGGCAAATTCTCTTGGTGGAAAAAGAGAATGGAGGTATTCTTCGAAACCGACTTTGAAATCCTTTTAATAATGGAAAACGGTTTCGAGTTGCCTAGGAACGAAAATGGGGAACCATTAGAGAAATCTAGGTGGAGCAAGAGGCAAAGAGAAGAATACTTGGCAAATTCAGAGGTCAAGCACCACCTATACAATGTCCTTCGCCAACAAGAAGTCAATAGGATAGGGGAATGTTCTAGTGCTAAGGAGATGTGGGAGAAGCTAGTGGAGCTTCATAAAGGCACCTCAGAAGCCAAGCTAGCAAGAAGAGACCTCCTCTGCTCCCAACTATCAAATATTAAGCTTGAAAAGGGAGAAAAGGTAACTTCTCTACATTCTAGAATTAAAGAAATATTAATTGGGCTAACAAGTGTAGGGGAGAAGCTATCAAACCGGGATATGGTAATGAAGGCCATAGATGCCTTTCCCCGGTCCTCAAGATGGAGCTCCATGGTGGACTCTTTTTACATCTCCAAGAACCTAGAAGTGAGCACCTTGGAGGAATTCTTTTCAACCATGGAGCTTCATGAGACAAGGCTTGAAGGTATACAAGAAGAGCCTAGAGTCCAAAATTCAAGGGGAGTAGCCTTGTTGGCAAATAAGGGGAAGAAGAAGTTGGAAGTCCCCTCCTCCTCATCCGATGAAGCCTCTACCTCCTCCATGGATAGCACGGAAGAAGCCTACATGGTAAGGAAGGTAAGACGTGCATTTAAGAATTTTAGATTTAATAAATCTAATAATAGGAATAGAAGACCAAGGGGGAAGGTCATATGCTATAATTGCCAAGGAGAGGGACATATAAGGGATAATTGTCCCCTCCTAAACAAGAGCAAGAAAGAAGAAAAGAGGAAGAAGAAGGGGAGCAAGAAAAAGGAAGAAGAAAAGAAGGCAAAAGGAAAAGGGAAGGCCATGGCACTCAAAGCCAAGACATGGGATGACGTTGCCCCCGCCTCCTCATCCGAAGAAGAAGAGCATGTCTACTCCAACCTAGCACTTATGGCTCTTCATGACTCGGATTGCTCCTCCTCCTCCTCAAATGAAGAATCAAGCTCAAGTGGGGAAAGCTCAAATGAAGGGGGAGCTTCTACATCCTCTTCATCCGAAGAAGAAGAAGAGGATATGGAAACTATGGTAACGAATGCTTCTCCTAAGAAAATAGTTTCCATAATTTCTAGTTTAACTAAGGAGTTATTTGGCATGAAAAAGAAAAGTAAAAGCATGCTTAGTCAAATTAAGGAATTAGAACAAAAGCTAGAAAATGCATGCTTAAATGATAATGTTTCTTCTTGCCATGATGATGCATGCTCTCATGACTATATGTCTTTGGATGTTAATGATGCATGCATAGAGGAAAATAGGGCACTAAGGGAAAAGGTAGATTATTTAACCAAAGCCCTAGAGAAATTCACAATTGGCTCCAACACATTAAATATGATTATAGGGAACCAAAGAGCTAGCTTCAATAAAAAAGGCCTAGGCTACAAGGAAAGGAAAAATGAAAAGGCCTACAAATGCCTAATAGCTAGGGGACAAGATAAAAAGAAAGTAATTGCTAAAAAATGGATCCCCAAGGAATATCTAGTGAACCCAATAGGAAAGAACTTATTTTGGGTTCCAAAATCCATCCTTAAGGGTTAGAATAACCCTAGGGTAGTCAACCACATGGACCTAGCCTATATCATATTTTGGTTGACTTAGGATGATGGGACAACATTTTTTAGATAGTGTTGGGTGATGATAACGTACCCATAAATAGATAATAATGCTTAAATCATGATGATTGATGTAATTTCTATGTATATTTGCAATCATGATTTATGTTTTTGAAATTTGGCACGTTATCATGAGAAATAGGTTTGAATCATGCTTTAGGTAATACTTTGTTTATTATCATCATAAATACCTAATGCATGACTATTATTTGATGAATACATGAGTTTCATGATCATAATGTAGAATTCATTCATATATGCTTTTATGATCATGAGGATTATTAGGTTGATACTTAACCATGATAGAATTGCATGAATATATTGGTTAAGTATGCACAAATACCCCCTAGGATGCATCTCACACTCACTATAGGCTAACTTGATTGCAAACTTAGCATGGGTGAGATGTTAGGATGATACAAATGTCCACTAGTACCTATGGCATTTAGATGGTCATTTAAAGTATCAAAATAGCAATAATAGACCAATCATGGGGAAGGCTTATGTTTAATTCATAGACATATTGCCCAAAGATCATGGTTGGATATTTCATAAGTTTTCTCAAAACAATTTCTTACTTTAAAATCCATGTATTCATGTTTTGAAACAATTGGAACCAAAACTAGGTGTTAAACTTGATACTATCATGATCCAAAACCTAGTAGTTTTTAAAGCTTTTGGATTTTTGGCAAAAACGTGAAAATATAATGATTTTTCATGAAAAACTATTTTTCCCTGATAGATATACTTAAATGAAATGTGTTCCCCAAATTTCATGATTTTTCAAATTTTCTGGAATTTTTTTATGCATTTCTGAATTTCGGCCAGAAAAATCAGAAATTCCGAAAATCACATGCCCGATCGTATCCGAACGATCGATGGCTCGATTTGATCAAGAACGGCTGAATTCCAATTTTTTTTATCAACTTGTGGTATTTTCTTTCTATTAGACTTGGTGCCATATGTTTCTAACTTAGTATTCATATTTTTGATGGTGTAAAAGGGGGAGAAATGAATATGTTTATGTTATTTATGATAGGGGGAGAGATTAAGGGGGAGTTTCATGGATTAAGGGGGAGTTGCATGTTGCTATCAAATGTTTATGTTTACATGCTTTCTTTCCTTTAAAATTTATATCAAATGTTTTACCTAACTTAAACGGATTGCCACACATCAAAAAGGGGGAGATTGTTAGGGCAATCTCTTGCCGTGATATGGTTTTGATGGTGTGGCAAAGGGTTTAAGTTAGGTTGGTATTGTTGATTTGAAGTCGTGGCAGACTTAGTAATTCGCACATGGAGCCATGGCGAGTTTCACCAACTCATCACTCGGGCCTTGAGTCGGTGAAGGATTGCTTTATGAAGCCGAGGCGCTTGGAGCATCCGAGGGACCACGGACGAGAAGCTTGGAGGAAGCCGAGGAAGTAGACTTCGAGGCAAGAGACGCGAAGGAGCATTGCAGAGCCGCGGCGCGATGCCGCCGAGGACGGGCCGAGAACGAAGAGAACTTCAAGGCGAGGGACTCAGAGATGAGAGTGAGCGATTGTAACCCGGAAGGGTAGTTTAGGTGAAACTTGGCCATTTGGCCAAGTGTCGGATGAGTTTTCGACACCGATCGCCATGTTATGGCAATGATCGCTTCCGAGTCGATGGGTTGATCGACCGTATAAGACCGGTTTAGTTGGCGATCGCCATGGAACCGCAATGATCGATAGTCCGATAATGATCGCCAGGAAGGCGATCGATGTAATCGCACGCGCACGAATGGAGTCGACTCGACTGAGCACTCGACTGATCGAGCATCAGTCGACTGATGGTCCCATCAGTCGACTGATGCCAATACCGTTGGATGGAATCCAACGTGGAAAGCGGCCGTTATTGGGCAACGGCTACGGGATTAGTCGACTGATCGAGGGCATCAGTCGACTGCTCCTGTGTCAACGGGAAGAAACCCTCTTCCTCTATAAAAAGGAAGGGGGTAAGGGTTTGGAAGGCTAATGCTTGAACGCCCAACTACTCCCAAAGTGCCCTAAACGATTTCCCACTCTTCTACTAGCTCTAATCTTCATTCCATTGTAGAAGAGTGACCTTTGTGTTGTAAAGGTTACCTCCTCCTAGCTTGGTGCAAAGGAGAGACCAATATTGGATTGGCTTTGAAGGAGTGATTCACCTCGGACGAATCGGGATCGTGGATTAGCGGCGTAGCCGTGAACCACGTTATATCTTCTTGTTAGCATTTGTATTTTCGTTTATTGCTTTGTCTTTATTGTTTATGCTTCCGCTTGCGCTAACGATTGTGTAGACGAGCAAAAGAACGAGTGAATTACGACGTCCAACGAACGAGGGCTATTCACCCCACTCTAGCCGGCCATTCGATCCGTCCCAACAGTTACGGGGGTAAACCCCCCATAAGAAGTGTAGATCTCTGCGAGGGCTTCGATTTGGTAGGTAGACCGTGTCGTGGGTCAACTTGTACAAAAAGTTATGCCCGTTTGACCGTCGGCTACTCCAAAAGCGAATGCTTGCAAAACAAAATCAAACGAAGAGTACCAAGACTTCGTCTTGGATTAGTAGTGCGGGAGAAAAATTTAAACGAACGAAAAACAAATCTGTGAAAAAAAGTTAGATTGGTGGTTTCACCAAATCTAAGCGCCCCCGGCTCTGATACCAATTGTTGGATCAATGCGGTTCGCTAGAGGGGGGGTGAATAGCGAAAGAAAAAACTTTTTCGAATTCGTTTTAAGCTCGATATTAGCAGTGGAAAGATAAGCAAAACAAAAAGTAAAGGAGACAATAGAAACAAGATATTTACTTGGTTCGTAGCCGAAGGCTACTACTCCAAGGCCCTAGTGGTCCTTGACCACGCACGGAGGGCAAATCACTAAACAAACTCCTCCTCGTTGGAGGTAGGAGTTAATCGATACAAAAAAAACTTGAGGTAGAGGGACACTCCCCCTCTCCTCATTACGATAGAAAAATAGCTTCGAAGAATGTAAATGAGCAACGACACTAAAATTAAAACCGACGTACAAAAATAAAGGAAATGAAACCTAGACGTCGGAGAAGAAGAAGCACGTTGTTGTCGGTAGCTTTGCGGAGACTTTTTGGAAGCTTAGAATTGTTGTCAAAACCCTAGGTTTGGCCCTCCTTTTATAGCTTTTGAGCCCCTTTTCGAGTGGGTCTTCAACCAATCACAAATGGACACCAAACCGCTTTGAGGTGGAGTGATAAGCCTTGACTCCTCGAATCTGATCATTGACCATCAGTCGACTGATGGCCATCATCAGTCGACTGATGGCAGCATCAGTCGATTGATGACCTTCGGCAGTCGACTGATACACGGCAGTCGAGTCCTCAGTAGCGATCGGTGATGCTTGCTGCAAGTCAAAGTTAGCTCAACAAAAACATACTTCCGACGGTCTTCGACCGTCCGATCTCGACCTAGACCACCTATGAGATGTCTTGGGTCGGATCTACGCTTAAGATCATCCCCGTAACGAGGATACGACCTCACTTACGCTCACACACACGAGCTTACCTCGATACTTACGTGTTGCTTTTGCTTCCGGCCTTCCACTCGATTCCTTCGGCTCCCTCCGAAGTCACGCGAGTGTCGCCCGACCACCGCGGCTTCCTCCGGGTGTCGCTAGCCTTCAGCTCCAGCTATAGCAATCTTCTGCACACTCGATTCAGCTCGTGAGATAACAACATAAGCTTAACTTTGTATCGTTTGCTATAATCAAAACTTAGGTTCGACTTAGGTGTCCACTGCACCAACACATACTTCCATACATCTGATTCCCCTTCCCTCCACATGCCTATCAAAGCTCTCGCTAGAAGGGCCTTAGTGAAAGGGTCTACCAGGTCATCCTCTGATGCAATCTAGGCGACAGCAACTTCTACCTCCTTTACGATTTCTCGTATCAGGTGGTACTTTCACTCTATGTGTTTACTAGCCTTATGGGCTCGTGGTTCCTTCGAGTTTGCAACTGCACCATTATTATCACAATTAATTGTGATAGTTCTGGGCAAACCAGGAATCACATCCAAGTCCATCAGAAAGTTCCTGAGCCACACAGCTTCTTTGGTCGCCTCATAGGCTGCCACATACTCAGCTTCCATGGTGGAGTCCGCCACGCATTTCTGTTGGGCACTCCTCCATACAATGGCTCCACCTCCTAAAGTAAACACAAAACCTGAGGTAGACTTACTGTTATCCCTATCTGATTGGAAATCGCAATCCATGCAACCCACAGGGAGTAATTGGTCTGCCCGGTAAACTAGCATATAATCCCTAGTCCTTCTCAGGCACTACAATATATGTTTTACCGCAGTCCAATGTCCCTGTCCTGGATTACTCTGATATCTGCTAACCATGCCCATGGCAAAGCAGATATCTTGTCTCGTACATAGCATACATGAGGCTTCCTACTGCTGAAGCATAAGGAACCGCCTACAGCTCCTTTATCACCTCAGATGATCTAGGACACATCTCCTTAGATAAAGGAACTCCATACCTGAAAGGTAGAAAACCCTTCTTGGAGTTCTGCATGCTAAAACGATCCAAACTCATGTCTATGTATGAAGCTTGGGATAAGCACAACAACCTTGATCCCAAGGTTGTGACCCACTTCTCCCAAGTCCTTCAAAACTGTTTAGACAACCATACCCTTACGTCTGATAACACTCTGATATTGTTGCCAACTACCAAAATATTATCTACGTATAGTATAAGAAATACCACTACGTTTCCGTCACATCTCTTGTATACACAAGACTCATCCGGACTTTGAATAAATCCATAAGTCTGGATTTACCTCATCAAAGCGGATGTTCCAAGACCTCAAAGCTTGCTTCAGTCCATAAACGGACCGATTAAGCTTACATACAATACGCTCTTTGCCCTTAGCAATGAATCCCTCTGGTTGCTTCATATATATGTTTTCCTCAAGACTTCCATTAAGGAAAGTTGTATTGACATCCATTTGCCACACCTCATAATCCATATGAGCTGCTATGCATAAGAGCTCCCAGACCTGACTTGAATCCATAGATTCAATCTCAGTATTCATTGCACTTTGCCAAGATGTCGTATTTATATCTTGGATTGTCTCGTCGTATGTCTAGGGATCAGGTTCATGTTTGCTAGGGACCAAATCAGAATATTCACCCAAAAACATGAATCTAAGAGGTTGTCTAACAACCCTCCCACTACGACGAGGTATCATCTGTGTATCCTTTGTGACATGCGGTGCAGTGACATGTGGTATATCCTCTTGTACCGGTGGTACTAAAGAAGTGACTTCCCTTTTTAACTCTTCCAAAACAATTTTACTCTTGGGCTTGTGGCTTTATCACATAGTCTTCCTCTAGAAATCTGGTGTTCGTGTTAACGATCACCCTCTGATCTTTAGGACTATAAAACAAGTCAGAATAACTCATCATCGATCTAACCATCTCCATAAGAGTCATATTCCTTCGCTCTGCTACACCGTTCTGCTGGGGTGTGCCAGGTGCAGTCAATTGGGATTGAATCCCAACCTCTGATAAGTAGTTCCTAAACTCTCCCAAGAGGTTGTCACCACCACGATCAGATCGTAGTGTCATCCATATCTTGAATAATCATCTACAAAAGAGACGAAATATTCAAGATTACCTCTTGCCTAGATAGCCATAGGACCACACAAATCAGAATGAACCATCTCCAACACATCTTTGTATATATACCCCTTGGCCTTAAAAAGGCCTCCTGGTCATCTTACCCTCCAAGCAAGATTCGTAGGTTGGGAGATCCTCCACAACTAATGAACCCAAAGGCCCATCAGCTTTCAACCTTTGAATTCTGCTTAGGTTAATGTGACCAAGCCTAAGAAGTCAAAGATATGTTTGGTTCATCTTCGAAGGTTCTTTTCTCTTATTGGAATTAGAAGATGAGTTATTAACTTCAATTTGCATCGTGGGAGGTTTTGGTTCAAATTTCCTTTCAATGTACCTGAATAGATATTCTCCCTATTCCTTTTTATAACAACTCTGTCATTAAAAGAAATAGAATATCCATCCATAATAATTTAGAAACTGAAACTAAATTCTTTCTAAATAAAGGTACATAAAGGGAATTTTCCAGAACCAAAGTTTTATTAATTTCAAGAGATAAATAAAACTTCTCCCACTGCAATAGCCGCCACCATCATGGCATTGCCCAAGTAAATGGTAATCTCCCCTTTAGCTAGTCATCGGGTTTCCTGGAACCCGTGCAGTATTCTGAACATGATTAGTGGCTCCCGTATCTACTCATCAGGTGCCGGTAGATATCACCGCTAATCATGTTTCAATGACTAGTCCAAAAGATATACCTTTGTTCTGTTTTGGATTGGGACAGTCCTTCTTCCAATGTCCATCCTGCTTGCAAGTGAAGTACTTGCCTTTTGGCTTCTTCACTCTTCCCTGAGATCCTCCCACCATCTTTGCTCCACCTTGTTTCTTCTTCTTCTTGCCTTTCGGCTTAGAAGTAGAAACCCCTTTTTTTTTTAGCAACGATGGCTTGAGGACACTCTTTGAAGAGTGCATACTTGTACTCCTTAGCAGATAAGACAATATCTAGAATCTTTTCCAATCAATATTATTTGGATACAGTAAGTTTATTTCCTTTAGTATCACAGTAAGTGGACTGAAAGTCATTTTTGAAAATCCTAAGAATCACAATGATCAAAATATTATATTTCAAATATTATTGATTCCTCAAACAATAAAATTTCGAAATCAACCAACACCTCAAAACACCGAGAATATCGCATGCCACGATAGTGTGGACGTATACGAATTCTACATTTGTAAGAGGAGGTTTTACCCATTAATTTTATTATCTTGTCAACCTTACTTTTTGACAAATAAAATTAATAGTTGGTTCCTCTTTGGCTCTACAAATAAAAGCAGTGACTCCGATGGGGAGGATACTTTTTATTTGCATCTAAGTGTGCACCATTACACGGTACTAAGGGAATTATTTCGGATTATGTGCCTTACCGCTGTGAAAGTACACACGCTCCTAGATAATTTCCTGTAACCATTATTTGACCTAGTGATCCGCAAACAAACCCATCCAATGGGAAGGAAGGCACTCAGAGCCGACGCGCAAGTTTGTTGCATCACACGTCAAATTGTAATGGAGGCCGCGGGAATTAATTAAAATGTCCCTCTCCCACTTAGTAAATTGAAAATGAGGAATTTTCAAGCACACACAACATGCTTATTATTACTGTAGATTTCAATAAAAATTATTGATTCCTCAAACAATAAAATTTTGAAATCAACCAACACCTCAATCACCGAGAATATCGCATGCCACGATAGTGTGGATGTATACGAATTCTATATTTGTAAGAGGAGGTTTAACCCATTAATTTTATTATCTTGTCAACCTTACTTTTTGACAAATAAAATTAATAGTTGGTTCCTCTTTGGCCCTACAAATAAAACTACTTTTTATTTGCATCTAAGTGTGCACCATTACACGGTACTAAGGGAATTATTTTGGATTATGTGCCTTACCACTGTGGAAGTACACACGCTCTTAGATAATTTTCTATAACCATTATTTGACCTAGTGATCCGCAAACAAACTCATCCGATGGGGAGGAAGGCACTCAAAGCCGACGCGCAAGTTTGTTGCATTACATGTCAAATTGTAATGGAGGCTGCGGGAATTAATTAAAATGTCCCTCTCCCACTTAGTAAATTGAAAATGAGGAATTTTCAACCACACACAACATGCATATAAAACAAATCAGCAATAAATATGGAAAAATCAGAATTTTTCCAACTATTATGGCATTGTTCTCCAATATGTGTCCCGTCGTGTCGCCACCTCGTCCGCTCCTCCTACGCCATGTACGAGCCATCCGGAGATCCGAGCCGAGAATAAAACTTATTTTATTTTACATTCATCGATCCTATACTCCACAAGGGAGTGTACATGAAATCTAGATCGAAAGTAAAATAAAATAAAGAGTGGCTAAACAATACCGTATTCAATTACAAAAGTTAAATACTAATTTAGCCTCGTCAACCCCGAGGATTCAAATAATATACAATCACACACACATGCAATCACATACACTCATATATAGCCATAATAGTTGAATCTTATGCCTGCAACCAAAAAGTTAGCCTACGCACATCCTACTATTATCCGGCATACACAATATATGATAAGTGTGTGAAAGTAACCGAATCCAAAACACACAAAACCGGAAACCGTGGCTCTGATACCAATTGTTGGAATCGTGCTATTCCTCGGAATGCTCATCCACTCCCATGTCCCCGGATTAAAATTTTCACTAATGAAAAACTAATCCGGATGGGATGAGTTTCCTTAGCACAACCAATTCGTCGTCGTGCCAACGACTCGAGCGATCGCTTGAACAAACTTGTTGTTCAAGCAATCAACTCTTCTAGTCGGTTAGCCGCGGAAGAGACGACGGACGGATCACCGGTTTTTGTGTTTCTTATTCGGGGTCCATGATTATACAAATACATACAAATATAAACTAGTATAATCAACACATACTAACATAAAGAACATAAGCTAGCATATCAATAAGAACATGCAAAGAACAATAATAAAAGTTGTAAAACTTTTATACCTCTTGATCTTCTATCGTATGTCCTAACCTCCTTGTAGACTTCGTGTGGGCGAAGATCCTCCACAAGTTGAAACTTCCTAGATCTTCTTCAATCCAAAGAAAGAAGAACTCTCTTTCCCTTCTTTCTTGAGCCAACCACCAATCCACAAAGGATTGATGCCACCGGCCCCAAGAATAGAGAGAATAATATGGAAACAACCAAGGAACCGAACTAGGGACAAACCCTAGCTTCTAGTGCCGCCGGCCAAGATGGAGTGAAGAGGAGAAAGGGAATATGTTGGGCGTCGGCCACGGTGGAGGGAATAGAGGAAGGAGCCGGCCACACCCTAGGAAGAGGAAGAGCTCATCTCCTATAGTTGCCGCCCAACTTCCTTGCAATCCCTAGCCGTCCAACCATAGGAGCCAAACCCTAATTAGGGTTTCCTCCTTAGGCTTTCTTGCCATCCAACCATGGTGGAGAGAAGAGATCTAGGAGCTAGCCACCTCCAAGGAAGAAGAAGAGATCTTCAACAAGTTGCCGCCCACCCTTCTTTCCTAACCTTGGCCGCCCATCCAAAGGAGCCAAACCCTAATTAGGGTTTCCTCCTTAGGATTTCTTGCCGCCCAAGCAAGGCTTGGCAAAACCCTAATCTCCTTAGCATCCATCATCCAACCAAAAAACCTTGTTGCCACCCAACCCAATCTCCCATATATATAGAGTTAGGTTTAGGCCTTGGTTTAATCTCCACCGTCGGTTCTAGGGTTTTAATCTCAACCGTCGGATCTAGAGATTTAATCTCAACCGTCGGTTCTAGGGATTTAATCCCAACCGTCGGATCTAGAGATTTAATCTCAACCGTCTGTTCTAGGGTTTTAATCCCAACCGTCGGATCTAGAGATTTAATCTCCACCGTCGGTTCTAGGGATTTAATCCCAACCGTCGGATCTAGAGATTTGTTTTCCATCATTTGATCTAGACTTCATGAGGTTTATATTAGGCTACGATAGGGACCATGAGGAGTAGTTGGATCTTGGCCACCCGATGGATCGGAACCACACAAACTTGATCCATCAATGATGTTCCATTCCACTAGAGGATCATCATTGAATTACCTCACCAACCCCCATAAATTAATATAGGCTCCATATATTATTTGTACATCCATCTCCCCGTGTTTAAGATATCGAATGTTCGTCAATTAATTGATTTACTGACCATCAATTATTTAACATCTAACTCCTCGAGTAGTACCACTCAACCTTATCATCATGTTGACTAAGTCAACCTGCAGGGTTTACATGATGAACCTTATGAGCTCCTCAAGGGGACATCATCAACCTAATACATAGGACACGGATTCCTCCTATAATCAACGGCACACCATGTAAATAATATCATTTCCCAACTTACCGGGCATATTGATTTAATCCATAGAAATCTCACCCTCTGGTAAATCAAAGAAATAAATACTAAGTACATTTGTCCATTATTATATCGGGATTAAGAGCATGTACAACATAATATCCGAGGTCCGATTCAATTATGTAGTCAGCAACAAATTGAATCACCTCTATGTCGGTCCTGCTCAATACACCTAAGTGTACTAGTGTAACTTTATGTTCAAGACAAAACAATACCAAGCTACACTACAAACATGCCAATGGTTTGTCCAAAACCATCTTGGTTGTGAGCCTCTACTTATATTCTACAAGGAACTGATAACATGATCTTCTGTGCCACACCAAGCACCATGTTATCTACAATGTAAAATATTAGACAATTTTGCATAATCATAAAAATATGCAAACAATGATCATGTGATTCTTATTTCAAAATAAAGATGTTCATACAAAAGAGCTAGGCTTTCAGTATACATCCCAACACTAGGAGGCTATAGCTACTTCATTACATTTATCAATGATCATTCACTATTTGGGTATGTGTTCTTGATGAAACACAAGTCTGAAGCCTTTGAAAGGTTCAAAGAATTCAGAATTGAAGTAGAAAAATAGCTTGGCAAAAGTATTAAAATACTTCGATCTGATTGAGGTGCTGAATACTTAAGTCAAGAGTTTATGGATTATTTAAGAGACAATGGTATATTATCTCAATGGACCCGCCGTATACACCACAGAATAATGGTGTGTCTGAGAGGAGAAACCGAACCGTGTTGGACATGGTTAGGTCGATGATGAATCATGCGAATCTTCCCAAGTCCTTTTGGGGTTATACACTTCATACAACTATTTACTTGCTAAATAGAGTCCCAACCAAGGTAGTCTCTACTACTCCATATGAGATATGGAAAGTAAGAAACCTCATTTATCTTACTTGAAGATATGGGGTTGTCCTACTTATGTGAAGCGGACTATATCAGACAAATTGGATGCAAAGTTTGATAAATGTCTATTTATTGGATACCCTAAGGAAATGAGGGGTTACCAATTCTATCATCCTGTGGAACAAAAGGTGCTTATTTCAAGACATGTTGTGTTTCTAGACAAAGAGTTTCTCTAGCAAGAAAATAGTGGGAGTGACGTTGAACTTGAAGAGGTTCAAGAGACTCCAATAGACATTGAAAAGAGACCTGGTCAAGCTGTCACGCCCCGATGGAGTCCCCGCCAGACAAAAATCCGACAGCATCTCCCCTGTACGGGTGACAATGCCAATTTACATATACAAGGCCGACACGACCACTATACATCGGTCAACACGACCGGAATCCAAACAACCCACGCAGGTAATAAGGCCTCAGGCCAACTATCAAAGAAAAAGGTAAACAGTCTACATAACTAGACTTACCCCTTCTGCCATCTGGGCAGGAATACCCAACCAAAACCAATCGAAATAAATCCGATCAAAGGTCCCTAAGGACATACCAAAACATCCACAGGTACAAATATCCAACTCCAGTCCTAAACATATATTCTAATCAAAATATCCAAAACCGTAAACACAAATAACAAATAGAACTTTCACGATGAGTGGGGTTTGGCAGCTGGACTCTCCTGACAGCTTCATCCTGAAATAGATATAAATCAACGAGGTAAGTTCAAAGAACTCAGCGGGTATAGTCGATATGCAAAGTAAGATATAGCTAACAATAAAAATCATGCAAGTATAGTCTCACATATAGGGTAAGCAAGAAATAAATGCAAAAGGACTGTACTCACCTGAATCTCCTACCCTGATATAAGAGCATGTGCCCTACTATAAGAGATAAAGTCATCACTATATACGAATATGAATCCTGTATGCATGGCAATCATATGCAACATCCAAGGCATCAATAAAATAATGCAGCAAACACAATACAAATGTGATCCGTGCAAAGTGCATGCCGTGCAAATGACATGGTCACCCCTGACGCCAGTCAGCCGCCTCACACGCGATGGTGAAGCCGAGTGGGTAGAGTTATGACAACTGTGCACTCTGCCATCACTGCTTCTGAGTGACCGAGTGGACAGGATGTTGTCGGAGTACACCTATCCTCCTGCCCCAAACAGAGTGGGGGAGCTAAGCTCTCATCTCCCGGTGTCATAGACCAGAGGAGGGATCCCTGCCCGCTACCACGCTGCCTCATCGCTACCCATGAGCGGACCAGCGGAGCCTGACAGAGCAACTGCACACACCCTCCTGATGTACCACTAACCCATGAGTGGCAGCGTGTGCAGGCCATGTAACTGGCTGCGGGCTCAACAATAAAAGAACCCCGTCCAGCTAGCATGCAATCATGCAAGATGATGCATGATACTAAAGCATGTAAATCCAACTAAATACACCTATCCGAATAATATGCACAATCAATATGTACATATCCATAATCCAAGTAACTATGATCCAAATAAAACAGGGAAGATATAATCATAATCTATCACATACATGTATCAAGTAGGCACCAAAAACATACTAGGCATGTAAACATGAAAATTATTGCAAGCTATCCTAACTAGCATATCAACTTGACTATATCTAAAAGATAAGTCAAAATGCCCGTCTGCCAAAATGTCCGCAAAAAGAACCAGATCGTCACGACTGTGAACCTGCCTCGTGACCGAAACCTGCATAATACATAACTATTGTTAAGCACAAAATACCATTCACCGACAAATCGAATACTTAATCGATTTCTTCCATAACCAAATAATCCAAAGTAAATCTATCAAATCCAAGCACATGACAACATGCTAAATTACTACAATGTATCCCCAAGTAGACCCTCAACCCCTAGGTCGCAAATTGTGATTAACTCCTCTATCCAATAACATATCCTTGCAATTAATCAAATCGAATCCTACATCGACCTCATATCCGATCCACTAGATTGATTTAATTATCCTCTTCAACCTAATCCATCCTCTATACATAATTACAGAACCAATTAACATCACACCGAACTCAACAATCCAACCAACCATAGATCACTAAGAATTAACTCACACCCAAATCATATGACCAAAGTACAGACAACCACTGTCAATAACCTGTAATTAAGTTATAATCATCCAGTATGAAATCCAACCAATCAATCACAGTCATCCCCATTGCAGCAATGGAATTTAACAACATCCTAAATAAATCCTTCATTTTCTTCAAGCTTAATTCATAACTCCACAACAATATACAGAACATCTCATCGATCAGAAATATGAATCCAACCTAACCCTAGGTGACATACACACGACTCAACCAAACCTTACCTCAAACTCGATCCAACACTTGGATCCCACAACTTGGCACCCACAATCCACTTACAACCGTTAACTGCTGACATGACCCGTTCTATTCATCGGAACAACCCAATCTATACGCAACCCATAACTAAGCCACTCCCAGATCCATCCACCATTTCCACAACACAACCACTCAAAAATCTAACAATTTTACAGCTAAAAGATCAAACTTACCAGCCTTGGAAATCTATCGGCAGCCCTCTTCCTCCTATCTTTTATTCACTGACGCCCGATCACTGCCCCTATTGACAAATCAAGCTCATTGAAGGAAATATCTCATCTTAAACCTAGATCTTGTCCAAAGTAAGGAGGAAATCGACACTTACCTATTCCTGATGAAAATCGGCAGTGGAACCCCCCTCCCCCTCGACAGCTCTCCTTCCTTCCGGTTGGATCTCCCTTCAGAACGAGGCGTGGCCAGTGGGAGGACAGTGTGCGCGTGACGACATCAAAGCGGGAGCAGCGGCCGACGGCAAGCTGGTCGTGGGTGGCTACACGAATAGGGGGCGACGCTGCCGATGCAAGGCCGATGCGGTGACGCGGCTGTCACCCATGGCGATGGCGACCTGGGCACCAGAAAAGGCTGCGGTGTTGGTGGCCAAGGAGTCACCGGAGGATGGCCGCTGATGGGGGTGGCGAGCGCACAGAGGTCGCGACTGCTGGTCGGGCGCACACGATGCACGGGGCGACGACTGGCTAGTGCTACGATCACCCATGGAAGGAGACGGCGACGAGCTACTGGCTACGGCGAGGAGCAGATGTCGCGAAGAAGAAGGGTTCGCAAAGAGGGAAAAGTCGGGTCGCGAGAGTAAACCGTCGGTGCAGTGATGAGGGAAAAAGAGTTATCGCGAGCGAAGAGAGAGTTGGGCGCGGCGTGGAAACAAAATAAGAAATAGAAAACCTAAGTTTGGTTTTTATTTATCTCTCAGTAATTTAATTATCCCCATAAATATCCCGTACAAGCCCCTTTTAATTCCAAAAAAATTCCGAAAAAATTCCTAAAAATCCCTAAAAATCCTGAAAATTTTCCAAGAGTATTTCTCTTAATTTTTGGGCATTTATTTTGTATTTTAAATTTCAGTATTTAACACAAGCACCACAACCAATAATTCATAGTGATGAGCCATCGACTGAACCTATTTGTTGGTGCAGGGGCACTAGATAATCGAACCTGTGTTTTGATTATGGCAAAGACACAAAGTTAAGTTTACATCGTTATCTCACGAGCTAAATCAAGTGTACAGAAAAGTACTAAAGCTGGAGCTGAAGGCTAGCGACACCCGGAGGAAGCCACAGTGGTCGGGCGACACTCGAGTGACTTCGGAGGGAGCCGAAGGAATCGAGTGGAAGGCCGGAAGCGAGAGCTACAAGGTAAGTATCGAGGAAAGCTCGTGTGAGAGAGATTGTAAGGTCGTGTCCTCTTTACGGGGATGATCGTAGGTGGCGATCCGACTAAGACTTCCTGTGGAAGGTCTAGGTCGAGATCGGACGATTAGAAACCATCACATTTATCATTTTCTGAGCTAACCTCTTACTGTAGGGAAGTGGCCAGGCTGGCAGTCGACTGCTGAACATTGGGCAGTCGACTGATGCTCATCAGTCGACTGATGGCGACGAATCAGCCTTTGCGCTAGGTCAAAACGGATAAGGTTTGACGTGGCCACTTCGCGATAAAAATTATACAACTTCGTAATCTGTTCTGAAAAAAGAGGAGACATATTCAGAGGCCAAAATCTATAAAAGGAGGGGTGGATTCCAACTCCAAGCATCATCAAGTTTATTCATCAAGTGCTCCTACAACGCCAACGCTCCAACACCGTCATAACGTTGATGCGACAACAAGTTCAGATCTTCTTCATCGGCAGCAACATCTAGTAATATATTTTCATATTGTATTCGTTGTTTTTATTCGTAACGAGGTGAGGTAGGCTTGTTGCCTCATCCTCGTACATTCGGTTTTGTGATCGTTGTCTCCTACCTCCAACGAGGAGGAGACGTTATAGTGCTTTGCCCTCCGTACGCGGTCTAGGACCGATAGGGCCTTGGAGTAGCAACCGTTGGATTATGAACCAAGTAAAATAAACGTGTCTCTTTATTTTCAGCTGTGTTTTCTTGTTTAATTGTCTACTCGAACGAAACGAAGAAAAGATTTACGATCGCTATTCACCCCCCCCCTCTAGCGACGCTTCTCGATCCAACACTATTGTGACACCACATCTTCGTAGATCTGGTAGAACACGTAATATTCCAGAGAGATATGGATTTCTCGTAAATGAATTGAATGACGTGTTACTGACGATAAGGAGCCTACCAGTTATGAAGAAGTTCTGAAAAGTTTAGAAAGGGACAAATGGCTTAAAGACATGAAGTCAGAAATGGATTCCATGTATAAAAATCAAGTTTGGAACTTGGTTGACCCACCTGAAGGCATTAAGCCTATAGGGTGCAAGTGGGTTTTCAAGAAGAAAACCGACATGAATGGTAATGTGATTACCTATAAGGCTAGATTAGTGGTGAAAGGTTATCATCAAAAGCAAGGTGCTGATTATGACAAGACCTATTCACCTGTAGCTATGCTTAAATCCATTCAGATGCTCCTGGCCATAGCGGCTCATTATGATTATGAGATATGACAGATGAATGTGAAAATGACTTTCCTTAATGTAAACCTACTTGAGGGTGTGTATATGATACAACCCAAAGGTTTCACATCGATTGATAAAACCAACGTATGCAAGCTTCTACGATCCATATATGGACTAAGGCAAGCATCTAGGAGCTGGAATATCCATTTTGATGAGACAATCAAAAGGTTTGATTTCTCACAAAATTCAGATGAACCCTGTGTGTACAAGAAGGTTAGTGGGAGTGCAGTCGTGTTCCTAGTGTTGTATGTCGATGACATATTACTTATAGGAAATGATATATCTGTCTTACAGTCGATCAAAATATGGTTATCCAAAACATTCTCCATGAAAGACCTAAGAGAAGCGACCTACATCCTCGGGATTAAGATCTATAGAGATAGATCGAAACAGTTGCGTAGTCTTTCGCAGTCTACATATATAGACCGAGTGCTAAAGAGGTTTAGCATGTCGGAACCCAAGAAAGGTTTCCTTCCCATTAGGCATGGGATACACCTTTCGAAGTCTATGTGTCCATGCACATAGGACGAGAGGATTTTCTTGAGTAAGATCCCCTATACATCCGCAATAGGATCTATCATGTATGCTATGTTATGTACAAGGCCCGATGTATCGTATGCTCTGAGTGTCAAAAGAAGATACCAGTCTAATCCAGGAATGGATCATTAGGTGGCTGTTAAGATAATCCTTAAGTACTTAAGAAGAACTAGGAATATATTCCTAATATATCGAGAAGGTGATATAGTAATATGTGGGTTGTAGGGAATCCAGATCGTGACATTCACAACATCGCGGGCGAAATACTTCGCACAACCGCAGCGGAAACAAAAATACAAACCGAATCCCTCCAGAGATCCATGCAAAACATATAAATCATTTTCTTAGTTTAATCAAGATCTTATCTAGAAGAAGAAATATACCTTCGATGCGAGCCCTTCGCAATCCCGCTAATTCAAGCGCTGCTGGATATCTATACGATAAGGACAACTGTATCTCCACGGTATCCACACTAACACTCAGCAGTTTTAGAGTCACGTTGTGCTAGCAACCCTAGCAAACCACCAAGAACACTTGGAAGAAAGAAGGAGAAGAAGGAGAGCACTCTCTTGGCTTGCACGTCCAAAAACTTCAAGCCTCACCACAAAATCTACTCTCATCTCTTCATCAAGAAGACTTCTTATCTCCATCATGAATACCAAGACCCTTGGTATTCCCTTTCATCAATGCGTGAAAACCTCTCATCTCATCATCATGAATACCAAGTTCTTGGTATTCCCTTGCATGATTAATCGCATGATGATAGATGACCCTTGGATTTTCTGCGTGATGAATCATCTTCCATGGTTTAACTTGAGTCTAACTCAAGTTTAACCAGCTTGAGTCTAACTCAAGTCTTGGCCATTTGCTCAATTGTTCTTTTAGTCAACTAAAAGAAATCATCTTCAAAACAGAATTTCATTTGTGTGTGACCCAATAGGCTCTTGTAACATTGGCAATGTGTCTAAAATCCCTTTTAGACGCATAAACAAGAGCGACATCTAGCAATTCATCATTGCTACCCAAGTTATAAGAAAGTCGAGATCTGACAACCTTTCCATGGCTATTATCATGTATGACGGTGTCTTTCTATCCTTGATATCTTAGATCGATCAATGAGGTATAGACCATGTCATCCCCTTATCGATCTTTATGTTTCTTCATCCCCAAGTAGACTCACTCAAACAAATGAGCTCAATATCTCATATTGACTCATTTGAGCATGGCCATGCATTTAGTGTCCATACTCTATCAAGAGGCCAAAGATATCACTCCCGTCATATGGGAGGGATAGATCCCATCTACATCACTCACATCCCTCCGCATAATTCATTGCATACCCAACAATCGCCATTATAGTGCACCCTGTTACGGGTGACGTTAGACGATACCAAAGTACATAACTCTGTATGTAGGGAACCGTAGTGACTTCAGGTCTAAGGACTATTCATATCAATAGTCACATGAGAAAGTATATGACACTCATATAACGATCCATGACACTTTCTCATGGTGGGTCAATTCAGTACATATATTCTCCAATATATATACCCATGTGATATAACATATCCATAACTTGTGAGATCAAGTCATCCATTGACCTACAGGCTAGTCTCAATGTATCAATATATCCCTTTGTCTATTAATATAATACTTGACTAGGAATGTTTTCTACAGCTTCTCATAAACAATTCTACCAATTGATATACTGTAGATTAGAACCTACTATTCAAGGGCATTATTATATTTATTTGGCTGGCACATGCATAAAGTAAATATAATAATCAATCTTTGCCTATTATTAATAAAATATGATACATATGATGTAGGATATTTGATGCCGCTAGAGGGGGGGTGAATAGCGTGTGTTCGTTCGTCGATGGAATTCGTTCGCGGTTATCTCTACAATTTCGTTAGCGCAGCGGAAATAGAAAGATAATAATGATAACAAAATATACAACACGCAAACACAAATATTTAACGTGGTTCGGAACTGCACGGTTCCTACTCCACGGATCGAGCTCTAGTGATGCACACACACTCACTAATCACAAATACTCCTTCTCGACACAAGTCGGAGGTGGAGAAACCCCTTACAAGTAATCTTACAACAATAAGATACAAATACAAGCAATTACAATAATGAAATACAATGCAAGTAAAGAAAACTACTTTATGATTGCCTCTGGATTGCTTGATTGCTTGGTTGCTTGGTTGCTTGGTTGCTTGAAATCACCTTGGAGCCCCTGATTTGCAAGAACAAATCGCTCCAAAACCCTCAAGAAACCGATGCCAATTTCCTCCATCACGAGCTCCTTTTATAGCTTCAACTCCGCTGAAAAGTCGATCACCGATCGATCGACCATCACCGATCGATGCCACCGCTGTCGTGAGACAACGGCTAGATCCACGCCGATAAGTCCAACGGATCTACCATCACCGATCGATCAAACCCATCACGATCGATGGTGTCCTCACTCCGGGTCCCATGCGGCCAAGTGAGACTACACTCGGGCCGACGAGCACCACCGACCGATCATGCAATCCGATCGCTGAGCATCACCGACCGCCATCCTCCGCAATGATCGCTAGGCCACTTCCCACAAATAAACCCTAGTTGACTCGGTCCAATGACCGCCACATGGCACCAATGACCGGGACACACCTCAAACATGAGGTTTTAGCCCAAGTATGGTGCCCCCATACTTGCTAGACCACCCTTAGCCTAGACCTAAGCCTTCTATCCACCTCCATCAGCCTCACGCCTCTCGGATCCCTCCAAGTCATCCATGACTTGTTCATCCATCGCGCTAGCCTTCAGGTGCTTCCATCGGCTATGTCATGCTAACGGTGTCTACACCGCCATGGCACATTGGACTTACGCCGCCAAGACTCCACTTGGACTTTACGCCGCCAACCATTGGACTTATGCTGCCAAGACTCCCGCTTGGACTTTACACAGCCAATATTAAACCCCTTGGACTTCTCATGCCAAGACTCAAGCTTGGACTTTCCCTTGCCAACCCATGTTGGACTTCTCAAATGCCAAGACCATGCTTGGACTTTCCCTTGCCAACCCATGTTGGACTTTTACATTGCCAAGACCCATGCTTTGACTTTTCGTGTGCCAAGTGTCCCACTTGGACTTTTCATGCCAAGTACTCAAGACTTGGACTTTACCAAATGCCAAGTGTTCCACTTGGACTTTCCATGCCAAGTACCCAAGACTTGGACTTTCCCATGATAATTACATTGTCATATGTTTTTGTCGAACATCAAAACATCACTCGAGTCAAACTCGAGTCCTGGGCCGATTGCACCAACAATCTCCCCCTTTTTGATGTTTGACAAAAACCAAACAAATCATTGAGTTAGAACACTAACTCAAATCCCTTACCAATTATCCCAAATTGGTAATCTTAAACATTCTCCAAAAGTTCTCCCCTAAACATTCTCCCCCTTTTTGACTAACATCAAAAAGGTTTTCTCTCCAAGGAGGTCAATGTCTCATGTCCCAATGAGATCTTACAATCTCCCCCTTGGTCCAAAAATACCTAGGATGCCTCCATCTTCTTAGTGATAAGTCCCATACCACTCAAGAGAGGCAATCCTATATACTCTCCCAATTTCCAAATTGGGTTTCTAAAAATCCATCAATTTTCCTAATTGATAACATTTTCCCCTTCAAGAAGAAAGAAAAACACATCCATCACTCCAAGATGGATACCTCCCCCTAAAGGCTTGCTCCCCCTTGACCATTGCACCAACAATGTTCTTGGGAAGTCCCTAAGCCAATAGGAACTCTAAACCATCAAAATTAAGGTTAGAAATTCAACATTGAACTTTCCAACACCTTAACATTGATACAAATCCTAAACAACTCTCCTAATCCATATCCAATGGATTTTCACCCTTTATAATGCTTCCCAAAGCATATCCTAGGGTTAGGAGGGATTAGAGACCTTAACCGTAGCTGAAATCGGGTTAAGCAACCTTGGTTATCAAAATCGCTACCAATGAGGATTCGCAGATCACGATCGGCATTTCATCGATCATCACCACCAATTAATGATCGATAACTGAAATTTCCGAATTTTAGTTATCAAAAATGAGTTTTGGAAAATCATAACTAATTATACGTATATCGAAAATCACAAAATTTGATACGTATAATACTTATGACCAATACAATGGGTGAAAAATGTTTGAAAAATATTTTATCCATAAAATAGAGAAATTGATACAAAATCCAAAAGTGACTAAAAACTTTAAAGTTTAAGCTCACTTTGTATCGATCTCATCAATGGTGATTGCTATCAAAAGATAGACTTCACCAAGGTTTTTCAAAAAGATTTTAAAATGTTTTCAAAACCTTATTTTGGATCATATTCCTTGGGCTCAATGTACATGACTTGTACACAAGCTTTCCCAATGATCCACATGTTGAGTTAAGATGAGTTTGGGTTCAACTAGATGCAAAAGCTATGCACCTTGAACTTAACTCATATCCTAGCATCTCACATGTATCTAGAGTGTATAAATACACATACATGTCAATTGGATGTGAGATGTGGGTTTTGGTTCATTTAATCTAGGGTTTCATGCATTTCCTAGGCAACCCTACTTGATTCCCTTATAAATGGGACTTCAAGTCATGCCATTGTCCTTAGTTTAATTTTAATCAATTAATTGCATGAAATGATCATGGCATAAAGAAAGCAATACTTAAGCATGGCCAATGATCATGATGTCATGGCATAATATGAAATCTAAAAACACATGACATTTATCCTTAATCCCTAAGCATACTCATGACATATAAATGATAGAACATAAACATGATGTCATGTCATGGCATATGGCAAACAAATCATGGCAAGTAAAAAGTATAGGTATAAGTATACCTAAATTTTAATATTAATTGCCATTTGATATAATTAATTATATTTTGCCATATTATCACTAATCTTCCTAGTGTGCCAAAAACCCAAAATGGCAAACTAATCTCTAAAACTAAATTGTGTCAATTTAATCATTTTATCAAACTTCTCAAATAATATTGGCACATCCTAAAATCTTTTAGGATTAAAGCTCAAATGTATTTTCAAAGTAACCATAACCTTGAAAATATCCTAAAGTGTCACCTTTACCATGGTTGAGTTAACTACTCATCCAATCAAGGTTGACACACCCTAAACCCACCTAGCGTGAATCAATCACGCTCTTAGGAACCCAAAACCGATTTGAGCTCCTAGGGTTAATTAGGTATTCCTTAGGGATAACCTCCCTAGATACCTTCCTAATGACCCTCCTAGGCTTATTAACCTTGGTCATTTTGGTCTTACCTAGGTTGACTCTAGGGGTAACTCACCTTGCAACCTTCTTAGTGGCCACCCTAGGTTTCTTAGAAACCTTGGCCACTAGGCACAACCCTTGGTCAACTCTAGGGATGACTTCCCTATTGACCTTAGTTTTCCTAGGTTTAGTTCCATAATCAAATGGAACATTGTGATAGGTTTCCTTGGGCTTAGGTTTTCCCTTGGATGAATCTAATTTCCTAGGTCTTGATTTTTGACCATTTGACTCTAGGCTTTGACTTCTAGACCCTACATGTTGACCTCTTGACCCTTGAAATAGATTTTGCTTTTTTGCAAGGGTCTTTTCCATCTTTTCAAGCCTTGACCTCAAGACTTGATTTTCCTTTTCTAGTTGCCCAATTTTAGAATTTTGATTTAATCCTTGGGCATTGGACTTCCTAGGCATATTCCTAGTCCATTTAGGATTGAAACCTAGGTGTTCTCCTATTTTCTTGATAGATTCCCTAGGTAAAATATTTTTAGGGACATTAGTCCCAAATTTCTTCTTATTTCCTAAGTGGACACTCTTAGCACCTAAACAAATATGTCTATTATTTCTAGCATGCTTTTCATGTACAATAGCAAGACTATTAAAATTATTCCTACCATGCTTCTTATCCCTAGAAATTGAAGGTGCATTAATAAATTTTACCTTAGGGTTTGCCTTGGAGGCTCCCCCTACTTGTGTTGCTCCTTCTTTCCCTTTCTTCTTCCCCCTTGGGCAATGACTCCAGTAATGCCCCTTTGAGTTGCACTTGAAGCATATGATATGCTCCTTGCTCTTTTGACTTTGGGGACCGGCATCCTTGACTTTTGGTGCCGGTTGAGCCTTCTTTACCCTTTTTGGGCACTTACTCTTGTAGTGCCCGGATTCCTTACACTCAAAGCAAATTATATGATTTTTGTTTAAAACCGAATTTCTTGAGTTACCTAGAGTGGTTGTAGGCCCCGGAGTGGATTCTTTATCTCTCTCGGAGGTGGATGGCTCCTCTTGAGATTGCCCCAGTGTGGAGGATGGTCTCTCCTCCTCAATCCTAGAAGTGGATGCTTCTTCCACTTCTTCCACCTTTTCTTTCTCCGATCCAGAAGTTGACTCCATCTCAACTTTCGATTCCTCACTTTCACTTGAGGATGAACTCTCTTCTTCATCCTCCTTGTCTTCTTGGATTGAATGAGGCTCTTCATGGAATTTTGCCAATTTGTTCCATATATCCTTGGCGTCTTTACAATCCTCACAGTCACCTAGGCTACACAAGAGGTCATTAGGAATTAGATCAAAAATAAGTTTGATTACCTTCTTATTTTTATCGAATTGTCGGAGTTTCTCCTCACTCCATTTCTTCTTCTTGAGAAACCCTCCCTTTGGTCCCTTAGGATATTCAAACCCTTCCATCAAAGCGGACCACTCCTCAAGGTCTCTCATCATTAGGAAGTCCTCAATTCTCGCCTTCCATTGTCGAAATCCTTCTTGTCCATATAAGGAATATGGAATTGGGGTGTTGATGTCCCATCCCAATGGTTCTTCCATCTTCACCCTCTAGCATCTTTTGTCTTAGCTCCCGGCGGTTAGTCCGTAGAAGAGCCCCAGGCTCTGATACCAATTGTAGGATATTTGATGCCGCTAGAGGGGGGTGAATAGCGCGTGTTCGTTCGTCGATGGAATTCGTTCGCGGTTGTCTCTACAATTTCGTTAGCGCAGCGGAAATAGAAAGATAATAATGATAACAAAATATACAACACGCAAACACAAATATTTAACGTGGTTCGGAACCGCACGGTTCCTACTCCACGGATCGAGTTCTACGAGCTCTAGTGATGCACATACACTCACTAATCACAAATACTCCTTCTCGATACAAGTCGGAGGTGGAGAAACCCCTTACAAGTAATATTACAACAATAAGATATAAATACAAGCAATTACAATAATGAAATACAATGCAAGTAAAGAAAACTACTTTACGATTGCCTCTGGATTGCTTGATTGCTTGGTTGCTTGAAATCACCTTGGAGACCCTGATTTGCAACAACAAATCGCTCCAAAACCCTCAAGAAACCGATGCCAATTTCCTCCATCACGAGCTCCTTTTATAGCTTCAACCTGTGTTGGAAAAAGTCGATCAGTCGACTGATGCCACTGTTGTCATGAGACAACAGCTAGATCCACGCTAGATAAGTCCAACGGATCTACCATCAGTCGACTGATGGTGTCCTCACTCAACTATTGGTCCCAGCGGTCGAGTGAGACTACACTCTGTGGCCGAATTCCCGAGCACCAGTCGACTGATCATGCAATCAGTCGACTACTCAAGCCATCAGTCGACTGTCATCCTCTGGCAGTCGACTGCTAGGCCACTTCCCGTAGTCAAACCCTAGTTGACTCGGTCCAGTCGACTGTCACATGACACCAGTCGACTGGCACACCTCAAACATGAGGTTTTAGCCCAAGTATGGTGCCCCCATACTTGCTAGACCACCCTTAGCCTAGACCTAAGCCTTCTAGCCACCTCCATCAGCCTCACGCCTCTCGGATTCCTCCAAGTCATCCATGACTTGTTCATCCATCGCGCTAGCCTTTAGGTGCTTCCATCGGCTATGTCATGCTAACGGTGTCTACACCGCCAAGGCACATTGGACTTACGCCGCCAAGACTCCGCTTGGACTTTACACCGCCAACCATTGGACTTATGCTGCCAACACTCCCACTTGGACTTTACGCAGCCAATATTAAACCCCTTGGACTTCTCATGTCAAGACTCAAGCTTGAACTTTCCCTTGCCAACCCATGTTGGACTTCTCAAATGCCAAGACCATGCTTGGACTTTCCCTTGCCAACCCATGTTGGACTTTTACATTGCCAAGACCCATGCTTGGACTTTTCATGTGCCAAGTGTCCCACTTAGACTTTTCATGCCAAGTACTCAAGACTTGGACTTTACCAAATGCCAAGTGTTCCACTTAGACTTTCCATGCCAAGTACCCAAGACTTGGACTTTCCCATGACAATTACATTGTCATATATTTTTGTCGAACATCAAAACATCACTCAAGTCAAACTCAAGTCCTGGGCCGATTGGACCAACATATAATCCCTAATCACTCATCTCATGATTGACACTAAGAGTTGACACTAACACAGGTATACGGATGCCAGCTTCCAGACAGACAAGGATGATTCTAGGTCTCAGTCTGGGTACATATTCACCTTGAATGGAGGCGCAATAAGTTGGAAAAGTTCCAAGCAAGACACTGTAGCGGATTCTACCACTGAGGCAGAATACATTGCAGCTTTGGAAGCAGCAAAGGAAGCGAGTGGTTTGGATCAAGAAGTTAGTCTTTGAACTTGGTGTGGTTCCAACCATTGTTGAAGCAATACCAGTCTACTGCGACAACAATGGAACGATTGCACAGGCAAAAGAGCCAAGGTCTCATCAACGATCCAAACATGTGCTTCGTCGCTATCATCTGATCAAGGAGATCATCAGTAGGAAGGAAATATAAATCGAGAAGATTCCTACTGAAAGGAACTTAGCGGACCCTTTAACTAAGGCCTTACCTCAAAGTAAGTTTGAGGGCCATGTTAGAGCTTATGGTATTGGGTACCATGGCGATTGACATTAGGCTAAGTGTGAGTTTGTTAGTTATATATGAGAGGTGTCCTAAGGCAATCACCTTATGACTGTTCCATTTATTTGATAAATGAAGATTCACTATTTGAGTATACGTGTTTTCATGTATTTGATTGGATCTTAAACTCATTTACTAGATGTCCGCAATATGATTCACAACATGAGAGAATTTGTGATTGGATCACAACTAGTGAGTTTCTCTACATGTGTAATTGTGATGTATTAAAATTATCCCTAGTCAATGAATTGACGCATACGGACGCCATCGATTCTGTTGAGACTAGCACGAGGTATACTCTTTGGTGTATCCAATCAACTGTTTCTCACTGGCTGGAGACATTGGGATGTCCGGAGTTGATCGTGGATGCTAGTTATGGTAACTAGTTCATTGAAGTGACCAGCTAAAGACTTCATATGGTTCTCTGTATATACAGATATGTCAATGAAGTTCTTACTATAGCTTAAGTACGATATTCCTTCGACTTGAGGTATTCAAGTCATCTTGGTCATGGAGACTTATGCTTTGACATCTTAAGTAAGCATCTCCGAGGAAATGTGGACCCGGGATGATTGGGCATAAGTCGAAGTGCCCGAAGGTGTTTGAGTAACTAATAGAGGATTCACCACTCCTTGCGAGGAGATGTATACCCTATGGCCTCTCGTCGAGTTGTTACTAAAGTCTTTGGGTAAAGCATTACATGTTTAGAGTATGGTACTCTTGGATACATGTGCAGTAACTAGAATCCGCAGGATGAAAAAGTAAATACTTGGGCTAGGTGTAACGTAGTCAGCATAGTGGGGACTGACACTATCGACCATGTCCTGAACCAAGTGGGTATAAGATGAGTGAAAGGAACGGGACATAATTCACGGTAGCTGTTGAAAGGTTTCAAAAGATGTTCTAGGATCAACCGTTGATTTTTCGGTTAATTGGGGATCATGATGTACTACTAGGTACCACTCATGATCATTCTATAATTAATGGTTAATTATAGACGATCAATATTAACCGGGAACCTATTTGGCCACACATACTATGAGTGTTATCCGAAGTATTTAAAACGAGTTTGAAAATGGGATTCTCATATCGAAAGAGACTTTATTTGGTTAGACCAAACATGGAGCGAGCATGAAATTGTTTCAGTCGCATCGGAAGCATGGATGGGCCGAGTCTTATGAAGACATGATGGATGAACCAAATCGATTTGGTTCTAATCTAATGGTGGAAAATAAACCAAAGGGGTTTGGTTTGTTTTAAACGAATGAACCAAAGTTGGTTCGATTCGTTTTAACTTAAAATAGACCAACGCAGTTTGGTTAATTTTAACTTAAGTTATTGGAGCGGGTTAACGGATTTTGGTCGTGAACCAATGACCGTTAAGGTTTCTTGATGGTCAAGGAACAAGTGTTCTATAAATAAGAGGGTAGAGAAATATTTCATGGACGCGTTAAGGTTTTACGAAACCCTAGCCACCTCCTCTCCTCTTCCTCTCTTGTTGTCGCCGCCCACCTTAGGGTTGCCACCGCCCACCCCTTGGACGTCGCCTCCGCTAGCTGTCAGCCATCCACTAGCCACCGACCACCCTTCGGCCAGCAGCCCAGCCGTCGACCATCTTTGCAGTCACCAACCACCAAGGTGCAGTCGACCAATTTGATTGGTTGGCTCTTCCAAGGAGACAAGTTCATGGAACTTATTTTGTGATCGTCTCTCAGATCACATTGTCTTCGACGTGAGACTAGTATCTCTCGTCAAGATGAGGCTCGTAGCTTGTGAAACTATCCCGACGATACTCGGCATGGATACGAATAGAGGTGATACTAGCGAGGGTCACTATAGTTGATGTCATTCCTACTACACGTGATTCGTTAGGTATACCTAGATATAAAGTTTCCTTTATTGCAAAAATTTTAAATATGTGATTATGTCTACACTTGTTGTATCCTGCATGTGTGTGGTGTGTGTGATGTAATAAAATTAGTTTATTACCGTATTGTTTTGCTTCCGTCGTGTGCATGTTTACGAAACATGTTCGAACACACATCCACGTCAGTGCCAGGGAAACCCAACAACCTCGAGTGAAGAGGTGAGGTCGAGTTCTCTGTAGGGGGACAAAGCTAGGCGTCGATCCGACAGATAGTCCACGTTGGACTAAGAAGTTGAGATCAGACAGTATTACTATTACCATTGCATTTCATATTGTATTTTTTTTTGCTAATCTCATTTTGTAGGGAACCAGTCGACTGAAAGTTTCCAATCAATTGAGGTCCAACCGACTGAGTATGATCTAGTTGACTAGATACTGAGTTGGCAAGATAAGTTGGTGATCGATCAAAGATCTGGCAACCAAGATGACAAGATCTCCAGACGACTGGGGAGGTCCAGTCGACTGGAAAGGCAAATTTTTTGATGCCGAGCTAGGTGACCTGGAGCCGACGAGAACAGGTCCAGTCGATTGGGAAGGCCTATGTACCAAATTGACGGCTAATTTAGAGTCAACTTGAGGGCGTTCCAGTCGACTGGAAAAGCCTTATAAAAGAAAAGCACGACCAACTTCGAAGAATATCTCTCTACCACGTCCAAGTGTTGTTACAAGTGTTCTTCATCCGTATAAGCTTCATCTCATTGCAATGACACAACTCCGACACTCCGTGCTCTACTTTCATAGCTACTAAAGTGTTTGGTACATTTTTATTATTGGAGGATCGTGGCCTGGCTAGAGGGGGGGTTGAATAGCCTTTCTCGCGTGTGTGATGGAAATCGTTCGTTCATCTCTACAATTTGGTTAGTGCAGTGGAAATATGAATACAATACGAATATAGAGACCAATACACAATCACAACATAGAATACACAACAATATACGTGGTTCGTGTTGGTGCAGTAGGCACCTAAGTCGAACCTAAGTTTTGATTATAGCAAACAATACAAAGTTAAGCTCATGTTATTATCTCACGAGCTGAATCGAGTGTGCAGAAAATTGCTATAGCTGGAGCTAAAGGCTAGCGACACCCGGAGGAAGCCGCGGTGGTCGGGCGACACTCAAGTGACTTCGGAGGGAGCCGAAGGAATTGAGTGGAAGGCCGGAAGCAAAAGCAACACGTAAGTATCGAGGTAAGCTCGTGTGTGCGAGTGTAAGTAAGGTCGTATCCTTGTTACGGGGAAAGACTTAAGCGTAGATCCAACCCAAGACATCTCATAGGTGGTCTAGGTCGAGATCGGACGGTCGACGACCGTCGAAATAATGTTTTCTTTAAGCTAACATTGCCTTGCAGCCAGCATCAGTCGACTGCCAACCTGAAGGACTCGACTGCCGTCCATCAGTCGGGTGACTACGGCTAGCACTCGACTGATGCTGCCGTGATCGGTGATGGCCATCAGATCGGTCAAAGGATCAACCTTGAGGAGTCAAGGTTTATCACCAAATTTCAAGGGGAGTGGTGCTCAAATATGATTGGCTAGGGTTCCTCTCGAAAAGGGGCTCAAAGGCTATAAAAGGAGGTCCTAACCTAGGGTTTTTACAAGAATTCTAAGTGCTCAAAAGCTTCCGCAACGCTGCGACTCTCCGACGACTCTACGACAACGAAGTGCTGCCAACAACCCTAGCTTAAGGTCTTTCTTTTTAGTTGTTGGTATAATCCTTGTTATTGTTTTCAATATTGCAACTCCTTTACTCGAGGTTTTTCTATCGTTGTATTTTACTTTAATAGAAGAGAGGGTTTGTCTCTCTATCATTTTGCTTCGAAGTTTTTTTGTAATCGTCAAACTCCTACCTCCAACGAGGAGGAGTGTTTTAGTGAATTGCCCTCCGTACATGGTCTAGGACCGTTAGGGCCTTGGAGTAGTAGCCGAAGGCTACGAACCAAGTAAAAAAAACAAACTTGTCTCTTTTTGTTTCATTTACATTTCCTCTGCATATATTTGTCTTGAAACGAATTCGAAAGAAAAAGGCTTTTCGCTATTCACCCCCCCCTCTAGCGAACCGCATCGATCCAACAATTGGTATCAGAGCCGGGGGTTGCTAAGATTTGGTGAAACCACCAATCTAGCCATTTTTACAGATTTACTTTTTTTGTTTCTTTTAATTCTGTTTTTTTCTTTTTTTTTTTATTTATTTCGCTTTGTTAAGTATTCTCCCGCACTACTAATCCAAGACGCGAGTCTTGGCACTTGTTTTTGTGTTTTTGTCATTGCTAGTTTCTTCGTCGTCGTCTCCTTGTGTCTTTTGTTCTAATGGCCCATCTCGAGGGTTTTAGCACCGTCCGACCTCCGTTTTACAACGGAGATGACTTCCATTATTGGAAGGGTCGGATGGAATGCTTCCTAAAAACCCAAATAGAGATGTGAATTGTGATCCAAACCGGGTTCGCCTTTCCTACTAATAAAGAAGGTGAATCCTTGGATTACAATCAATGGGCCATTGCGACAAAATGACAAGTCGAAGCCAATGCCAAGGCAACACAAATCCTCCAATGTGGCCTATCCAAAGAGGAGCTAAATCGCGTCGGCCCCTTCATAAGCGCAAAAGATCTTTGGACAAAACTAGTGGAGCTACACGAAGGGACCGATGAAGCCAAGGTATGTAAGCGCGACCTCTTGTTAAATAAATTATATAATCTAAAAATGCAGGAACACGAGTCCGCGATGCAACTCCACGCCCGTATCCAAGACATAGTCAACAACCTACACGCAATCGGGCAAAAGGTCGAAAACCGTGACCTTATAAGGTATGTTCTAAACTCTTTTCCGAGGACTACCTTGTGGGCATCCATGGTCGATGCTTACAAGGTCTCCAAGGACCTCTCTAAACTTAGATTAGATGAACTCTTTTCCGATTTTGAATTACATGAGCAGTCCAACTCGGAACCCGAGAGGGGTATAGCCTTGTTTGCAGGTTCAAAGAAGAAGAAAATCGCAAGCAAGCCACCACCAACCGAGGAGGAAGACGAGTCCGAAGAAGAAGTTGACCCGGAATTGACTGCCGAGCTAGTGAACCTAGCTCGAAGGATAGCCAAGGGATGAAAGTGAACCACAACTCGACCCAACCAAGGTAAGCCTAAAAGTTCTAATATTAGGTGTTATGAGTGTAACAGGTTTGGACATATCAAGTCCGAGTGCCCCAAGCTCAACCACAAAGCACCTAAGCACAAGAAGGCCCTCAATGCAACATGGGAAGAAGCGTCATCCGAAGAAGACAAAGACCACGTCTTCATGGCAAAATCAATTGAGTCAGACACGGAGACCGAACCTGAACTTGAGTCAGAACCTGAGAATGACTCGGACTATGAAGCTACCTTCAAGTCAAGCCACGGATACGCATCCGGTTCAAAAGATACCCTTAAAGTAAGTCGAACTTTATTTAATACTTTACAAAATACGGTTAGGTTCTTGTCTAGGAAATTAGTTAAATCCGAGTCCAAGGTCGAGACCCTGGTTGAGGAGGTCAAACTCCTCAAACACAAGGTCTCCCTAACCTCTTCGACTAGTCGAGTTCAAGAGAAGGACTCAACTCGGGTTGAAAAACTCGAAGTTGAGAACTCACTCTTGAAAAGTCAAGTCGAAGATCTTAGGAACACGTTGGAAAGGTTCACTTGGGGATCCAAAGGACTTGACCTCCTACTTGGATCTCAAAGGGCCGTGTACAACAAGGCTGGACTAGGGTTTAACTCAAACACGACTAATAGGTCGTATATGTCGATTGTTAGTCGACATAGGAAACATGTCCAAGCATGGGTCCCTAAGAACCTTTTGATTTCAACTCTAGGATCTAACCCGTACTGGATTCCCAAGGACCAAATCCACTATGTGGATAGACCGAACCGATTCAACAGTCTAGGGGGAGCCAGTACAAAACATGTTTGTGCTTTAACTTAGAAATTGCATGTTTTAACTTAGAAAGTTTGTGCTTTAACTTAGAAATTGCATGCTTTAACTTAGAAAGTTTGTGCTTTAAAACTTGTGAACTCACTTAAAACATGAACATAATGTTAGTAATATATGAGAGATGTCCTAAGGCAATCGCCTTATGTATGAACCATTTATATGATAAATGAAGATTCACTATTTGAGTATACATGTTTCATGTATTTGATTGGATCTTAAACTCATTTACTGAATGTCCACGATGCGATTCACAGCATGAGAGAATTTATGATTGGATCACAACTAGTGAGTATCTCTACATGTGTAATTGTGATGTATCGGAATTATCCCTAGTCGATGAATTGATGGATTTGGACACCATCAATTCTGTCGAGACTAGCACGAGGTATACTCCTTGGTGTATCCAAGCAGCTGATTCTCACTGGCTGGAGACATTGTGATGTCCGGAGTTAATCGTGGATGCTAGTTATGGTAACTAGTTCATTGGAGTGACCAGTCGTAAGACTTTATATGGTTCTCTGCATATATAGATATGTCAATGAAGTTCTTACTGTAGCTTAAGTGTGATGTTCCTTTGACTTGCGGTATTCAAGTCATCTTGATCATGGAGACTTATGCTTTGACATCTTAAGCAAACATCTCTAAGGAGATGTGGACCCGGGATGATTGGGTATAAGTCGAAGTGATCGAAGGTGTTTGAATAGCCTATAAAGGATTCACCACTCCTTGCGAGGAGATGTATACCCAAGGCCTCTCATCGGATTGTTACTAAAGTCTTTGGCCAAAGCATTACATGTTAAGAGTAAGGTACTCTTCGATACATGTGCAGTAACTAGAATCCGTAGGATGAGGAAATGATACTTGGACTAGGTGTGACGTAGTCAGCCTAGTGGGGACTGACACAATAGACCATGTCCTGAACCATGTGGGTATAAGATGAGTGAAGGGAATGGGGCACGATTCATTCGAGCTGCTGAAGGGTTTCAGAAATAGTTCTGGATCAACCGTTGATCTTTTCGGTTAATTGGGGATCATGATTGTTGGGATGTATACTGAAAGCCTAGCTCTTTTGTATGGACATCTTTATTTTGAAATAAGAATCACACGATCATTATTTGCACTTTATATTTATATATGTGCATATTGTCTAATACTTTACATTGTAGATAACATGGTGCTTGGGTGTGGCACAGAAGATCATGTTATCAGTCCCTTGTAGAGTATAAGTAGAGGCTCACAACCAAGATGGTTTTGGACAAACCATTGGCATGGTTGTAGTGTAGCTTGGTATTGTTTTGTCTTGAACATAAAGTTACACTAGTACACTTAGGTGTATTGAGCAGGACCGACATAGAGGTGATTCAATTTATTGCTGACTGCATAATTGAATCGGACCTCGGATATTATGTTGTACATGCTCTTAATCCCGATATAATAACGAGCACATGTACTTAATATTTATTTCTTTGATTTACCAGAGGGTGAGATTTCTATGGATTAAATCAATATGCCCGGTAAGTTGGGAAATGATATTATTTACATGGTGTGTCGTTGATTATAGGAGGAAACCGTGTCCTATTTATTAGGTTGATGATGTCCCCTTGAGGAGCTCATAAGGTTCATCATGTAAACCCTGCAGGTTGACTTAGTCAACATGATGATAAGGTTGAGTGGTACTACTCGAGGAGTTAGATGTTAATTGATTGATGGTCAGTAAATCAATCAATTGACGGACATTCGATATCTTAAACACGGGGAGATGAATGTACAAATAATATATGGAGCCCATATTAATTTATGGGGGTTGGTGAGGTAGTTCGATGATGATCCTCTAGTGGAATGGAACATCATTGATGGATCAAGTTTGTGTGGTTCCGATCCATCGGGTGGCCAAGACCCAACTCCTCCTTATGGTCCCTATCGTAGCCTAATATAAACCTCATGAAGTCTAGATCAAATAATGGAAAATAAATCTCTAGATCCGACGGTTGGGATTAAATTCCTAGAACCGACGGTGGAGATTAAATCTCTAGATCCGACGGTTGAGATTAAAACCCTAAAACTGACGGTGGAGATTAAACCAAGGCCTAAACCCTTACTCTATAAAAGGGTGGCTATGGGTTGGGCGGAAAAAAAGTTTTTTAGAGGTTGGATGATGGATGCTAAGGGGATTAGGGTTTAGCCTCGAATTGCTTGGGCGGCAAGCAACCCTAGGAGGAAACCCTAATTAGGGTTTGGCTCTTTTGGGTTGGGCGGCCAAGGTGAGGAAGAAGAGTGGGCAGCAACCTATGGAGGAGCTTGTCTTCTTCCATGGAGGTGGCTAGCTCCTAGATCTCTTCTCTCCACCATGCTTGGGCGGCAAGGAACCCTATGGAGGAAACCCTAATTTGATTAGGGTTTTGGCTCCTTTGCATGGGCGGCCATGGATGGGAATGAAGGTTGGGCGGCCACTTGTGGAGGAGTTTGTCTTCTTCCTTGGAGGTGGCTAGCTCCTAGATATCTTCTCTCCACCATGGTTAAGGCAAGAAAGCCTAAGGAGAAACCCTAATTAGGGTTTCCTCCTTAGGTTGGGCGGCTAGGGATTGCAAGGAAGTTGGGCGGCAACTATAGGAGAGGAGGTCTTCTTCTTCCTAGGGTGTGACCGACTCCTTCCTCTATTCCCTCCACCATGGCCGGGGCCCAACATATTCCTTTTCTCCTATTCACTCCATCTTGGCCGGCGGCACCAAAACTAGGGTTTGTCCCTAGTTCGGTTCCTTGGTTGTTTCCATATTATTCTCTCTATTCTTGGGGCCGGCGGCATCAATCCTTTGTGGATTGGTGGTTGGCTCAAGCAAGAAGGGAAAGAGAGTTCTTCATTCTTTGGATTGAAGAAGATCTAGGAAGCTTCAAGTTGTGGAGGATCTTCGCCCACACGAAGTCTACAAGGAGGTTAGGACATACGATAGAAGATCAAGAGGTATAAAAGTTTCACAACTTTTATTATTGTTCTTTTCATGTTCTTATTTGATATGCTAGCTTATGTTCATTATGTTAGTATATGTTGATTATACTAGTTTGCATTTGCATGTATTTGTATAATCATGGACCCCGATAAGAAACACAAAAACCGGCGATCCGTCCGTCGTCTCTTCCGCGGCTAACCGACTAGAAGAGTTTGGTTGCTTGAACAACTAGTTTGTTCAAGCGATCGCTCGAGTCGTTGGCACGATGACGAATTGGTTGTGCTTAGGAAACTCATCCCATCCGGATTAGTTTTCATTAGTGAAAATTTTAATCCGGGGACGTGGGAGCCTATGAGCATTCCGAGAAATAGCACGGTTGCCAACAATGATGTACTACTAGGTATCACTCATGATCGTTCTATAATTAATGGTTAATTATAGATGGCCAACATAAACCAAGAACCTATTTGGTCACACGCACAACGAGCGTAATCCAAAGGATTTAAAACGAGCTTGAGAATGGGATTCTCAGACCGAGAGAAACTAGGTTTGGTTGGACCAAACATAAAGCGAGCATGAAATCGTTTCAGTCGCAATGGAAGCGTGGATGGGTCGTGTCTTATGAAGACATAATGGATGAACCAAAATGGTTTGGTTCTAATCCAATGGAGGAGAATAAACCAAAGGGTTTGGTTTATTTTAAACGAATGAACCAAAAGTTGGTTCGGTTTGTTTTAACTTAAAATAAACCATCATGGTTTGGTTTATTTTAACTTATCTTAATGGAGCGGGTTAACGGGCTTTATGAATATGATCCATTAACCATCAAGAGAATTAGTTCTCTATAAAAGAGGGCTTAAGGGATTGTTAAGCCCTAACCAATCCAAAACCCTAGCTTGGAGTTGCCGCCCAACCAAGTTGTGCCGCCCAACTCCATTGCCGCCCAGCCCTTGTGCCGCCGTCCAAGTCCTTGCCGGCGTCCAAGCTTCAGCCGGTGAACCCTCCGGCGACCCTCCGGTGATCTTCCTAGGCCTCGGTGAAAAGGTGAGCACTTGGCTTCCTTGTTTTGGCCGGCGCCTACTCCTCCACCAAGCTGTCCAGTTTTCTGGACAGCTTCTTCTCCTCTCGTCGGAGCGTCGTTTGGACGACGGTTAGAGCTCCGGCAGCGGAGAACTTACCGGGGATTCGATCTCCGGTAATCCTCTGAGGTGGAGGACGAAGGATTCGTCAATTGGTTGACGAATACCTCTCCGGAGAAGCGAGTTTTGAGAACTCGTATTAGGATCCGAATTTGGATTCGGATCGTGATCATCTCTCGATCACGTCGTCTTCAACACGAGGCTAGTAACCCGTACGAAGACGAAACTCGTGGCTTAGCGAAGTCATCCCGAGGAACTCGGCGTGGATACGGATAGAGTTGATTCTAGCGAGCATCGTTCCGGTTGATGTCGTTCCCGCTACACATCATACGAAAGGTATAACGTAGATAAATTTCCTTTTATTGCAAATTTTAATTTACGGTTATGTCTACACTTGTTGTAATATGCATGTGTGTGTTGTGGGTGTTGTAATAAATGTAGATTTATTATTTTTATTGCTTCCGCTGTGTTCATGTTTACGAAACATGATCGAACACACACACGCCGCGGTGCCGAAAACCCAACAGTGGTATCAGAGCCCAGGTTGTGTTTCGACATAATCGTAAAAAATGGTTTTGCGATAGTCATAATGTATTTCTGGAAATTTTCTAATTTTGGAAATTTAGAAGTATTTATGGAAAATTTTCAATTTTGGAAAGTCTAGAAGTATTTATGGAAATCTTCCACTTTTGGAAAGTTGGAAGTATTTATGGAAATTGATATTTTTCATAAATAAAATATTTGATTAGATTCTGGAAATTTGTTTCCTAATTTAATCATGATTTGATTTGGGAAATCAAATCTTAAAATATTCGATTTCCATAAGTAGTTTTAATGATTTAGGAAATTGGTTTCCTAAATAGATTTTCCTTAATCAAATAATTCCATAAATAAAATATGTGATTAGATTTGGAAATTTGTTTCCTAATTTAATTATGATTTGATTTGGAGAATAAAATCTTAAACATATTTTATTTCCATAAATAGTTATGACATATAAGAAAATAAATACATGACATAATTGTATGCCATGTAATTGCATTAGATGCATAACATTATGTCATGCGTGTCGTGACATGTAGATGTATGCCATGTATGTCATGCCATGTAGATAATAGTTATTTGCATGCAAAGAGGATGAGACATAAAAACCCTTAAACAATATTAAAGCCTACACCTTCCATTAATATGGTTAGAACCAGAGTTCCGTTTCTTGTTTGGGTTGTTGGACTCTCTCCAAGCCCGGCTTGAACCCGAACATGTTCAAACCATGGAATAGTTTAATACTAATATGGTAAGAGTCAGAGGTCAATCGTTAGCTTTGGTTGTTGGACTCTCTCCAAGCTGGGCTAATTGGTTGAATGCGCTCTAACCATATTAAAACTATGTCCCGATTAATGGGTTGGCTTTAACCTGGAGCATCGGCTTGTTGGACTCTCTCCAAGGTCGATGTAAAGGGAGGTGAAGTTGGGTGCTATGCATATGATGCATACTTGTTAATGTGTTAACAACCCGATGTATGTGTGAACATTCAATTAGTTGATAGCACATTGTGATAGTTGCATATACGTGATATGCAATCGGTATAGTTGATACCTACCGTCGTAGTTACGAATGACTTGTTGGACTCTCTCCAAGGTTGTTCATAACTATGATGGATATCAGCCC
Source organism: Wurfbainia villosa (assembly GCA_025175895.1). Taxonomy (NCBI): domain Eukaryota; kingdom Viridiplantae; phylum Streptophyta; class Magnoliopsida; order Zingiberales; family Zingiberaceae; genus Wurfbainia; species Wurfbainia villosa. The sequence continues at coordinate 58,097,156 of CM046005.1, forward strand.
ATTCGGAGATGGACCTACGATCTCCCGAAGTGATTTTGGGGTTTTTGAAATTCGAAAAAATGAATGGGATTTATAAATGTATATTGATGCATTTTAAAATCATTTTCTCATATATGCTCGTTTTGTATTTCTAGGTCAATAAATTGATCATGACGTCTTTGAATTTGCGCACTATTTTGGATTCGAACAAACTGACTGGGCCTAACTTCCTGGACTGGCTTAGAAACCTGAGAATTGTTCTCAAGGCGGAAAAGCTTGCATATGTCCTCGAAGAGCCTCTTCCTGACCGTCCTAAGGACGATGCAACTCCAGACCAAATGTTGGTCTATCAGAAGCATGTGGCAGATTCTGAGCTGGCGAGTTACATCATGCTAGCGGCGATGGTACCTGAGCTGTAAAAGCAGCATGAGCATATGGATGCTAATACTATGGTCTTCCATCTTCATGAGTTGTTCGATGAGCAAGCGAGATCCGAAAGGTTCGAGGTCTCTAGGCTCCTCTTCACCACGAAGATGCAAGAAGGTTCGTCTGTAGTGCAGTTTGTGCTAAAGATGAACGGGTACATCGAGCGGCTAGCTACCCTCGGTTTTGTGATGGATCATGAGTTAAGTATTGACTTAATTCTACATTGTTTGCCCAAGAGTTTCTCGCAATTTGTGATGAACTATCGGATGAACAAATTGGAATCCACCATTCCCGAGCTCCTCAATATGCTGAAGACTGTGGAGCCTTCTGTGAAGCATGAGGAGAAGGCGATTCTGTTAGTTGATTCCTCAAAGAAAGGTTCTAAGAGAAAGGCAAAAGAACAGAAGAAAGGAAAGAACAAAAAGGCAAAGAAGGCGGAACCAGCACAAAAGGGCACTTGCCATCACTGTGGCAAGGAAGGCCACTGGCGAAGAAACTGCAAGATTTATCTTGAGTCCATGAAGAAGAAGAAGGCATCCGATGCCCCATCCTCTTTAGGTATCTTCGTTATTGATTGTCATTCTATTTCCTTAGACACTTGGGTATTGGATACTGGGTGTGGCTCACATATATGTAATGACATACAGGGGCTAAGGAATAGAAGAAGACTTGTCAGAGGGGAGTCAAATTTGCGAGTTGGCAATGGAGCAAAAGTTGCTGCGGTCGCCATCGGAACTTATTTGCTGAAGCTCCCTAGTGGACTAGTCTTAGAACTGGACAATTGCTATTATGTTCCTTCTCTAATAAAGAACATTGTTTCTATTTCCTGTTTAAATAGAAATGGTTTCCATTTGACGTTTAGTAACAATTGTTGTTATATAACTTTGAATGGCGTACTTTATGGAACTGGAACTTTGAGTAATGGCATTTATACGTTGGACGTATCCAGTGACATTTTCAATATCGAAGCGAGCAACACGCGTGCTCGAAAGGATAATCAAATAGACTCCTATATGTGGCATTGTCGTCTTGGCCATATAAGCAAGAAACGCATGTCCGAATTACACCGATGTGGAATTCTGGAATCGTTTGAATTGGATTCATGCGATACATGCGAATCATGCTTAAAAGGCAAGATGACTAAGTTACCTTTTACTGGAAAAGGTGAACGAGTGGGAGAGTTACTAGGTCTAATACATACTGATGTATGTGGACCTATGTCAACTCAAGCATTAGGAGGCTATAGCTACTTCATTACCTTCACCGATGATCACTCACGGTTTGGGTATGTGTTCTTGATGAAACACAAGTCTGAAGCCTTTGAAAGGTTCAAAGAGTTCAGAAATGAAGTAGAGAAACAACATGACAAGTGTATTAAAATACTTCGATCGGATCGAGGTGGTGAATACTTGAGTCAGGAGTTTCTTGATTACCTAAGAGACAATGGTATATTGTCTCAATGGACTCCGCCCTATACACCACAGCATAATGGTGTATCTGAGAGGCGTAATGGACCTTGTTAGACATGGTCGGTCAATGATGAATCATAACTCTTCCCAAGTCCTTTTGGGGCTATGCACTTGCAATTGTTTACTTGTTAAATGTAATGCCTACCAAGGTAGTCTCAACTACTCCATATGAGATATGGAATAGTAAGAAACCTCATGTATCTTACTTGAAGATATGGGGTTGTCCTGCTTATGTGAAGCGGACTGTATCAGACAAATTGGATGCTAAGTCTATAAATGTCTATTTGTTGGATACCCTAAGGAAACAAGGGGTTACCAATTCTATCATCCTGTGGAACAAAAGGTGTTTGTTTCAAGGCATGCTGTGTTTCTAGAGAAAGAGTTTCTCTTACAAGAAAACAGTGGGAGTGTCGTCGAGCTTGAGGAGGCTCGAGAGACTCAAATAGACATTGATGAGATACCTGGTGAAGCACAACAGCCGACAACTCATAGTGATGAGCAATCGGCTGGACCTATTGTAACACCACATCTTCGTAGATCTGGTAGAACACGCAATATTCCTGAGAGATATGGATTTCTAAGTTTAATCAAGCGCGTGTTACTCATTGATGATGAGGAGCCTACCAGTTATGAAGAAGTGCTGACAAGTTCAGAAAGGGATAAGTGGCTTGGTGCCATGAAGTCGAAAATGGATTCCATGTATGAAAACCAAGTTTGGAACTTGGTTGACCCACCTGAAGGGATAAAGCCTATAGGGTGCAAGTGGGTTTTCAAGAAGAAAACTGACATGGATGGTAATGTGATTACCTATAAGGCTAGATTGGTGGCGAAAGGATATCGTCAAAAACAAGGTGTTGATTATGACGAAACCTATTACCGTAGCTATCTTAAATCCATTCGGATGCTCCCGCCATAGCGGCTCATTATGATTATGAGATATGGCGGATGGATGTAAGCGGCTTTCCTTAATGGAAACCCGCCGAGGACGTGTATATGATATAGCACGCTGAGGTTTCATCGATTGATAAAACCAAGGTATGCAAATTGCGGTCCATTTATGGATTGAAGCAAGCATCCGAGGCTGGAATATCCGTTTTGATGAGACAATCAAAGTTTGATTTCTCACAAAATCGAGCGAACCTTGTGTGTACAAGAAGGTTAGTGGGAGTGCGATCGTGTTCCTAGTATTGTATGTCGATGACATACTACTTATAGAAGCGATGTTTCAATCTTCTGATCGATTGAAGGTTTGGTTATCAAGACATTCTCCATGAAAGACACAGGAGAAGCAACCTACATCCTCGGGATTAAGATCTATAGAGATAGATCGAAGCAGTTTGCTTGGTCTTTCGCGGTCTACATATATAGGCCAAGTGCTAAAGAGGTTTAGCATGTCGGAATCAAGAAAGGTTTCCTACCCATCGGGCATGGGGTACACCTTTCGAAGTCTATGTGTCGCGCGAGAAGGCGAGAGGATTTGCATGAGTAAGATTCCTATGCATCCGGATCTATCATGTATGTTATGTTATGTCGAGGCCCGATGTATCGTATGCTCGAGTGTCACGGCGGATACGGTCCGATCCGAGGAATGGATCATTGGGCGGTATTAAGGCGATCCTTAAGTACTTAAGAAGAACTAAGGATGTGTTCCTAATATATGGAGAAGGGTACATGGTGATCGTGGGTATCACGGATGCGGACTCGAGAGACAAGGATGATTCCATGTCTTGATGCGGGTATGTATTCACTAGAATGGTGGCGCAATAAGTTGGAAAGGTTCCAAGCTTGACACTATAGCGGATTACGCCACTAAGGCGAGAATACATTGCGACTTTAGGCGACAAAGAAGCGGTTTGGATCAGAAGTTCATCTCTGAACTTGATGTGGTCTCATCAATGATCCAAACATGTGCCGTCGCTATCATCTTATCGGAGAGATCATCGGTAGGAGCGAAATACAAATCGAGAAAATTCCCCTTTGAAAGGAACTTAGCGGATCCCTTGACTAAGGCATTACCTCAAAATAAGTTTGAGGTCATGTTGAGCTTATGGTATTGGATACCGTAGCGATTGGCATTAGGCCAAGTGGGAGTATGTTAGTAATATATGAGAGATGTCCTAAGGCAATCGCCTTATGTATGAACCATTTATATGATAAATGAAGATTCACTATTTGAGTATACATGTTTTATGTATTTGATTGGATCTTAAACTCATTTACTGAATGTCCATGATACGATTCACAGCATGAGAGAATTTGTGATTGGATCACAACTAGTGAGTATCTCTACATGTGTAATTGTGATGTATCGGAATTATCCCTAGTCGATGAATTGATGGATTTGGACACCATCAATTCTGTCGAGACTAGCACGAGGTATACTCCTTGGTGTATCCAAGCAGCTGATTCTCATTGGCTGGAGACATAGTGATGTCCGGAGTTAATCGTGGATGCTAGTTATGGTAACTAGTTCATTGGAGTGACCAGCCGTAAGACTTCATATGGTTCTCTGCATATATAGATATGTCAATGAAGTTCTTACTGTGGCTTAAGTGCGATGTTCCTTTGACTTGCGGTATTCAAGTCATCTTGATCATGGAGACTTATGCTTTGACATCTTAAGCAAACATCTCCAAGGAGATGTGGACCCGGGATGATTGGGTATAAGTCGAAGTGATCGAAGGTGTTTGAATAGCCTATAAAGGATTCACCACTCCTTGCGAGGAGATGTATACCCAAGGCCTCTCGTCGGATTGTTACTAAAGTCTTTGGCCAAAGCATTACATGTTTAGAGTAAGGTACTCTTCGATACATGTGGAGTAACTAGAATCCGTAGGACGAGGAAATGATACTTGGGCTAGGTGTGACGTAGTCAGCCTAGTGGGGACTGACACAATAGACCATGTCCTGAACCAAGTGGGTATAAGATGAGTGAAGGGAATGGGGCACGATTCATTCAAGCTGCTGAAGGGTTTCAGAAATAGTTCTGGATCAACCCTTGATCTTTTCGGTTAATTGGGGATCATGATGTACTACTAGGTGCCACTCATGATCGTTCTATAATTAATGGTTAATTATAGACGGCGAAAATAAACCGAGAACCTATTTGGTCACACGCACAACGAGCGTAATCCAAAGGATTTAAAACGAGCTTGAGAATGGGATTCTCAGACCGAGAGAAACTAGGTTTGGTTGGACCAAACATAAAGCGAGCATGAAATCGTTTCTGTCGCAATGGAAGCGTGGATGGGCCATGTCTTATGAAGACATAATGGATGAACCAAAATGGTTTGGTTCTAATCCAATGGAGGAGAATAAACCAAAGGGTTTGGTTTATTTTAAACGAATGAACCAAAAGTTGGTTCGGTTCCTTTTAACTTAAAATAAACCATCATGGTTTGGTTTATTTTAACTTATCTTAATGGGGCTTTATGGATATGATCCATTAACCATTAAGAGAATTAGTTCTCTATAAAAGAGGGCTTAAGGGATTGTTAAGCCCTAACCAATCCAAAACCCTAGCTTGGAGTTGCCGCCCAACCTAGTTGTGCCGCCCAACCAAGTTGTGCCGCCCAACTCCATTGCCGCCCAGCCCTTGTGCCGCCGTCCAAGTCCTTGCCGGCGTCCAAGCTTCAGCCGGTGAACCCTCCGGCGACCCTCCGGTGATCTTCCTAGGCCTCGGTGAAAAGGTGAGCACTTGGCTTCCTTGTTTTGGCCGGCGCCTACTCCTCCACCAAGCTGTCCAGTTTTCTGGACAGCTTCTTCTCCTCTCGTTGGAGCATCGTTTGGACGACGGTTAGAGCTCCGGCAGCGGATAACTTACCGGGGATTCGATCTCCGGTAATCCTCTGAGGTGGAGGACGAAGGATTCGTCAATTGGTTGACGAATACCTCTCCGGAGAAGCGAGTTTTGAGAACTCGTATTAGGATCCGAATTTGGATTCGGATCGTGATCATCTCTCGATCACGTCGTCTTCAACACGAGGCTAGTAACCCGTACGAAGACGAAGCTCGTGGCTTTGCGAAGTCATCCCGAGGAACTCGGCGTGGATACAGATAGAGACGATTCTAGCGAGGATCGTTCCGGTTGATGCCATTCCCGCTACATGTCATACGAAAGGTATAACGTAGATAAATTTCCTTTTATTGCAAATTTTAATTTACGGTTATGTCTACACTTGTTGTAATATGCATGCGTGTGTTGTGTGTATTGTAATAAATGTAGATTTATTATTTTTATTGCTTCCGCTGTGTTCATGTTTACGGAACATGATGGAACATACACACGCCGCGGTGCCGGAAACCCAACACATAACCAACTAAAATTCTTCGAAAAGATTGAGCCTCGGGGAGTCTCTTTTCAAAAACATAACCAACTAAAATTCTTTGAAAAGATTGAGCCTCGGGGAGCCTCTTTTCAAAAATAACCAGTTAGACTAGGAAATAATCTTAGGTGAGTCAAGTCATCATTTTCTTGAAAATGGCTTTGTCTAAGGAAGTGGTCGATGATCCGATAAAAGAAGGCCCCTGTGCCTCGCCACGACCTGGAAGCCATGATCTTGAAAAGGTAAACTTGACAAGCCTAGGGTCAAATCCAAATCTAACATAAAATTACTTGAACCTAAATGCACTTAATCAACTTAATTGGAAGTCATCTCACAAAAAACACATAAGTATAACATGCTTGATCATATAGACACAGGTGAGATGACCTAGGTTTAACAACTCACAACCAATTTTTTAAAAATCTAACATCCAATCCAACCACCTTGTGTGTAGGATCAATGGATGTTGGATGGCGTTCTCTCACATGACCGGGGATCAACTCAAATTCACAAAGCTTCGATTCAAACGACAAGGATCGGTAGCCTTTGGGAATAACGACAAGCTCAAAATCATCGGATCAGGTGATATCGAGCTTAACTCAAATTTTGTTATCAAAAATGTATTACTTGTAGAGAATTTTGAATATAACCTGCTTAGCGTAAGTCAATTATGTGACAATAACTATAAGGTCGTATTTTTAGAAAATGAATGTGTAATTAAAACAGCTAAAACAATACTCAAAGGAACTAGGACAAATAACATTTATACAATTAACTTAATCAAATCCTCAGCCAAATGTCTTATGACACAGGAAGAGGAATCATGGTTGTAACCGATGACTCACTGCACTCCAAGACTCGTCCATAAGATGAGTCAGAGTGGCTTAGTCAGAGGCTTACCCAACCTCAACAATTTGGTTAATAAAATCTGTAATGCTTGTCAACAAGGAAAACAACCTAGGACACAACACAAGTTAACTAACCAAGAACGAACCTCAAGTGTACTTGAGCTCCTGCATATGGATCTATTCGATTCACATGGAGCCAAGTCACTCAATAGAAGCCAATATTGCTTAGTCATAATTGACGACTACTCCAGGTTTACCTGGGTTAGGTTCATCAAACATAAAAATGATACCCTAGATCAATTAATCAATCTATTCAAATTAATCGAGAATCAAAAAAACCTTAAGGTTAAAAGACTTAGAAGCGATCATGGTGGTGAATTCGAAAATCAAAGGTTCACCGACTTTTATAACCTAAACGGATACCACCATGAATTCTCTTGCCCTAGGACTCCTCAACAAAATGGCCTAGTGGAGTAGAAAAACCAAACTCTACAAGAAGCCACTAGGACCATGTTGAACGAATACGACCTACCGGATAGGTTTTGGGCAGAATCCGTTAGCACGGCTTGCTATGTCCAGAATAGGATCCTTATGGTAAAGAGGCACCTTAAGACCTCCTACGAGATTTATCACAATAAAGTACCCAACATCAAGTACTTTAGGGTATTTTGATGTAAAGTACATATCTTAAACACTAAGAACCATCTAGGGAAATTCAAATCCAAAACCTCTACCGGAATCTTCTTAGGATACTCAACCACGAGTAGGGCCTATAGGGTATATAACCACGATACCCTTAAAGTCGAAGAGACTATTAATGTAGTGTTCGATGAAGTACCCGAACCTACAAAACCCTTAATGACCCCAAGTGTTGAGCCCACTGATACCAAACTCGTCTCCGACCCTGAGATCGAGTCTAATCCACATCAACCAACTTCTCTTGTCGACCAAGTGACAAGTGATCCGAGTCAAACTAGTGTTCAACCAAGTCACCCCATTGATCAAGCATTAGGTGACACAAACCCAACCCAATCTAGGATTCAGACTAACCACCCTATCGATCAAGTGATAGGAGATCCTAATCTAGGAGTTCGAACTAGAGCATCCTATAGGAACCTTAGTCAAATTTCCTTAATTTCAAAGATAGAACCCAAATCAGTTGAACAAGCTCTTCTTGATCCCGATTGGATTATTGCAATGCAAGAAGAGCTAGCTCAATTTACTAGGAATGAAGTGTGGGAATTAGTACCACCACCTAAAGACAAAACGATAATTGGAACAAGGTGGGTGTTTCGAAATAAGCTTGATGATAAAGGTGAAGTAGTTAGAAACAAGGCTAGGTTACTCGCCAAAGGGTTTAGTCAAGTTGAAGGCTTAGATTACGACGAAACCTATGCCCCAGTAGCTAGACTCGAATCCATTCGAATGTTGCTAGCTTATGCCGCACATCGAGGATTTAAGCTATTTCAAATGGATGTTAAGTCGGCATTCCTAAATGGATACATTAAAGAAGAAGTTTATGTTAGCCAACCCCCCGGATTCGAAAATCTAGATAAACCCGATCATGTTCTAAAACTTAAGAAAGCTCTCTATTGACTTAAACAAGCTCCTCAAGCTTGGTACGAGAGACTTTCAATCCATCTTAAGTCAAAAGGGTTTAACCAAGGCTTAGTTGACCCAACTCTCTTCGTAAAAACCTTAGGTAAAGAAATATTCATAGCTCAAATTTACGTAGACGATATAATTTTTGGAACCTCTAACTCAGCCTTACTAAACGAGTTCGTTTCGCTCATGGAAAGTGAGTTCGAAATGAATTTGGTAGGCGAGTTAAGTTTCTTTTTAGGTCTACAAATTAAACAAACTAAGGATGGTATATACCTATATCAACAAAAATACACTAAGGAGTTAATTAAAAGATTTGGAATGCAAGACACTAAGGTAATAAACACCCCAATGGCGATAAATGTTAACATAGGGGAAGACCTAGAAAGTAAGTCCATTGACTTAAAGTACTATAGGAGCGCAATTGGAAGTCTCCTATACTTAACTACGAGTCGACCCGACATCCTATTCGCAGTAAGTATGTGCGCCAGGTTTCAAACCTATGCTAAGAAGTCTCACCTAACCCTAGTTAAGCGTATCCTTAGATATCTAAAGGGTACACTTAATGTCGGTATTTGGTATCCTAGATCTACTGAGTTCGAACTAGCCGGCTACTCCGATTCGGACTATGCCGGTAGTAAGCTCGATAGAAAGAGCACGAGTGGTTGTTGTCAACTTCTCGGACACTCAAGTGACTTCGGAGCTGAAGGCTAGCGACACCCGGAGGAAGCCGCGGTGGTCGGGCGACACTCAAGTGACTTCGGAGGGAGCCGAAGGAATTGAGTGGAAGGCCGGAAGCAAAAGCAACACGTAAGTATCGAGGTAAGCTCGTGTGTACGAGTGTAAGTAAGGTCATATCCTCGTTACAGGGAAAGACTTAAGCGTAGATCCGACCCAAGGCATCTCATAGGTGGTCTAGGTCGAGATCGGACGGTCGACGCCCGTCAAAATAATGTTTTCTTTAAGCTAACATTGCCTTGCAAGATCACGATCGCTGCCAACTGAAGGACTCGATCCATCACGGTGACTACGCGGCTAGCACTCGGTCGATCTTGCCACTGATGATCGTAATGGCCATCGGTCATTCTTGGTCAAAGGATCAGCCTCGAGGAGTCAAGGTTTATCACCAAATTTCAAGGGGAGTGGTGCTCAAATATGATTGGCTAGGGTTCCTCTCGAAAAGGGGCTCAAAGGCTATAAAAGGAGGTCCTAACCTAGGGTTTTTACAAGAATTCTAAGTGCTCAAAAGCTTCCGCAACGCTGCGACTCTCCGACGACTCTACGATAACGAAGTGCTGCCAACAACCCTAGCTTAAGGTCTTTCTTTTTAGTTGTTGGTATAATCCTTGTTATTGTTTTCAATATTGCAACTCCTTTACTCGAGGTTTTTCTATCGTTGCATTTTACTTTAATAGAAGAGAGGGTTTGTCTCTCTATCATTTTGCTTCGAAGTTTTTTTGTAATCGTCAAACTCCTACCTCCAACGAGGAGGAGTGTTTTAGTGAATTGCCCTCCGTACACGGTTTAGGACCATTAGGGCCTTGGAGTAGTAGCCGAAGGCTACGAACCAAGTAAAAAAACAAACTTGTCTCTTTTTGTTTCATTTACATTTCCGCTGCGTATATTTGTCTTGAAACGAATTCGAAAGAAAAAGGCTTTTCGCTATTCACCCCCCCCTCTAGCGAACCGCATCGATCCAACAGTTCGGAACCATAGGGTTCCTACTCCACGGGGCGAGCTCAACGAGCTCTAGTGATGACAACACTACTAATAAAACTCCTTGACAACAAGTCGGAGGTGGAGAAACCTCGTACAAGGATTACAACAGTAATACAATGAATTACAATAAAAAAAACTAAGCAATACACAAAACAAGTAAAGAACACTTTACACAAAAACCTTGGATTGCTTGCTTGCTGCTTGCTTTGGATTGGCCTTAAAGGACTGGATGTTGGGTTTCCGGCACTGCGGCGAGTGTGTGTTCGAACATGTTTCATAAACATGTGTGCAGCGGAAGATATAAAAGGCAATAAATCTAATTTATTACAACACACACACCACACGCATACATAGTACAACATGTGTAGACATAATCGCAATTTCAAATTTTGCAATAAAAGAAAATTACTCTAGGTATACCGGACGTATCACGTGCAGCGAGAAAGGCATCAACCGGAGCAACTCTCGCTAGAATTTCCTCTATCCGTATCCACGCCGAGTATCGTCGGGATAGCTTCACAAAGCTACAAGCCTCGTCTTCGCAAGAGTCACTAGCCTCGTGACGAAGACGATGTGATCGAGAGAGGATCACAATCTGAATCATATATCGGATTCAAAAATGAGTCCCCAAAACTCGCTTCTCCGGAGAGGTATTCATCAACCGATTGACGAATCCTTCGTCCTCCACCTATGGGGATTATCGGAGATCGAATCCCCGGCAAGGTAGCCGCTGTCGGAGCTCCAAACGTCATCCAAACGATGCTCCGACACGAAGGGAGGAAGCTGTCCGAAAATCTAGACAGCTTAGTGGAGGGGTTGCGCCGGCCCAAAGAGGATGGCCGGCTGCACCTTCGTCACCTAAGCCAAGGGAATTCACTGGAGGGTCACCGGCAGGAGCTTGGACGCCAGCAGCAAAGTGGACGGTGGTACAAGGCTGGCGGCGTGGAGGATTGGGCGGCGGCAAGGAGAAGAGAGGGAGAGGGGTTGGGCGGCTAGGTTTTCCAACACATGAGTTATACACGAAAAACCCTTAAGCCATGTTTTTATAGAGAACACATTCTCCTAACGGTTATTCGTTCATAACCAAAACCCATTAACGCGCTCCAATAACTTAAGTTAAAATAAACCAAACCACATTGGTCTATTTTAAGTTAAAACGAACTGAACCAACTTTGGTTCATTCGTTTAAAACAAACCAAACCCCTTTGCTTTATTCTTCACCATTGGATTAGAACCAAACTAATTTGGTTCATCCATCATGTCTTCATAAGACACAACCCATCCACGCTTCCATTGTGACTGAAACGATTTCATACTCGATCCTTGTTTGGTCCAACCAAACCTAGTTTCTCTCGGTCTGAGAATCTCATTCTCAAGCTCGTTTTAAATCCTTCGGATTATGCTCGTTGTGTGTGTGACCAAATAGGTTCTAGGTTTATGTTGTCCATCTATAATTAACCATTAATTATAGAACGATCATGAGTGACACCTAGTAGTACATCATGATCCCCAATTAACCGAAAAGATCAATGGTTGATTCAGAACTATTTCTGAAACCCTACAACAACTACAATGAATCGTGCCCCGTTCCCTTCACGCATCTTATACCCACATGGTTCAGGACATGGTCAATAGTGTTAGTCTCCATTAGGTTGACTACGTTGTTGGTGCAATCGGCCCAGGTCACGATTGACCAGACTCGAGTTTGACTCGAGTGATGTTTTGATGTTTGACAAAGGGATTTGACAAAATGGATTGACATTGATGTTGGACATTGATGTCGGTTAATATGTTGGGGAGATTGTCTATACAATCGACCCAGGTTATAATTGACTTTAATGGTTGACTAGGGTTGACCATGTGATTATGGGAAAGTCCAAGCATGGGTCTTGGCAAATGGAAAGTCCAACATGGGTTGGCAAAGGAAAAGTCCAACATGGGTTGGCAAGGAAAAGTCCAAGCATGGGTCTTGGCAATGTAAAAGTCCAAGCATGGGTCTTGGCAATGTAAAGTCCAACATTGGTTGGCAAGGAAAGTCCAAGCATGGTCTTGGCATGAAAAGTCCAACATGGGTTGGCAAGGGAAAGTCCAAGCCGGAGTCTTGGCATTTGAGAAGTCCAAGGGTTTGATATTGGCAGCGTAAAGTCCAAGCGGGAGTCTTGGCAGCATAAGTCCAATGGTTGGCGGCGTAAAGTCCAAGCGGAGTCTTGGCGGCGTAAGTCCAATGTGCCTTGGCGGTGTAGACACCGTTAGCATGACATAGCCGATGGAAGCACCTGGAAGCTAGCGCGATGGATGAACAAGTCATGGATGACTTGGAGGGATCCGAGAGGCGTGAGGCTGATGGAGGTGGCTAGAAGGCTTAGGTCTAGGCTAAGGGTGGTCTAGCAAGTATGGGGGCACCATACTTGGGTTAAAACTCATTCTGAGGTGACCGCATTATGGCCGGTTCGACTGCCGTGAGTCGACTTGAGTTCGACCGTTAGAGCCGGATTGCTGCACCGATCGCTTCATGGAGCAATGATCGATGGATCGGCCGCAATGACCAAGGGATGGCTGATCGCCGATGAGTGTCGAACGTGACGCTCGTGAGCCGATCAAGGCCGACCGACGATGGGCGCGCCGATCGCGCAATGTTGGCGCCATCGACGCTAAGAGATCCGCTGGAGTTTTTCCAACGGATCGATCCGCTGTCTCACGACAACAATGGCATCCGACCGGGTGACTTATGGCGGCAATGATCGATAGGCGGAAATCCACCGACGCAGTTATAAAGGCAGCTCGGAATGAGGGTTTTAGCAAGCGATTTTTCTTGCTTTTTGAGGCGATTTGCAAATCGTGTGGTCTTCAACCACGATTCAAGTCAACAAGCAAGCGATCTAAAGAGTTTTTGTAATGTGTTCTTTACTTCTCTTGTTGTATTTCCTATTATATTTGCTTGTTGTATTTAGATTATTGTTGTAATCTTATTGTAAGAGGTTTCTCCACCTCCGACTTGTGTCGAGAAGGAGTTATTTGATAGTGGTGTGTGTTTGGCATCGCTAGGGCTCGCTTGAGCCCGATCCGCGTGGAGTAGGAACCGCTACGGTTCAACCACGCTATATCATCGTGTTCGTGTGTGATTGTATTTCGTATTGCTTTTATTATTATTATTTGCGCTAAGATTGTAGACAAACGCGAACGATTTCCATCTACGACGGTCACACGCTTATTCACCCCCTCTAGCGCGCTCTATTCCCCAACAAGTGGTATCAGAGCTGGTGGCTCTTCAACGGATTAACAACCGGAGCAAGACGCTAGAGGGTAAAGATGGAAGTCCAAGATCAATTAGGATGGGACATCAACACACCGTCCCTTTATTCATTCTATGGATTTAGAAGGTTTCAATTCTTGGAAGGCGAGAATTGAAGAGTTTTTGATGATGAGAGACCTTGAGGAATGGTCCGCCTTGATGGAAGGATTTGAGTATCCTAAGGGACCAAAGGGAGGGTTTCTCAAGAAGAAGAAATGGAGTGAGGAGCAACTCCGGCAATTCGAGAAAAATAATAAGGTAATCAAATTTATATTTGATTTAGTACCTAATGACATCTTGTGTAGCCTAGGTGACTATGTGGATTGTAAAGACGCCAAAGAGGTATGGAACATTTTGGCAAAATTTCATGAAGAACCTCATTCAATCCAAGAAGACAAGGAGGATGAAGAAGAGAGATCATCCTCAAGTGAAAGTGAGGAATCGGAAGAAAGTGAGGAGTCAACTTCCGGATCGGAAGAGAAAATAGAAGAGGTGGGAGAAGCATCCACCTCCGTGATTGAGGGGGAGAGACCATCTACACCGGGGCAACCTCAAGAAGTGCCTTCAACATCCGGTCAAGATGAGGAAGTTCAAAATTCAACTCCGGCACCTACCACGGACCTAGGTAACTCGAACATTTCAAATAATAATAAAATTCATATTATATGCTTTGAGTGTAGGGAGCAAGGACACTACAAGAGTAAGTGTCCTAAATGGGTTAAGAAGGCTCCACCGGCACCAAAAGTCAAGGATGCCGGTTCCCCAACACCTAAAGGCAAGGAGCACATCATATGCTTCAAGTGCAATTCGAAGGGGCATTATCGGAGTCAATGCCCTAGGGGGAAGAAGAAGGGGCAAGAAGGAGCATCATATGTAGGGGGAGCCTCCAAGGCAAACCCTAAGGTATTTTTCAATAATGCACCTTCTAGATTTAATAGGCAAAAGCATGCTAGAAATAATTTTAATTCCCTTGCAATTTATGAAAAGCATGCTAATAGGAATGAATATTGCTTAGGAGCTAAAAATATTCACTTAGATAATAGGAAGAAATTTGGGACTCATGTCCCGAAAAATAATTCATCTAAGGATAAACCTAGGTCAAATAACACTAGACCAATTTTACCTAGGGAGACCATTAGAAAGGTGCAAGAGCACCTAGGTATTAACCCTAAATGGACTAGGCATATGTCTAGAAAGTCCCATGCCCATGGTCTAAATCAAAATTCTAAAATCGGGCAATTAGAATTAGAGAACCAAGCCTTGAGGTCAAGGCTTGAGAAATTGGAGAAGACCCTTAAAATTATACAAAATCAATTTAAAGGGTCAAATGATCAAAAGTCAAGGTCCAAAAGTCAAAGTCAACACCAAGGACCTAAGAGTCAAAAGTCAACCAAGGGCAAGCAAGGTTTGGGTCACAAACCTAAGCCTAAGGTAGCTTATCATAGTGTTCCATTAGATTATGGAACACTAACTAGGTCTAGGAAGACCAAGGTCAATAGGGAAGTCATCCCTAGAGTTGACCAAAGGGTGTGTCTAGTGGCTAGGGTTTCTAGGAAACCTAGGGTGGCCACTAAGAAGGTTGCAAGGGGAGTTACCCCTAGAGTCAACCTAGGTAAGACCCAAATGACCAAGGCGAACAAGCCTAGGAGGGTCATTAGGAAGGTATCTAGGGAGGTTATCCCTAAGGAATACCTAATTAACCCTAGGAGCTCAAATCGGTTTTGGGTTCCTAAGAGCGTGATTGATTCACGCTAGATGGGTTTAGGGTGTGCCAACCTTGATTGGATGGGTAGTTAACTCAACCATGGCAAAGGTGGCATTTTAGGTCATTTTCAAGGTTATGGCTACCTTGGGAATGTGGTTTGATTTGAATCCTAAAGGTTTTAGGATGTGCCAGTATTAATTATGAGTATTGATAAAATGATCGAATTGGCACAATTTAGGATTAGAGGTTTTTTAGTGTGTCATTTTGGGTTTTTGGCACACTAGGGAGATTAGTGATAATATGGCAAAATATATTTAATTATATCAAATGGCAATTAATATTAAAATTTAGGTATTATTATACCTATATATTTTATATGCCATGATTTGTTTGTCATATGCCATGACATGACATCATGTTTACTTTTATCATTTAAATGTCATGATCATGCTTAGAATTAAGTTTTAAATGTCATGTGTTTTTAGATTTTATCATATGCCATGACATCATGATCATTGGCCATGATTTATTTTGCTATCATTATGCCATGATCATTTTTATGCATCTAATTTGATTAAAATTGATTTAAGGACTATGGCATGACTTGGAGTCCCATTTATAAGGGAATCAAATAGAGTTGCCTTAGAAAAATGCATGAAACCCTAGTTTAGGGAGAACAAAACCCACATCTCACATCCAATTGACATGTATGTGTATTTATACACCCTAGATACATGTGAGATGCTAGGATATGAGTTGAGTTCAAGGTGCATAGTTTTTGCATCTAGTTGAACCAAAACTCATCTAATTTTATTGGTGGATCATTGGGAAAGCTTGTATACAAGTCATGTACTTAGAGCCCAAGGAATATGATCCAAAATAAGGTTTTGAAATCATTTTAAAATCAATTTAGAAAACCTTGGTGAAGTCTATCTTTTGATAGCAATCACCATTGATGAAGTTGATACAAAATAGGGCCAAAACATTGAAAATTTCAATGGTTTTGAGTTTTGTATCAAACTCACTATTTTATGGGTAAAATATTTTTCAAACATTTTTCACCCATTGTTTTGGTCATAAGTATTATACGTATCAAATTTCGTGATTTTTCGATATACGTATAATTAGTTATGATTTACAATTGGATTACGATAGTTGAATTTGGAAAATTCAGCTACGATCGCCATTGGTGGAGTCGATCGATGTATGTGGCAATCGATCGACATCGTCGAGTCATTGTCAGGTCTGATTTCGGGTTAACAAGGTTGTTTAGCCCATTTTCAGCCATGGTAAAGGTCTCTAACCACTCCTAACCCTAGGATATGCTTTGGGAAGCATTATGAAGGGTGAAAATTCATTGGATATGGATTTGGAGAGGTGTTAGGTCAAAGTATCAATTTGAGGTGGTGGAAAGTTCAATGTTGAATTTCCAACCTTAATTTTGATGGTTTAGAGTTCCTATTGGCTTAGGGACTCCCCAAGGACATTGTTGGTGCAATGGTCAAGGGGGAGCAAGCCTTTAGGGGGAGGTATCCATCTTGGAATGATGGATGTGTTTTTCTCCTTGAAAAGGAGAAGTTATTGGGAAAGTATCATCAATTGGGAAAATTGATGATTTTTTATACCCAATTTGGAAATTGGGAGAGTGAATAGGATTGTCTCTCTTGAGTGATATGGGACTTATCACTAGGAAGATGGTAGACATCCTAGATATTTTTAAATCAAGGGGGAGATTGTAAGATCTCATTGGGACATGAGACATTGACCTCCTTGGAGAGATAACCTTTTTGATGTTAGTCAAAAAGGGGGAGAATGTTTGGGAGAACATTTGGTTTACATTTTCACTTGAATGTTTGGGGGAGAACATTTGGTGAGTATTTACCAATTTGGGATAATTGGTAAGGGATTTGAGTTAGTGTTCTAACTCATGATTTGATTTGGTTTTTGTCAAACATCAAAAAGGGGGAGATTGTTGGTGCAATCGGCCCAGGTCACGATTGACCAGACTCGAGTTTGACTCGAGTGATGTTTTGATGTTTGACAAAGGGATTTGACAAAATGGATTGACATTGATGTTGGACATTGATGTCGGTTAATATGTTGGGGAGATTGTTTATACAATCGACCCAGGTTATAATTGACTTTAATGGTTAACTAGGGTTGACCATGTGATTATGGGAAAGTCCAAGCATGGGTCTTGGCAAATGGAAAGTCCAACATGGGTTGGCAAAGGAAAAGTCCAACATGGGTTGGCAAGGAAAAGTCCAAGCATGGGTCTTGGCAATGTAAAAGTCCAAGCATGGGTCTTGGCAATGTAAAGTCCAACATTGGTTGGCAAGGAAAGTCCAAGCATGGTCTTGGCATGAAAAGTCCAACATGGGTTGGCAAGGGAAAGTCCAAGCTTGAGTCTTGGCATTTGAGAAGTCCAAGGGTTTGATATTGGCAGCGTAAAGTCCAAGCGGGAGTCTTGGCAGCATAAGTCCAATGGTTGGCGGCGTAAAGTCCAAGCGGAGTCTTGGCGGCGTAAGTCCAATGTGCCTTGGCGGTGTAGACACCGTTAGCATGACATAGCCGATGGAAGCACCTGGAAGCTAGCGCGATGGATGAACAAGTCATGGATGACTTGGAGGGATCCGAGAGGCGTGAGGCTGATGGAGGTGGCTAGAAGGCTTAGGTCTAGGCTAAGGGTGGTCTAGCAAGTATGGGGGCACCATACTTGGGTTAAAACATCGATGGCTCGGGCAATGATCGCCAAGGGGATGGCAGAATCGAGTGTCGAGCATAACGCTCGTAGCCGATTGGGCCGATCGATTACGGCGGCCAATGATCGCCAATGTTGGCAGTCGACTGCCAAGAGATCCGTTGGAGTTTTTCCAGCGTGGATCGATCCGTTGTCTCACGACAATAGTGGCATCAGTCGACTGGTGACTTATGGCAGTCGACTGATAGGCGGAAATCCAGCCCGACGCAGGTTATAAAGGCAGCTCGGAATGAGGGTTTTAGAAGCGATTTTTCTTGGACGTTTTTGAGGCGATTTGCTGCTGCAAATCAGGGTCTTCAACCACGATTCAAGCGATCAACAAGCAAGCGATCTAAAGAGTTTTTGTAAAGTGTTCTTTACTTCTCTTGTTGTATTTCCTATTATATTTGCTTGTTGTATTTAGATTATTGTTGTAATCTTATTGTAAGAGGTTTCTCCACCTCCGACTTGTGTCGAGAAGGAGTTATTTGATAGTGATGTGTGTTTGGCATCGCTAGGGCTCGTTTGAGCCCGATCCGTGGAGTAGGAACCGTTACGGTTCCGAACCACGTTATATCATCGTGTTCGTGTGTGATTGTATTTCGTGTATTTCTTTTATTATTATTATTCCGCTGCGCTAACACGAATTGTAGACAAGCACGCGAACGATTTCCATCTACGTACGGGTCACACGCTATTCACCCCCCCCCCTCTAGCGGGCGTCTATTCCCCAACATACGTCACACCTAACCCAAGTATCATTTCCTCGTCCTACGGATTCTAGTTACTACACATGTATCCAAGAGTACCTTACTCTAAACATATAATGTTTTAGCCAAAGATTTTAGTAACAATCCGACGAGAGACCATGGGTATACATCTCCTCGCAAGGAGTGGTGAATCCTTTATAGGCTATACAAATACCTTCGATCACTTCGACTTATGCCCAATCATCCCGGGTCCACATCTCCTCAGAGATGCTTGCTTAAGATGCCAAAGCATAAGTCTTCATGACCAAGATGACTTGAATACATCAAGTCAAAGGAACATTGCACTTAAGCTGCAGTAAGAACTTCATTGGCATATCTATATATGCAGAGAATCATATGAAGTTTTATAGCTAGTCACTCCAATGAACTAGTTACCATAACTATCATCCATGATTAACTTCGGACATCACAATATCTCCATCCAGTGAGAATCAGCTGCTTGGATACACCAAGGAGTATACCTCGTGCTAGTCTCGACAGAATTGATGGTGTCCAAATCCATCAATTCATCGACTAGGGATAATTCTGATACATCACAATTACACATGTAGAGATACTCACTAGTTGTGATCCAATCACAAATTCTCTCATGCTGTGAATCGTATGTGGACATTCAGTAAATGAGTTTAAGATCCAATCAAATACATGAAAACATGTATACTCAAATAGTGAATCTTCATTTATCATATAAATGGTTCAAACATAAGGCGATTGCCTTAGGACATCTCTCATATATTACTAACAAACTCCCACTTGGCCTAATGCCAATCGCTACGGTATCCAATACCATAAGCTGTAGCATGACCCTCAAACTTACTTTGAGGTAATGCCTTAGTTAAAGGATCCGCTAAGTTCCTTTCAGTGGGAATCTTCTCGATTTGTATTTCCTTCCTACTTACGATCTCTCTGATCAACTGATAGCGGCGAAGCACATGTTTGAATCATTGATGAGACCTTGGCTCTTTCGCCTGTGCAATTGCTCCATTGTTGTCGCAGTAAACCGATATTGCTTCAACAATGGCTGGAACCACACCGAGTTCATAAATGAACTTCTTGATCCAAACCGCTTCCTTTGCTGCTTCCAAAGCTGCAATGTATTTTGCCTTAGTGGCAGAATCCGCTATAGTGTCAAGCTTGGAACCTTTCCAACTTATTGCGCCTCTATTCAAGGTGAACACGTACCCAGACTAAGACCTGGAATCATCCTTGTCTGTCTGAAAGCTGGCATCCGTATACCCGTATATCACCATATCTCCTTCTCCATATATTAGGAACACATCCTTAGTTCTTCTTAAGTACTTAAGAATCGTCTTAACAGCCACCCAATGATCCATTCCTGGATCAGACTAGTATCTGCTCGTGACACTCAGAGCATACGATACATCGGACCTTGTACATAACATAGCATACATGATAGATCCTATTGCGGATGCATAGGGAATCTTATTCATGCAAATCCTCTCATCTTCTGTGCGCAGACACATAGACTTCGAAAGGTGTATCCCATGCCTGATGGGTAGGAAACCTTTCTTGGATTCCGACATGCTAAACCTCTTTAGCACTCGGTCTATATATGTAGACTGCGAAAGACCAAGCAACCATTTCGATCTATCCCTATAGATCTTAATCCCAAGGATGTAGGTTGCTTCTCCCAAGTCTTTCATGGAGAATGTCTTGGACAACCAAATTTTAACTGACTATAAGATAGAAAAATTGTTTCCTATAAGTAATATGTCATTGATATACAATACTAGGAACATGACTGCACTCCCACTAACCTTCTTGTACACACAAGGTTCGTCCGGATTTTGTGAGAAATCAAACTTTTTGATTGTCTCATCAAAACGGATATTTCAGCTCCTGGATGCTTGCTTTAGTCCATATATAGACCGTCGTAATTTGCATACCTTGGTTTTATCAACCGATGTGAAACCCTCAGGCTATATCATATACACGTCCTCGAGTAGGTTTCCATTAAGGAAAGCTATTTTCACATTCATCTGCCATATCTCATAATCATAATGAGCCGCTATGGCCAGGAGCATCCGATTGGATTTAAGCATGGCTATAGGTGAAAAGGTCTCATCATAATCAACACCTTGCTTTTGACGATACCCTTTCACCACCAATCTAGCCTTATAGGTAATCACATTACCATTCATGTCGGTTTTCTTCTTGAAAAACCCACTTGCACCCTATAGGCTTTATGCCTTCAGGTGGGTCAACCAAGTTCCAAACTTGATTTTCATACATGGAATCCATTTCCGACTTCATGACATTAAGCCACTTATCCCTTTCTGAACTTTTCAGAACTTCTTCATAACTAGTAGGCTCCTCATCATCAATGAGTAACACGTCATTTGATTCACTTACGAGAAATCTATATCTCTTAGGAATATTGCGTGTTTTACCAGATCTACGAAGATGTGGTGTCTCAATAGGTCCAGCTGATGGCTCATCACTCTGAATTATTGGTTGTGGTGCTTCACCAAGTATCTCATCAATGTTTATTTGAGTCTCTCGAGCCTTCTTAAGCTCAACGACACTCCCACTATTTTCTTGCAAGAGAAACTCTTTCTCTATAAACACAGCATGCCTTGAAACAAACACCTTTTGTTCCACAGGATGATAGAATTGGTAACCCTTTGTTTCCTTAGGGTATCCAATAAATAAACATATATCAGACTTAGAATCCAATTTGTCTGATACAGTCTGCTTCACATAAGCAGGACAACCCTATATCTTCAAGTAAGATACATGAGATTTCTTACTATTCCATATCTCATATGGGTAGTGGATACTACCTTAGTTGGCATTTTGTTTAGCAAGTAAACAGTTGTCTGAAGTGCATAGCCTCAAAAGAATTTGGGAAGATTCGCATGATTCATCATTGACCTGACCATGTCCAATAAGGTCTGGTTATACCTCTCAGATACACCATTATGTTGCGGTGTATATGGCGGAGTCCATTGAGACAATATACCATTGTCTCTTAGATAATCTAGAAACTCTTGACTCAAGTATTCACCATCTCGATACGATCGAAGTATTTTAATACTCTTATCATGTTGTTTCTCTACTTCATTTCTGAATTCTTTGAACCTTTCAAAGGCTTCAGACTTGTGTTTCATCAAGAACACATACCCAAACCGTGAGTGATCATTGGTGAAGGTAGTGAAGTAGTTATAGCTTCCTAGGGCTTGAGTTGACATAGGTCCACATACATCAGTATGTATTAGACCTAGCAACTCTTCCACCTGTTCACCTTTTCCAGTAAAAGGTAACTTAGTCATCTTGCCTTTTAAGCATGATTCGTATATATCGTATGAATCTAATTCAAACAATTCCTGAATTCCACATCGGTGTAATTCGGACATGCATTTCTTGCTTGCATGGCCAAGACGACAATGCCACATATAGGAGTCTAATTGATTATCCTTTCAAGCACGCTTGTTGCTCGCTTCGATATTGAAAATGTCACTGGATACATCCAACGTATAAATACCATTGCTTAAAGTTCCAGTCCCATAAAGAACGTCATTTAAAGTTATGTAACAATAATTATTACTAAAAGTTAAATGGTACCCATTTCTATTTAAACAAGAAATAGAAATGATGTTCTTTATCAACGAAGGAACATAAAAGCAATTGTCCAGTTCTAAGACAAGTTCTATAGGGAGTCTCAACAAATATGTTCCGATGGCGAGTGTAGCAACCTTTGCTCCATTCCCAACACGTAAATTTGACTCTCCCTTGACGAGTCTTCTTCTATTCCTTAGCCCATGTATGTCATTACATATATGTGAGCCACACCCAGTATCCAATACCCAAGTGTATGAGGAAATAGAATGACAATCAATAACGAAGATATCTGAAGAAGATGGGGCATCTGATGTCTTATTCTTCTTCACGGACTCAAGATAAATCTTGCAGTTTCTTCGCCTATGGCCCTCCTTGCCACAATGATGGCAAGTGCCCTTTTGAGATGGTTCTGCCTTTTTAGCCTTTTTCTTCTTCCCCTCCTGTTGTTCCTTTGACTTCCTCTTAGAACCTTTCTTCAAGGAATCAACTAACAACACCGTCCCCTACTCATGCTTCATAGAAGGCTCCATAGTCTTCAGCATATTAAGCAGTACCACAGATGAACCTTCTTGCATCTCAGAGGTGAAGAGGAGCTTGGAGACTTCGAACCTTTCGGATCTCACTAGCTCATCAAACAACTCATAAAGAAGAAAGACTATGGTATAAGCTTCCATATGCTCATGCTGCTTCTGCAGCTCGGGTACCATCACGACTAGCATGATGCAACTCACTTGCTCAGAATCACTCATATATTTCTGATGGGCCAACAATTGGCCCGGAGTTGCATCATCACTAGGATGGGCGGGAAGAGACTTTTCGAGGACATACACAAGCTTTTCCACCTTGAGAATGATTCTTAAGTTTCTAAGCCAGTCCAAGAAGTTCAACCAAGTCAATTTAATCGAATCCAAAATAGAGCGCAAATTCAAAGATGTCATGATCAATCGATTAACTTAGAAATACAAATCGAGCATATATGAGAAAGATGATTTAAAATGCATCAACATACATTTATAAATCCCATTCATTTTTCAAATTTTAAAAACCCCAAAATCACTTTGGGAGATCGTAGGTCCATCTCTGAATGGGCTGATATCCAACATAGATATGAATAACCTTGGAGAGAGTCCAACAAGCCATTCATAGCTACAATGGTAGGTATCATGTATACCGATTGCATATCACATATATGCAACTATCACAATGTGCTATCAACTAATTGAATGTTCACACATACATCGGGTTGTTAACTCATTAACAAGTATGCATCATATGCATATCACCCAACTTCACCTCCCTTCACATCAACCTTGGAGAGAGTCCAACAAGACGATGCTCCAGGTTAAAGCCAACCCATTAATCAAGGCATAGTTTTAATATGGTTAAAGCGCATTCAACCAATTAGCCCGGCTTGGAGAGAGTCTAACAACCAAAGCTAATGATTGACCTCTGACTCTTACTATATTAGTATTAAACTATTCCATGGTTTGAACATGTTCGGGTTTGAGCCAGGCTTGGAGAGAGTCCAACAACCCAAACAAGAAACAGAACTCTGGTTCTAACCATATTAATGGAAGGTGTAGGCTTTAATATCGTGTAAGGGTTTTTATGTCTCATCCTCTTTGCATGCAAATAACTATTATCTACCTAGCAAGGCATACATGGCATACATCTACATGTCACGACACGCATGGCATAATGATATGCATCTAATGCAATTACATGACATACAATTATGACATGTACAAAATTTCCTTATATGTCATAACTATTTATGGAAATAAAATATGTTTAAGATTTGATTTCCAAAATAAAATCATGATTAAATTAGGAAACAAATTTCCAAATCTAATCACATATTTTATTTATGGAAGATCTCTATTAAGGAAAGTCAAATTTAATTTAGGAAATAAATTTCCTAAATTGTCAAAACTATTTATGGACATAAAATATATTTTAGATTTGATTTCCCAAATCAAATCATGATTAAATTAGGAAATAAATTTCCAAATCTAATCAAATATTTTATTTATGGAAAGTGTTAATTTCCATAAATACTTCTAACTTTCCAAAAGTAGAAAATTTCCATAAATACTTCTAAACTTTCCAAAATTAGAAAATTTTCATAAATACTTCTAAATTTTACAAAAGTAGAAAATTTCCATAAATACAATTACGACTATCGCAAAATAATTTTACGACTATGTCGAAACACAACTTGGGCTCTGATACCACTGTTGGGTTTTCGGCACCGCGGCAAGTGTGTGTTCGAATATAATTCGTAAACATGTGCGCAGCGGAAGAAATAAAAGGCAATAAATCTAATTTATTACAACACACACACGACACACATGCATAGTACAATATGTGTAGACATAATCACAATTTTAAATTTTGCAATAAAAGGAAATTACTCTAGGTATACCTGACGTTTCACATGCAGGGGGAAAGGCATCAACCGGAGCAACTCTCGCTAGAATTGCCTCTATCCGTATCCACGTCGAGTATCATCGGGATAGCTTCACAAAGCTACAAGCCTCATCTTTGCAAGAGTCACTAGCCTCATGACAAAGACGATGTGATCGAGAGAGGATCACAATCCGAATCAAAATTCGGATTCAAAAATGAGTCCCTAAAACTCGCTTCTCCGGAGAGGTATTCGTCAACCGATTGACGAATCCTTCGTCCTCCACCTATGAGGATTACCGGAGATCGAATCCCCGGCAAGGTAGTCGCTGTCGGAGCTCCAAACATCGTCCAAACGACACTTCGACACGAAGGGAGGAAGCTGCCCAGAAATCTGGACAGCTTGGTGGAGGGGTTGCGCCGACCCAAAGAGATTGGTCGGGTGCACCTTGGTCACCTGAGCCAAGGGAAGTCGCCGGAGGGTCGCTGGCAGGAGCTTGGATGCCGCCAGCAAAGTGGACGGTGGCACAAGACTGGTGGCGTGGAGGCTTGGGCGGCGGCAAGGAGAAGAGAGGGAGAGGGGTTGGGCAGCTAGGTTTTCCAACACATGAGTTATACACGAAAAACACTTAAGCCATGTTTTTATAGAGAACACATTCTCCTAACGGTTATTGGTTCATAACCAAAACTTGTTAACCAGCTCCAATAACTAAAGTTAAAATAAACCAAACCACATTGATCTATTTTAAGTTAAAATGAACCGAACCAACTTTGGTTCATTCGTTTAAAACAAACCAAACCCCTTTGGTTTATTCTTCACCATTGGATTAGAACCAAACCAATTTGGTTCATCCATCATGTCTTCATAAGACACGGCCCATCCACGCTTCCATTGCGACTGAAACAATTTCATGCTCGATCCTTGTTTGGTCCAACCAAACTTAGTTTCTCTCCGTCTAAGAATCTCATTCTCAAGCTCGTTTTAAATCCTTCGGATTACGCTCGTTGTGCGTGTGACCAAATAGGTTCTCGGTTTATGTTGGTCGTCTATAATTAACCATTAATTATAGAACAATCATAAGTGGCACCTAGTAGTACATCATGATCCCCAATTAGCCGAAAGATCAATGGTTGATCCAGAACTATTTCTAAAACCCTTAAACAACTACAATGAATCGTGCCCCGTTCCCTTCACGCATCTTATACCCACTTGGTTCAGGACATGGTCTATAGTGTCAGTCCCCACTAGGTTGACTACGTCACACCTAGCCCAAGTATCATTTTCTCGTCCTACGGATTCTAGTTACTGCACATGTATCCAAGAGTACCTTACTCTAAACATGTAATGCTTTGGCTAAAGACTTTAGTAACAATCCGACGAGAGGCCATGGGTATACATCTCCTCGCAAGGAGTGGTGAATCCTTTATAGGCTATTCAAACACCTTCGATCACTTCGACTTATACCCAATCATCCTAGGTCCATCTCCTCAGAGATGCTTGCTTAAGATGTCAAAGCATAAGTCTTCATGACCAAGATGACTTGAATACCGCAAATCAAAGGAACATTGCACTTAAGCTGTAGTAAGAACTTCATTGGCATATCTATATATGCAGAGAACCATATAGAGTTTTACAGTTGGTCACTCCAATGAACTAGTTACCATAACTAGCATCCACGATTAACTCCGGACATCACAATGTCTCCAGCCAGTGAGAATCAGCTGCTTGGATACACCAAGGAGTATACCTCGTGCTAGTCTCGACAGAATTGATGGTTTCCAAATCCATCAATTCATCGACTAGGGATAATTCCGGTGCATAACAATTACACATGTAGAGATACTCACTAGTTGTGATCCAATCACAAATTCTCTCATGTAGTGAATTGTATCGTGGACATTCAGTAAATGAATTTAGGATCTAATCAAATACATGAAAACATATATACTCAAATAGTGAATCTTCATTTATCATATAAATGGTTCAAACATAAGGAGATTGCCTTAGGACATCTCTCATATATTACTAACACTGAAATGTAGAAGCAATTCCCCTCCAAAATCATCCCAAAAATCACTGTGGAAATCCTCCCCAAGCTCCTCCTTTTATGCTTGTCTCGGGATGATTCCGTGCCTAGCAGTCGACTGCCATAAGGCTTTAGTCGATTGCTCCTATAGCCGTTGTGAGACAATGACCTAATCCATGTTGGCATCCAGCTAATGGATACCTCGTAATCGATTGATCGATCTGCTCTTGCATCCTCAACAATAGTCGATTGTCCATGGCGATCATTGTAACTCATCAGTCGACTGCCCAATGCTGGTAGTCGACTGATATGGCATACGACACAATCAAATGCTAGTCGACTCTCACCAATCGACTGGGACACATCACCAGTCGATTGTTGTTGAGTAAAACCGCAAACACAAGTTGTTTGAGCATCCGATCGTCGGGTAAAACCTCAAACAACATGTTTGAGCATCCGACACTTGACCTCAGTCACTTGGCCAAGTTCACCTCATCCATGAAGTTTAACCCAAGACACCCTTAGCCTAGACCTAAGCCTTCTAGCCACCTCTACTAGCTTCACGCCTATCGGATATTATCATGCTCTCGGTGTCTACACCGCTAAGGTACATATGGACTTACACTCCCAAGACTACCACTTGGCCTTATGCCACCAAACCACCCCTTGGACTTCTCAAATGCCAAATACCCATAACTTGGACTTTCACCGCCAAGGCCATACACTTGGACTTAAGTGGCCAAGGCTACACACTTGGTATTCCCTTGCCAACTCCATGTTCGACTTCCAACGCCAAGACCCATGCTTGGACTTTCATCACCAAGGCTACACACTTGGCCTTACGTGGCCAAGGCTACACACTTGGTCTTCCCATGACAATCACATGTCATATGTTTTTTCTAACATCAAAATACTGCTCGAGTCAAACTCGAGTTTGGTTAATCGTGACCTAGGCCGATTACACCAACAATCTCTCTTTTTTTATGTTTGACAAGACCCCAAACACCTTTGAGTTAGGAGCCCTAACTCAAGTCTACCAATTATCCCCAATTGGCAATTCTCACCTTTGAGAATTCCAACTAACCCCAATTGGTAACTTCTTCCCCTTTTTGACATACATCAAAAAGGTCCTCCCTAAGGGTGTCAATGTCTCACATCCCAATGAGATCTTACAATCTCCTCCTTGGTCTAAAAACACATCCATCATCCCAAGATGGATAACCTCCCCCTAAAGGCTTGCTCCCCCTTGACCATTGCACCAACAATGGCCTTGGAGAGTCCATAAGCTAATAGGAACACTAAACAATCAAAATTAAGGGAAAGATTCAACATTGAACTTTCACCTCCCTTAATTCAATAGACACCCTAAACAATTCTCCTAATCTTTTTTCATGGATTTCCACCCTTCCAATGCTCTTCAAAGCATATCCTAGGATTATGAGCAGTTAGGGAACTTAAACATAGCTAAACATGGGCCTAACAAACCTTGTTTACCCGAAATCAACTTTGACAGTCGACTCTTACAGTCACCAGTCGACTACTATTAACGCCAGTCGACTTCCATCTATGGCAGTCGACTAATTTCTGCATTTTGTAGAAATTAGACTTCAGAATCAAAATTTGAAAATTCACAAGTAAAAATACGTATTTTGAAAAATCTTGAAAATTCATACTACATTACTTATAACAAATATTATGGGTGAAAAATATTGGAAAAATAAAATACCCATAAACTAGTGAGATCAATACAAAGTTTAAAACCATTGAAATTTTCAATGTTTGGCCATACTTTGTATCACCTCATTCAATGGTGATTGCTATCAAAAGATAGACTTCACCAAGATTTTTCAAAATGGTTTTAAAATGATTTTAAACCTTAATTTCATTCCTAACATCTCACTTGTATCTAAGTGTATGAAACACATACAAGTCAAGTGTTCTAATGAGATGTGAGTTTTGGTTATTTAGGGTCTCATGCATATGCTAGGCAACTCTATTTGATTCTCTTGTGTATGAGACTTCAAATCATGTCATAGTCCTTAACTCAATTTTATTTAATGCATGAATAATGATTATGGCATAAATGATAACAAGAATAAAAGCATTTGCCAATAATCATGATGTCATGGCAAGTGATATAAACTTAAGCATAACATGACATTTAGATAACCCTAAGTATTATCATGACATTTTATATGATAAAAATAAATGTGATATCATGACATGACAAGCAAATAAATCATGGCAAGTATAAAATACTAAGGTATAAAATACCTAAGTGTTAAGCCCAAATTGTCATTTCTATGAATTAAATCCATTTTGCCTTAATACCAACTATCCCCCTAGTGTGCTAAAAATAAAAAATGGCACACCATGACTTCTAGGACCTAATTGTACCAATTTAATCAATTTTTAACTTCTCAAAGCACATTGGCACATCCTAAAGTGTCAACTCTACCATGGTTAGGTTAACTACCCATCCACTTAGGGTTGACACACTCTAACCCATCTAGCGTGAATCGATTACGTCCTAGGTGTTAGTGTTAGCCCTTAGTGTCAATCATGAGATGATTGATTAGGGATCATATGTATCATATTTCATTAATAACAGACAAAGATTGATTATTATATTTACTTTATGCATGTACCGACTAAATAAATATAATAATACCCTTGAATAGTAGGTTCTAATCTACAGTTTATCAATTGAGAGAATTGATTATGAGAAGCTCTAGAGAACACTATACTTAAACATTCCTAGTCAAGTATTGTATTAATAGACAAAGAGATATATTGATACATTGAGACTAACATGTAGGTCAATGGATGACTTGATCTCACAAGTCATGGATATGTGATATCACATTGACACATGGGTATATATATTGGAGAATATATGTACTGAATTGACCCGCCATGAGAAAGTGTCATGGATCATTATATGAGTGTCATATACTTTCTCATGTGACTATTGGTATGAATAGTCCTTAGACCTGAAGTCACTACGGTTCCCTACATATAGAGTTATGTACTTTGGTATCGTCTAATGTCACTCGTAATAGTGTGCACTATAATGGCGATTACTGGATATGTAACGAATTATGCGGAGGGATGTGAGTGATATAGATGGGATCTATCCCTCCCATATGACAGGAGTGATATCTTTGGCCTCTTGATAGAGTATGAACACGAAATGCATGACCATGCTCAAATGAGTCAATATGAGATATTGAGCTCATTTGTTTGAGTGAGTCTACTTGGGGATCAAGAAACATAAAGATCGATAAGGGGATGACACGGTCTATGCCTCATTGATCGATCTAAGATATCAAGAATAGAAGGACACCGTCATACATGATAATAGTCACGGAAAGGTTGTCGGATCTCAACTTTCTTGTAACTTGGGTAGCAATGCTGTATTGTTAGATTCCGCTCATTGCTTATGCGTCTAAAAGAGTTTTAGATTCATTGCCAACATTACAAGAGCCTATTTGGTCACACACAAATGGCATTCTATTTTGGATATTGTTTCTTTTAGTTGACTAAAAGAACAATTGAGCAAATGACCAAGACTTGAGTTAGACTTGAGTTAGACTCAAGCTGGTTAAACTTGAGTTAGACTCAAGTTAAACCATGGAAGATAAATCATCATGCAGAAAATCCAAGGGTCATCAATCATCATGCGTGATTAATGTGATTAATCATGCATGGGAATACCAAGGGTCTTGGTATTCATGATGAGGAGATGAGAGGTTTAATGCATTGATGAAATGGAATACCAAGGGTCTTGGTATTCATGATGAAGATAAGAAGCCTCTTCATGGGATGAGAGGAAAGGTTTTTCGGTGAAAGGCTTGTGAGTTTGGGCGTGCAAGCCAAGAGCTCCTCTCCTTCTTCTCCTTCTTTCTTCCAAGTGTTCTTGGTGGTTTGCTAGGGTTTCTAGCACAACGTGACTCCAAAATTGCTTAGTGTCAGTGTGGATATCGTGGAGATATGGATATTCTTACTGTATTGAGATTCGGGAGCGGTTGGATTAGCGGGATTGCGAAGGGCTCGTATCGAAAGTATACTTCTTCTAGATAAGATCTAGAAACGTAGGATAATCTAAAACGATTTATACGTATTGCATGGATCTCTAGAGGGATCCGGTTTATATTTTGTTTCCGTTGCGGTTGTACAAAGTATTCGCCTGCGATATTGTGAATGTCACGATCCAAAATTTTTCCCTACACTAGGAACCCAATACCTATTGGAGATCATTGGGTTAACAAGGTATTCACTAGGGATAACTTCCCTAGATACCTTCCTAATGACCCTTTTTGTCTTTGAAGCCTTAGTCATTTGGGTCTTTCCTAGGTTAACCTTAGGGATTGCCTCCCTAGTAACCTTCTTAGTGGTCTTCCTAGGTTTTATAGAACCCTTGACCACTAGACACACACTATGGTTTATCTTAGGGATAACTTCCCTATTAACTTTGGTTTTTCTAGACCTAGATTTAGTTCCATAATCAAATGGAACATTGTGGTAGGACTTAGGTTTTTGACCCAAACTTTTCTTGCCCTTGGACGGTTCTTGTCTCCTGGGTCCTAATTTTTTACCATTAGACCCCTTAAATGAATTTGTCATTTTTACGGGGGTCTTTTCCAATTTTTTAAGCCTTGACCTCAAGGCTCGATTTTCTAATTCTAATTTTTCCAATTTTGATTTTTCATTAATATTTTGGGAAGGACTCTTCTTCTTAGGCATGTGCCTACCCTTTTTAGGGTTAATGCCTAAATTTTCTTCTATCCTCTTAATACTCTCCCTAGGTAAAATAGGTCTAGAATTGTTTGATCTAGATTTGTCCTTAGTTGTAAGTTCATAGGATTTAGCCCCTAAGCAAACATATCTATTCTGTTAGGGCAATCTCTTGCCATGATTAGGTTTTGATGTGTGTGGCAAAGGGTTTAAGTTAATTTGTTATGTTGATTTGATATGTGCGTTGAAGTCGTGCAGGACTTAGTAATTCGC
The DNA here is from genome assembly GCA_025175895.1 of Wurfbainia villosa. Taxonomy (NCBI): domain Eukaryota; kingdom Viridiplantae; phylum Streptophyta; class Magnoliopsida; order Zingiberales; family Zingiberaceae; genus Wurfbainia; species Wurfbainia villosa. Next base: position 58,129,056 of record CM046005.1, read on the forward strand.
ACATGGAGCCGTGGCGAGTTTCACATCTCATGACTCGGGCCTTGAGTCAGTGAAGGATAGCTTTGCAGAAGTCGTGCGCTTGGAGCATCCAAGGGACCGCCGGACGAGGAGCTTGGAGTGAAGCCGGAGGAAGTAGACTTCGAGGCAAGAGACGCGAAGGAGAATTGTAGAGTTGTGCGCCTGATGCTGCCGAGGGACGTGGCTGCGAACGAAGAGAACTTCGAAGGCGAGGGACTCCGAGAGATGAGAGTGAGCGAATGTAACCTGGGAAGGGGTAGCTCTTAGGTGAAACTTGGCCATTTGGCTAAGTGTCGGATGGGATTTCCCGACACCAGGCGACTACCATGTCATGGCGATCGCCCTCGAGTCGGGATCGATCGTCTAATGTGGCCGGATCAAGTTGATCCGACCGCAAGCAACGGCGATCGACTAATGGGCTTGATCGATCCGACCGCCAAGGGACGATTGATCGATGACACTGTGCACGGGCACAGAATGGAGTCGATCTCGCGGAGCACTCGACTGATTGACATCAGTCGACTGATGGGTGCCATCAGTCGACTGATGCCAATACCGTTGGAGATAATCCAACGTGGAAAGCGGCCGTTATTGGGCAACGGCTACAGGACCAGTCGACTGATCGAGGGCATCAGTCGACTGCTCCTGTGTCAACGGGAAGAAACCCTCTTCCTCTATAAAAAAGAAGGAAATGGGGCTTTGGGAGGCTAATGCTTATGCTCTAATACTCTCCCAAAGTTCCCTAAAGCTTTCCATCCTCTTACTTGAGCTTATTTCCATTATATTTGTAAGAGGAGTGTTTTTGTGTAAAGAGGTTACCTCCACCTAGCTTTGTGCAAAGGAGAGATCTAGTGGATAGATTGCGGAGTGATTCACCGTGGACAAATCGGACCGTGGATTAGCGGCGTAGCCGTGAACCATGTTTCATCTCGGTGTTTGCATTGTTTGTATTTCTCTTTGTTCAATTTGCTTGTCTTTATTAGTCTTCCACTTGCGCTAATCTTTTGTAGACGAGCAATTTACGACATCCATCGAACGAGGGCTATTCACCCCCCTCTAGCCGGTCGTCCCGATCCCCCAAACAAGTGGTATCAGAGCAAGGTTGCTTGTCACCGGACTTACCGCCACAACAAGCTCTACATCAAAATGGCCGGCTCAAACATTCATCCGCCGAAGTTCGAAGGGGAATTCGCTTGGTGGAAGAAGCAAATGGAGGTATTCTTCGAAACTGACTTTGAAATCCTTTTAATAATGGAAAACGGTTTCGAGTTGCCTAGGAACGAAGATGGGGAGCCATTGGAGAAATCAAGGTGGAGCAAGAGGCAAAGAGAAGAATACTTGGCAAATTCAAAGGCCAAGCATCATCTATACAATGTCCTCCCCCAACAAGAAGTCAACCGGATAGGAGAGTGTACTAGCGCCAAGGAAATGTGGGACAAATTAATAGAGATCCATGAAGGCACATCCGAGGCAAAGCTAGCAAGGAGAGATGTCCTTCGCTCCCAATTATCCAATATCAAACTCGAAAAGGGAGAGAAGGTAAAATCCCTACACTCTTTATTTAAGGAAATTCTAACCGGTTTGACAAGTGTAGGTGAAAAGCTCTCCAACTGGGATATGGTAATGAAGGTCATAGATGGCTTTCCCCGGTCCTCAAGATGGAGCTCCATGGTGGATTCATTTTACATCTCCAAGAACTTAGAAGTAAGTACCTTGGAGGAGTTTTTCTCAACAATAGAGCTCCACAAAACAAGGCTTGAATGAATACAAGAAGAGCCTAGAATCCAACCTTCAAGGGGAGTAGCATTGTTGGCAAACAAGGGGAAGAAGAAGATAGAGATTCCCTCCTCCTCCGATGACGAAGCTTCCTCCTCCTCCTCCTCCATGGATAGCACGGAAGAAGCCTATATGGTAAGTGTTAGTAATATATGAGAGATGTCCTAAGGCAATCGCCTTATGTATGAACCATTTATATGATAAATGAAGATTCACTATTTGAGTATACATGTTTAATGTATTTGATTGGATCTTAAACTCATTTATCAATGTCCACGATACGATTCACAGCATGAGAGAATTTGTGATTGGATCACAACTAGTGAGTATCTCTACATGTGTAATTGTGATGTATCGGAATTATCCCTAGTCGATGAATTGATGGATTTGGACACCATCAATTCTGTCGAGACTAGCACGAGGTATACTCCTTGGTGTATCCAAGCAGCTGATTCTCACTGGCTGGAGACATTGTGATGTCCGGAGTTAATCGTGGATGCTAGTTATGGTAACTAGTTCATTGGAGTGACCAGCCGTAAGACTTCATATGGTTCTCTGCATATATAGATATGTCAATGAAGTTCTTACTGTGGCTTAAGTGTGATGTTCCTTTGACTTGCGGTATTCAAGTCATCTTGATCATGGAGACTTATGCTTTGACATCTTAAGCAAACATCTCCGAGGAGATGTGGACCCGGGATGATTGGGTATAAGTCGAAGTGATCGAAGGTGTTTGAATAGCCTATAAAGGATTCACCACTCCTTGCGAGGAGATGTATACCCATGGCCTCTCGTCGGATTGTTACTAAAGTCTTTGGCCAAAGCATTACATGTTTAGAGTAAAGTACTCTTCGATACATGTGGAGTAACTAGAATCCGTAGGACGAGGAAATGATACTTGGGCTAGGTGTGACGTAGTCAGCCTAGTGGGGACTGACACAATAGACCATGTCCTGAACCAAGTGGGTATAAGATGAGTGAAGGGAATGGGGCACGATTCATTCGAGCTACTGAAGGGTTTCAGAAATAGTTCTGGATCAACCGTTGATCTTTTCGGTTAATTGGGAATCATGATGTACTACTAGGTGCCACTCATGATCGTTCTATAATTAATGGTTAATTATAGACGGCCAACATAAACCGAGAACCTATTTGGTCACACGCACAACGAGTGTAATCCAAAGGATTTAAAACGAGCTTGAGAATTGGATTCTCAGACCGAGAGAAACTAGGTTTGGTTGGACCAAACATAAAGCGAGCATGAAATCGTTTCAGTCGCAATGGAAGCGTGGATGGGCTGCGTCTTATGAAGACGTAATGGATGGACCAAAATGGTTTGGTTCTAATCCAATGGATAAGAATAAACCAAAGGGTTTGGTTTATTTTAAACGAATGAACCAAAAGTTGGTTCGGTTCATTTTAACTTAAAATAAACCATCATGGTTTGGTTTATTTTAACTTATCTTAATGGAGCGGGTTAACGGGCTTTATGGATATGATCCATTAACCATTAAGAGAATTAGTTCTCTATAAAAGTGGGCTTAAGGGATTGTTAAACCCTAATCATCCAAAACCCTAAAGCAAGTTGCCGCCCACCTCCTTGGTGAATTCGGCGCCAACAACCTTGTGCCGCCGCCCAACCACTTGTGCCGCCGTCCAACTTGTTGCCGGCGACCAAGCTTCAGCCGGTGAACCTCCGGCGACCCTCCGGTGATCTCCTATAGGTTTGGCATCAAGGTGAGGCTTTTCTCTCCTTGTTTTGGCCGGCGCCTACTCCTCCACCAAGCTGTCCAGTTTTCTGGACAGCTTCTCTCTCTTCGTCGGAGCGTCGTTTGGACGACGGTTAGTGCTCCGACAGCGGCTAACATACCGGGGATTTGATCTCCGGTAATCCTCTGAGGTGGAGGACGAAGGATTCGTCAAACGGTTGACGAACACCTCTCCGGAGAAGCGAGTTTTGAGAACTCGTTTTGGATCCGAATTTGGATTCGGATCGTGATCATCTCTCGATCACGTCGTCTTCAACACGAGGCTAGTAACCCGTACGAAGACGAAGCTCGTGACTTAGCGAAGTCATCCCGAGGAGCTCGGCGTGGATACGGATAGAGACGATTCTTACGAGGATCGTTCCGGTTGATGCCGTTCCCGCTACACGTCATACGGAAGGTATAACGTAGTTTAATTTCTTTTTATTGCAAATTTTAATTTACGGTTATGTCTACACTTGTTGTAATAGCATGCGTGTGTTGTGTGTGTTGTAATAAATATAGATTTATTAATTTTAATTGCTTCCGCTGTGCTCATGTTTACGAAACATGATCGAACACACACACGCCGCGGTGCCGGAAACCCAACAGTGGTATCAGAGCCCAGGTTGTTTTTCGACATAATCGTAAAATGGTTTTGCGATAGTCATAATGTATTTCTGGAAATTTTCTAATTTTGGAAATTTAGAAGTATTTATGGAAATTTTTCAATTTTGGAAAGTCTAGAAATATTTATGGAAATCTTCCACTTTTGGAAAGTTGGAAGTATTTATGGAAATTGATATTTTCCATAAATAAAATATTTGATTAGATTCTGGAAATTTGTTTCCTAATTTAATCATGATTTGATTTGGGAAATCAAATCTTAAAATATTTTATTTCCATAAGTAGTTTTAATGATTTAGGAAATTGGTTTCCTAAATAGATTTTCCTTAATCAAATAATTCCATGAATAAAATATGTGATTAGATTTGGAAATTTGTTTCCTAATTTAATTATGATTTGATTTGGAGAATCAAATCTTAAACATATTTTATTTCCATAAATAGTTATGACATATAAGGAAATATATACATGACATAATTGTATGCCATGTAATTGCATTAGATGCATAACATTATGTCATGCGTGTCGTGACATTTAGATGTATGCCATGTATGTCATGCCATGTAGATAATAGTTATTTGCATGCAAAGAGGATGAGACATAAAAACCCTTAATCAATATTAAAGCCTACACCTTCCATTAATATGGTTAGAACCAGAGTTCTGTTTCTTGTTTGGGTTGTTGGACTCTCTCCAAGCCCGACTCGAACCTGAATATGTTCAAACCATGGAATAGTTTAATACTAATATGGTAAGAGTCAGAGGTCAATCGTTAGCTTTGGTTGTTGGACTCTCTCCAAGCTGGGTTAATTGGTTGAATGCGCTCTAACCATATTAAAACTATGTCCCGATTAATGGGTTGGCTTTAACCTGGAGCATCGGCTTGTTGGACTCTCTCCAAGGTCGATGTAAAGGGAGGTGAAGTTGGGTGTTATGCATATGATGCATACTTGTTAATGTGTTAACAACCCGATGTATGTGTGAACATTCAATTAGTTGATAGCACATTGTGATAGTTGCATATACGTGATATGCAATCGGTATAGTTGATACCTACTGTCGTAGTTATGAATGGCTTGTTGGACTCTCTCCAAGGTTGTTCATAACTATGATGGATATCAGCCCATTCGGAGATGGACCTACGATCTCCCGAAGTGATTTTGGGGTTTTTGAAATTCGAAAAATGAATGGGATTTATAAATGTATATTGATGCATTTTAAAAATCATCTTTCTCATATATGCTCGTTTGTATTTCTAAGTTAATATATTGATCATGATGTGTTTGAATTTGCGTTCCATTTTGGATTCAAATAAATTGACTGGGCCGAACTTCTTGGACTGGCTTAGAAACTTGAGAATTGTTCTCAAGGTGAAAAGCTTGTAAATGTCCTCGAAGCGCCTCTTCCCGCCCGTCCTAGTGACGATGCAACTCTGGACCAATTGTTGGCCTATCAGAAACATGTGAGTGATTCTGAACAAATGAGTTGCATCATGCTAGCCACGATGGAACCCAAGCTACGAAGGCAGCATGAGCATATGGATGCTCATATCGTAGTCCTTCATCTTTGTGAGTTGGTTGATGAGCAAGTGAGATTCGAAAGGTTCGAAGTCTCAAAGCTCCTCTTCACCTCTGAGATGCTAGGAGGTTCATCTGTGGTACTGCTCAATATGCTGAAGACTATGGAGTCTTCTGAGAAGCATGAGCAGGGGACGGTGCTGTTAGTTGATTCCTCGAAGAAAGGTTCTAAGAGGAAGTCAAAGGAACAGCAGAAGGGAAAGAAGAGAAGGGCTAAGAAGGTAGAAGTAGCACAAAAGGAAACTTGCCATCATTATGGCAAGGAGAGCCATTTGTGAAGAAAGTGCAAGATTTATCTTGAGTCCGTGAAGATGGATAAGGCATCGGATGCCCCATCTTCTTCAGAAATCTTCTTTATTGATTGTCATTCTATTTCCTCAGACACTTGGGTATTTGATACTGGGTGTGGCTCACATATATGTAATGACATACATGGGCTAAGGAATAGAAGAAGACTCGTCAAGGGAGAGTCAAATTTACGTGTTGGGAATGAAGCAAAGGTTGCTGCACTCGCCATCGGAATGTATTTGTTGAAACTCCCTGCAGGACTTGTCTTAGAACTGGACAATTGCTTTTATATTCCTTTTTTGATAAAGAACATCATTTCTATTTCTTGTTTAAATAGAAATGGTTTCCATTTGACGTTTAGTAACAATTGTTGTTACATAACTTTGAATGGGGTTCTTTATGGGACTGGAACTTTAAGCAATGGTGTTTATACGTTGGACGTATCCAGTGACATTTGCAATATCGAAGCGAGCAACAAGAGTGCTCGAAAGGATAATCAAATAGACTCCTACATGTGGCATTGTCGTCTTGACCATGTAAGCAAGAAACGCATGTCCGAATTACACCGATGTGGAATTCTGGAATCGTTTGAATTGGATTCATACGATACATGCGAATCATGCTTAAAAGGCAAGATGACTAAGTTACCTTTTACGGGAAAAGGTGAACGAGTGGGAGAGTTACTAGGTCTAATACATACTGATGTATGTGGACCTATGTCAACTCAAGCTTTAGGAGGCTATAGCTACTTCATTACCTTCACCGATGATCACTCACGGTTTGGGTATGTGTTCTTGATGAAATACAAGTCTGAAGCCTTTGAAAGGTTCAAAGAATTCAGAAATGAAGTAGAGAAACAACATGACAAAAGTATTAAAATACTTCGATCAGATCGAGGTGGTGAATACTTAAGTCAAGAGTTTCTTGATTATCTAAGAGACAATGGCATATTGTCTCAATGGACTCCGCCATATACACCACAGCATAATGGTGTATCTGAGAGGCATAACCGGACCTTGTTGGACATGGTCAGGTCAATGATGAATCATGCGACTCTTCCCAAGTCCTTTTGGGGTTATGCACTTCAGACAGCTGTTTACTTGTTAAACAGAGTCCCGACCAAGGTAGTCTCTACTACTCCATATGAGATATGGGCTAGTAAGAAACCTCATGTATCTTACTTGAAGATATGGGGTTGTCCTGCTTATGTGAAGCAGACTGTATCAGACAAACTGGATGTTAAGTCTGATAAATGTCTATTTATTGGATACCCTAAGGAAACAAGGGGTTACCAATTCTATCATCCTGTGGAACAAAAGGTGTTTGTTTCAAGGCATGCTGTATTTCTAGAGAAAGAGTTTCTCTTGCAAGAAAACAGTGGGAGTGTCGTCGAGCTTGAGGAGGCTCGAGAGACTCAAATAGACATTGATGAGATACCTGGTGAAGCACAACAGCCGACAACTCATAGTGATGAGCAATCGGCTGGACCTGTTGTAACACCACATCTTCATAGATCTGGTAGAACACGCAATATTCCTGAGAGATATGGATTTCTCGTAAGTGAATCGAACGACGTGTTACTCATTGATGATGAGGAGCCTACCAGTTATGAAGAAGTGCTGACAAGTTCAGAAAGGGATAAGTGGCTTGGTGCCATGAAGTCGGAAATGGATTCCATGTACGAAACCAAGTTTGGAACTTGGTTGACCCACCTGAAGGCATAAAGCCTATAGGGTGCAAGTGGGTTTTCAAGAAGAAAACCGACATGGATGGTAATGTGATTACCTATAAGGCTAGATTGGTGGCGAAAGGATATCGTCAAAAGCAAGGTGTTGATTATGACGAAACCTATTCGCCTGTAGCTATGCTTAAATCCATTCGGATGCTCCTGGTCATAGCAGCTCATTATGATTATGAGATATGGCAGATGGATGTGAAAACAGCTTTCCTTAATGGAAACTTGCTCGAGGACGTGTATATGATACAGCCTGAGGGTTTCACATCGGTTGATAAAACCAAGGTATGCAAGTTGCGACGATCCATTTATGGATTGAAGCAAGCATCCAGGAGCTGGAATATCCGTTTTGATGAGACGATCAAAAGGTTTGATTTCTCACAAAATCGCATTTAACCTTGTGTGTACAAGAAGGTTAGTGGGAGTGCGATCGTGTTCCTAGTATTGTATGTCGATGACATATTACTTATAGGAAAGCGATGTGTCAATCTTCTGATCGATTAAGGTTTGGTTATCCAAGACATTCTCTATGAAAGACCTGGGAGAAGCAACCTACATCCTTGGGATTAAGATCTATAGAGATAGATCGAAACGGTTGTTTGGTCTTTCGCAGTCTACATATATAGACCGAGTGCTAAAGAGGTTTAGCATGTCGGAATCCAAGAAAGGTTATCTGCCCATCAGGCATGGGGTACACCTTTCGAAGTCTATGTGTCCGCCACGAGAAGGCGAGAGGATTTGCATGAGTAAGATTCCCTATGCATCCGCAATAGGATCTATCATGTATGCTATGTTATGTACGAGGCCCGATGTATCGTATGCTCGAGTGTCACGAGCGGATACTCCCGATCCAGAATGGATCATTGGGCTTGTTAAGGCGATCCTTAAGTACTTGAGAAGAACTAAGGATGTGTTCCTAATATATGGAGAAGGGGACATGGTGATACGGGTATACGGATGCGGCTTCTAGGCGGACAAGGATGATTCCAGGTCTCGATCTGGATCGTGTTCACCTTGAATGGGGCGCGATGAGTTGGAAAAGTTCCAAACAAGAGATCTGGCGGATTCTACCTGAGGCAAAATATATTGCGGCCGAGCGTGAAGAGCGGTTTGGATCAAGAAGTTCGTTCATGAACTTGGTGTGATTCCGCCATTGTTGAAGCAATACCGGTCTCATCGACAACAATGGAGCAATTACGAAAGAGCCAAGGTCTCATCAATGATCCAAACATGTGCTTCGCCGCTATCATCTTATCAGAGAGATCATAAGTAGGAACGAAATACAAATCGAGAAAATTCCCACTAAAAGGAACTTAGCGGATCCTTTGACTAAAGCATTACCTCAAAGTAAGTTTGAGGGTCATGTTGGTGCTTATGGTATTGGATACCGTAGCGATTGGCATTAGGCCAAGTGGGAGTCTGTTAGTAATATATGAGAGATGTCCTAAGGCAATCGCCTTATGTATGAACCATTTATATGATAAATGAAGATTCACTATTTGAGTATACATGTTTAATGTATTTGATTAGATCTTAAACTCATTTACTGAATGTCCACGATACGATTCACAGCATGAGAGAATTTGTGATTGGATCACAACTAGTGAGTATCTCTACATGTGTAATTGTGATGTATCGGAATTATCCCTAGTCGATGAATTGATGGATTCGACACCATCAATTCTCACGAGACTAGCACGAGGTATACCTCGGTGTATCCAAGCAACCGATTCTCACCGGGCCGAGACATTGTGATGTCCGAGTTAATCGTGGATGCTAGTTATGGTAACTAGTTCATCGAGTGACCACCGTAAGACTTCATATGGTTCTCTCGCATATATAGATATGTCAATGAAGTTCTTATCGTGGGCTTAAGTGCGATGTTCCTTTGACTTGCGGTATTCAAGTCATCTTGATCATGGAGACTTATGCTTTGACATCTTAAGCAAACATCTCCGAGGAGATGTGGACCCGGGATGATTGGGTATAAGTCGAAGTGATCGAAGGTGTTTGAATAGCCTATAAATGATTCACCACTCCTTGCGAGGAGATGTATACCCATGGCCTCTCGTCGGATTGTTACTAAAGTCTTTGGCCAAAGCATTACATGTTTAGAGTAAAGTACTCTTCGATACATGTGGAGTAACTAGAACTGTGAGGACGAGGAAATGATACTGGCTAGGTGTGACGAGTCACTTAGTGGGGACTCGGATACACAATAGACCATGTCCTCAACCAAGTGGGTATAAGATGAGTGAAGGGAATGGGGCACGATTCATTCGAGCCAAGGGTTTCGTAAATAGTTCGATCAACTGATCTTTTCTTAATTGGGGATCATGATGTACTACTAGGTGCCACTCATGATCGTTCTATAATTAATGGTTAATTATAGACGGCCAACATAAACCGAGAACCTATTTGGTCACACGCACAACGAGTGTAATCCAAAGGATTTAAAACGAGCTTGAGATTTGGATTCTCAGACCGAGAGAAACTAGGTATGGTTGGACCAAACATAAAGCAAGCATGAAATCGTTTCAGTCGCAATGGAAGCGTGGATGGGCTGCGTCTTATGAAGACGTAATGGATGGACCAAAATGGTTTGGTTCTAATCCAATGGATAAGAATAAACCAAAGGGTTTGGTTTATTTTAAACGAATGAACCAAAAGTTGGTTCGGTTCGTTTTAACTTAAAATAAACCATCATGGTTTGGTTTATTTTAACTTATCTTAATGGAGCGGGTTAACGGGCTTTATGGATATGATCCATTAACCATTAAGAGAATTAGTTCTCTATAAAAGTGGGCTTAAGGGATTGTTAAACCCTAATCATCCAAAACCCTAAAGCAAGTTGCCTCCCACCTCCTTGGTGAATTCGGCGCCAACAACCTTGTGCCACCGCCCAACCACTTGTGCCGCCGTCCAACTTGTTGCCGGCGACCAAGCTTCAGCCGGTGAACCTCCGGCGACCCTCCGGTGATCTCCTATAGGTTTGGCATCAAGGTGAGGCTTTTCTCTCCTTGTTTTGGCCGGCGCATACTCCTCCACCAAGCTGTCCAGTTTTCTGGACAGCTTCTCCTCTTCTCGTCGGAGCGTCATTTGGACGACGGTTAGTGCTCCGACAGCGGCTAACATACCGGGGATTTGATCTCCAGTAATCCTCTGAGGTGGAGGACGAAGGATTCGTCAAACGGTTGACGAACACCTCTCCGGAGAAGCGAGTTTTGAGAACTCATTTTGGATCCGAATTTGGATTCGGATCGTGATCATCTCTCGATCACGTCGTCTTCAACACGAGGCTAGTAACCCGTACGAAGACGAAGCTCGTGACTTAGCGAAGTCATCCCGAGGAGCTCGGCGTGGATACGGATAGAGACGATTCTTACGAGGATCGTTCCGGTTGATGCCGTTCCCGCTACACGTCATACGGAAGGTATAACGTAGTTTAATTTCCTTTTATTGCAAATTTTAATTTACGGTTATGTCTACACTTGTTGTAATAGCATGCGTGTGTTGTGTGTGTTGTAATAAATATAGATTTATTAATTTTAATTGCTTCCACTGTGCTCGTGTTTACGAAACATGATCGAACACACACACGCCGCGGTGCCAGAAACCCAACAGTAAGGAGGGTAAGGCATGCATTAAAAGGTTTTAGATTTAATAAGTCTAATGATAGGAATAGAAGACCAAGGGGGAAGGTCATATGCTACAATTGCCAAGGAGAGGAACATATAAGGGATAATTGTCCCCTCCTAAACAAGAGCAAGGAAGAAAAGAAAAAGAAAGAAGAAAAGAGGAAGAAGAAGGGGAGCAAGAGAAAGGAAGAAGAAAAGAAGGCAAAAGAAAAGGGAAGGTCATGGCATTCAAAGCAAAGACATGGGATGACCTTGCTTCCTCTTCCTCATCCGATGAAGAAGAGCATGTTTACTCCAACCTTGCATTGATGGCTTTCGATGACTTGGATTGCTCCTCCACCGAAAATTAAGAATCAAGCTCAAGTGGAGAGAGCTCAAGTGAAGGGGGAGCCTCTACATCCTCCTCATCCGAAGAAGAGGATTTGGTAAGTAAGGTAACAAATCTACCCCCTAAGCAAATTATGTCTATGATTTCTAGCCTCACTAAGGACTTATTTAGAGCTAAGAAGAAGAACAAAAGCATGCTAGATCAAATTAAGGACTTAGAAAACAAGTTAGAAAAAGCATGCTTAAATGAAAATGAAAATATTCCTTCTTGCTATGATGATGCATGCTCACATGATAAATATATGCCATTTGATGTTAATGATGCATGCATAGAAGAAAATAGGGCTTTAAGGGAAAAGGTAGATTATTTAACCAAAGCCCTAGAGAAATTCACAATTGGCTCAAACACCTTGAACATGATCATAGGGAGTCAAAGAGCTAGCTTCAATAAAAAGGGCCTAGGATATAAAGAAAAGAAAAATGAAAAGGCCTAATTGCTAGGGGACAAGATAAGAAGAAGGAAATTGCTAGAAAATGGATCCCCAAGGAGTATCTAGTGAACCCCATAGGCAAGAACTTATTTTGGGTTCCAAAATCCATCCTTAAGGGTTAGAAAACCCCTAGGGTAGTCAACCATATGCAATTGACCTATATCATATTTTGGTTGACTTAGGATGGTGGGACAACATTTTTAAATAGTGTTAGGTGATGATAATGTGCCTATAAATAGTTAATAATGCTTAAATCATGATGATTAATGTAATTGCTATGTATGTTTGCAATCATGATTTATGATTTTGAAATTTGGCACATCATCATGAGAAATAGGGTTTAAATCATGCCTTAGGTGATATTTTGCTCATTATCATGATATAATACCTAATGCATGATTACAAATTGATGAATACATGTATTTCATGATCATAATGTGAAATTCACACGTATATGTCTTTATGATCATGAGGATTGTTAGGATGATACTTAACCTTGATAGAATTGCATGAATATAATGGTTAAGTATATACAAATACCTCTAGGATGTATCTCACACTCACTATAGGCTACCATGATTGAAAACTTAGCATGGGTGAGATGTTAGGATGATACAAATGTCCACTAATGCCTATGGCATTTAGATGGTCATTTAAGGTATCAAAATAGAAATAATAGACCAATCATAGGGAAGGCTTATGTTTAATTCATAGACATATTGCCCAAAGATCATGGTTGAATATTTCATATGTTTTCAAAATAATTTCTTAATCTAAAATCTATGTATTCATGTTTTGAAACAATTGGAACCAAAACTAGGTGTTAAACTTGATACTAGAATGATCAAAAACCTAGTGGTTTTTAAAGCTTTTGGATTTTTGGCAAATATCAGAAAATATAATGATTATTCATGAAAAACTATTTTTCATTAATATATATACTTACTGTTGGTGCAACAATGCCCCAAGCATTTGTATGTTTTGATGTTTGGATAATCATCTAAGTTAGGCAACAAATTGTGATCTAAATTGTGATGATATCTAAGTGACAAGGAAATCCAAGTATGAAGACTTGGTGAAAGAAAAGTCCAAGGTATAGGTTTGGCGGCATAAGACCAAGCATGTTGTCTTGGCAGCATTAAGTCCAAACGGACCTTGGCAAAGGGAGTCCAAAAGCAAGTCTTGGCAGCGTAAGTCCAAGCATGTAGACTTGGCGACGTAAAGTCCAAGCACGCTTTGGAAAAGGAAAACTCTAGACATGACAAAACCAAAGGAGCTCTTGGAAGCAAAGCGCAAAGGATGAACAAGTCGCGGACTCGGAGGGATTCTGAAGGCGCAAGGCTTAAGGAAGAGCTAGGAGGTTAAGTCTATGTCTAGGGGGAGAAATCAAGTGTGAAATATTCACACTTGATGAGTATCAGTCGACTGATATGATGTATCAGTCGACTAGTCAGGTGCTCGACTGAGTCAGGGTGAAACCCTAACTAGCGATCATTATTGTGACCAAGCGGTCGATCGATGTTGCAATCGGTCGCCAATAGTGTCGATCGGTGATAGACATAAAGCGAGCACGCGAATGGAATCACACTCATTGCGGCCGTGATCACTCGGTCGATCACTCCATCGATCGATGGAGGGATCGATCCGATGAAAGTGTCGTTGGATGAAACGACTCTGAATCCCGCAAATCCGGCTATTCAGAAGTCGTTAACCACACCAGCAGTCGACTGATGCTGTACATCAGTCGACTGATCGTGCTCCAACGGAAAAATCAGCCTCTTCTCTATAAAAAGAGAGCTGGTGGAGGTTTTTGGGATTAATGCTTATTTCCTAATCTTTCTCAAGAGCCTCCACGAATTCTTTAGCTTTCTAAGTAATTTAAATCTCCTCCTCTTCTCTCTAAGCTTAGATCTTCATTCTTTGTAAAGAAGAGGAGTTGTGTGTAAAGAAATCTTATTAGTGGATTTGCTTGGATTGATCCACCTTAAGGATCGCCGTGGAGTAGGAGCGCTATCTCTGAACCACGTAAAAGGCTTTGTTTGCGTTTGCTATTGTTTTTACTTATATCATTGTGTTTGCTTCCGCTAATCATTTTTGTAGAAACCGAAAAACGCTATTCACCCCCCCCCCTCTAGCTTCCAAACGATCCCTAACAAGTGGTATCAGAGCCCAGATCGCATCGGAAGATCTAGCAATCAACCGGAGCAAAGATGGCATTTCAAGAGGGGTATAGCACGGCGAGGCCTCCGTTCTTCGACGGCAACGATTTCAGATATTGGAAAGGTAGGATGGAATATTATTTAATGAACGATATTGAGAATTGGTTTAGTGTTGTAGATGGTTTTGAGAAGCCGGTCGACGAATTCGGAGCACCACTACCAACAAAAGATTGGACAAGAGAGATGGCCAAGAAAGCACAAGCAAATGCAAAAGCAACGACCACACTTCAATGTGGTCTATCCAAGGAGCAACTCTCTAAGGTCGGGCCATTCAACTCCGCAAAAGAGCTTTGGGAGAAGCTCATTGAACTCAACGAAGGATCCAAAGAGACAAGAAGGGCCAAGAGGGATCTTCTGATTGGGCAACTCCAAAGCTTCACTATGAAGACAAATGAAACCGTGAGCCAAATGCACGGGCGCTTCAAGGAAGTAGTCAACGGACTACACGTTATAGGTGAAAAGGTCGACAACCGAGACCTTGTAAGGTATGTATTACAAGCTTTCCCTAGGACCACCTTATGGGTCTCAATGGTAGATGCCTATAAGGTCTCTAGGGATCTTTCATTAGTTAAATTAGATGAGCTATTTTGTGAATTTCAATTGCATGAACAAGCTAGCACTTCATCCAAAGAGAAGGGTATAGCTCTTTTTGTAGGAAAGAAGGAGAAGAAGAAAAAGGAAAAGAAGGAGGTGTCTTCCTCATCCGAATCCGAGGAAGACTCATCAAGTAGTGAGGATGAGCTATCGGCAAGTGAGGTGGCACACTACGTCAAGAAATTTGGTGGGAAGTCAAGGAGGCTCACCAAGAAAGATGTGAAGAGGATGTTTCAATCCTCAAGAGGTAAATCTTCAAACAATTCAAATTCTATTTCTAACGTGACGTGTTTTGGTTGCAACAAGAAAGGGCATATAAAGCCAAATTTCCTGGAACTAAAGAAAAAGGAGGATGTTGGGAGTATGGGGAATACAATCAAAGTCCCACATTGGTAAGACATGGAAAAGATCATGTGCTTATAAGAAAAAAGATATCTCCATTGGTATGAGGCCTTTTGGGTAAAGCCCAAAAACAAAACCATGAGGGCTTGGGCCCAAAGTGGACAATATCATACCATTGTGGAGATATGTGGATCTTATATGCACTAACAATTGGTATCAGAGCCATGGTCCATGTCAAGCCATGAACCTCGAACGAAGGAAGTTGAGCTCCCACGTCCGGATCAAGAGAACCAGACATCAGGAAGGAAGTCTAGTTGGGTCGGGGGGACCGAACAACTGGCAGGAAGTCCTGGTGGGTTGAAGATCGGACATCAAGCAGAGAAAATCCTTCGAGGAGGGATAGGCTTGAGGGGGGGCCCAATGTGGTCCTTCGTTTGAGGGGGGGATTGTTGGGAGTATGGGGAATACAATCAAAGTCCCACATTGGTAAGACATGGAAAAGATCATGTGCTTATAAGAAAAAAGATATCTCCATTGGTATGAGGCCTTTTGGGTAAAGCCCAAAAACAAAACCATGAGGGCTTGGGCCCAAAGTGGACAATATCATACCATTGTGGAGATATGTGGATCTTATATGCACTAACAGAGGAGAAGGAAAAGAAGAAGAAGGAAAAGAAGGAAAAGAAGAAGAAGGAGGCGATGATGGCACAAACATGGGATACTCTAAGTATGGAGGAGTCTTCCGACGATGAAGAAGTTTGCCATACAACCCGGAACTTAGCCCTCATGGCATTGGAAGAAACCGGAAGCTCAAGCGAGGAGTCTTCTTCCTCTTCAAGCGATGAATCATCATCAAGTGATGATGATGAGGTAAACAACTCACCCAAAGTAGATTTACTTTATAAGACTATTGCATGCTTACAAAATGCTTTAAATAGATCAAAAACTAGGATTAAGGATCTAAAATTAGAGATCGAATCATTTAAGAATGTAGATACATCATGTGATAAACCATCTAGCGATAATGATGATTGTACTCTTAGGGATGAAAATGATGAGTTAAGAAAAGAAATAGGTAAATTAAGAGCATGCCTAGAAAAGTTCACAAATGGTTCTAAATATCTAGATATGATTATTAAAGATCAAAAGGCAATTTACAATAAGGCCGGATTAGGATATAGACCTAAGGAGAAAGAGGTAGCATTTGCATCCCTAGTTAGTAGAAAATCAATGATTAAAAGCAAGGGGAGAAAGGCATGGGTACCTAAGAAATTTATAATTGATGCTAGTGGTCCTAAGATTTGGGTACCTAAGGATTGTGTTTTTCATGTGATATAGGTAGAAGAACCAAGCTTGTGGATAGTTGATAGTGGGTGCTCAAAGCATATGACCGGGGATGAGAGAAAATTCTCCACTATCAACCATACTAGCAAAGGAAAGGTGTCATTTGGTAATAGCGGTAAACTTAAAATTCTAGGAAAGGGCACCATTGAGGTATCTCCCAATCTTGCCATTCATAAAGTTCTATTAGTTAAAAATATGAACCTACTTAGTGTAAGCCAATTATGTGATGCAAATTTTGATGTTAAATTTGATTCCTCAAAATGCTTTATAAGACACAAAACTATAAATGATTGCATGTTAGTAGGCTTTAGGAAATCAAATATATATTATGTTGATTTATCCTATGCTACTAATTCTTCCACTAAGTGTCTTATTGCAAAAGAGGAAGAAAGTTGGCTTTGACATAGGAGGCTAGGACACATAAACATGAAGAATATAGCCAAAATAGGCAAGGTGAAGCTAGTCAAAGGATTGCCTAGAGTCAAATTTCTCAAGGACAAGATGTGTGATGCTTGCCAAGAAGGGAAGCAATCAAAAACATCACACAAAGGTAAAAATTTACTTAGTACCGCTTTACCGTTAGAATTATTACATATGGATCTATTTGATTGCCATAGTACTCCATCTATAATTGGTAGTAAATATTGCTTGGTAATAGTAGATGATTTTTCTAGGTTTACTTGGGTGTTTTTCTTGAAAAATAAAGATGAAACTTTAGAAATAATCATAGGATTTAGCAAAAATGAAAGAAAACTCAAAATCAACCGGATCTGTAGTGATCATGGTGGAGAGTTTGAGAATTCTAACTTTTCAACTTTTTTCTTAGAACAAGGGTACAAGCATGAATTTTCTTGTCCTAGAACACCCCAACAAAATGGGGTTGTGGAAAGGAAAAAGCGTGCCCTACAAGAAGCGGCTAAGACAATGCTTAATGCATATTCCTTACCTAGCTACTTGTGGGCGGAAGCGGTTAATACCGCTTGCTATATCCAAAATAGGGTATTGATTCATAGGTTCTTAGGAAAAACTCCATTTGAATTGTGGAATGGTACAATTCCAACAATTCATTATTTTAAGGTCTTTGGATGTAAAGTCTATATCTTAAATACCAAGGACAACCTAAGTAAGTTTGAGTCCAAAGCGGATGAGGGAATCCTAGTTGGATACTCATCCACTAGTGTAGGATATAGAGTTTACAATAAAAGGACTCAAAAGATTGAAGAATCTTCGAATGTTCAATTTGATGAAAATTCAAATACATACCCTAGGAAATCCCCTATTAATGATGACATAAACAATGAAAATCAAGGAATTACCCAACAATTGCAAGATTTAGCCTTAGGGGGTAATGATCAAGGGGGAGGATTGGATCAAGGGGGAGTAAGGGATGACTCCGATGATGAACATAGGATTGAAGTTAATCATGATCAAACTCAACTTGATACACCTCCTAGAACCATAAGAGTTCATCAAAGTCACCCATTAGATCAAATTGTGGGTGAATTATCTCAAGGAGTTAGGACTAGGTCATTCCATAGGGATCCCACTAGTCATATAGCTCTAATTTCTCAAATTGAGCCCAAAAACATTAAAGATGCATTACTTGATCCGGATTGGATCTTAGCAATGCAAGATGAGTTGGCTCAATTTGATAGGAGTCAAGTGTGGGAGTTAGTTCCTAGACCAAGTGAAAACACTATTATTACTACAAGATGGGTCTTTAGGAACAAACTAGATGACCAAGGGAATATCACTAGAAATAAAGCACGATTAGTTGCAAGGGGTTTTAATCAAGTTGAATGACTTAATTATGATGAAACATATGCCTCGGTTGCTAGATTAGAGTCCATTAGAATACTGTTAGCATATGCCTCCTATATGGGTTTCAAACTCCATCAAATGGATGTCAAATCGGCATTCCTAAATGGGTTTATTAAGGAAGAGGTGTATGTAGAACAACCTCCCGGGTTTGAAAATACGGACTACCCAAACCATGTATACAAGCTTAGGAAAGCCTTATACGGTTTGAAACAAGCTCCCCGGGCTTGGTATGAAAGATTGTCAACTTTCCTAATCTCTAAGGATTTCAAAAGGGGTAGTATAGATCAAACTCTCTTTATAAAGTCAACATCTAATGACATCTTTATAGCCCAAGTGTATGTCGATGACATTATCTTTGGGTCAACAAATGATGAACTTCTTCAAGACTTTATTCAAAATATGGAGAAAGAGTTTGAGATGAGTCTAGTTGGAGAATTAAATTTCTTCCTAGGTTTGTAAGTTAAACAAACAAGTGAAGGAATTTACATTTATCAAACCAAATATGCTAAGGAAATGATTAAGAAATTTGGTTTGGAAAATGCTAAGGTAGTGTCAACTCCAATGGCAACCAATACTAAAATAGATAGTGATAGTGAAGGAAAACAAATAGATCTTACCCTTTATAGGAGCATGATTGGTAGCCTCTTGTATTTAACCGCTAGTAGACCCGACATACTATTTGCAGTTGGTATGTGTGCTAGGTATCAATCATGTGCTAAGGAATCTCATTTAGTTGCCGTTAAAAGAATTTTAAGATATGTCAAGGGCACACTAAATGTAGGTCTATGGTACCCTAGGACTAGGTCTTTTGATTTAATTGGGTACACCGATTCCGATTATGCCGGTTGCAAATTGGATCGGAAGAGCACTAGTGGTGGATCCCAATTCCTTGGGTCCTCCCTAGTGAGTTGGAGTAGTAGGAAGCAATCTTGTGTTGCTTTATCCACCACCGAGGCCGAATATGTGGCTATGGGTGGTTGTGTAGCTCAACTCTTATGGATAAAACATACATTAGAAGATTATGAGCTATCTTACTCCAACATGAAAGTATTTTGTGATAATGTGAGCACCATTAACTTGACCAAAAATCCGGTGCATCACTCTAGGACCAAGCACATTGAAGTGAAGCATCACTTCATTAGAGACCATGTGGCTAAGGGGGACATTGAGCTCAATTATATTGAATCCAAGTCCAACTTAGCCAATATATTTACCAAGGCTCTCCCAGTAGAATTTTCATCACTTAGGAGAGAACTTGGAATGTGTAGTTGAGTGAAGGTGTAGGTCTGCATGATCCTATAGAAATACTAGATTTCATACCTTTAACCATCTCACAAAATACTTAAGAAACCATGATTTTTGTATTGAGCCACCTAGACAACATGTGAGATGATAGGAAGATGCATTTGGTTCATAATGCTTGTTATGATGCATTACTATGGACCAAAGTGTCATCTAGAGACATTAATCCTTAATTGGACCAATCATTGGGAAGGCTTATACACAATTGATGTGCATATAGCTCCAAGAACATGGTTGGAAATGTCAAATAAAACATATTTTCAACTATTATTATCATACTTTGAAAAACAGTTTTTAAGTGTATCACAAAAGTGATACAAAGTTTGCAAAATTTTAGAACCTTTTGCTAGTTTCCAAATTTGTATCAATATTGAAATCTGGAAAACATATATTTTTAAAAATATTTTTCCTTGATAAAGTATGATTTCAGAAATGTGTACACAAATTTTCATGATTTTTCGAGGTTTCTAGAATTTCTGACGCATTTCTGAACTTGGCCTGAAAAGGCTGATTTTAAATATTACAAGTATAGCGATCATTGGTTCGGAAACCAGTCGGTGGGTTTCGGAAAATTAGCCTCATTTTCTGAGGTTTAGTGTATTGTTGATATCCTAAAGAAATAACATGGTAGTATTGAGTATAAACAAGCGTGTATGGATGTTTAATCTTAGTGTTTTAGGGGGAGTTTCACAAAATATATCTTTCTCCTCCAAAATTTACATTGTTGGTGCAAAGTTAGGATTTAAACTTTCAAATTGTTTGATGACTTTAGCTCCACATGTATTTTATTCATCATAATCTGTATCTTGGATTAAGGGGAGTAAAATTTTAAAATCTATGCCTTAGTTCAAGATTGTCAAATACTCAATCGTTTCATTAAATATATGCTTTTATCTTTCTTCTCTTTTTTGATGTATGTCAAAGGGGGAGAAGAAATGTTTAAGTTAGAATTGGAATTGGATATATGATGTGATAATATGCGTATCTTTAAAAGACCTAACTTAAATGTATGTCAAACATCAAAAAGGGGGAGATTGTTGGTGCAACAATGCCCCAAGCATTTGTATGTTTTGATGTTTGGATAATCATCTAAGTTAGGCAACAAATTGTGATCTAAATTGTGATGATATCTAAGTGACAGGGAAATCCAAGTATGAAGACTTGGTGAAAGAAAAGTCCAAGGTAAAGGTTTGGCGGCATAAGACCAAGCATGTTGTCTTGGCAGCATTAAGTCCAAACGGACCTTGGCAAAGGGAGTCCAAAAGCAAGTCTTGGCAGCGTAAGTCCAAGCATGTAGACTTGGCGGCGTAAAGTCCAAGCACGCTTTGGCAAAGGAAAACTCTAGACATGACAAAACCAAAGGAGCTCTTGGAAGCAAAGCGCAAAGGATGAACAAGTCGCGGACTCGGAGGGATCCTGAAGGCGCAAGGCTTAAGGAAGAGCTAGGAGGTTAAGTCTAGGTCTAGGGGGAGAAATCAAGTGTGAAATATTCACACTTGATGAGTATCAGTCGACTGATACGATGTATCAGTCGACTGGTCAGGTGCTCGACTGAGTCAGGGTGAAACCCTGACTAGCAGTCGACTGCTGTGACCAAGGCAGTCGACTGATGTTGCAATCAGTCGACTGCCAATAGTGTCAGTCGACTGATAGACATAAAAACGAGCACAGAATGGAGTCACACTCGACTGCGGCCGTGATCACTGATCGATCATCCATCACCGATCGGTGATGGAGGATCGGTCGGTGATGAAAGTGTCGTTGGATGAAACGACTCTGAATCCTGCGAATCCGGCTATTCAGAAGCCGTTAACCACGCTAGCAGTCGACTGATGTTGTACATCAGTCGACTGATCGTGCTCCAATAAGAAAATCAGCCTCTTCTCTATAAAAAGAGGGCTGGTGGAGGTTTTTGGGGTTAATGCTTATTTCCTAATCTTTGTCAAGAGCCTCCATGAATTCTTTAGCTTTCTAAGTAATTTAAATATCCTCCTCTTCTCTCTAAGCTTAGATCTTCATTCTTTGTAAAGAAGAGGAGTTGTGTGTAAAGAAAGCTTATTAGTGGATTTGCTTGGATTGATCCACCTTAAGGATCGCCGTGGAGTAGGAGCGCTATCTCCGAACCACGTAAAAGGCTTTGCTTGCGTTTGCTATTGTTTTTACTTATATCATTGTGTTTGCTTCCGCTAATCATTTTTGTAGAAACCGAAAAACGCTATTCACCCCCCCCCCTCTAGCTTCCAAACGATCCCTAACACTTACAAGAAATATGTTCCCCAAATTTCATGATTTTTCGAATTTTCTAGAATTTTTAATGCATTTCTGAAATTCGGTCCGAAAATCAGAAAGTTCTGAAATTCGCGTGCCAGTCAACTGGTAGTCTGAACCAGTCGACTGATGGCCTGAAAATCAAAACAGTAAAGGCCGAATTCAGGTTTTAGTCCAATTTTTGGTATTCTCCTTCCATTAGACTTGATGCCATAAGTTCATAATTTAGTATTTATCTTTTTGATGGTGTCAAAGGGTGAGAAATAATTATGTTTAAGTAAATTATGATAGGGGGAGAAAATTTTGAAGGGAGTTGCTTCGGAGGCTCATTGGCTCCCATGTCCCCAGATTAAAATTTTCACTAATGAAAGAACTAATCCAGATGGGATGAGTTTCCTTAGCACAATCTATTCGTTGTCGTGCTAACAACTTGAGTGATCGCTTGAACAAACTAGTTGTTCAAGCAACACAACTCTTCTAGTTGGTTAGCCGCGAAAGAGACGACGGACGGATCGCCGGTTTTTGTGTTTGTCTTCGGGGTCCATGATTATACAAAATATATACATACACACACTTGTATAATCAACACATAAAAGAACATGCTAAGATCAGAAAATAAAGTTGTAAAACTTTTATACCTCACGATCTTCTACCGTATGTCCTATCCTCCTCGTGGACGACGTGTGGGCGAAGATCCTCCACGAGTAGAAGCCTTCTAGATCACGTTCTTCCCTTCCTTGTTCGCTGCGAACAAAGAGAAGAACCAACAAAACTTCTCCTTTCTAGAACCGGCCACCAAGCAAGGGAGTTTGATGTAACCGCCGGCCAAGGAACGAATGGATGAAGCGCCGGCCACCAATGTAAGGGGAACCGTCGGCCACCATGGAGAGAATGGAGAAGTGAACGCCGGCCAACCTTGAAGAGAGGTTGCTGCCGGCCAAGGAATAAGAGAGGGACCAAGAGGATGGGCGCCGGCCAAGTCTTGATGGAAGAAGATGGGCGCCGGCCACTTGTCCAAGAGTTGCCGCCCAAGCCAAAGCTTCCAAACCCTAGCCGCCCAACCTAAAACCCTAACTCCAATTGAACCATCTTGCCACCCAACCTAAGCCCTCTATTTATAGAATTGGGCTTAAGCCTCCTTTAATCTCCACCGTCGGATCTAGGGTTTTATCCCAACCGCCGGATCTAGGGTTTATTCCCAACCGTCGAATCTAGGATTTCATCCCAACCGTCGGATCTAGGATTTCATCCCAACCGTCGGATCTAGGGTTTCATCCCAACCGTTGGATCTAGGGTTTCATCCCAATCGTCGGATCTAGGGATTTAATCCCAACCGTTGGTTCTAGGGTTTCATCCTAACCATCGGATCTAGGGATTTAATCCCTACCATTGGTTCTAGAGTTTTGTTTTATATTCTTGGATCTAGACTTCATGAGGATTATATTAGGCTACGATATGGACCATAAGGAGGAGTTGGATCTTGGCCACCCGATGGATTGGAACCACACAAACTTGATCCATCAATGATGTTCCATTCCACTAGAGGATCATCATTGAACTACCTCACCAACCCCCATAAATTAATATGGGCTCCATATATTATTTGTACATTCATCTCCCCGTATTTAAGATATCGAATGTCCGTCAATTAATTGATTTACTGACCATCAATTAATTAACATCTAACTCCTCGAGTAGTACCACTCAACCTTATCATCATGTTGACTAAGTCAACCAGCTGGGTTTACATGATGAACCTTATGAGCTCCTCAAGGGGACATCATCAACCTAATATATAGGACACGGTTTCCTCCTATAATCAACGACACACCATGTAAATAATATCATTTCCCAACTTACCGGGCATATTGATTTAATCCATCTAAATCTCACCCTCTGGTAAATCAAAGAAATAAATACTAAGTACATGTGCCCGTTATTATATCGGGATTAAGAGCATGTACAACATAATATCCGAGGTCCGATTCAATTATGTAGTCAGCAACAAATTGAATCACCTCTATGTCGGTCCTGCTCAATACACCTAAGTGTACTAGTGTGACTCTATGTTCAAGACAAAACAATACCAAGCTACACTACAACCATGCCAATGGTTTGTCCAAAACCATCTTGGTTGTGAGCCTCTACTTATATTCTATAAGATACTGATAATATGATCTTCTGTGCCACACCAAGCACCATGTTATCTACAATGTAAAATATTAGACAATATGCACACATATAATAAATATACAAAGTGCAAACAATGATCATGTGATTCTTATTTCAAAATAAAAATGTTCATACAAAAAGAGCTAGGCTTTCAGTATACATTCCAATAATCTCCCACTTATAGTAAAAGACTATGTTGTCATCACACTGCCATACATCTGATCCCCATGTCCTCCACATGCCTATCAAACGCTTTCGCTGGAAGGGCCTTAGTGAATGGATCCGCCAGGTTATCCTCTGATGCAATCTTGGCGACAGCAACTTCTCCTCGCTTTACGATCTCTCGTATAAGGTGGTACTTGCGCTCTATGTGTTTACTCGCCTTATGGGCTCGTAGTTCCTTCGAGTTTGCAACTGTACCACTGTTATCACAATAAATTGTGATAATTCTGGGCAAACCAGGAATCACATCCAAGTCCATCAAGAAGTTCCTGAGTCATACAGCTTCCTTGGCTGCCTCAGAGGCTGCCACATACTCAGCTTCCATGGTAGAGTCCGCCACGCATTTCTGCTTGACACTCCTCCATACTATGGCTCCACCTCCAAAAGTAAACACAAACCCCGAGGTAGACTTACTCTTGTCCCTATCTGATTGGAAATCCGAATCCATGTAACACACAGGGACTAATTGATCTGCCCGATAAACCAGCATATAATCCCTAGTCCTTCTCAGGTACTTCAATATATGCTTTACCGTAGTCCAATGTCCCTGTCCAGGATTACTCTGATATCTGCTAACCATGCCCATGGCAAAGCAAATATCTGGTCTTGTACATAGCATAGCATACATAAGGCTTCCTACTGGTGAAGCATAAGGAACCGCCTTCATGTCCTCTATCTCCTTTGATGTTTTGGGACACATCTCTTTAGATAAAGGAACTCCATGCCTAAAAGGTAGAAAACCTTTCTTGGAGTTCTGCATGCTAAAACGATCAAGTATAGTGTCAAGTATGAAACTTGAGATAAGCACAACATCCTTTTCTTACGATCCCTTATTACTTTGATCCCAAGGATGTGTCCCACTTCTCCCAAGTCCTTCATATCAAACTGTTTGGACAACCATACCCTTACGTCTGATAACACTTTGATATTGTTGCCAACTAACAAAATGTCATCTACGTATAGTACAAGAAACACCACTACGTTTTTGTCACATCTCTTGTATACACAAGGCTCATCCGGACTTTGAATAAATCCATATGACTGGATTACCTCATCAAAGCGGATGTTCCAAGATCTAGAAGCTTGCTTCAATTCATAAATGGATTGATTAAGCTTACATACAAGATGCTCTTTGCCTTTAGCAATGAATCCCTCTGGTTGCCGCATATAGATGTTCTCCTCAAGACTTCCGTTAAGGAAAGCTGTCTTGACATTCATCTGCCAAATCTCATAATCCATATGAGCAGCTATAGATAAGAGAATCCGGATAGACTTAAGCATAGCTACCGGTGAAAATATATGAGAGATGTCCTAAGGCAATCGCCTTATGTATGAACCATTTATATGATAAATGAAGATTCACTATTTGAGTATACATGTTTAATGTATTTGATTGGATCTTAAACTCATTTACTGAATGTCCACGATACGATTCACAGCATGAGAGAATTTGTGATTGGATCACAACTAGTGAGCATCTCTACATGTGTAATTGTGATGTATCAGAATTATCCCTAGTCGATGAATTGATGGATTTGGACACCATCAATTCTGTCGAGACTAGCACGAGGTATACTCCTTGGTGTATCTAAGCAGCTGATTCTCACTGGCTGGAGACATAGTGATGTCCGGAGTTGATCGTGGATGCTAGTTATGGTAACTAGTTCATTGGAGTGACCAGCTGTAAGACTTCATATGGTTCTCTGCATATATAGATATGTCAATGAAGTTCTTACCGTGGCTTAAGTGCAATGTTCCTTTGACTTGCAGTATTCAAGTCATCTTGATCATGGAGACTTATACTTTGACATCTTAAGAAAACATCTCCGAGGAGATGTGGACCCGGGATGATTGGGTATAAGTCGAAATGATCGAAGGTGTTTGAATAGCCTATAAAGGATTCACCACTCCTTGCGAGGAGATGTATACCCATGGCCTCTCGTCGGATTGTTACTAAAGTCTTTGGCCAAAGCATTACATGTTTAGAGTAAGGTACTCTTCGATACATGTGGAGTAACTAGAATCCGTAGGACGAGGAAATGATACTTGGGCTAGGTGTGACGTAGTCAGCCTAGTGGAGACTGACACAATAGACCATGTCCTAAACCAAGTGGGTATAAGATGAGTGAAGGGAATGGGGCACGAATCATTCGAGCTGCTGAAGGGTTTCAGAAATAGTTCTGGATCAACCGTTGATTTTTTCGGTTAATTGGGGATCATGATGTACTACTAGGTGCCACTCATGATCGTTCTATAATTAATGGTTAATTATAGACGGCCAACATAAAGCGAGAACCTATTCGGTCACACGCACAACGAGTGTAATCCAAAGGATTTAAAACGAGCTTGAGAATGGGATTCTCAGACCGAGAGAAACTATGTTTGGTTGGACCAAACATAAAGCGAGCATGAAATTGTTTCAGTCGCAATGGAAGCGTGGATGGGCCGTGTTTTATGAAGACATATTGGATGGACCAAAATGGTTTGGTTCTAATCCAATGATGAGAATAAACCAAAGGGTTTGGTTTATATTAAACGAATGAACCAAAGGTTGGTTCGGTTCGTTTTAACTTAAAATAAACCATCATGGTTTGGTTTATTTTAACTTATCTTAATGGAGCGGGTTAACGGGCTTTATGGATATGATCCATTAACCATTAAGAGAATTAGTTCTCTATAAAATAGGGCTTAAACCCTAATCCAAGCACCCTAATTAGAGTTGCCGCCCAACCTAATTGTGCCGCCCCCTCCATCTTCTCTCCTAGTCGGCGCCAACCCTAGGTGTGCCGCCGCCCAGCTTTTGTGCCGCCGTCCAAGTCATTGCCGGTGACCAAGCTTCAGCCGGTGAACACTCCAGCGACCCTCCGGTGATCTCTTGTGGGTTCGGTGATAAGGTGAGCTCCACATCTCCTTTGGCCGGCCTCTATTCCTCCACCAAAAGCTGTCCAGTTTTTCTGGACAGCTTGTTTCTTTGTTGTCGGAGCGTCGTTTGGACGACGGTTAGTGCTCCGACAGCGGCTAACTTACCGGAGATTTGATCTCCGGTAATCCTCTGAGGTGGGGGATGAAGGATTCGTCAAACGGTTGACGAATACCTCTCCGGAGAAGCGAGTTTTGAGAACTCGTTTTAGGATCCGAATTTGGATTCGGATCGTGATCATCTCTCGATCACGTCGTCTTCAACACGAGGCTAGTAACCCGTCACGAAGCTCGTGACTTAGCGAAGTCATCCCGAGGAGCTCGGCGTGGATACGGATAGAGACGATTCTTACGAGGATCGTTCCGGTTGATGCCGTTCCCGCTACACGTCATACGAAAGGTATAACGTAGATAATTTTCTTTTATTGGAAATTTTAATTTACGGTTATGTCTACACTTGTTGTAATATGCATGCGTGTATTGTGTGTGTTGTAATAAATATAGATTTATTATTTTAATTGCTTCCGCTGTGCTCATGTTTACGAAACATGATCGAACACACACACGCCGCAGTGCCGGAAACCCAACAAAGGTCTCCTCATAATCGATGCCCTCGTTCTGAGTATACCCTTTCGCAACAAGCCTAGCTTTGAAGGTCTCAACCTTCCCGTCTACTCCTCTCTTTCTCTTGTAGATCCACTTGCATCCAATGGCTTTTACACCATCGGGTGGTTCTACAAGCTCCCAGACCTGATTAGAATCCATAGATTCTATCTCTGAATCCATCGCTCTTTGCCAAGATACCGCATCTCTATCTTGGAGCGCCTCGTCATATGTCCAGGGATCAGGTTCATGTTCACCAGGGACTAAGTCCGAAGACTCTCCCAAAAATATGAATTTGTCGGGTTGTCTAACAACCCTCCCACTACGACGAGGTGCCTCCTGTGTATGCTCTGTGACACGCGGTGAAGTGACTTATGGTATCTCCTCTTGTACCGATGGTACTGAAGTCGGGACTTCCCCTGTCAACTCCTCAAGAACAATCCTACTCGTGGGCCTATGGTTCGTTACATAGTCCTCCTCTAGAAATCTGGCATTCGTACTCACGATCACCTTCTGATCTCTAGGACTATAGAATAAACCACCCTTCGTTCCATTAGGGTAGCCAACAAACAAGCATACTTCTGTACGAGATTCCAACTTACCAGCATCTCCCTTCAGCACATGTGCTGGACTACCCCAAATTTGAATATGTCTTAGACTAGGCTTTCGCCCAGTCCACAACTCTGTGGGAATAGAGGGTACTGACTTAGATGGAACCAAGTTCAGAATGTATGCTGCTGTTTCCAGAGCAAACCCCCAGAACGAATCAGGTAACTCAGAGTAACTCATCATAGATCTGACCATCTCCATAAGAGTCATGTTCCTTCGCTCCACCACACCATTCTGTTGGGGTGTGCCAGATGCGGATAATTGGGATTGAATCCCGGACTCTGATAAGTAACTCCTAAACTCTCCCAAGAGGTACTCGCCACCACGATCAGATTGTAGTGTCTTGATACTTTTACCTTGATGGTTCTCCACATCAGCCTTGAATTCTTTGAACCTGTCAAAGCATTCAGACTTACGGCGCATCAAGTAAATGTATCCATACCTTGAATAATCATCTATAAAAGAGATGAAGTATTCAAAGCCACCTCTAGCTTGGATAGTCATAGGACCGCACAGATCAGAATGAACCAATTCTAACACATCTTTGGCTCTATACCCCTTGGCCTTGAAAGGCCTCTTGGTCATTTTACCTTCCAAGCAAGATTCGCAGGTTGGGAGATCCTCCATCACTAATGAACCCAAAGGTTCATCACCTATCAACCTTTGAATTCTACTTAGGTTAATATGACCAAGCCTTCGATGCCAAAGATATGTCTGGTTCATTTGTGAAGGTTCTTTTCTCTTATTAGATTTAGAAGATGAGTTATTTACTTCTATATGCATCGTGGGAGTTTTCGGTTCTAGAGTATATAAATTGCCAACCAATGTACCAGAACAGATAATCTCCCTATTCCTTTTTATAACCACTTTGCCATTAAAAGAAATAGAATATCCATCCATAAACAATTTAGAAACTGAAATTAAATTCTTTCTAAAAGTAGGTACATAAAGACAATTTCTCAAAACCAAAACTTTATTCCTATCAAAAGATAAATAAACGTCTCCCACTGCAATAGCCGCCACCTTTGAAGCATTGCCCATGAAGACGGTAATCTCTCCCTCAGCTAGTCGTCGGGTTTTCTGGAACCCCTTTGTTCTTTGGGCGAGGACAGTCCGCCTTCCAATGTCCAATCTGCTTGCAAGTGAAGCACTTGCCTTTCGGCTTCTTCACTCCTGCCTGAGGTCCCACTGCCACTTTCTTCGCTCCACCTTGCTTCTTCTTCTTCTTACCTTTCGGTTTAGTAGAAGAAACCTTCTGAGCGACCATGGCTTGAGCGCTTTGACGAAAAAGCCCCTCTGTCGCCTGGAGTTCTGTCAGAAGCTCCGCCAACGAATACAACCTCTTGTTCATGTTGTAATTGAGGCGGAACTGCTCAAAACTCCTAGGCAGAGACTGGAGAATGATATCAACCTGGGTTTCCCCATCGATCTCAGCTCCGAGGACTTCCATCTCATTAAGATGAGTCATCATCTTGAGAACATGTTCCCTAACGGGTGTTCCCTCGATCATGGTGGTCGTCATCAAGTTTCTCATGGCCTCCTGTCTAGCCGCCCTACTCTGATGTCCGAAAAGTTCCTTGAGATTGAACATCATGTCATAAGCTGTGGCCATGGCCTGATGCTGATGTTGCAGCACATTTGACATAGATGCCAAAATGTAACACCACGCCATCTCATCTTCCTTGATCCATTTCTTATAACGTTCTTTCTCCTTTTCATCAGAGTCATCAGTGGGCTTAGGAGGACAGACCTCGAAGAGTACAAATTTGTACTCCTCCGCAGTTAAGACAATATCCAGATTTCTTTTCCAATCAATATAGTTTGGTCCAGTAAGTTTATTTTCTTTTAATATCACAGCAAGTGGGTTGAAAGCCATTTGAAAAACCTAAGAATCACAATGATCAAAATATTAGATTTCAAATATTATTGATTCCTCAAAACAATAAAATTCCGAAATCAACCAACACCTCAAAACACCGAGAATATCGCATGCCACGATAGTGTGGACGTATACGAATTCTACATTTGTAAGAGGAGGTTTTACCCATTAATTTTATTATCTTGTCAACCTTACTTTTTGACAAATAAAATTAATAGTTGGTTCCTCTTTAGCCCTACAAATAAAAGCAGTGACTCCGATGGGGAGGATACTTTTATTTGCATCTAAGTGTGCACCATTACATGATACTAAGGGAATTATTTCGGATTATGTGCCTTACCGATGGGGAAGTACACACGCTCCTAAATAATTTCCTATAACCATTATTTGACCTAGTGATCCGCAAACAAACCCATCCGATGGGGAGGAAGGCACTCAGAGCCAACGCGCAAGTTTGTTGCATCACACGTCAAATTGTAATGGAGGCCACGGGAATTAATTAAAATATCCCTCTCCCACTTAGTAAATTGAAATTGAGGAATTTTAAAGCATACACAACATGCATATAAAACAAATCAGCAATAAATATGAAAAAAAATAGAATTTTTCCAACTATTATGGCATTGTTCTCCAATACGCATCCCGTCATGTCGCCACCTCATCCACTCCATCTTTTCCCGTGCGCAAGTCACCAAAGAGATCCGAGCCGAGATATATCATTTTAATTTACATCCATCGATCCTATACTCCACGAAGGAGTGTACAAATAATCTAGATCGAAAGTAAACTAAAATGAGCGGCTAAACAATGCCGTATTTAATTACAAAAATTAAATACTAACCTAGCCTCGTCAACCCCGAGGATTCAAATAATATACATACAATCACACACAAAACAATCACATACAACCAAATAGCCATAATAGTCGGATCTTATGCCTGCAACCAAAAAGTTAGCCTACGCACATCCTACTATTATCCGGCATACTCAATATATGATATGTGCATGAAAGTAACCGAATATAAAACACACAAAACCGAAAACCGTGGCTCTGATACTACTTGAAGGGAGTTGCTTCGGAGGCTCATTGGCTCCCATGTCCTCGGATTAAAATTTTCACTAATGAAAGAACTAATCCGGATGGGATGAGTTTCCTTAGCACAATCTATTCGTCGTCGTGCTAACAACTTGAGTGATCGCTTGAACAAACTAGGTGTTCAAGCAACACAACTCTTCTAGTTGGTTAGCTACGGAAGAGACGACGGACGGATCGCCGGTTTTTGTGTTTGTCTTCGGGGTCCATGATTATACAAAATATATACATACACACACTTGTATAATCAACACATAAAAGAACATGCTAAGATCAGAAAATAAAGTTGTAAAACTTTTATACCTCACGATCTTCTACCGTATGTCCTATCCTCCTCGTGGACGACGTGTGGGCGAAGATCCTCCACGAGTAGAAGCCTTCTAGATCACGTTCTTCCCTTCCTTGTTCACTGCGAACAAAGAGAAGAACCAACAAAACTTCTCCTTTCTAGAACCGGCCACCAAGCAAGGGAGTTTGATGTAACCGCCGGCCAAGGAACGAATGGATGAAGCGCCGGCCACCAATGTAAGGGGAACAGCAGGCCACCTTGGAGAGAATGGAGAAGTGAACGCCGGCCAACCTTGAAGAGAGGTTGCTGTCAGCCAAGGAATAAGAGAGGGACCAAGAGGATGGGCGCCGGCCAAGTCTTGATGGAAGAAGATGGGCGCCGACCACTTGTCCAAGAGTTGCCGCCCAAGCCAAAGCTTCCAAACCCTAGCCGCCCAACCTAAAACCCTAACTCCAATTGAACCATCTTGCCGCCCAACCTAAGCCCTCTATTTATAGAATTGGGCTTAAGCCTCCTTTAATCTCCACCGTCGGATCTAGGGATTTAATCTCCACCGTTGGATCTAGGGTTTATCCCAACCGTCGGATCTAGGGTTTATTCCCAACCGTCGAATCTAGGATTTCATCCCAACCGTCGGATCTAGGATTTCATCCCAACCGTCGGATCTAGGGTTTCATCCCAACCGTTGGATCTAGGGTTTCATCCCAATCGTCGGATCTAGGGATTTAATCCCAACCGTTGGTTCTAGGGTTTCATCCTAACCATCGGATCTAGGGATTTAATCCCTACCGTTGGTTCTAGAGTTTTGTTTTATATTCTTGGATCTAGACTTCATGAGGATTATATTAGGCTACGATAGGGACCATAAGGAGGAGTTGGATCTTGGCCACCCGATGGATCGGAACCACACAAACTTGATCCATCAATGATGTTCCATTCCACTAGAGGATCATCATTGAACTACCTCACCAACCCCCATAAATTAATATGGGCTCCATATATTATTTGTACATTCATCTCCCCGTATTTAAGATATCAGATGTCATCGATTAATTGATTTCTTGACCATCGATTAATTAACATCTAACTCTTCGAGTAGTACCACTCAACCTTATCATCATGTTGACTAAGTCAACCAGCTGGGTTTACATGATGAACCTTATGAGCTCCTCAAGGGGACATCATCAACCTAATATATAGGACACGGTTTCCTCCTATAATCAATGACACACTATGTAAATAATATCATTTCCTAACTTACCGGGCATATTGATTTAATCCATCTAAATCTCACCCTCTGGTAAATCAAAGAAATAAATACTAAGTACATGTGCCTGTTATTATATCGGGATTAAGAGCATGTACAACATAATATCCGAGGTTCGATTCAATTATGTAGTCAGCAACAAATTGAATCACCTCTATGTCGGTCCTGCTCAATACACCTAAGTGTACTAGTGTAACTCTATGTTCAAGACAAAACAATACCAAGCTACACTACAACCATGCCAATGGTTTATCCAAAACCATCTTGGTTGTGAGCCTCTACTTATATTCTACAAGATACTGATAACATGATCTTCTGTGCCACACCAAGCACCATGTTATCTACAATGTAAAATATTAGACAATATGCACACATATAATAAATATACAAAGTGCAAACAATGATAATATGATTCTTATTTCAAAATAAAAATGTTCATACAAAAAGAGCTAGGCTTTTAGTATACATGCTATATCATGTTTATGTTTACATGCCTTCTTACCTTAGAAATTTTTATCAAATATTTTTACCTAACTTAAATGGATTGCCACACATCAAAAAGGGGGAGATTGTTAGGGCAATCTCTTGCCATGATTAGGTTTTGATGTGTGTGGCAAAGGGTTTAAGTTAGTTTGTTATGTTGATTTGATATGTGCGTTGAAGTCGTGCAGGACTTAGTAATTCGCACATGGAGTCGTGGAGAGTTTCACATCTCATGACTCGGGCCTTGAGTCGGTGAAGGATAGCTTTGCGGAAGCCATGCGCTTGGAGCATCCAAGGGACCGCCGGACGAGGAGCTTGGAGTGAAGCCGGAGGAAGTAGACTTCGAGGCAAGAGACGCGAAGGAGCATTGCAGTCGTCGCTGATCTTTGCCGAGGCGTGGCCATGAAGCGAAGAGAACTTGGCGAGGACTCAGAGATGATGAGTGGAGAATGTAACCCGGGAAGGGGTAGCTCTTATGTGAAACTTGGCCATTTGGCTAAGTGTCGGATGGGATTTCCCGACACCAGTCGACTACCATGTCATGGCGGCATTGCTCTGTCGAGGATCATAAAGCTGGTCTAATGTGGTGGATCAAGTTGATCGGATCATTTGCCCGGAATGGGCGGTCGGTGATGAGTGATCGATCGGCCTAAGGACGGCAACGGATCGGTGATGACTGTGCTCGGGCACAGAATGGAGTCGATCTCATGGAGCACTCGACTGATTGACATCAGTCGACTGATGGGTGCCATCAGTCGACTGATGCCAATACCGTTGGAGAGAATCCAACATGGAAAGCCGCCGTTATTGGGCAACGGCTACAGGACCAGTCAACTGATCGAGGGCATCAGTCGACTGCTCCTGTGTCAACGGGAAGAAACCCTCTTCCTCTATAAAAAGGAAGGGGATGGGGCTTTGGAAGGCTAATGCTTATGCTCTAATACTCTCCCAAAGTTCCCTAAAGCTTTCCATCCTCTTACTTGAGCTTATTTCCATTATATTTGTAAGAGGAGTGTTTTTGTGTAAAGAGGTTACCTCCACCTAGCTTTGTGCAAAGGAGAGATCTAGTGGATAGATTGCAGAGTGATTCACCATGGACGAATCGGACCGTGGATTAGCGGCGTAGCCGTGAACCATGTTACATCTCGGTGTTTGCTTTGTTTGTATTTCTCTTTGTTCAATTTTCTTGTCTTTATTAGTCTTCCGCTTGCGCTAATCTTTTGTAGACGAGCAATTTACGACATCCATCGAACGAGGGCTATTCTCCCCCCTCTAGCCGGCCGTCCCAATCCCCCAACATATTCCTACTAGCATGCTTATGTTCATGAGCAATAGTAAGTGAGTTAAAATAATTTCTAGCATGCTTCTTAATCCTAGAACTAGAAGGTGCATTAAAGTATAACTTAGGATTTTCTTTGGAAGCTCCCCTACTTGTGTAGCTCCTTCTTGCCCCTTTTTCTTCCCCCTAGGGCATTGGTTTCGGTAGTGTCCCCGTTGATTGCATTTGAAGCACACAATGTGCTCTTTGCTTTTCTTAGCAAGAACTCCGACATCCTTTGACTTTTGGTTCCAGTGCTTTCTCCTTGGACAATTTTGGGCATTTACTCTTGTAATGCTCGACTACCCTACACTCAAAGCATATGATATGATTTTTATTTTGCTTGAGTTACCTAGGTCGGTAGAGGCGATATGGAAGGTTTCTTCACTTCTTCCGGAGGTGGATGCTTCTTCCACCTCTTCTACTGATCCAGATGTTGAGTATCTCTCAACTTCCGAGTCCTCACTTTCTTGTGAGGATGAGCTTGCTTCTCCTTGGGATTGAGAGGATGAGCATGATTCCTCGGCCTCCTTCTCCGATTGGGTCGGTTCGGGATTTTCATGGAATTTAACCACCTTATTCTACAAATCTTTTGCATCCCGATATTCACCTAACTTTGTCAAAATATTGTTAGGTATTAATTTTACTAACATAATCATTACCTTAACATTTGTTTTGAATTGTTGTTGTTGCTCCTCGGTCTATCTTGATTTTACTAACAGCTTGTTGTCTTCACCCCTAGGCACTTCAAAACCATTTTCAATGATTAGCATAGTATCGAAATCGGTTTAAAAATATACCTCCATCCTTTTCATCCACCATAAGAATTCTCCCTCGAACTTCGGTGGATGAATGTTGATGCCGACGATTTGGTTGTTGTCATGACGGTGAGTCCGATGACAACCTCTTCGCTCTGATACCACTTGTTGGAGGATCGTGGCCCGACTAGAAAAAGGGGTTGAATAGCCTTTCTCGCGTACGTGATGGAAATCATTAATTCGTCTCTACAATTCGGTTAGCTCAGCAGAAATACAAAATACAATACAAATATAGAGACCAATACACAATCACAACACAGAATACGCAACGATATACGTGGTTCGAAAGCTTAGGGTTCCTACTCCACGGGGCGAGCACAACGAGCTCTAGTGATGACAACACCACTAATAAAACTCCTTCTTGATAATAAGTCAGAGGTGGAGAAACCTCGTACAAGGATTACAACAGTAATACAATGAATTGCAACAAAAAAAACTAAGCAATACACAAAACAAGTAAAGAACACTTTGCACAAGAACTTTGGATTGCTTGCTTGTTGCTTGCTTTGGATTGGCCTTGAAGGTCTAGAATGCAGTAGCAATTCCCCTCTAAAATCGCCCCAAAAATCGCTGTGGAAATCCTCCCCAAGCTCCTCCTTTTATGCTTGTCTCGGGCTGATTCTGTGCCTAGCAGTCAACTGCCATAAGGCCCCAGTCAACTGCTCCTGTAGTCATTGTGAGACAATGACCTAATCTGTGTAGACATCCAGCCAACGGATACACTGCATGTCGACTACCAGTTACCATCTGTCGACTATCAGCCTCGTAGTCGACTGATCAGTCGGCTACCGAACATTCTGCTCTCGTGTCCTCAACCAGCAGTCAACTGCCATCCATGGTAGTCGACTGCTGAAGCCATCAGTCGACTTTCCAATGTTGGTAGTCGACTGACATGGCATACGATGCAGTCGAATGCTAGTCAACTCTCACTAGTCAACTGGGACATATTGTTGGTGCAATCGGCCCAGGTCACGATTGACCAGATTCGAGTTGGACTCGAGTAGTGTTTTAACGTTTGACAATATTTTGGAGAGATTGTTGGTGCAATCGACTCGGGTCATGATTGACTGAACTCGAGTTTGACTCGAGTGGTTTTTTTATGTTTAACGATGGTTTGACCATTGTTTGACTATATGATTGACATGAGGTTGACCATATGATGGAAAAGTCAAAGTCTTGTGTACTTGACATGAAAAGTCCAAGTGGGACACTTGGCAATGGGAAAGTCCAAGTCATGGGTACTTGGCATGGAAAGTCCAAGCATAGGTCTTGTCAAGGGAAAGTCCAAGCTTGAGTCTTGGCAAATGGAAAGTCCAACATAGGTTGGCAAGGGAAGTCCAAGGGATGATATTGGCGGCATAAAGTCCAAGAGGGAGTCTTAGTAACATAAGTCCAATGGTTTGGCAGCGTAAAGTCTAAGCGATAGTCTTGGCAGCATAAGCCCAAATGTGCCTTGGCGGTATAGACCAACTTAGCATGACAATAGCCGATTGAAGCACCAGAAGGCTAGCGTATAGATGAACAAGTCATGGATGACTTGAAGGGATCGATAGGCGTGAGGCTGACGGAGGTGGCTAGAAGGCTTAGGTCTAGGCTAAGGGTGGTCTAGCAAGTATGAGGGCATTATACTTGGGGTTAAACCTCATGTTTGAGGTTTGTCAGTTGACTGGGGTTATGGACCAGTCGACTGGTCAGGTGTTTTGACACTTGGCAGTCGAGTTGAATTGTATCAGTCGACTGGGACTATGACCAATCGACTAATGGGAGTTGACTAGAGTTTGACTACAAGAAATGGCTCAGCGATCATTGCCATAATTAATGATCGATTGATGGCTCGATCGATCCAATCAAGCTATGGTGGCGATCGTGATGGTCGATGTCGTGGACACAGAAGGTTCAAGAGTCGACTGTTAGGGTTTTACAGTTGAGTGATGGCTCAATCAGTCGACTGATGGGCATGATCAGTCGACTGATAGTCTATCCATTGGAACTTATCCAACGTGGCTCGGGCCGTTGTGAGACAACGGCTACAGGAGTAGTCGACTGATGGTCGCGATCAGTCGACTGCAAGGCAAAATCCAGTTCGAATGCAGGTTATAAAAGCAGCTCATGAAGAGGGATTTGACAAGGGTTTCTTGAGGCGATTTGGAAGGGATTTGCTGCTACAATCCAGACCTTCAAGGCTATGCTCAAGCAACCAAACAAGCAAGCATCTAAAATCTCTTTGTAAAGTTTTCTTTACTTGCATTCTATTGTATTTGCTTGTATTTTTATTGTATTACTATTGTAATCTTTGTACGAGGTTTCTCCGCCTCTGATGTGTTGTCGAGGAGTTTTATTAGTGGTTTTGTCATCACTCAAGCTCGTTGAGTTCAACTCGTGGAGTAGGAACCTTGAGGTTCCGAACCACGTTATATTGTTGTGTTCTTATGCTTGTATTTGTGATTGTGTATTTCTTTGTGTTATTTCTATATTCCATTGCGTACTAACAATTATAGACAAGCACGTGAACGAATTCCATCACGCAACGTCAAAATGTTATTCACCCCCTCTACCGACGATCAATTCCTAACAAGTGGTATCAGAGCCAGGTTGCTCTTCAAGGTTTAACAACTAAGGGAGCACTCTAGAGGGCAAGATGGATCATCAAGAGAAATTGGGTGA
The DNA here is from genome assembly GCA_025175895.1 of Wurfbainia villosa. NCBI lineage: Eukaryota > Viridiplantae > Streptophyta > Magnoliopsida > Zingiberales > Zingiberaceae > Wurfbainia > Wurfbainia villosa. Next base: position 58,167,503 of record CM046005.1, read on the forward strand.
CGACATCAACATTCCACCGTCCTTCGACTGCGAAGATTTTGCATATTGAAAAGGTAGAATGATGCACTTTCTTATGTGCGATTTTGATAATTGGATTAGTGTCATAGTAGGTTTCGACACTCCAAAGGACGAAGAAGGAAGAAAACTCAAGAAGAAGAATTGGAGCAAAGAGCAACTCTGATACTTCAACATAAATAATAAGGTAATGGGTATATTACTTAGCGTAATTCCTAATGATATATTGTGTAAGATAGGAGATTGTAAAGATGACAAGGAGCTTTGGAGCAAGTTGGCAAGATATCATGAAAATTCATCACCGCCACATAAAGTAGAAGAGGAGTCCAAGGAGGAGTGCTCATCCTCTCAAGCTCAAGAAGAAGCAAGCACATCTTCATCCCAAGAGCTTGAGGATTCGGAGGTTGATAGGGAATCAACATCTGGATCGGAAGAGGTGGAAGAAGTGGAAGAAACCTCCACCTCTAGGATTGAGGGGGAGGAGACTAGGCCATCTTCAATACCGGAGCTAACTCAAGAGGAACCATCTACCTCCAGTTGGGAAGATGAAGAAGTTGAAAATTCCACCACCATTGACCTAGGTAACTCAAGCACATTAATTCAAAATAAAAATTATATTATGTGTTTTGAGTGTAGGGAATATGGGCACTATAAGAGCAAGTACCCTAAGAAGGTCAAGAAGACTTCGCCGACACCAAAAGTCAACAAAAATTCAAAGGATGCCGGAGTCCCCACTAGTAAGAGCAAGGAGCATGTAGTATGCTTTAAGTGTCATCAAAGGGGACACTACCGAAGTCAATGCCCTATGGAGAGAAAGCAACCCAAAGGGCAAGGAGGAGCTACACATGAAGGGGGAGCCTCTAAGGAAAACCCTAAGGTATATTTTAGCAATGCACCCTCTAGTTTTAATGTTAAAAAGCAAGCTTTTAATTCACTTGCCATTGCTCATAAAAAGCATGCTAGTAGAAATAAACTTTATTGCTTAGGAGTTAAACATGTCAACTTTAGAAATAAGGAGAAATTTAGGACTAATATCCCTAAAATAATTTTGCCTAAGGAAAGTATTAGGAAGATAGAGAATCACCTAGGCATCAACCCTAAATGGACTAGACATATGCCTAGAAAGAAGAATATCTCAAGAGTTAATGAAAAATCAAAAATTGAGATATTAGAAAAGAAAAATCAAGTCTTGAGGTCAAAGCTTGAGAAAATGGAAAAGACCCTTAGGATTATGCAAAACCAAATGCAAGGGTCAAATGGTCAAAATCTAGGTCCTAGGAGACAAGGTTATCCAAAGGCAAGAAAGGTTGGGTCACAAACCTAAGTCTAAGGAAACCTACCATAGTGTTCCATTTGATTATGGAACACAACCTAGATCTAAGAAGGTCATGGTTACTAGGGAGGTCATCCCTAAGGCTAATCATGGAGTGTGCCTAGTGGCTAGGGTTTTGAAGAAAACTAGGGAAGCCACTAAGAAGGTAACAAGGGAAGTCACCCCTAGAGTTAACTTAGAAAAAACCCAAATGACCAAGGCTACCAAGCCTAGAAGGGTCATTAGGAGGGTATCTAGGGAGGTCATCCCTAAGGAATACCTAGATAACTGATGCACACAAATGCAACCTCAAATCTCACGATGGAGATCATCGAGGACTCGAAGTGCGCGCTCGCACTCAATGCCTGCAAGTGCATGGATGTCGTCAAGTAATAAAGAATATCGATCTCACATGGATTGAGATTTCGAGTATCGATTTGTCCAGTGGATGTGTTGTTGTTCGGATTGGTAATCTGAGGGTTCACGAATGAGAGGTCGTCGGTGGTCCGAACTCAAAAGAAGAGAAAAGTTGCTACGAGGATATGGATTGGATTCTAGGACTTCGGTTTCGTTTGTGTGTCGTAGAACATGCTATCAATTGAATGTATCTAGATTTTCTAGCTAGGGTTTTGTGGAAAGGACATCATACACTATGGTATGAGGATGCCGAATCGATCCCTGCGACGAGCCGGATACGAGACACGTTACTGATTCTATCACATCCTTCTATCCACAGTTGTAGGCGATGAGGCCAACCTCTAGGTTCCTCCTAATATCCCCTAAATCTTAGATACGAGGACTGTCACTCCTCGTATCATCTACGCACAGAAGATAGAAAACCAAAACACAAAGCTATAGATCTAAACAATCATTCAACTGCAAATACGATTTCAAGAATGGAAACATATTTGAAATAGCAATGTTCTACTCAACACAAACTACTCTCTAATCCTAGAATTGGAGAATTGAAAGTCACAATACATTATAGAATTCATGAGTAAAACGATAAACGTGTAAGAAATATGAATTACAATGTAATTGCAGCTCTTCCCTCTAGCGTTGTGGTGCAGATTTTGATCCTCGAGCGGCTCTCTCCTTCCCCGATGCGAGTTCTCGAAGCTTTTTAGGGCTTCGGAGTGACGTCCCAGCCGGCGTGCCTCCCCCTTGGGTTTGGGGCATAGCTTTCCTTATATAGACATCACGTCGGATCGCTGCGAAATGTGAAAAAAAACCCTGGTTGCATCAAATGGCTTGGCCGCCACACAACCATGTGAAAACACACTGCTTGGCCATGTGAAAACACATGACCTGGCCATGTGTCAGGCCGTGGTGGCCGTTTTCGCCCCTGAACACGGTCGTGTGTAGACACATGCCCTGATCGTGTTCCCTTCTGCGTCCAGCTGCCAAATGTCTTCTTTTTGCTCTGTAAGTGCATCATTATCCCCATGAAATTCTATCCTGCACACAAAAGTATACAGAGCAGATCTCCGAACCAGAAAATAGGAAATACATAGAAAACAAAGTAAAATATGCATGAAACCAACATAAAATGAGATGAGATGTGAGCGAAAACTATTCCTAAAACCCTATATGTTTTGCTCACATCATTAACCCAAGGAGCTCAAATAGGTTTTGGGTTCCTAAGAGCGTAATCGACTCATGCTAAATGGGTTAGGGTGTGCCAACTTTAAATGGATGGATAGTTAACCTAACCCTGGTAAAGGTGACACTTTAGGTCATTTTCAAGGTTATGAGTACCTTAGAAATGTGGTTTAAATTTATATCCTAAAGGATTTTAGGATGTGCCAATATTATTTTAAGAATTATGAAAAATCAATCAAATTGGCACAAACTAGGTTTAGAGGTCATGGTGTGTCATTTTGGATTTTTGGCACACTTGGGGGATAAGTGACATTAAGGTAAAATTAGATTTAATTCTAGAAATGACAATTTGGGCTTAACACTTAGGTATTTAATACCTTAGTATTTTACATTTATCATGCTTTGTTTGCCTTGCCATGTCATGACATCATATTTATTTTAATCATTTAATATGTCATGATAATGTTTAGGTTTAAGGTTTAACGTCATGTATGTTTAGATTAAATCATATGTCATGACATCATGATCATTAGCCATGTTTATTTATGCTATCATTTATGCCATGGTCATATTTCATGCATTAATAAAATTGATTTAAGGACAATTGGCATGACTTGAAGTCCCATGTATAAGAGAATCAAATAGTGTTGCCTTAGAAAATGCATGAAACCCTAGTTTAGGATGAACAAAACTCACATCTCACATCACATTGACATGTGTGTGTATTGATATACCCTAGACACATGTGAGATACTGGGAAATGAGTTAAGTTCAAGGTGCATAGTTCTTGCAACTAGATGAACTCAAACTCATCTAATATCATGGTGGATCATAGGAAAAGCTAATGTGCAAATCATTTGCATTGAGCCCATTGATTATGATCTAATATAGGTTTTCAAAAACATTTTAAAATTATTTTAGAAAACCTTGGTGAAGTCTATCTTTTGATAGCAATCACCATTGATGGAGTTGATACAAAGTAGGGCAAAAATATTGAACTTTTCAATAGTTATGAACTTTGTGTCAATCTCCTAATTTTATGGGTAATTTAATTTTTAAATATTTTTCACCCATTGTATTTGTTATAAGTAATGTATGTATGAATTTTCAAGATTTTTCAAAATATGTATATTTACTTATGATTTTTTGAAAATCATTTCTGAATTCTGATTTCTACATTTGTAGAAATTAGCCCACTATCGCCTATGTCACGATCAAGGCGTCACGCAATGATCATTGGTATGTAGAGTAAACAAGGATGTTTAGCTCATATTTCAACTATGTTAGGCTACCCTAACTGCTCCTAACCCTAGGATATATTTTGGAAAGCATTAGAAAGGGTGAAAATCCATTGGATGTGGATTAGGAGAGTTGTTTTGAGTGTGTATCAATTTTAAGGTGTGTGAGAGTTCATGTTTGAACTTTTTCCCTTAATTTTGATGGTTTAGTGTTCCTATAGGCTTAGAGACTCTCCAAGGACATTGTTGGTGCAATAGTCAAGGGGGAGCAAGCCTTTAGGGGGAGGTTTCCATCATGGGATGATGGATGTGTTCTTCCTCATGAGGGGGAGAAATGGAAATGTGAGATGCCCAATTTGGAAATTGGGAGAGTTTATAAGAAGTCTCTCTTAAGTGATATGGGACTTATTGTTGGATCGATTTGAAACGCTAGAGGGGGGGTGAATAGCGTTAAAACTTTCTTTTTGTTCGTTCGTTTAAAAACCGAGTAGATAATTAATTTGTAGCGGAAAAGATAAGCAATAAAAAGAGAAGACAAATATTTTACTTGGTTCGTAGCCTTTGGCTACTACTCAAAGGCCCTAGTGGTCCTTGACCACGCACGGAGGGCAAAACACTAAACGAACTCCTCCTCGTTGAAGGTAGGAGTTAATAGATACAAGAAGGAACAAAAACTTGAGGTAGAGGGACACTCCCCCTCTCCTCGTATACGATAAAAGCTCCGAAACAAGTAAATAAACAACTGATATAAAGCTAATACCGACGTACAAAAAATAAAGAAAATTAAACCTAGACGTTGGAAAAGAAAGACTTCGTTGTCGGAGAGTTGTAGCTTTGCGGAGGCTTTTGGAAGCTTGGAATTGATGATGAAACCCTAGGATTGGCCCTCCTTTTATAGCCTTTGAGCCCCTTTTCGAGAGGAACCCTAGCCAATCACAATTGAGCACCAATCTCCTTGAAATGGGATGATAAGCCTTGACTCCTCGAAGCTGATCATTGGCCATCAGTCGACTGATGGCCATCATCAGTCGACTGATGGCAGCATCAGTCGAGTGCTAACCTCCGGCAGTCGACTGATTGATGGCAGTCGAGTCCTCCAAGATGGCAGTCGACTGATGCTTGATGCAAGTCAAGGTTAGCTCAAAGAAAATATTATTTCGATGGCCTTCGACCATCCGATCTCGACCTAGACCATCGATGGAATGTCTTTGGTCGGATCTATGCTTAAGACCATCCCCGTAAGGAGGATACGATCTCACTTACGCTCGCACACACGAGCTTACCTCGATACTTACCATGTCGCTTTTGCTTCTGGTCTTCCACTCGATTCCTTCAGCTCTCTCCGAAGTCACTCGAGTGTCGCCCGACCACCGTGGCTTCCTCCGGGTGTCACTAGCCTTCAGCTCCAGCTTTAGCACTTTTCTGCAGACTCGATTCAGCTCGTGAGATAACGACATGAGCTTAACTTTGTATCGTTTGCTATAATCAAAACTCAGGTTCGACTTAGGTACCTACTGCACCAACAATCTTCCCCTTTTTGATTTATGGCAAACCCACATACAAAGTTAAGTAAATAGCAAGCATGAAGAATAATGTGCATTTGAAACAAACAAAAAAAAAAAGAAGATTAAGTTGGAGTAATAAGGATTTTCTTCAAGTACTCCCCCTTGAGGAAACCTCCCCCTTGACCGAGGGTGAGTCTTGAAGAAAGACCTTAATCCTCCCCTTTGAGGGTTGCTTTAAGTAATTAACATTACTTAAAGTTGGCCTCAGTAAAATGTTTAAGTTAAGAGTTCTTCTTAACTTGGCCCTTTTCTCCCCCTTAAGTAAAACATTAAGGGCATAATGTTTAAAAATAAGTAAAACGTTGATGGCACAAATAAGTTTAAGTTAAGAATTCTCTTAACTTGGCCTTTAATAAGTTTTCAAAACTTAAAGTTAACTTTTGGTTTAAAAAAAAATTTTGACCCCTTAACTAAGTAAGAGTTAAGTTATCAAGAAAAATTTGACCCCTTAACTTTGGCCTTTCTCCCCCTTTTGCCATATATCGAAAAGAGTGAGGGTGTGTGTGGAAAACAAAAAATAAGTGTTAAATTTAAAGTCCAAGCATGTTCTACATTATTTTGAAAATAAGTTCATCTATAAAATATTCGACTCATATTTGGCTTGATTGATATAAAAGATCAACCAGTCCTAGTCAGAGTCGGTTAGTATGTACGATTATACTCCGTGGTTCATGGCGATGCACTAGCTCTACATCTGGAACCAGGAGTAAGGTCCTAGCATCTCACACCCATCTACGTGGCTAAGTACACAAACACATTAGTCCTATGTGTTGTGAGATGTATTGGCTCCTTAAATCTATAGGTGCATGATATCTAAGGTATGTCCTATGCTAGTTCCATAGAAATGAAATTTAAGAAATAGTAGTAAGAAAATATAATTTTCAAGTTCCTATTCTACTACGCACATGCCCAATTTTCGTCTTAATAGACTAAATTCGGCTTCGGGTAGGGGTTTAGTAAATAGGTCTGCTAAGTTAGACTTCGATTCGACGTATTCGAGTTGTATGGCTCCGTTGGCCACATGTTCTCGAATGAAATGGTGTTTGACCTCTATATGTTTGGTCCTAGAGTGATATATCGGATTCTTAGTAAGATTAATTGAACTAAGGTTATCTACGTGAAGTTTAGTATTCGTAAAGTCTAACTTAAAGTCGCGGAGAGTGTGCTTCATCCAAAGAAGTTGAGTGACACACTCACCCATCGCGATGTATTCGGCTTCGGTGGTAGATAAGGCAACACAGTGTTGCTTCCTACTGCACCAACTCACTAGACTGGAGCCGAGAAGTTGACAACAACCACTCGTGCTCTTTCTATCGAGCTTACTACCGGCATAGTCCGAATCTGAGTAGCCGGTTAGTTCAAACTCGGTAGATCTAGGATACCAAATACCGACATTAAGTGTACCCTTTAGATATCTAAGGATACGCTTGACTAGAGTTAGGTGAGACTCCTTGGCACAGGTTTGAAACCTTGCGCACATACTCACTGCAAATAAGATATCAGGTCGGCTTGCAGTTAAGTAAAGGAGACTCCCTATTGTGCTCCTATAGTATTTTAAATCAATTGGGTTTCCAATTACATCTTCTTCTATATTAACATTAGTTTCCATTGGGGTATTAATAATTTTAGCATCTTGCATCCCAAAGCATTTAATTAATTCCCTAGTATATTTGCGTTGATGTAGGTATATCCCATCTTTAGTTTGTTTAATTTGTAATCCTAAGAAGAAACTTAATTCGCCTACTAAATTCATTTCCAATTCACTTTCCATAAGTGAAATAAACTCATTTAGTAGGATTGAGTTGGTGGTTCCGAAAATAATATCATCTACGTAGATTTGGGCTATGAATATGTCTTTACCTAAGGTTTTTACGAAAAGGGTTGGGTCAACTACACCTTGGTTAAAGCCTTTGGACTTAAGATAAATCGAAAGTCTCTCGTACCAAGCTCGCGGAGCTTGTTTAAGTCCATAAAGAGCTTTCTTTAATCTAAGGACATGATCGGGTTTGTCTAAACTTTCGAAACCGGGGGGTTGACTAACATAAACTTCTTCTTTAATGTATCCATTTAAGAATGCAGATTTCACATCCATTTGAAACAACTTAAATCCTCGATGTGCTGCATATGCTAATAGCATTCGAATGGACTCTAATCTAGCTACTGGGGCATAGGTCTCGTCGTAATCTAAACCTTCGACTTGACTAAACCCTTTAACAACTAGTCTAGCTTTATTTCTAACTACTTCACCTTTATCATTAATTTTATTTCTAAACACCCACCTTGTTCCAATGATTGTTTTATCTTTAGGTGGTGGTACTAATTCCCATACTTCGTTCCTAGTGAATTGAGCCAACTCTTCTTGCATTGCAATAATCCAATCGGGATCAAGAAGATATTTGACTAAGGTTTCTGTATGAGGCTCTAGTTCGAACTCCTAGACTTGGATCACCTATCACTTGGTCGATAGGATGATTCGTTTGAGTCCTAGTTGGATTTGGATTTGAGTCTACAACTTGATCCATAGGATGGCTTGTTTGAGTCCTAGTTTGGTTGGGGTCATCTATCACTTGATCAATAGAGTGACTTGGTTGACTTAGGTTAGGATTAACACTAGACCTGATCTCCGGATCAGAGTTAGGACTAGTATGAATCGGCTCGCTAATTGGGGTTGCCGGGGGTTTTGTAGGTTTGTGTCCTTCATCGAATACTACATTGATAGTTTCCTCGACTCTAAGGGTGTCATGGTTATATACTCTATAAGCTCTACTTGTAGTCGAGTATCCTAGAAAGATTCCGGTCGTGGTTTTGGATGTAAATTTCCCTAGGTAATCGTTAGTGTTTAGGATATGTACCTTACACCCAAATACCCTAAAGTACTTGATGTTAGGTATTTTATCGTGATAAATCTCGTATGAGGTCTTAAGGTGCCTCTTTACCATAAGGATCATATTCTGGACATAGCACGTCGTACTCACGGCTTCCGCCCAAAACCTATCAGGTAGGTTATACTCATTAAGCATTGTCCTAGTGGCTTCTTGTAGGGTTTTATTTTTGCATTCTACTAGGCCATTTTGTTGTGGAGTTCTAGGGCAAGAGAACTCATGGTGGTATCCATTTAGGTTACAGAATTCTGTAAACCTATTGTTTTCGAATTCACCACCATGATCAGTCCTAAGTCTTTTGATTTTAATGCTTTGTTGATTTTCTATTAATTTAAATAGGTTGATTAATTGATCTAGGGTATCACTTTTGTGTTTGATGAACCTAACCCAAGTAAATCTAGAGTAGTCATCAATAATGACTAAACAGAATTTACTTCCGTTAAGTTACTTAGCTCCGTGTAAATCAAATAGATCCATGTGTAGGAGCTCAAGCACACTTTTGGTTCATTCTTAACTAATTAGTTGATGTTGTGTCCTAGATTGTTTACCTTGTTGACAAGCATTACATATTTTATTATCCAAGTTGTTGAGGTTAGGCAAACCTCTGACTAAATCACTCTGACTCATCTTGTGGATGAGTCTTGGGTGTGAGTGACCGAGTCGTCGATGCCACAACCATGATTCCTCTTGCTGTGTCATAAGACACTTAGTTGAGGAGTTAATTAAGTTGATAGTGTAAATGTTGTTATTTCTAGTCCCTTTAAGAATTGTTTTAGAGGTTTCGTTTGTATTAATTACGCATTCATTTTCTAGAAATATGACCTTATAGTTATTATCACACAATTGGCTTACACTGAGAAGATTATATTGAAAATTTTCTACTAAAAAAACGTTTTGAATGACAAAATTTGAGTTAAGCTCAATATCACCTGATCCGATGATTTTGAGTTTGTCGTTATTTTCGAAGGCTACCGATCCTTGTCGTTTGAATCGAAGCTTCGAAAACTTGAGTTGATCCCCGGTCATGTGTCGGGAGCAAACACTGTCCAACATCCATTGATCCTACACGTAAGGTAGTTGGATCGGATATTGGATTTATTAAAAATTGGTTGAAAATTATTAACCTAAATCATTTCACCCATGTCTACATGATCAAACATGTTAATCCTATATGTTCTTGTGAGATGACTTCCAATTTTAGTTGAATTAAATTTAATGACTTAAACACTTGTCAACCTTGCGTTAGATTCGGATTTGACCTTAGGCTCATCAAGTCACCTTTTCAAGATCCTGGCTTCCAGGTCGTGGTGAGGCACAGAGGCCTTCTTTGATCGGAACAACGACCACTTCCTTAGACAAAGCCATTTTCAAGAAAATAGAGACTTGACTCACCTAAGACCACTTCCTGGTCTAACTAGTCTAGGATACGGCGAGGTAGCTTCAGCTAGTTCCGCTCGGTCAAGTGCACCGAACTAGATACGCCTTATCTAGCCTGAATACACAAGACTCCGCTTTCCTATCATACTATCATCTCGCCGCATCCTGGTACTATGTTATCAAGTATTGACGAGTTATAGTCCTATCTAACCATTCTAAAAAGAAAAATCAAACTAAATAAAAACCTAAGCATGCAATTTCTAAGTTAAAACACAAACAAATTTCGTATTAGCTCCCTCGACCGCTTGAATCGATTCGTCTCTCCACATAGTGGATTTGGTCCTTGGGAACCCAGTACTGGTTTGATCCTAAGTTTGAAATCAAGGTGGTCTTAGGGACCCATGCTTGGACACGTTTTTTATGTCGACTTACAATCAACATATACGACTTATTGGTCGTGTTTGAGCTAAACCCTAGCCCGGCCTTGTTGTACACGACCCTTTGCGATCCAAGTAGGAGGTCAAGTCCTTTGGATCCCAAAGTAAACCTTTCCAACATATTCCTAAGATGTTCGACTTGACTTTTCAAGAGTGAGTTCTCAACTTTGAGTTTTTCAACCCAAGTTGAGTCCTCTTGAACTCGACTAGTCGAAGAGGTTAGGGAGACCTCGTGTTTGAGGAGTTTAACTTCCTCAACCAGGGACCTTGGACTCGGACTTAGCTAACTTTTTATTTAAAAACTTAATTGCACTATAAAGTGTAGTAATAAGAGACCGACTTACCTTGAGTGTATCTTTTAAACCGGATGCGTATCCGTGGCTCATCTTGAATAGTGCTTCGCAGTCCGACTCATCTTCGATTTTCGATTCAAGTTCCGGTTCCGACTTCGTCTCCGATTCCACCGATTTAGCCATGAGGACTCGATCGTTATCTTCTTCCTCGAAAGCTTCTTCCCAAGTAGCGTCAAGTGCCTTTTTGTGTTTTGGTGCCTTGCTCTTGAGTTTTGGGCATTCGGACTTAATGTGTCCAAACCTGTTGCATTCATAACATCTTATGTTTGAACTTTTAGGCTTACCTTCGTTGGGTCGAGTGAAGGCTCATTTTCGGCCCTTGACTATCCTCCGAACTAGGTTGACTAGTTCGGCCTCCATTTCCGAGTCGACCTCCGAATCGGACTCATCCTGTTCTTCCTTCGAGGGTGGCTTGCTGGCGGTTTTCTTCTTTGAACCTGCAAATAGTGCTATACCTTTCTCGGGTTCTGAGTTAGACTGCTCATGAAGTTCAAAATCAGAAAAAAGTTCATCTAATCTAAGTTTAGAGAGATCCTTGGAGACCTTGTAGACATCGACCATGGATGCCCACAAGGTAGTCCTCGGAAAGGAGTTTAGGACATACCTTATAAGGTCGCGGTTTTTGACCTTTTGCCCGATTGCGTGTAGATTGTTGACTATGTCCTGGACGCGAGCGTGGAGTTGCGTTGCCATTTCATGTTCCTGCATTTTTAGATTATATAATTTATTAAATAGAAGGTCGCGCTTACATACCTTGGCTTCATCGGTCCCTTCGTGTAGCTCCACTAGCTTTGTCCATAGGTCCTTTGCGCTGATGAAGGGGTCGACGCGATTTAACTCCTCCTTGGACAAGCCGCATTGGAGGATTTGTATTGCCTTGGCATCGGCTTCGACTTGTCGTTTTGTCACAATGGTCCATTGATCATAACCCAAGGATTCACCCACTTCATTAGTCGGAAGTGTGAAACCCGTTTGGATTATGATCCACATATCGATTTGGGTTTTGAGAAAGCATTTCATCCGACCTTTCCAGTAACGGAAATCATCTCCGTTGTAAAACGGAGGTCGGACAATGCTAAAACCCTCGAGATGGGCCATTGGAACAAAAAAACAAGGAGACTAAAATGAAAACCTAACAACGACAAAAACACACGAAAGTACCAAGACTTGCGTCTTGGATTAGTAGTGCGGAAGAAAATCTAACAAAAAGAGATAAAACAGAATTAAAAAAAATAAAAAATCTGTAAAATGGCTAGATTGGTGGTTTCACCAAATCTTAGCAACCCCCGGCTCTGATACCAATTGTTGGATCGATTTGAAATGCTAGAGGGGGGTGAATAGCGTTAAAACTTTCTTTTTGTTCGTTCGTTTAAAAATCGAGTAGATAATTAATTTGCAGCGGAAAAGATAAGCAATAAAAAGAGAAGACAAATATTTTACTTGGTTCGTAGCCTTCGACTACTACTGCAAGGCCCTAGTTGTCCTTGACCACGCACGGAGGGCAAAACACTAAACGAACTCCTCCTCGTTGGAGGTAGGAGTTAATCGATACAAGAAGGAACAAAAACTTGAGGTAGAGGGACACTCCCCCTCTCCTCGTATACGATAAAAGCTCCGAAACAAGTAAATAAACAACTGATATAAAGCTAATACCGACGTACAAAAAATAAAGAAAATTAAACCTAGACGTCGGAAAAGAAAGACTTCGTTGTCGGAGAGTTGTAGCTTTGCGAAGGCTTTTGGAAGCTTGGAATTGATGATGAAACCCTAGGATTGGCCCTCCTTTTATAGCCTTTGAGCCCCTTTTCAAGAGGAACCCTAGCCAATCACAATTGAGCACCAATCTCCTTGAAATGGGGTGATAAGCCTTGACTCCTCAAAGCTGATCATTGACCATCAGTCGACTGATGGCCATCATCAGTCGACTGATGGCAGCATCAGTCGAGTGCTGACCTTCGGCAGTCGACTGATTGACGGCAGTCGAGTCCTCCAAGCTGGCAGTCGACTGATGCTTGCTGCAAGTCAAGGTTAGCTCAAAGAAAACATTATTTCGATGGCCTTCGACCGTCCGATCTTGACCTAGACCATCGATGGGATGTCTTTGGTCGGATCTACGCTTAAGACCATCCCCGTAAGGAGGATACGACCTCACTTACACTCGCACACACGAGCTTACCTCAATACTTACCATGTCGCTTTTGCTTCCGGCCTTCCACTCGATTCCTTCGGCTCCCTCCAAAGTCACTCGAGTGTCGCCCGACCACCGCGGCTTCCTCCGGGTGTCGCTAGCCTTCAACTCCAGCTTTAGCACTTTTCTGCAGACTCAATTTAGCTCGTGAGATAACGACATGAGCTTAACTTTGTATCGTTTGCCATAATCAAAACTCAGGTTCGACTTAGGCGCCTACTGCACCAACACTTATCACTAGGAAGAGTGAAGACATTCTAGATGTTTTTGGACCAAGGGGGAGATTGTAAGATCTCATTGGGATATGAGACATTGACCTCCTTAAGGAGAACCTTTTTGATGTATGTCAAAAAAGGGGAGAATTTATGAAATTACCAATTTGGGAGAATTGGTAAGGAGATTTGAGTTAGGTAGCCTAACTCAATGGTTTTGTGGTTTTTGTCAAACATCAAAAAGGGGGAGATTGTTGGTGCAATCGACCCAGGTCACGATTGACCAGACTCGAATTGGACTCGAGTATTATTTTGATATTTGATAATGTTTTTGGGAGATTGTTGGTGCAATCGACTCGGGTCATGATTGACCGGACTCGAGTTTGACCTAAGTGGTATTTTGATGTTTGATGATGGTTTGACCATTGCTTAACTATATAGTTGATATGGGGTTGACCATATGATGGAGAAGTCCAAGTCTTGTGTACTTGACATCGAAAGTCCAAGTGGGACACTTGGCAATGGGAAAGTCCAAGTCATGGGTACTTGGCATGGAAAGTCCAAGCATGGGTCTTGGCAAGGGAAAGTCCAAGCTTGAGTCTTGACAAATGGAAAGTCCAACATGGGTTGACAAGAGAAGTCCAAGGGGTGATATATGCAGCATAAAGTCCAAGCGGGAGTCTTGACAATATAAGTCCAATGTTTGGCGACGTAAAGTCCAAGCGGTAGTCTTGGCAGTTTAAGCCCAAATGTGCCTTGGCAGTATAGACCAACTTAGCATGACAATAGCTGATGGAAGCATCAGAAGGCTAGCGTATGGATGAACAAGTCATGAATGACTTAGAGGGATCCGATAGGTGTGAGGCTGACGGAGGTGTCTAGAAGGCTTAGGTCTAGGCTAAGGGTGGTCTAGTAAGTATGAGGGCATTATACTTGGAGTTAAACCTCATGTTTGAGGTTTTTCAGTCGACTGGGGTTATGGACCAGTCGATTGGTCAGGTGTTTTAACACTTGGTAGCTGAGTTGACTTGTATCAGTCGATTGGGACTATGACCAGTCGACTGGAGTTCGACAAAAAATGGCCTGGCAATTGATTGCCAGAATTAGGCAGTCGACTAATGGCCTAATCAATCGACTGCTATGGCTGGCAGTCGACTGATGGTCGATGTCGCGGACACAGAAGGTTCCAGAGTCGACTGTTAGGGTTTGACAGTCGAGTGATGGCTCGATCAGTCGACTGATGGGCATGATCAGTCGACTGATGGTCTATCCATTGGAACTTATCCAACGTGGCTCGGGTCGTTGTGAGATGACGGTTACAGGAGCAGTCGACTGGTGGTCGCCATCAGTCGACTGCTAGGCAAAATCCAACCTGAATGCAAGTTATAAAAGTTGCTCGTGGAGAGGGATTTGGCAAGGGTTTCTTGAGACGATTTGGAGGGGATTTGCTGCTGCAATCCAGACCTTCAAGGCTATGCTCAAGCAATCAAACAAGCAAGCATCTAAAAGCTCTTTGTAAAGTTTTCTTTACTTTCATTCTATTGTATTTGCTTGTATTTTTATTATATTACTATTGTAATCTTTGTATGAGGTTTCTCCGCCTCCGACATATTGTCGAGAAGGAGTTTTATTAGTGGTGTTGTCATCACTCGAGCTCGTTGAGCTCCACCCATGAAGTAGGAACCTTGAGGTTCCGAACCACGTTATATTGTTGTATTCTTGTGCTTGTATTTGTTTGTATTATTTCTATATTCCGCTGCATACTAAGAATCATAGGCAAGCACGCGAATGAATTCCATCATGCAACGTCAAAACACTGTTTGTTGGATTAAAAGAGTTGCTAGAGGGGGGTGAATAGCGAGCGTAAAATCTTTTCGTACGATTCAATAACACAAGAGTAGCACAGCGGAAAAATAAATAACACAAGTTTGTTTTTACTTGGTTCACAATCCAACGGTTGCTAAGCCAAGGCCCCGTGATCCTTGACCACGTACCAAGGGGCAATCCACTATAGAGTCTCCTCCTCGTTGGAGGTAGGAGACAACGATCACAAAAACCGAAAGCACGAGGATGAGGCAACAAGCCTACCTCACCTCGTTACGATTAAAACCACGAATACAATAACTAAATAGAATCAAACTTCCTGCTGCCGATAAAGAAGTTGTAATCTTAGCGTTGCGTCAGCGTTATGATGGCGTTAGAGCTTAGCGTTGTAGAAGCACTTGAGAATAAGATTGATGATCTTTGGGTTGGAGTCCTCCCCTCCTTTTATAGATTTGTACCTTGGAATAAGTCTAGATGCAGATCCTCAACTTTTGGAACTTATATCGAGGTGGTACCTTATCTTATCGCGAAGTGGCGACGTCAAATGTTTTCCTATTTGACCTAGCACAACAGGATGATTCGTCTCCATCAGTCGATTGATGTGCAGCAGTCGACTGCCAATAGCCAATAGTCAACTGCCAGCCTGGCCACTTCCCTGCAGTAAGAGGTTAGCATGGAATATGATAAATATGATGGTTCCTTACTGCCCGATCTTGACCTAGACCTTCCACTGGAAGTTTTAGTCGGATCGGCGCCTATGGTCATCCCCATACAAAGGACATGACCTTACCATCTCTCTTCACACTCGTGCTTACCTCTGGTCCTTTATGACCTATTGCTTTGCTTCCGGTCTTCACTTGGGTTCTTCAACTCCCACGAAGTTCTTCCAGTGTCACCTGACCACCACAGGTTTCCCGACTCAGAATTCTATGGGTGTCGCTGACCTTTGGCTTAGCTTAATCATTTCCTGCACACTTAATTTAGCTCATGAGATAACAATATGACCTTAACTTTGGATCTTTGCCATAATCAAAACTTAGGTTTTATTATTTGGTGCCCCTGCACCAACACTATTCACCCCCCTCTAGCAACGATCAATTCCCCAACACATACCACCAGTCGACTATTATCAGGTAAAACCTCAAACACAAGTTGTTTGAGCATTCGCCCGTCGGATAAAACCTCAAATAATATGTTTGAGCATCCGACACTTGACCTCAGTCACTTGGCCAAGTTCACCTCATCCATGAGGTTTAACCCAAGACACCCTTAGCCTAGACCTAAGCCTTCTAACCACCTCTATTAGCTTCGTGCCTATCAGATCCCTCCAAGTCGTCCATGACTTATTCATCCATGCGCGGATCCCTCCAAGTCATCCATGACTTGTTCATCCATACAATAGCCTCCAGGTGCTTCCTTCGGCTATTGTTATGCTCTCGGTGTCTACACCGCCAAGGTACATATGAACTTACGCTCCCAAGACTACCGCTTAACCTTATGCCGCCAAACCACCCCTTGGACTTCCCAAATCCCAAGTACCCATAACTTAGACTTTCACTGCCAAGGCTACACACTTGGACTTACGTGGCCAAGGCTACACACTTGGTCTTCCCTTGCCAACTCCATGTTGGACTTCCAACGCCAAGCCCCATGCTTGGACTTTTACCGCCAAGGCTACACACTTGAACTTACGTGGACAAGGCTACACACTTGGTCTTCCCATGACAATCACATGTCATATGTTTTGTCTAACATCAAAATACTGCTCGAGTCAAACTCAAGTCCGGTCAATTGTGACCTGGGTCAATTGCACCAATATTTATTTGTTCTTGTTTTCACTTTATGTATTTAATTCAAAGAGAAGGTAGCGTGTTACCTTTCTCTTAATCTTTGTAAAAAAACGAATCCCTCCAAAGTCGAGAGTTCTCGAGTCGGAGGGTCTTTTAGTGAATTGCCCATCGAGACAACTCTCGGAGAACTACGGGCCTTGGAGTAGTAACCCGACTAGGGTTGTGAACTAAGTAAATTGTTTGTCTTTTTATTTTTATTTCTTATTTATTTAATTCCACTGCATACTCTTTTATTTCTAAATAAAAAGAAAATAAGTTTTAAATCTAAAAGAAAATTTTTATAACTTCTGATATTCACCCCCTCTCTCGGAACACTACGATCCTACATATTGTAAAATTTTTCTAAGTTAACATTAAAAGTTTCAGGATCTTTACATGTGACTTTCAATACTTTCACACACAAAATTAATTCTATTCATTCCATATTAAAGGAGTGACAAGAAAGTGATGATCTTGATGTGTATTTGATGGCGATAAAAAATGAAAAATAAATTTAAAAAATATTGGAGAGATCTTAAAAAGATGAATAACTTGCTTTATATTCCGGTGATGCTTGATCCAAGGTATAAATTGAATTTTGTAGAATTTATGTTGATTAAATTATATGAAAATGAAAAGGGTCGAAGAGTAGATAAGATAATAAAAAAAACTTTATTTGCTTTGTACAAGAATTAGAAAGAGAAAATGGAGTCTCAAAATAGTACCTCAAGAGTTTCATCTATTCTACAATTAGGTGACAATAATATCATGCTAAAAAAATATGAGTTAATGGATTTAAAGAGACAATCAATCCTCGTAAAGTAGAAGAAATAAAAGGCAAAATTTTTTGACGATGAAAAAACATCAGAATTAAATAATTGAGGAATATTACAATAGTTTTAATATTTTGAAATGGTGGAAATAAAATTGTTATAAATTTTCTATACTTTCTTAAATTACTAAAGATGTATTAGTCATTACAAAATCAACAGTTATTTTGAAATCCACTTTCAGTATTGATGCTCAAGTACTCGATTGTTTTAGGAGTTTATTGACTCATAGAATGCTAAAAAAAATTATTTGTATCCAAGATTTGATTTCGATTAAGTTTAAAGTTAATCAATGTTGAAGAAATTTAAAAGGTGAAAAAAATTGAAAGTAATAAATTTTTTCTTTTTTAAAACAATATAGTTAGATTTTTATTTATAATTATAAATTTACAAAGTGTTAATTTGTCATCATTTTTTATCAAAATTCTCAAAAATTATAATAGACTCATCTTCTTCGTCGGTGCATGAATAAATTATATAATAATCAATGGTATATTTTAAATATTTTATTTTATTCAGAAATGTATTTACTAGTTGACTGTCTTATTCAGATGGTAAAAATAAGTTTTTCTTTTTGGTCATTAAGGACAATTTAATGACAAAGAAAAATCTCCACATGGCTACATCTTGCAGTGTGATTTACAATGTGATTTATGTGGAAATGAATTATGTTTATCATCTCTTGATTAATATTTAACAAAATTTAGAATTTATACTTTTGAACTTTAGTACCCCTTGAATTGTTTGTTGGAACTTGAAAATGTTGGTTAACTAATTGTGTAATTAATTGACGAACTAAAATTTGATATGTATTTAATTTTATGAGATACAATCTTTTTAACTCGGTTAATATTAAATTATAGACCATGTTCGTGATGGGATGCAAGAATGTGATTTAATTTAAGGTAATTGATTTGGTTAATTTTGTGATATGCGAGAATGTAAATAATTGTATTTATTTTAAGGTATTTTATTGAGCTAATTTTATAAATACAAAAGGAAATCAATTATGTGAACATTGTTGGATCAGAAAGCACGCTAGAGGGAGCGTGAATAGTGTATAGAAACTTTGCTTTGTATTTCGTTAAAACATACAAGAACAAAGTAAAACACAACGGAAAAATAAAATCAATACAAGTTCTTTTTACTTGGTTCACAACTGAATGATTGTTAGTCCAAGGCCTACGATCCTCAATCACTTTCATAGGACAATTCACTAAGTAATCTCTTCTTTGTTGGAGGTAAGAGATGCGATGATTACAAAATGTAAGGGATACGATAACAACCTTACCATTCCCTATAAGAAATTAAGTACAAAATGAATAACCAAACTGAAAATAATACCGACAAGTAAGAAAACTCAAGGAATAAGCACAGTCGGAGAAGCATTGTAGTATGAAGGACCACAGTCGAAGAGCAAGAGCACTTAGGAGATTTAATTCATAGGGTTTATATCCAACCCTTCTTTTATAGACCTTCTTAGGCCCTTGAAACAATCCATTTCGTTCAGATCCAAATCTAGATCTAGATCTAGATCCTACTTATCTGAAATTCTTATCTTGAGGTGGCAACTTTGCTCTTGACGCGCACACCAGTCGACTGGTTCAATCGACTGGGTTCCATTCTAGTCGATTGGTGCTTGAGTTTCTCATCCAGACACCTGCATCATAAGATTAGTACAAAGTATACAATAATAGTAATCATGACAGTCTTTCACCATCTGATCTCGACTTCGACATTCCCTCAGAAGCCTTATTCAGATCGACGCCTAAGGTTGTCCTCATACCGAGGATGCAACCTTACTACCGCTCCCCACACGGAGCTTACCTCGCTTACCCTTAGCATTTGATCCTTTGACCACTTTGACTTCCTCCAGTGTTTAGACCCTACTGACCCATCAAGATTCTCCTAGTGTCATTGACTTTAGCTAAGACTATACAATTTCTTCACACTTATCACAACATATAAGATAACATTATAACTTAACTTTGAACTTTTGTCATTATCAAAACTTAGGTTCGATTATCTGGTGCCCCTGCGCCAACAATCTCTACTTTTTTTATTTATGGCAACAAGATTCAAAGTTAAGGGAATAGTTGCTTTAATTAACTGATATTCAAAAACTCCCACTTAACATTACCTCCCCCTTAACAATGAGTGAGTTTTGGAAACATAACCAAAAATATTTAAAAGTTTAAAACAATTTTTAATTTCGCAACTTTTATCTCTTCCCCTTTGACATATATCAAAAATAGTGTTATAAAGAAAGCATTTTTAAGGTTAGTTTTTAAAAACTATTTAAAAATTATTTTCATGTATCCGCATGATAAAGCATGGAGTAACTAACCAAATTTATGAATCCAAGCATATGTCCTTTACTTTAGGAAAATAATATTTTTAAAATAAACAATTTAATAAATTATCCTTAACAAAATGTCCAACTCCATTTTGACTCAAATGATATTAAATTATCACTTAGTCTTATGAGAGTTAGTCACTTAAGTGATTAGTTTAAAGATTACTCTCCATGATTTATATTGATGCACTTGTTCTACATCTGGAATCAAAAGTAAAGTCCTAACATCTCATGCTCATCTACGTGGCTAAGTTCACAATCAAATTAAATCTAAGTGTTGTGAGAAGCATTGGCTCCTTAAATCTATAAGCTCATGATTTCTACGGTAAGTCCTATGCTAGTTCCAAAGAAAATAAAAGATAGATAAATACTATAAGTAAAATCAATTCCTACTCTACTAAACACATCCCTAGTTTTCTTGTAAGTAAACTAAAATCGGTTTCAGGTAAGGGTTTGATGAATATGTCTGCTATGTTCGATTTATAGACTCCACATAATTAAGTTTAATATCACCATTAGTTACATGTCTCCTAACAAAATGATGTTTTACTTCTATGTGTTTTGTTCTTGAATAATGTATTGAATTTATAATTAGATTGATTGAACTAACATTATCTATCATGACTTTAATGTCCTTAAAGCTTAGTTGAAAGTCATTTAGAGTGTGTTTCATCTAAAGGAGTTATGTTACATACTCACTCATTGCTATGTACTCAGCTTTGGTAGTAGACAAAGCAATACAATATTGTTTTCTACTGCACCACCTAACTAGATTTAGACCTAGAAGTTAGCAACTATCATTTGTATTTTTCTTATTGAGCTTACAACCAGCATAATCTGAGTCAGAGTATCCAATCATCTCAAAATTGCTAGTCCTAGGGTACCATATTCCTACATTCAGTGTTTCTTTTATATATCTAAAAATTCTCTTTACTAATATTAAGTGTGATTCTTTGGCATAAGATTGAAATCTTGCACACATACCTTCTGCAAAAAGTATATCAGGTCTACTTACAGTTAGGTGTAATAGAATACCTATTGCACTCCTATAGTATTTTAAATCTACGGGTTTACCATCCAAGTCATTATCAATTTTTACATTGGTTGTCATAGGTGTAGTAATATCCTTAACATTTTCCATACCAAATTTTATAATTAATTCCTTAGCATATTTATTTTGATACACATAAGTTCCTTCCTTAGTTTATTTAATTTGTAACCTTAGGAAGAAAGTGAGTTCACCTAATAGACTCATTTCAAACTCACTCTCCATTAGTGAGATAAATTCATTTAAGAATGTGGTAGTAGTTGAGCCAAATATTATATCTACATATATTTAATCTATAAATATTTCTTTGCCTAAAGTTTTTACAAATAATGTTGGGTCTATCAATCCTTGCTTAAATCCTTTAGATATTAAGTGAATAGTTAGTCTTTCATACTGTAAAATACCGGAAAAATAAATAAATAAATATATATATATATATGTTAATAATAAAATAATGTTGGGTAATTAGGAGAATACCCTATGGAATTTTTCAGAAATTTTTCTGGTCTCGAATGGAGATTTCTAAGACCCTCTTTTAACAAGAAGGGGTTAAAGGGCTTAACGGGTCTGAAATTGGACCCGTTTATCTACTAAACCCGACCCGATTCATTTCTTAACGCCCGGCTGCCCGTTTCTCGCCATCGCCTTTATTCCTTTCACAATCGCGACTTCTTATTTTCGATCCCGATCTTCCCTTTTCCCCTCCGCTCGTTTCTTCACCGCCGCCGCTCGAGCCCGTGCTCGCTGCCGCCTCCTCCCTCGCGTGCCGGTGGCGACAGCCGTTGTCGCCGTGCCCTCTCCTCTTCGTCTCTGAGGCGATCAGAGCCCGCGTCTCCTTCCTTCGAGCCCGTGCTCACTGCCGCCTTCACCCTCGCCGCAGTGCCCTTTCGCCATGCCCTCTTCCACCATCCGGCCAGTCGCTGCCATTAGCCACCTCACCGCCGTCGGCTTCCTTTTTCCTCCGATCCAACAAAAGCGAGTGCCGACGCCCTTGAACTTGACTCGCCGCCGCCGTGCCCTTCGCCGCTTGCCTCGCCGCTGCGAGAGAGTGATGTCGCCAGTTTGATCTCCACCCAATCCAGCCGATCTCTGCCCTTTTCATCGCGGGAGCCTAGTTCGCCGGAGCTGTTTCCCTTTCGCTGGCGCATCTCATGGATCGCAGCCTCTCCGCTCGTTCGTCGCTACCGATCGACGCGAGCCCTTCGGGTCGCCCACACCGGCAATCTCCCAGCATCACTGCCCTCTTCGTGTCCTTGTCGAGAGCCCCTCACGCCACTGCTCGGTTATCTCACCGCAAGAGGGAGTCGCTGCTGTCGCTGCCATCCTTCCATTCCTCCGTCAGTGTTCCTCTGCTATGAGCAAGGTCGACAATCGCCGCCAGTTCAATTGCAGCCCCTTTCTTCTGATCTGACAAGAACAAGCACCGTTGCTTCTACAGCGAGCATCAATCCACCTTCCACAACAAGCACTGTTGAGGAAGAGTGTTCTAGATGGGTTGTGGAAGCTGAACGGTTGAGAATGGGAGACAACTGCGGACTGATGTTATGGCTTTGAAACTAGGATTGGTATATCAGAGATGGAATTGGTTTCCTAATTTGATTATGGGATTCAGATCCGATGAGGATCAAGAAGTGGTGGTTGATTGCAACAATTGTAAGGACCTTGATTGGTGATAGATGGTTGCATATGTGGATATCTAGCATGAGCTATCTAACAGGTGGGTAATTTCCTACCTGGTCCGGGTAGTTGTATTTCATTCAGATTTAGTCATTTATATGAGCATGTTAGGTGTTCATATCACCTTGACCCTGTTCTTTTTATCGTATGCTTGATCCTTTATCCGTTGGTTATTAACTCCTTGTTGCAATCATGTTTATGTTACCATGATTAGGAGTTATACATATAGATGATGTAAATAACTTAGAATTTGATTAAGTTAAATACAAGTAGTAAAGTCCGGATGACAACCTGATTGTAAATTGGGCAAAAAGGTCATCCGTAGGTAGATGATGTCTTAAACCTAGAGTTAATTCTAGTACCCCTTAGATTGCATGTTTCTACCAACCATGCATTATGTAAATGGTGGGTGAATGATACTTAGGGTATTGCTACGGACCGGTGGTCCTAGCTTGTTATAATCAGATGAGTACGACTCTCTACAGGATAGAGAGTGCGTCGAGTAGATTGGTATGACTCTCACAGATAGAGAGTATTATGATCGAGATTGAGTACCACTCTCTGTGATAGAGAGTGCGGAGTAGATTGGTATGACTCTCTACAGGATAGAGAGTCTATGGTGGATGTCTGTATGTGAGACATTGCATTCATGCATTTACATGCACGCTGGCGACGAGGTCTCCCTTGTGGTTGAGAGGGTCGCCAGTCATCCTGCCTCCACGGTTACTCATAGGAGGAGTAACCGGTGTGAGGGCAGAGCATTGAGGTGCCGCACTCTACCACTATAGACGGTGGTAGTTGGATTTGTGTGTCGTAGTCCTGCGTGTGTGGTACTCGACCACTCATGGGTAGTGACCGCTGAGTGACCAACAACAGGGGGACCCCATCGTAGCTTGCTCTTTACGCTTATATGCTACTCGATCATACCGCCCACTCCTACCACTCGAAAGTAGTGGTTGGTGTTGAGTTGGGATAGTTGTCATGCTCGAGCCACCGAGGCCACACTGGGGTCGTGGTAGCTTTAGGGTGAGCCGACATGACCATGCATGCTGCATAGCCGTATTTGATGGCGCTTTGCATATTACCATATATATATACATATATGCATGTATATATATATATATGGATGGTTGAGATTAATATATATATGGATACAGTCTATATATATATGATTATTGTGATGTTGCATTTGTTTGTACTATGCTTGCTGCATTTGGGTGGACATCATATTCATGCATGTTTCTTGCATATGTTATCTGATTGTCGTAAGATATTGATATGTGTTGGATAGACATAGATACCTTGACCGTAGCTAGAGTATATTTTGAGTTGATCTACTATTCCTGTATATATATATATATATGTTGGATATATGTTCAGTTGGATCGAGTAGCGAGAAGGCATTGTGTATGTCCGCATTTTATGTTGTTCATTCCGCTAGACGATATGCTTGTATTTATATACTATGCCGATATACTTGTACATCTAGATTATGTTGTCTAAATACATGTGATATTACATATATACATGTTTTCTATTACTACCGAGTTTTACTCACCACCCCATGACTCGGGTTTTCGTCGCCTGCAATGTGAGCCGACCGTGATGGACTTGGAGCACCGCTGGCTGGCATCATCTCATCTCAACTCCGAGAGTCCGGATTTTTGGTGTTATCATTTGTATTCCGTTATGGATTTGTGTTATGTGATGTACGCACATGTTGGTGCGGGTTTTGACGAGGCTTCTTTATGTTCTGGTGTTAGTCATACCGGTATGCACTCTGTGGGATTGTATTGTTGTCGTGTTGTTTCCGCTGTGTCTTGTGTAGTTTTTATTTTTATACATATATATTGTTGTTATTGTGGGCCTACGGGCCTTGTATTAACCCGAAATGTTGTCACGTACAGGGGAGGTGCCGTCCGTTTAATTTTCGGTTCGGCATGCTCTCGGGGCGTGACAACTTTAGTGGTATCAGAGCCCAAGGTTCTGCGATGCCATATTATGTTTTTTTTGAGTCGAGTCTTGGATTCTCGGGAGTCGATTTATTCGGTTTTGGTTTTTGAGATGAGATGGACAGCGGCCTGAGCTCCAAGCAGCACGAGGTAAGAATTCCTGAAAAAAAAAACTTATGGTTTAGTAGATATTTATCTAAACTTGATCAGTAGGTGTATACAATAGAGTTATGACACCTTTGCAGACTAGTAGTAGGGGTCGTCCACCGAGGCGACTAACCGGAGTGACCTTTAGGGTTTATACTCCCGGTTATGTTGACTATGCTTTTAATGCTTATACCAGGGAATAACCATTAGTATGTTATTTATTGTTCGTAACCGTGGTATGTATTGACCCCGGAAACGACCTGTTAAGTTTGTGAGTCTTGAACCTGTGTCGAAAAGGTGATTTACCTTTGAGGGCCGACTGATACCGAGTCGGAAAAAATATGGGTCAAGTCGTCACATTTCTGGTTGAAATCAGGGATTTCAACCTTAGAGATTTTCACTAACGGTGCTAGTCAGATCATTACCTGTGGGTAATGAACAGACTTGTAGACTATTGTTGATGCAGATGGCGGAAGGCTAGGTTATAGTGTTTCATAGGGATTTTATCCCTGGGTTGTTCGTACTGAGTTTGTATAACTTTGAGAGTACTTTTGAGTACTTAACTCATGTTATACCGAGAAAGAAGAGTTGTTTGCATACCATTATCGGGATCAAGCCGGTATTTGGTGATAAATGCAGAAAATAATCTTCGGGAAATAATATATCACTTGATCATGGATTAGTGATGTTGAAAGAGTGTATTTCCCCGTGTCACTTTTAGTGACACATTATAAGAACTTCTTGAGCTTCAAGAAAGGGTAATCGGTTAGTAATTAGTGTGCTGTGTAGAGTCGTGAGACTTGCAGAGGTTACGACCACCTAATAGCTCAAGAAGATGAATGGATATTTTAAGTCACCTACGATTGTTGGCTTATAGTTGGATTAGGATGCCGGGATCTTCTATCAGATCCTACCGGAAGATGTTGGATTGAGACAGGAGTTTAGAAATGACTCCGTACAAGTGTTAGGAGATGGAGATTGATAGCAGATCATTAGGATGTTCTCGTGGATATCAGCAAAATCAGAACAAAGATTCCGAAGGGATTGTGTGCGTGCAGTGCGGATCACGAAGACGCGTGAAGCCAGATTATCCGTTGGAGCAGTTCAGCTGTTGCTATGGTGAGCAACCAGTACAGTGGAGGAGGTGTACTTTGAAGACTCAGTTGAAGACTATCCGGGATATTCCGAGAAGATGATACACCATCTCGACAGCAGAGATCGACACCGAAGATTGAGTTATTTCGTCAGCAGCGACCTACTACCTCAGGCTTGGTTGAAGTTCCGTAATACTCCCCTTCAGCAGAGATCAGCACAGAAGCAGCATCAGCAGAAGACATCTTAGAAGATTCAGCAGACAACAACAGTTACCTCCAGATGTGATTTGCTTAGTACAGAGGAGAGAGTATACGACGATGGTCGTATTTATTCAGTATTCTACAGTTACAGCTCGTAGGATTAAGTGATGAGATCAAATGATCTAGGAAAAATCCTCGGATCATTTATTGTAGAAATGTGACCGTGTTATCGCGGACTGTTGAATATGATCTTCTTCTCTTCGGAGAAAGGCCGAGACTTGCGAGGAGCCTTTGGATCAGATCAACATATATTTGATCGTTCAGGGTATTACTCTAGTTTTACCCTCTGGATTAATATATTGAGAGATACTTGTAGTTTACAGGTATCTTCGTCTAGAGCATTCTTAGTTGGATTAGAAGGGTCCTTTACATCGACTTGTGGGTTGGTGGTATCTCTACCGTCTGGTGAGATGTGGATCAATAATTAAGAAGTCAAGGGATACCCTTAGACTTTGATAGACATACTTTTGTTGTAGACATATCCTTACGGATGGTCAAATTGTCGGAAGTATGGTACGATATGTCTCTCGGATGTGCGTACAATCCAAGAGCCTTTGGATATAGTTTTGGATGAACTCCTAGGCTTGTCGTTGCTTAGGCAAGTGGAGTAGGCGATCGAAATGATTGCGAAAATAGTCCGGTATCGAAGATCACATATCGAGTGATAATTTTGCTGGTATCAGTGTTGTTAAACACTATAGAAATTGGAATAACGTGAGTTGCGATTATAGGAGATGTTGGAGGGGATATTTATCTATCCCAGTATTCCTCCTTGAGAAGGATCCAGAACTCTTTATTGAAAGAGGGATGGACATTTGAGATTATGCATCGATTGTTGATGATGGAATGCGATGATTGTTGAAAGTAAATATCCTACGTTGAGGATAAATGATCTGTTAGATTAGCTAAAGACACATGTGTATACTCTAGGGTTGGTTTACGATTGGAGAGTTGATATGATAGTAACATAGTGTCATATAAGTATCATTGTCATTGTGATGATTGATATATTATCAATGTAGAGTAAAGGGAATGCAGGTGTGTAGAGACGACAATTTCATACTTGGTATGAATTTTATGAGTTTTGATTAAGTTGTTAGACTAATTAACGATTTAGTCGTCATTGGATTTGAGAATCGTGTATCCTTAACGCGATTGGATCCTTTTGTAGTTGTTGGAGTTGCGTAACTTGGCCACTGTTGGTTGTGGTAGATGGAGTTACGCACTCGACCACCGTAGATGGTGGTTTTCCTTGCATGGTTTGGTTAGTACTGTAGATGTGGATAGAATGTCTTGGCATTACTGTACCACAGACTTGTTTGACAAAAGTGATGTTGTAAATCATTTGGTCGGAAGCTGGTGAAACCAGTTACAAGACCTAGACGACGGTTAACTTTTACACAAGTATTAGTTAATCATTCTGGAGTGGATAAAAGGATGATGTACGCAATGCGTCGTTTCGGGGATCGGAACGATTCCGATGCAGTTGAATGAGACATATCCTATGCCTACGTCAGTTAAGAAACTACGAGATAGTCTGTCATATACATGACATGACTTTAGTAGTTATTATCTGGATTTGTAGTCGTATGGAGCAGGAATGCTCATTGAATTTAACAAGCTACTGGGTAGCTACAATGGAGTTGCGGGAGCACGAACAGTTGCAACAATTGCAACAAGGGAGATTGATTGCTATAGTCTTCCATGCACTTACAGTGTGTGTGGAGTGTATCTTGGAAGGTTGATGGACTTATCTGGTGAGAAGATAATTTTCTTTCTCTAATATGGATATGTGTTCTGGACACGCATCCAGTTAAGGAATAGTTGCTACAGGTGACACATTATTTGAGATTTACTATACATCCTGGTGGTATTGGGATGTACCGATATTTGAAACGTTTATACTGGTGGAATGATATGAAGAGAGATACCGCAGACTTTGTTGCTGGATATATACTATACCAGCAGGTGATGGTTGAACATCAGAAATCCGATGGATTGCTCCAGGAAAATTCCGATTTTGGAATGGAAGTGGGAACGTATCCCTATGGATTTCGTTACGGGATTGTCTAGAACCCGTAAAGGGCATAATGTGATTTGGGTGATCGTGGATCGACTAACCGAATCAGCTCATTTCCTTCCTATTCGTGGGGCGTACTCGTTGGATCGTCCGGCAAAGTTGTGCCGAAAGATTATCAGACTGCACAGAGTACTTTTGAGTACTATATCTGATAGAGACCCGCGATTTACCTTGCGATTTTGGGAGAGTCTGCATCAGACTATGGGCACAGAGCTTCGGCTTAGTGCAACATTTCATCCGTGGACTGATGAACTGTCTGAGAGTACCATTCAGACATTGGAGAATCTTTTGAGATCCTGTTTCGTGGATTATGGAGATGTAGCTTATCGGTTGGCTTTACCTCCGACACTTGCGGGTGCTCACAACGTATTTCCTGTTGTTATACTGAGGAAATACGTGTTGCATGTTGAGCATGATCTGAAGGAGGTACCGATTCCACTTCAGCCGAATGCGACCTATAAGGAAATTGCAGTGCGAATTCTTGGTCGCAAGGAGCGATAGTAGTGGGACGAAAACCATCCGACTCGTAAAGGTTGGATGACAGCATCATACCGATGAGGAGGCTATGTAGGAGCTGGAAGATACTATCCGAGCTCGATAGTCTCATCTGGTCACTTGAAAAATGTATGTGGTCCTTTCGGAAACTTGCTTGAAGTAAAATTTTTGCATGTTAGTACGAAATTTGGGGACCAAATTTTTATAAGTGGGGGAGAATGTAAAATACCGGAAAAATAAATAAATATATATATATATATATATGTTAATAATAAAATAATGTTGGGTAATTAGGAGAATACCCTATGGAATTTTTCAAAAAATTTTCTGGTCTCGAATGGAGATTTCTAAGACCCTCTTTTAACAAGAAGGGGTTAAAGGGCTTAACGGGTCTGAAATTGGACCCGTTTATCTACTAAACCCGACCCGATTCATTTCTTAACGTCCGGCTGCCCGTTTCTCGCCATCGCCTTTATTCCTTTCACAATCGCGACTTCTTATTTTCGATCCCGATCTTCCCTTTTCCCCTCCGCTCGTTTCTTCACCGTCGCCGCTCGAGCCCGTGCTCGCTGCCGCCTCCTCCCTCGCATGCCGGTGGCGACAGCCGTTGTCGCCGTGCCCTCTCCTCTTCGTCTCTGAGGCGATCAGAGCCCGCGTCTCCTTCCTTCGAGCTCGTGCTCACTGCCGCCTTCACCCTCGCCGCAGTGCCCTTTCGCCATGCCCTCTTCCACCATCCGGCCAGTCGCTGCCATTAGCCACCTCACCGCCGTCGGCTTCCTTTTTTCCTCCGATCCAACAAAAGCGAGTGCCGACGCCCTTGAACTTGACTCGCCGCCACCGTGCCCTTCGCCGCTTGCCTCGCCGCTGCAAGAGAGTGATGTCGCCAGTTTGATCTCCACCCAATCCAGCCGATCTCTGCCCTTTTCATCGCGGGAGCCTTGTTCGCCGGAGCTGTTTCCCTTTCGCTGGCGCATCTCATGGATCGCAGCCTCTCCGCCCGTTCGTCTCTACCGATCGACGCGAGCCCTTCGGGTCGCCCACACCGACGATCTCCCAGCATCACTGCCCTCTTCGTGTCCTTGTCGAGAGCCCCTCACGCCACTGCTCGATTATCTCACCGCAAGAGGGAGCCGCTGCTGTCGCTGCCATCCTTCCATTCCTCCGTCAGTGTTCCTCTGCTATGAGCAAGGTCGACACCTTCCTCTTTACTGTCGTCGCCCAGTTCAATTGCAGCCCCTTTCTTCTGATCTGACAAGAACAAGCACTGTTGCTTCTACAGCGAGCATCAATCCACCTTCCACAACAAGCACTGTTGAGGAAGAGTGTTCTAGATGGGTTGTGGAAGCTGAACGGTTGAGAATGGGAGACAACTGCGGGCTGATGTTATGGCTTTGAAACTAGGATTGGTATATCAGAGATGGAATTGGTTTCCTAATTTGATTATGGGATTCAGATCCGATGAGGATCAAGAAGTGGTGGTTGATTGCAACAATTGTAAGGACCTTGATTGGTGATAGATGGTTGCATATGTGGATATCTAGCATGAGCTATCTAACAGGTGGGTAATTTCCTACCTGGTCCGGGTAGTTGTATTTCATTCAGATTTAGTCATTTATATGAGCATGTTAGGTGTTCATATCACCTTGACCCTGTTCTTTTTATCGTATGCTTGATCCTTTATCCGTTGGTTATTAACTCCTTGTTGCAATCATGTTTATGTTACCATGATTAGGAGTTATACATATAGATGATGTAAATAACTTAGAATTTGATTAAGTTAAATACAAGTAGTAAAGTCCGGATGACAACCTGATTGTAAATTGGGCAAAAAGGTCATCCGTAGGTAGATGATGTCTTAAACCTAGAGTTAATTCTAGTACCCCTTAGATTGCATGTTTCTACCGACCATGCATTATGTAAATGGTCGGGTGAATGATACTTAGGGTATCGCTATGGACCGGTGGTCCTAGCTTGTTATAATCAGATGAGTACGACTCTCTACAGGATAGAGAGTGCGTCGAGTAGATTAGTATGACTCTCTACAGGATAGAGAGTATTATGATCAGTTGAGTACGACTCTCTACAGGATAGAGAGTGCGTCGAGTAGATTGGTATGACTCTCTACAGGATAGAGAGTCTATGGTGGATGTCTGTATGTGAGACATTGCATTCATGCATTTACATGCACGCTGGCGACGAGGTCTCCTTGTGGTTGAGAGGGTCGCAATATCATCGCCTCCACGGTTACTCATGGGAGGAATGTGGTGTGGCAGAGCATTGAGGTGCCGCACTCTACCACTATAGACGGTGGTAGTTGGATTTGCGTGCCGTAGTCCTACGTGTGTGGTACTCGACCACTCATGGGTAGTGACTGTCGGAGTGACCAACAGCAGGGACCCCCATCGTGTAGCTTGCTCTTTACGCTTATATGCTACTCGATCATACTGCCCACTCGGCCACTCGAGAGTAGTGGTTGGTGTTGAGTTGGGACAGTTGTCATGCTCGAGCCACCGAGGCCACACTGGGGTCGTGGTAGCTTTAGGGTGAGGCGACATGACTATGCATGTTGCATAGCCGTATCTGATGGCGCTTTGCATATTACCATATATATATACATATATGCATGTATATATATATATATATATATGGATGGTTGAGATTAATATATATATGGATACAGTCTATATATATATGATTATTGTGATGTTGCATTTGTTTGTACTATGCTTGCTGCATTTGGGTGGACATCATATTCATGCATGTTTCTTGCATATGTTATCTGATTGTGTCGGATATTGATATGTGTTGGATAGACCATAGATACCTTGACTGTGAGCTAGAGTATATTTTGAGTTGATCTACTATTCTGTTATATATATATATATGTTGATATATGTTCAGTTGGATCAGAGTAGCATAGCGGACTTGGTATATCGCATTTTATATTGTTCATTGGTTAGATTAGATATATGCTTGTATTTATATACTATGCTGATATACCTGTTGTATATCTAGATTATGTTGTCGAAATACATGTGATATTACATATATACATGTTTTCTATTACCTGCTGAGTTTTACTCACCACCCGCGGACCACAGGGTTTCGTCGCCCGAGGTAACATGTAGGCAAACCGTGATGGACTTGGAGCACCGCTGGCTGGCATCATCTCATCTCAACTCCGAGAGTCCGGATTTTTGGTGTTATCATTTGTATTCCGTTATGGATTTGTGTTATGTGATGTACGCACATGTTGGTGCGGGTTTTGACGAGGCTTCTTTATGTTCTGGTGTTAGTCATACCGGTATGCACTCTGTGGGATTGTATTGTTGTCGTGTTATTTCCGCTGTGTCTTGTGTAGTTTTTATTTTTATACATATATATTGTTGTTATTGTGGGCCTACGGGCCTTGTATTAACCCGAAATGTTGCCACGTACAGAGGAGGTGTCGTCCGTTTAATTTTCGGTTCGGCATGCTCTCGGGGCGTGACACATACCAAGTCCTAGGTGCTTGTTTTAATCCATATAAAGCTTTCCTAAGTTTGAATACATGGTTAGGTTGGTTTAAGTCTTTAAGTCCTGGTGGTTGGTTTACATATATTTACTTTTTGATGAAACCATTTAGGAATGTTCACTTAACATCCATTTGATATAGCTTGAAACCCTTATGTGCGACATAGGCTAACAATATTCTAATTAACTCAAGTCTAGCTACTTGTGCATAAGTTTCATCATAATCTAATCCCTCTACTTGACTAAAATATTTTGCTACTAACCTAGCCTTATTCCTAACAATCTCACCTTTGTCATCAAGTTTGTTTCGAAATACTCATTTTGTACCTATGATGGTTTTATCTTTAGGTGTTGGTACTAATTCTCATACTTGATTCCTAGTGAATTGGGTTAATTCTTCTTGCATAGTAATGATCCAATCAGGGTCAAGAAGAGTTTGATCTATGATTTTGGGTTCAATTTTAGATATGACTGAAATCTAACTTACATGTCTATAGGATATCCGAGTTTGAACACCTAGATTAGGGTCACCTAACACTTGATCTATTGGATGATCAAATCTACCTCGAGGTGTTCTTGGATTAGGATTTATGTTTGATTCATTTTGTGGATTACGATCCAGTCTAGCTTCATTATCTAAGTTTTTATTAGTTAATTTAATGATTGATTCGGATTTATTTTCTTCATTAAATACTACATTGAAAGTTTCTTCAATTCTTAAGGAATCATTATTATACACCCTATAAGCTCTACTAGTGGTTGAATAACCTAGAAATATGTCACTTGATGATTTAGAGGTAAATTTTCCTAAGTAATCTTTAGTGTTTAGTATATGCACTTTACAACCAAAGGCTTTAAAATATTTAATGTTGGGTATCTTACTGTAGTATGTTTCATAGGGTGTTCTATTATGTCGTTTAATAATTAAGGTTCTATTTTGGGCATAACAAGTGGTGTTTACCACCTCAGCCCAAAACCTATCGTGTAACTTATATTCATTTAACATAGTCCTAACAGCTTGTAAGGTCTTATTTTTTCTTTCCACTCACCCATTTTGTTGAGGAGTTCTAGGATAAGAAAATTTATGGTGATATCTATTTTGATTATAAAATTTGATTCAAACTCCCCCCCCCCCCATGGTGACTTCTAATTCTTTTAATTTTCTAATAATTTGCATAAATTAGTGAATTGATCAAAAGTTTCATTTTTATGTTTTAAGAATTTGACCCAGGTGAACCTAGAGTAGTCATCTACTATTATTAAATAGTATTGACTCTCATTTAGTGACTTGGCTCCATGTGAGTCAAATAAGTCCAAGGGCAGGAATTTAAGTACACTTTTAGTTTTCTCTACATTAGTTAATTTATGTGAAGATTTAGTTTGTTTTCTTTGTTGACATGCATCACATATCTTGTTTTCTAAATTACTTAATTTGGGTAGGCCTCTAACTAATCCATTGTTACTTATTTTTGAAATAAGTCTTAGATGGGAGTAACCCAATCTCCTGTGCTACAACCATGCTTCCTCTTGCTGTGTCATAAGACACTTAATCGAGGAGTTTGATAGTTCTATTGTATAAATATTATTGTTCCTAACTCCCCTAAGTATTATTTTTGAGCAATCAATATTTTTAATTAGATATTCTTTTGATGAAAATGTAATCCTATAACTAGTATCACACAGTTGGCTAATACTTAGAAGATTAAATTCAAAATTTTCTACTAATAAGACTTTGCATATTATGAAATTTGAGTTTAGCTCAAGATCACCTGATCTGATGATTTTGAGTTTATTGATGTTTCGAAGGCTACCAATCCTAGATTTTTGAATCTTTGCTTTGTAAACTTTAGTCGGTCTCCGATCATATATCTGGAGCACCTACTATCTAACATCCATTGATCCTACATACAAAGTAGTTGGATCAGATATCGAAATTTGAATAGAGTTAAGTGTTTTAATCCTAGGTTTCATCTCGCCCTTTCTACATGATCAATCAAGTTATCCTATAAGTGTTGTGAGATGAATTCAATTTTACTCAGTTAAATTTAATATCTTAAAAATTAATTAACCTTGGGTCAGATTCAGATTTAACCTTTAGTTAGTTAAGTGAATATTTCGAAAGAGGGCTTCCAGGTCATTGCGAGGCACAGAGGTCCTCTTTGATCGAAACAACGACTACTTCCTTAGACAAAGTCACCTTAAGAAATTATACACTTAATTACTTAGGATCAAATCCTGATCTAACTAGTTTAGGATGTGGTGAGATAGCTTCAGTCAGTTCCACTTAGCCAAGTGCACCAAGCTAGATACTCTTTATCTAACTCGAATACACTTGATTTCGTTTTCCTAATGTACTATCATCTCACTGTATCCTGATACTATGTTGTCAAGATTAATTAACCATTTTCTATCTGACCATTCCACTCTAAGCAATTAAAATAAGATAAGCATGCAAAATTAAAGACTAAACTAATCAAGTTATCATGCATACAAGTTTAGTACTACCTCCCCTTGGAACATGGAATCGACATGGTCTATCCACATAGTGGATTTGATCCTTGGAAACTCAATACTTGGTTGAACCTAGTTGTGATTTCAAACTTGACTTAGGGACCCATGCTTGGATTCTTCTACGATTACGATCAACAGGCGAAATGAATGATCTATTCGTTGATCTAAATGCGAGTCCGACCTTATTGTACACGGCTCTTTGAGATCCAAGGATTAGGTCAAGTCCCTTGGAGCCCAATGTGAACCTTTACAATGTTGTCTATGCTCTTGAACTTGTCCTTTCAAGAGAGAATTCTCTTCTTCAAGTTTTTTGACTTGAGTTGAGTTTCCCTCTTGAATTTGACTAGTTGAAGAGGTTAGGCTAGCCTTTTTCTTAAAGATTTTAACTTCCTCAAGTAGACTCAACCTTAGACTCGGACTTAGTTAATTTTATATTTAAAAACTTAATTTCATCATACAAATTTTTAATTAAGGAATGACTCACCTTGATTGATCCTTTTGAACCAGATACGGATCCGTGGCTTGATTCGAACTCGGACTTGGTGTCGGGCTCAGATTCGGTCTCAGACTCGGTGTTAGGCTCGAACTTGGACTCGGTGTTGGGTTCGAACTCAGACTCGGATGGTCATGTCATAAGAACTAAGTTGTTGATTTGGTCTTCTTCTTCCTCCGACGATTCTTCCAATATTGCATTGAGTGCTTTCTAGAGTTGGAGTCGCTTATTTTTTAGCTCCAGACCCTCGGACATGAAGTGTCCCTTCTTCTTGCACTCATAACACTTGTAGGTTTGACTTGTGTCGGATCCCTTCTCCTTCATTGGCTTGGTTGGTCACCTTCTACGCTAGATCAACTTTTGAACTAGGTTAACTAGTTCGGTCTCCATCTCTTTGTCTAACTCTGATTCGGACTGGTCATGCACGGGAGGAGGCTTATTTTTCCCTTCTTTCATCCTAAATCAATACTCTTCTCGACCGAGGCCGAATTAGATTGCTCATATAATTCAAACTCGGAAAACATTTTGTCTAACCTAATTTTATATAAGCCCCTAGATACTTTGTACGCATCGACCATGGATGCCCACAAAGTAGTCCTTGGAAAAGCTCTTAGAGCGTACCTTATGATGTCGCGGTTCTCCACCTTCTGTCCAATAGCGTGAAGGACATTTAGGATATTTTGGATGCAAGCATGAAGTTGACTTGCAGTTTCATTATCTTGCATTTTTAGATTATATAGTTTATTAACCAAAAGATTCCTCTTACATACCTTTGTGGTGGATGTCCAGACTTGTGTTTTAAGGTAGCATTCCATCCGACCCTTCCAGTAACAAAAGTCATCTCTGGTAAAGAATGGAGGTCGGACGGTGATATAACCTTCTTGAAGGGCCATTTAGAAAACCTTGCAAATACAAAAATAACAAAAACTTCCAAGACTTGGTCTTGGATTAGTAGTGCGGGAGAAGAGAAAAGAAAACTAAAAATGCTCAAACAAAATTGAAATAAAAGAGAAAAAAGTTGCTCAAAATGGTGGTTGCACCAAAGTTGAGCGCCCTCGCTCTGATACCACTTGTTGGATCGAAAAGCACGCTAGAGGGGAGATGAATAGCGTATAAAACCTTTTTTGTATTTCGTTAAAACATGCAAGAACAAAGTAAAGAACAGTGGAAAAATGAAAGCAACACAAGTTCTTTTTACTTGGTTCACAGCCAAATGGCTGCTAGTCCAAGGCCAGCAATCCTGAAGGGAAAGTCGCATTTCGCTTCTTCGCTTCAGTCGCTTATGCATGGTGATCCTGTCTCACGTCCTCGGATTAAAATTTCATTAATTAAAACTAATCCAGATGGAGATGGATTACCCAAGCAACCGATTCATCATTGTGCTATTCGATTTGAGTAGTCGCTTGAACAAACTTATTGTTCAAGCAACCTAACCCTTATCCTCGATTAGCCACGGAATAGATGATGAACGGATCACTGGTTTTTGTATTTATCATCGGGGTCTGTGTCAATCAATAACATACAAAATACAAAAGAACAAGAATCAAAATTAAATAAGATTATACCTCTTGTTTTACCTCTTGATCTTCTATTATATTCCTATCCTCTTCTTGGACGTCGTGTGGGCAACGATCTTTCAAGAATCAAAGCCTCCTAGACCACGTATCTTCCCTTCCTTTCTTGCTCCGAATAAGGGAAGAAAACCCTCCCTTCTTCTCCTATCTCGTGCCGAACACAAAGCCTCCTCTTCTCCTTGCTAGTGTCGACCACCAAGGCTTCAAGAGTTGGTGTCCACCGACCCTAAGAGAGGAGAGAAGATTTGTTGCCGCCGGCCCTAGGAGAGGGAGAGGAAGAGGCGCCGACCTTAGGGAGAGGGTGAAGGAGTGTCGGCCTTAGGAGAAGCAAAAGCCAACTCTAGCACAAGTTGCTGCCGGCCCTAGGAGAAGCAAACACCAAACCCTAGCACAACTCCCTTGTCGTCGGCCTCAAGAAGCAAACCCTAGAACCTTGTTCCGCCCAAGCCTCTCCACCTCTTATATAGATCTAGGCTTCATGAGGTATTTATAATAGGCTACAATAGAGACCATGAGGAGGAGTTAGATCTTGGCCACCCAATGGATCTGAACCACATATAACCCGATCCATTAATGATGATCCATTCCACTAGAGGATCATCATTGATCTACCTCACCAACCCCCATAATTAAAATATGGGACCCACATATTATTTGTACAAAATATCTCCCCGTATTTAAGATATCGAATGTCCATTAATTAATTAAATTACTGACAATTTAATTAATTAATATCTAACTCCATGAGTAGTACCACTCATCCTTATTATCATGTTGGACCAAGTCCACCTGCAGGATTTACATGATGAACTTTATGAGCTCCTCAAGGGGACATCATCATCCTAGTATATAGGACACGATTTTCTTCTATAATCAATGACACACCATGTAAATAATATTATTTCCCAACTTATCAGGCCTATCGATTTAAAACAAATCTCGCCCATTGGTAAATCAAAGAAATAAATACTAAATACATGTGTCCATTATTATATTGGGATTAAGAGCATGTACACCATAATATCTGAGATCTGATTCAATTATATAGTCAATATAAATTGAATCACCTCTGAATCGGTCCTTCTCAATACACACAAAGTATACTAGTATAATTCTATGGTCAAGATAAATCAATACCAAATTACACTACAACCATGCCAATGATTTGTCCAAAATCATCTTGGTTGTAAGCCTCTACTTATACTCTACAAGGAACTGATAACATGATCTTCTGTGCGACACCACACACCATGTTATCTACAATGTAAAGTATCAGACAATATGTATAAATATAAAATACAAACAATGATCATGTGATTCTTATTTCAAAATGAAGATGTTCATACAAAGGCTAGGCTTTCAGTATACATCCCAACAGATCCTCGATCACTTTCGTAGGGCAATTCACTAAGTAATCTCTTCCTAGTTGGAGGTAAGAGATGCAATGATTACAAAATATAAGGGATACGGTAACAACCTTACCATTCCCTATAAGAGATTAAGTACAAAATGAATAACCAAAATGAAAACAATACCAACAAGTAAGAAAACTCAAGGAAGAAGCACGGTCAGAATAGCGTTGTAGTATGAAGGAGCACGGTCAGAGCAAGAGCACTTGGGAAAATTAATTCCTAGGGTTTGTGTCCAACCCTTCTTTTATAGACCTTCCTAGGACCTTAAAACAATTCATTTCGTCCAAATCCAATATAGATCTAGATCTAGGTCCTACTTATCAGAAATTCTTATCTCGAGATGGCAACTTTGCTCTTGACATGTACACCAGTCGACTGATGCATCTACCAGTCAATTGGTTTCCATTCCAGTCGACTAGTGCTTGAGTTTCTCATCCAGTCACCTCATCACAAGATTAGTACAAAGCATACAATAATAGTGATCATGATAGTATTTGACCGTCCGATCTTGACTTCGATATTTCCTCAGAAGCCTTAGTCAGATCAATGCCTAAGGTTGTCCCCATACCGAGGACGCGATCTTACCACCGCTCCTCACACAGAGCTTACCTTGCTTACTCTTAGCATCTGATCCTTTGACCACCATGACTTCCTCCAGTGTTCAGACCTTACTGACCCACCAAGATTCTCCTGGTGTCATTTGTTGGGGATCGTATGACCATTAGAGGGGGTGGAATAGCGTCGTAGTTCGTTCAACGAAATTTGATCGCGTTGCTTGTCTACAAAACTTGTTAATGCAGTGGAATATAGAAATACAATATGAACACAAATACAAACACACAAGCACACGCAAAACACAAGGATATAATGTGGTTCAGAACCTTAGGGTTCCTACTCCACGGGTTGAGCTCAAACAAGCTCTAGCGATGCAAAACACCACTAATCAACCTCTCCTTCTCGGAAAAACTATCTGGAGGTGGAGAAAACCTCTTACAACAGTTCTTACAACAATAAGAAAGAAATACAAGTGAAATATACAAAATAACGTAAAGAAAATTTTATAAATGTGAACTAGAATGCTGCTTGTTGATTGCTTTGGACTGACTTTAAATGACTGGAAAGCACCAACTATTAGCCTTCAAATTGCCCCAAGAACTCGCTGTAAAAATCCTCCCATTTGTGCTCCTTTTAAAACTGCAACTCGGGTTGATTTTCGCCTAGCAGTCGACTGTCATACCTAGCAGTCGACTGATCTTATAGTCATTGTCTCACAACAACTCGATCCACATTGGAAAAACTCCAACGACTAATCCATCGA
The DNA here is from genome assembly GCA_025175895.1 of Wurfbainia villosa. Classification (NCBI taxonomy): domain Eukaryota; kingdom Viridiplantae; phylum Streptophyta; class Magnoliopsida; order Zingiberales; family Zingiberaceae; genus Wurfbainia; species Wurfbainia villosa. The sequence continues at coordinate 58,207,098 of CM046005.1, forward strand.
TCATTGCCAAACCCTATCGCCGATCGGTGATGCATAAATCGAATCGAGCAGTCGAGCCTACCTCGCGTCTGTGCATCCTCACTCCGATCATTCAGCGATTATTTGCTCCATATTAATCATTGCCGCGATATGTGATCGCTAAGGCCACTCAACCGTAGTCTAGCTTCAGTCAACTCTTGTCAGTCGATTGATTGTACCCCCAGTCGACTGTTTAGTATCGACTAGGTTGTCAAGTGTCAAAACACTCGACTAGTCGACTGGTCCATAACCTTAGTCAACTGATACACCTCAAACATGAGGTTTTAACCCAAGTATGATGTCCTCATACATGCTAGACCACCCTTAGACTAGACCTAAGTCTTCTAGCTACCTTCATCAGCCTCACGTCTATTGGATCCCTCAAAGTCATCCATGACTTATTCATCCATATGCTAGTCTTCATGTGCTTCCATAGGCTATTGTCATGCTAACCGGGTCTACACCGTCAAGGCACATTGGGCTTACGCTGCCAAGACCAATGCTTGGACTTTACGCCGCCAACCATTGGACTTATGCTGTTAAGACTCCACCCTTGGACTTTACGCCGCCAAAATCAATCCTTGGACTTTTCAATTGCCAAGTACCCATGACTTGAACTTTCACTGCCAAGACTATACACTTTGACTTACATGGCCAAGACTACATCCTTAAACTTTCCATGCCAAGACTACATGGAGTTGGCATGGAAAGTTCAAGGGTGTAGTCTTGGCCACATAAGTCCAAGAGTGATGTCTTAGCAGTGAAAGTCCAAGTCATGAGTACTTGGAAATTGGGAAGTCCAAGGATTGATTTTGGTGGCGTAAAGTCCAAGAGTGGAGTCTTGGCAGCATAAGTCCAATGGTTAGCAGCATAAAGTCCAAGCATTGGTCTTGGCAGCGTAAGCCCAATGTGCCTTGGTGGTGTAAACTCGGTTAGCATGACAATAGCTAATAGAAACACCTGAAGGCTAGCGTATGAATGAACAAGCCATGGATGAATTAGATGGATCCAATAGGCGTGAGGCTGATGGAGGTCGCTAAAAGGCTTAGGTCTAGGCTAAGGGTGATCTAGTAAGTATGAGGACATCATACTTGGGTTAAAATCTCATGTTTGAGGTATTATCGATCGGGTTTTGATCGATCGACTAGTCAAGTGTTTTGACATTAAACAACTAATCGAGCAGCAACGATCGTGGCGAGTCGATCGGCGATGCTAGCTCGGTCGAGTGAGTAGTCATTGCGGCATTGGCGATCGATCGATGGAGTAGTCAACGCCGCGAATGGCGATGAGTGAGGGATGCGTCCACAGACACGAGGCAAGCTTGACCAGCACCTCAACTGCTATGCATCAGTCGACTGATAGGGTTTGGCAGTCGATTGATGGGTTAGTCGTTGGAGTTTTTCCAGCGTGGATCGAGTCGTTGTAAGACAATGGCTACAGGATTAGTCGACTGCTAGGTGAAAATCAACTTGAATTGTAACTTTAAAAGGAGCACAAAGGGGAGGATTTTGGCAGCGAGTTCTTGGGGCGATTTGAAGGGGAATAGTTGGTGCTTTCCAGTCCTTCAAAGTCAGTCCAAAGCAATCAACAGGCAAGAATTCAAATTCACATTTATAAAATTTTCTTTATGTTGTTTTATGTATTTCACTTATATTTGCTTGTATTTCTTTCTTATTATTGTAAGAATTGTTGTAAGAGGTTTTCTCCACATCTGGAGTGTTTTTCCAACAAGGAGAGCTTGAGGATTCGAAAGTTGAGAGAAGCTCAACATCTGGATCGGAAGAGGAAGTTGAAGAAGCCTCCACCTCTAGGATTGAGGGGGAGGAGAGACAATCTTCTATCCCGGAGCAAGAACAAGAAGAAGCATCTACATGTTGGTGCAGGGGCACTAGATAATCGAACCTATGTTTTGATTATGTCAAAGACACAAAGTTAAGTTTACGTCGTTATCTCACGAGTTGAATCGAGTATGCAGAAAATTGCTATAGCTGGAGCTGAAGGCTAGCGACACCCAGAGGAAGCCGCGGTGGTCGGACGACACTCAAGTGACTTCGGAGGGAGCCGAAGGAATCGAGTGGAAGGCCGAAAGCGAAAGCGACACAGTAAGTATCGAGGTAAGCTCGTGTGAGTGAGAGATTGTAAGGTCGTGTCCTCTTTACGGGGACGACCGTAGGCGGCGATCCAACTAAGACTTCCTGTGGAAGGTCTAGATCGAGATCAGACGATTAGAAACCGTCGTATTTACCATTTTCCGTGCTAACCTCTTACTGCAGGGAAGTGGCCAGGCTGACAGTCGACTATTGGACATGGGGCAGTCGACTGATGCTCATCAATCGACTGATGGGAGGCATCAGTCGACTGATGGCGACGAATCAACCTTTGCGCTAGGTCAAAACGGATAACGTTTGACGCGGCCACTTTGCGATAAAATTTGTACAACTTCGTGATCTGTTCCGAAAAAAGAGGAGACATATTCAAAGGCCAAAATCTATAAAAGGAGGGGAGGATTCCAACTCCAAAGATCATCAAGATTATTGTCAAGTGCTCCTACAATGCCAAAGCTCCAACACCGTCATAACGCCGATGTGACAACAAGTTCTAATCCTCTTCGTCGGCAACAGTAGCAAGTAATTGCTTTTATTATTGTATTCTTTGTTTTTATCCATAACGAGGTGAGGTAGGCTTGTTGCCTCATCCTCGTACTTCCGATTTTGTGATCGTTGTCTCCTACCTCCAACGAGGAGGAGACGTTATAGTGCTTTGCCCTCCGTACGTGGTCTAGGACCGTTAGGGCTTTGGAGTAGCAACCGTTGGGTTGTGAACCAAGTAAAAATAAACTTGTCTTCTTATTTTTCCGCTGTGTCTACTCATGTTTTAACGAACGAAAAGAAATTCTACGCTCGCTATTCACCCCCCCCTCTAGCGACGCTTCTCGATCCAACACTACATTCGGGAGAAATGAAGAAGAAATAAAAAATTCCCCTACCATGGAAGGTAACTCAAGCATAGTCATTAAGAATAAAAATCACATCATATGTTTTGAGTATAGGGAATATGGACATTATAAGAGCAAGTTCCCTAAGAAGGTCAAGAATGCTCAATCGGCGCCAAAGGTCAAGGATGTCGGTGTCCCCACTAAGAAAAGCAAGGAGCATATAATTTTCTTCAAGTGCAATCAAAGGGGGCATTATAAGAGTCAATGTCCTAGGGGGAGGATGCAAACCAAGGGCAAAGAAGGAGCATCAAATGTAGGGGGAGCTTCTAAAACAAACCCTAAGGTAAAATTCAATAATGCACCTTCAAATTTTAATGTCAAAAAACATGCTAGGAGTAATGTTAATAATCTTGCTATTGTTCATGAAAAGCATGCTAGAAGTAACAATAAATAATATTTCCTAGGTGCTAAGAGTGATAGTTTTAGGTCTAAGGATAATCCTAAAAAAATCTTACCTAAGGAATCAATTGGGAAGATAGAGAGTCATTTGGGCATTAACCCTAAGAAGGGTAGACATATATATAAAAGGAAGAACAATGCCCAAAGTTTAAATGAAAATTCAAAAATTAGGCAATTAGAGTTAGAAAATCAAGTTTTGAGGTCAAAACTTGAGAAATTAGAAAAGACCTTTAGAAAGATGCAAAGTCAAATTCAAGGGTCAAATAATCAAAACTTAGGGTCTAGAAAACAAGAACCATCAAAGGGCAAGAAAGGTTTGGGTCATAAACCTAATCCCAAAGAGACCTACCATAGTGTTCTATTCGATTATGGAACCATTCATAGGTCTAGGAAAGTCAAGGTTAATAGAGAATGTTGGTGCAGTGGGCACCAAAGTCGAACCGATATTTTGATTATGGCAAAAGGCTCAATAGTTAAGAGTATATTTGTTATCTTACGAGCTCAATTAAGTGTGCAGAAATGCTAAAGTTAAGCGGAAGGTCTGCGACACCCGGTGGGAACCGAGGTGGTTGGGCAACGCCAGAGGGATTTCGGAGGAAGCCGAGGTACTCGGGTGAAGACCGGAAGCGAGGCTACAAGGTAAGCTCGTGTGAAAGCGAAGCAAGGACGTTAAGCGTAGATCCGACCCAATACCTCCAATGGAAGGTCTAGGTCGAGATCAGTTGGTTAGAACCATCGTACTTTATATTTTAAGCTAACTTGTACTGCAGTCCAAAACCCTTTGACGTGCCTACTATACCAATTCGGTCTAGTTCCAGCCTCGAGAAGAGCTCGAATTTCAAGGGGGTGAATTTGGACTTGACTCGTGTTTTGGTACAAAGGGTGATGTGGCATCAAGGTGGACATCCAAACCATCACCAAGCTTGGACCCCCAAAATTAGGTGATGTGGCATCAAGGTGGACATCCAAACCATCATCAAGTTGGACGCCCAAAATGAGGTGAGTTGGCACAAGATGGTTGGCAAACCACCATCAAGCTTGGACGCCCAAAATGAGGAGAGTTGGCACAAGATGGTTGGCTCCCATGATGTGGCACAAGTTGGATGGCTCCAACAAGTTGGCGTGAAGGCCTCCTTGAGGTGGCACAAGGTGGTTGGATGAGCACCTCATCCTTGAGTTGTGGCACAAGGTGGTTGGATGAAGCACCTCATCCTTGAGTTGGCGCAAAGGATGTGGATGAGCAAGACTTGGGGGATAAGAACCTCACCTTGGACACTACCTATGTCTAAATTCATAGATCAATATCCATAAATAGACATGTTCACGCCAAGCAAAACATATAAGAAATCAAGAGACGCCGTCGTAGAATAACACGCTACTACTACTCACATTTGCTACGAAGTCGCACGACAACGAAAGCTACATCTTCTACTTATAAGAGTTGTCGGTATATTTATTTAAGTTCTACTTCTTTAAATTGTCTTTGTGCTTTAATCGTAACAAGGAAAGGGGGAGTGTCCCTTTGCCTTGATTTCTTTTTGTGATCGTTGCTCCTACTTCCAACGAGGAGGAGTGGTTTTAGTGAATTGCCCTCCGTACGTGATCAAGGATCACTAGGGCCGTGGATTAGCAATCGAAAGATTGTGAACCACGTAAAAATATCTTGTCTACTTTATATTTCCGCGGTGCCCTCTCTACTTGCTTTTTACTTATTGCAAAAGTTTTTTTGACGACACCGTATCGCTTATTCACCCCCTCTAGCGACACTTTCGATCCAACAATTGGTATCAGAGCCGGGGGCGCTAAGATTCGGTGAAACCACCAATCTAGCTTTGTTTCTCTTTTTTTTCACAGATTTTTTATTTATTTATTTCTGTTTTCGTATAATTATTTCACTTGCTTATCTTCTCCTACATATAGAATTGCATTAGAGGCTTTAGGATCCGGATAAGGTTGTCCTTCGGGTTAGATCCCGAGTAAGGTTGTCCTCCGGAACTTCAACGACATTCGCATTTGATTGTTTATTTCTTTTTGCAAGTTACATTTTATATATATTTTGTTCTTTACTTCCTGCACTACTAAGCCACGACACAAGTCTTGGAATATTCTTCGTGTGTGTTTTGCAAGATTCTTTTCGTCATTCTTCTTCTTGTTTTTAAATGGCCCATCTCGAAGGGTTTAGCACACCGACCCCGCTTTACAACGGTAATGACTTTCGTTATTGGAAGGGTCGGATGGAATGCTTTCTTAAAACCCAAATCGAGATGTGGATCTTAATCCAAACCGGTTTCACACTTCCTATTAATGAAGATGGTGAATCTTTGGGTTACGATCAATGGTCAAATTCCATGAAAAAACAAGTAGAAGTCGATGCCAAGGCAACTCAAATCTTGCAATGTGGGTTGTCCAAGGAAGAGCTCAACCGCATCGGCCCCTTCATTAGTGCAAAGGACTTATGGACCAAGCTAGTGGAACTACACGAAGGCACCGACGACACGAAGGTATGTAAAAGAGATTTACTTTTAAATAAATTGTATAACTTGAAAATGCAGGAAAACGAGACCGCAACTCAACTACATGCTCGTATCCAAGACATCGTCAACCAACTCCATGCCATCGGACAAAAGGTCGAGAATCGCGACCTTATCAGGTATTCTCTTAACTCGTTTCCTAGGACCACCTTGTGGGCATCCATGGTCGATGCCTACAAGGTCTCCAAGGACCTTTCTAAAATTAGGTTAGACGAATTGTTTTCGTAACTTGAATTACATGAGCAAACTAACGTGGTCCAAAGGGCCGAGAAGAGTATTGCGTTAGTTGCAGTTTCCAAGAAGAAGAAGCATAAGCAAGCCACCCAGAAGGAAGAAGAAGTCGAATCGGAAGTAGACTCCGAAATAGAATCCGAACTAGTCAATCTAGTTCGGAAGATGATCAAGAGACGAAAACGACCAACAACTCAAGGTAAGCCTAAACCTAATTCAAATACTTCTAATTTTAGATGCTATGAGTGCAACAGGTTCGGTCACATCAAGTCCGAGTGCCCAAAGCTAAAGAATAACGCATCAAAGACCAAGAAAGCTAAACGCTACTTGGGAGGAGTTGTCGGAGGAAGAAGGCGATATCCAAGCTCTAATGGCCAAGCCGACCGAGCACGACTCAAACCAAGAAGAGTCCGAGTCCGAATCCGATGATGAGCTTCCATTCAAGACAAGCCACGGATCCGTATCCGGTTCAAAAGAATCATTAAGGGTAAGTCGGTCGTTACTTAATACTTTGTATGGTGCAATTAAATTTTTAAATAAGAAACTAGCTAAGTCCGAGTCCAAGGTCGAGACCTAATTGAGGAGGTTAACCTCCTCAAACATGAGGTCTCCCTAACCTCTTCGACTACTCGTATTCAAGAGGAGGACTCAACTCAGTTGAAAAGCTTGAAGTTGAGAACTCGCTTTTGAAAACACAAGTCAAGACCTTAGGAACACGTTGGAAAGGTTCACTTTGGGATCCAAGGGACTTGACCTCTTACTTGGATCACAAAGGGCCGTGTACAACAAGGCGGACTGGTTTAACTCAAATACAACCAATAAGTCATATATGTCTATAGTAAACCAACATAAGAAAAATGTCCAAGCATGGGTCCCTAAGATCACTTTGATTTCAACTTTAGGATCTAACATGTATTGGGTTCCCAAGGACCAAATTCACTATGTGAATAGACCCACTCGATTCAATGGTCCAGGGGAGCCAATACAAAATGTATTTTTGTTAAGTCTTAGAAATTGCATGCTTAGTTTTTCCTTTATTTTTAGAATGGTTAGATAGGACTCATAATCAACTAAAATCCTTTAAAAGATTGAGCCTCGGGGAGCCTCTTTTCAAAAATAACTAGTTAGACCAAGATGTAGTCTCAAGTAAGTCGAGTTATCAATTTCTTGAAATTAGCTTTGTCTAAGGAAGTGGTCGTTGTTCCGATCAAAGAAGGCCTCTGTGCCTCGCCACGACACGGAAGCTAATCTCTTGAAAAGATTACTTGATGAGCTTAGACTAAATCCGAATCTAACCTAATGTTGGTTAATTTAAATTCATTAAAATTAATCAAGTAAAATTGAAAGTCATCTCACAATAACACATAGGAATAACATGTTTTGATCATGTAGATATTGGTGAGATGATTTAGGTTTAAAAACTTACAAACAACCCTTTAGTAATTCCAATATCCGATCCAACTACCTTATATGTAGGATCAATGGATGTTGGACAGTGGTTGCTCCCGACACATGACCGGGGATCAACTCAGATTTTCGGTTACGATTCAAACGACAAGGATCGGTAGCCTTCGAAATAGCGGCAAGCTCAAAATCATCGGATCGGGTGATATTGAGCTCAACTCTAACTTTACAATTCAAAATGTCTTATTAGTAGAAAACTTTCAATATAATTTACTTAGTGTAAGCCAATTGTGTGATAACAATTATAAGGTCATATTTCTAGAAAATGAATGCGTAATCAAGATAAATGCAACATCTAAAATAATACTTAAAGGAACTAGGAATAGCAACATCTACACAATAAATTTACCCAACTCCTCAACCAAGTGTCTTATGACAAGAAGAGGAATCTTGGTTATGGCAATCAAGACTCGACACTGCGCACTCCAAGACTCGGCCCACAAGATGAGTCAGAGTGGCTGGTTATAGGTTTGCCTAAACTAAACAACTTGGATAATAAAATATGTAATGCTTGTCAACAAGGTAAACAATCTAGGACACAACATCAATTAACTAATCAAGAACGAACCAAAAGTGTTCTTGAGCTCCTACACATGGATCTATTTGATTCACATGGAGCTAAGTCACTCAATGGTAGTCAATTTTGCTTAGTCATAATTGACGACTATTCTAGATTTACTTGGGTTAGGTTTATCAAACATAAAAATGATACTCTAGACCAACTAATCAATCTTTGTAGGTTAATCGAAAATCAAAAGAACCTTAAGATTAAAAGACTTAGAAGCGATCATGGTGGTGAATTAAAACCACAGGGTTCTGATTTACGTAACCTAAGCGGATACCACCATGAGTTTTCATGTCCTAGAACCCCACAACAAAATGGGTTAGTCGAACGGAAAAATAGAACCCTACAAGAAGCCGCTAGGACAATGTTAAACGAGTATAACCTACCCGATAGATTTTGGGCAGAGGCCGTTAGTACGGCTTGCTATGTCCAAAATAGGATCCTTATGGTAAAGAGGCACCAAAAGTCCTCGTACGAGATTTATCACGATAAAATACCGAACATCAAATACTTTAGGGTATTTGGATGCAAGGTACATATCTTAAACACTAAGGATTACCTAGAAATTCAAATCCAAAACCTCATCGAACCTTTCTAGGATACTCAACCACCAAGAGAGCTTATAGGGTATACAATCACGACACTCTTAGAGTCGAAGAAACCATTAATATAGTTTTCGACGAAGGACACGAACCCTTTCAATCCTTAACAAAACCAACTAGCAAATCAACTTATAGCAAACCCGACTCTGATCTTGAACTTGAATCTCGTCCTAACCCAAGTCATCCTATCGACCAAGTGATAGATGACCCTAACCCAAGTCATCCTATCAATCAAGTTATAGGTGATCCAAATTTAGGGTTCGAACTAGAGCTTCATACCAAACATTAGTCAAATCTCGTTAATTTCAAAATCGAACCCAAAACTATTGAACAAGCACTTCTTGATCCCGATGGATTATTGCTATGCAAGAAGAGCTAGCTCAATTCACTAGAAATGAAGTCCGGGAATTAGTACCACCACCTAAAGAAAAATCAATTATTGGAACAAGGTGGGTATTTGAAATAAACTTGATGATAAAGGTGAAGTAGTTAGAAATAAAGCTAGGTTAGTCGCAAAGGGTTTAGTCAAGTCGAAGGTTTAGATTACGATGAGACCTCGCCCGTAGCAAGACTAGAGTCCATCCGAATGTTGTTAGCATATCACGCACATCGAGGTTTTAAATTGTTTCAAATGGATGTCAAGTCATTTTTTGAATGGATACATTAAGGAAGAAGTTTACGCTACCAACCTCCGGATTCAAAATCTAGATAAACTGACCATGTCCTTAGACTTAAGAAAGCCCTATATGGACTCAAACAAGCCCCAAGAGCTTGATGCGAAGGCTTTCGATCTATCTTAAGTCCAAAGGATTCAACCAAGGTTTAGTCGACCCAACCTTATTCGTAAAAACCGTAGGAAAAGAAATCTTTATAGCCCAAATCTATGTAGATGATATAATTTTTGGAACTACCAACTCGATCCTGCTAAACGAATTCATCTCACTTATGGAAAGTGAATTTGAAATGAATTTAGTAGGAGAGTTAAGTTTCTTCTTAGGTTTACAAATTAAACAAACTAAAGATGGAATATATTTACATCAACAAAAATATACTAAGGACTTAATAAATCGATTTGGAATGCAAGATGCTAAAATAATTAATACACCTATAGCAACTAATGTTAATATAAACGAAGATGTAGAAGGAAAACCCGTTGACCTAAAATACTATAGTAGCGCAATAGGAAGTCTCCTATACTTAACCGCGAGCCGACCCGACATTTTATTCGCGGTAAGTATGTGCGCAAGGTTACAAACCTGTGCCAAGGAGTCTCACCTAACCCTAGTCAAGCGTATCCTTAGATATCTAAAGGTCACGCTAAACGTAGGTATTTGGTACCCTAGATCTACCGAGTTTAATCTAATCGGCTATCTGACTCGACTATGCGGTAGTAAACTCGATAGAAAGAGCACGAGTGGTTGTTGTCAAATCCTCGGCTCGAGTCTAGTGAGTTAGTGCGAGAGGGAAGCATTGCGTTGCCTTATCTACCACCGAAGCCGAATACGTTGCGATGGGTGAGTGTGTCTCTCAGCTCCTGTGGATGAAGCACACTCTCCAAGACTTTAGCTTAATCTTTAACAACATTAAAACCTACATAGATAACATCAGTTCAATTAACTTAACTAAAAATCCAATATGTCATTCTAGGACAAAACATATAGAAGTTAAACACCACTTCATTAGGGAACATGTAACTAATGGAACTATACAACTAGAGTATGTTGAGTCCAAATCAAACCTAGCGGACATCTTCACCAAACCACTACCCGGTTTAATTTAGTTTATTAAGACGAAAGTTAGGTATGTGCGTAATAGAGTAGGATTTAAATTTCTCTATATATGTACTCTATTTTTGCTTCTTTTTATGAAATTAGCCTAAGTCTTACATTAGAAATCATATACCTATAGATTTAAGGAGCCAACACATCTCACAACACATAGGACTAATGTGTTTGTGTACTTAGCCACGGCGTGAGATGTTAGGACCTTACTCCTGGTTCCAGATGTAGATTCAGTGCATCGATATGAACCATGGAGTATAATTATTTAAAATTAATCAACTCCTTCAAGACTTATTGATCATTCTATATCAATCAAGTCCAACCGGAGTTGTACATTTTAGATGAACATATTTTCAACATTATTATTTTTTAAAAAAAAAATATATATATATATATATATATATATATATATATATATATATATATATATATATATTGGGAACTTGCTTGGACTTACAAACCCTAAAATATATTTACAAACTTTTTGAGTTAAGGCAAAAGGGGGAGAAAGTCACAAAAGTAACCAAAATTAACCAAAATTAAAGGGAAGAAAGTAAACAAAAATATTACCTTTTATATTAAGAAATTACAATTACTTAAGCAACTATTAAGGGGGAGTAAAAATTATTTTTCAAGAACTCACCTTGATTAAGGAGGTTACCTCAAAGGGGAGAACTTGAAACATTAATATTTCTCACTCATGCTTAATCTTTATGCTAGCTCACTCATGCTTAATCTTTATGCTAGCTCATTCATACTTAATCATTATGCTAGCTCATTCATATTTAATCATTATGCTAGCTTATTTTTCCTTAACTTTTGTGTCGGTTTGCCATGAATCAAAAAGGGGGAGATTGTTGGTGCAGTGGGCACCAAAGTCGAACCGATATTTTGATTATGGCAAAAGGCTCAATAGTTAAGAGTATATTTGTTATCTTACGAGCTCAATTAAGTGTGCAGAAATGCTAAAGTTAAGCGGAAGGTCTGCGACACCCGGTGGGAACCGAGGTGGTCGGGCAACGCCAGAGGATTTCGGAGGAAGCCGAGGTACTCGGTGAAGACCAAGCGAGGCTACAAGGTAAGCTCGTGTGAAGCAAGGGCGTTAAGCGAGATCCGACCCAATACCTCCAATGGAAGGTCTAGGTCGAGATCAGTTGGTTAGAACCATCGTACTTTATATTTTAAGCTAACTTGTATGCTGTCAAAACCCTTTGACGATCTGCCTACTACCAATCGCTGGTCTAGTTCCAAATTCTCGAGAAGAGCTCGAATTTCAAGGGGTGAATTTGGTCTTGACTAGTGTTTTGGTACAAAGGGTGATGTGGCATCAAGGTGGACATCCAAACCATCACCAAGCTTGGACCCCCAAAATTAGGTGATGTGGCATCAAGGTGGACATCCAAACCATCATCAAGTTGGACGCCCAAAATGAGGTGAGTTGGCACAAGATGGTTGGCAAACCACCATCAAGCTTGGACGCCCAAAATGAGGAGAGTTGGCACAAGATGGTTGGCTCCCATGATGTGGCACAAGTTGGATGGCTCCAACAAGTTGGCGTGAAGGCCTCCTTGAGGTGGCACAAGGTGGTTGGATGAGCACCTCATCCTTGAGTTGTGGCACAAGGTGGTTGGATGAAGCACCTCATCCTTGAGTTGGCGCAAAGGATGTGGATGAGCAAGACTTGGGGGATAAGAACCTCACCTTGGACACTACCTATGTCTAAATTCATAGATCAATATCCATAAATAGACATGTTCACGCCAAGCAAAATAATAAGAAATCAAGAGCTCTCAACACGCCGTCGTAACACCGCTACTACTACTCACATTTGCTACGACGAAGTGCCGCCGACAACGAAAGCTACATCTTCTACTTATAAGAGTTGTCGGTATATTTATTTAAGTTCTACTTCTTTAAATTGTCTTTGTGCTTTAATCGTAACAAGGAAAGGGGGAGTGTCCCTTTGCCTTGATTTCTTTTTGTGATCGTTGCTCCTACTTCCAACGAGGAGGAGTGGTTTTAGTGAATTGCCCTCCGTACGTGATCAAGGATCACTAGGGCCGTGGATTAGCAATCGAAAGATTGTGAACCACGTAAAAATATCTTGTCTACTTTATATTTCCGCTGTGCACTCTCTACTTGCTTTTTACTTATTGCAAAAGTTTTTTTTTAACGACACCGTATCGCTATTCACCCCCCCCCTCTAGCGACACTTTCGATCCAACAGAGAAGTCATCCCTAAGGCTAACCATGGTATGTGCCTAGTGGCTAAGGTTTCAAGGAAACCTAAGGAAGCCACTAAGAAGGTTACAAGGAGAGTTACCCCTAGAGTTAACCTAGGTAAGACCACAATGACTAAGGCTTCTAAGCCTAGAAGGGTCATTAGGAAGGTATCAAGGGAGGTCATCCCTAGTGAATACCTAATTAACCCAAGGAGCTCCAATAGGTAATGGGTTCCTAAGAGCGTGATTCCTTCACACTAGATGGGTTAGGGTGTGTCAACCCTAAGTGGATGGGTAGTTAACCTAACCATGGTAGAGTTGACACTTTAGGACATTTTCAAAGTTATGTGATACCTTGAAAATGAAGGTTGAATTTATAGTCCTAAAGGATTTTAGGATGTACCAATTAAATTTGAGTTTTGAAAAATTGATCAAATTGGCACAATTAGGTTTAGAGGTCATAGTGTATTATTTTGAGTTTTTGGCAAACTTGGAAGAAGAGTGGTAATATGACAAAATGAATTTAATCCCAATAAATAACAACTAATTCTAAAATTTAGGTATTTTTATACCTTTACTTTTTATGTGTCATGATTTATTTGTCATATGTCATGTCATGACATCATATTTATTTTTATCATATAAAATGTCATGATAATACTTAGGGTTAATTTTTAATGTCATGTATACTTAGATTTTATTTATATGTCATGATATCATGATTATTAACATATTTTTAATTATGCTATCTTTGTATGCCATAATCATCATTCATCTATTAATTAAAAGTGATTTAAGGACTATGATATGATTTGAAGTCTTATGTATAAGGGAATCAAATAGAGTTGCCTAGAGAATGCATGAGGCCTTAGATTAGGATGAACAAAATTCACATCTCACATCAAATTGACATGTGTATGTTTTCATACACCCTAGACATATGTGAGATGCTAAGAAATGAGTTAAGTTCATGGTGTATAGTTCTTGCATCTAGATGAACTCAAACGCATCTTATACCATGGATGAATCATGAAGAAAGTTTATGTACAAGTCATGTGCATTAACCCCATAGATCATGGTTCAATATAAGGTTTTAAAATCATTTTAGAAAACCTTGGAAGAAGTTGATACAAAATAGATAAAAAAACATTGAAGTTATCAATAGTTTTAAATTTTGTATCAATCTCACTATTTTATGGGTATTTTATTTTTTAAATATTTTTCACCCATTATAATTGTTATAAGTATTATACGTATGAAGTTTCACTATTTTTCAAATTACGTATAATTACTTATGTATTTCTGAATTTCAGTTTCTGAAGCTGATTTCTACACTTGCATAAATCAGTCGACTGCCATGGATGGCAGTCGACTAGTGTCAAAAGCAGTCGACTGTTGACTGACAAAGTCAACTTCCAATGTTGATTTCGGGTAAACAAGGATGTTTAGCCCATGTTTCAGCTATGTCAAGCTACCCTAATTGCTCCTAATCCTAGGATATGTTTTGGAAAATATTGGAAGGGTGAAAATCCATTGGATATAGATTAGGAGAGTTGTTCAGAGAGTGTATCAAATCTTAAGGTGCATGAAAGTTTAAGTTTGAACTTTCGATCTTAATTTTGATGGTTTAGTGTTCCTATAGGCTTAGGAACTCTCCAAGGACATTGTTGGTGCAATGGTCAAAGGGGAGCAAGCCTTTAAGGAGAGATTATCCATCATGGGATGATGGATGTATTCTTCCTCATAAGGGGGAGAATTTAGAGAATTAGGAGAGTTTGAAGGATGTCCTCTTTTTAGTGATATGAGACTTATCACTAGAAAGAGTGAAGACATTCTAGATTTTTTAGACCAAGGGAAAGATTGTAAGATCTCATTGGGATATGAGACATTGATACCCTTGGGAAGAGTCTTTTTGATGTATATCAAAAAGGGGGAGAATTTGAGTGAGATTTTGGAATTCTCAATTTGGACAATTGGGAGGATTGGATTGAGTTAGTGTTCTAACTCAAAGGTCTTTGATTTTTTGTCAAACATCAAAACACTACTCGAGTCAAACTCGAGTCTGGTCAATAGTGACATGGGTCGATTGCACCAATATCGTTGACTTTAGCTAACACTATACAATTTCTGCACACTTATCACAACATATAAGGTAACATTATAACTTAACTTTGAACTTTTGTCATTATCAAAACTTAGGTTCGATTATCTGATACCCCTGCACCAACAAACATAAGAGAGATTTTTTTTTGACAATTTATCGACTCGCATAGACAAATGTTCTTGAATATGGAATATTCAAATTGCATACCCAATTTTCATATTTACAAATTACTAAAATACTTAGTTAAATTGTTACAATTTAAAATTTTAAATTATCTGAAGTAGACCTTATAATATATAAAAAAAATGTAAGATTAAAATAAAAAATGTCAAACATATTTATCCATTTAATAGATTTATATAAGCTCGAATGACACATCCTATAATAAAAATATATTACTAAAAAAACATTTCAAACAAGTTTATTAAATCATCTGCACTCTCGTTCTTAGCTATGAATTTCATAACAAAGATAAATAAATATAGATTTTTAAAATCGACACACCTTGAGATATTTTATAACGAATTTATTAATCATTATTCATTAGAGGATTTAGCTCTATCATAATATACTCACTAACTCGACTGCTTGATAGAAAAATCGAAAAGAAAATTTAATAGTCTATTGCTCAACTAGACTAGTCGACTGAGAAATCTAATAGAAAATTGATCAATCGATTACTCGACTCAACTATTTAATTAAGAAATCTAAGAAAAAAATTAAACAGTCAATTGATGAAAACTGAACAAAAGGTTTATCAATTTATACTTCAACTCAATTTAAAAATTGAAAATGGAACTCTAATTCTTTGTGTAAAAGGTTGAAACTGTCAATTCCCTCACTCTGGTCCCATAGATATGAGAGGAAGTAAATCATAGATGATCATTGATCTTAATGCGATGACAAATACGGTAGAAGATGTGACCCAGTACGAGCATTAAATAATCCGCTGATGCAGAAATCAAATCTTGCTCCTTATGCAAATTCTACAACGCACTTATCAATGTACCATCCCCGTGAAAATAATGGGACTCAAATTCTAAGTATCTATAAGGGAACTGGTGAAATTGATCCGTTTGCTTAAACCCAATTTAATTTTTAACAAAACGTTTTAATGGTTGATTCAACTAAACACTTCTATAAAGATTAGTAAACTCATTTTACCCATCATGGCAAATGATGCTAACAATTCATGTTTCCACTAGACTGTCAAAGTCATGCTTCAGCATAGGCATGATATCTTGGCTGAAAGAAATAAGGGAGTGTTTGGTTTCTATTTTTCTTTTTCATTTTTTTTATTTTTTAGAAATGATTTTTCTATATTTTCTAATTTTTAGAAAAATACTCTTTTATTTTTAAAAAATAAAGATGAAAAACATCAATCAAACATTTTTTTTATTTTTCTAAAAAAATAAAAATGAAAAATAAAATATTTTTCACGTACCAAACGAAGCCTAACCTAAGTCATCTAGCAAGCAAAAAGAAAAATGAAAAAAAAAAAAAAAGTCACCTAGCAAGCAAGCATAGAGAGGTGTATCTATCTCAAAAGTTAGTCCATGCGAATATTCCATATTTAACTGGAACAAAGAAAACCTAATCTGAGATGCGAGTTTTAATAATTTGTAAATTCTTAATTAAAAAAAGTTTGAATATGCCAACCTAGCATGGTCAAATACTACAGGGCAGGCCCATATATAGGACATGCCCCCACAAACACAAATACACTTAAACTTTGGAGCAAATCGAACTTGAGGAACTAAATAGCCACATACTGATCGATGGATAGATTCCGGGGCTGTAGCCAAAGTGGAACAAGGTCATGATATTCGTGCATTCTTTAGACTCTTGCATGCAACCACGCCCGCAGATGTTCTCATAGGATTCACACCTAAAACAGCCAGGCAATCGTCTGTTGTCTTTAGGTGCGGCTGAACAGACTCCCATATCTTTTTCTTTTGGACCTGTGGCATGTCAAACGATGATCAAGCAGCTGCCCAAGAAAAGCATTCCATTCTTCCATGCATTTCACAGAGACAAATGCATTAGCAGAGCATAGTCATTAGGGCCGTGTTAAAAGACTCCAATGTAGTTGAGGTTATTTGGGCGAGGAAGGCTTATTTGGCTGCTAGGGCTTTGTTAAATCAGTTGACAGTTTAAATACAGATCCAAAAATAAGGTGCAAAGAATAAATGAAATCTCGATAGCTTTTTGGGAGTGAAAGTATATGAACTCATAAATTCGGATAACTATGGTCAAGAATCCCACATCGAACAAAATGGTTTCATCCCAAATAAGTAACCGGACATGTGAAAATGTTGACAGAAAAGTGGAAATTTACGGGGAAATTGAGGTGGTCATCTGCATTAGATTAATTAGAGCATATTAGTAAAATATAAGCATTTTTGGAAAATAGAATACATGGAAATGGAAACTTCGAGGAGATTCGACGTTTGGAACTACAGAAATTTTTCACTTAAATTCTAATTATTGAAAAGGAAATAATTGGCTAAAATCATTTATTATTGAACAAAAAAACCATGTTGGAAACAATATAGAAAACTAACATAGCAATCGTCGAGTTTGAGTATAGACACTGATCATGTCTGGTTTATCACACAGAATAGAGTGCAACTCACGACATCTGATGATAACATAGGACAATATCCTTCCTTCACACCCGCATAAACTAAAGATACCAAAGGAGTATGAAGCGTGAAAATATGGGGAGTAAAGGAGAGAAAAGAGAACATCAGGGAAAATGAGAAGAATTCCTACAGAATAATAGAAGAGAACAAAGATGCTAAAGGAGAGTGAATAAATTAGTGAAATCAGAGTCTGCAAGAATAGAAAGAATAAACATTAGAAGATAGAGAAACCAATCTGGTTAATTCTACAATCAATGGAGAGACGAGACAAAGGAATAAGGAGTGTAATGACAATTCAGCTTGAGAGAAAAATTACGTTTACAAGATATTTTGTATTTTTGTTACTTGTCATCTTCAAGATCCAGCCAGAAAATGTAGCTTGATGCGATAAATGCTCACACATATGCAATTTTTCACTTAATTGACTTCCACTTATTATTTTTAATGCTCATCCTTCTCTTCTTTTAATCCACAACTTCTGAAACCTGTCTTTCTTTTCCTTTTAAATTACACCCCACCTTGGCAACACTTGGGTTGGTCATGCATGGTCTCACGTCGCCTAGACTTGAGTAGGTCCTATGTAGATGCATAACAACAACCACCAACACAAAAGGCTTATCCTACTAGATGAGATCAGCTATATAGATTTCTCTACGTCATTGGACTCTATCCCCTACTATATTATCATCTATACTTAAATAAATTTTATTTTATTTTATTGTTACTAACCAAGTCTTTTTTTATCTTTCTCTTCCTCGTTTGATATGTGTATTTGTCATAATTTCACATCGCCTAACTGAAGCATTTATTGGTCGTCTAAATTCATATCCAATAATGCCTCAGACGTATCTCTCGGAGTTGATACAATTCCAACTCTCTCTAATGCTCTCATTTCTTACTCTATCCATGTTTGTATGTCCACATATCCACCTTAACATCCTCAACTCTGCAACTCTCATCTTCTACTCATGTGCTCGAGTCGTATTTCAACATTCAACGTTACATAATATAGCAGGTCTAACCGTCATTTTATAGAACTTCTCTTTAAATTTTAGAGGTACTTCACGATCACATAAAACATCCGACGCTCTTTTCCATTTCGATCATCATGCTTGTATTATATGTAAGATATTTCTCTCAATCCCTCCATCGTCTTGTAAAAATGATCCTAAATACTTAAAACTCTCAATTCCAAACAACTCGTCATCTCCTATCTTGACATTTATCTCACTGCGTCTAATATTGTCAAACT
This sequence comes from Wurfbainia villosa, assembly GCA_025175895.1. Lineage (NCBI taxonomy): Eukaryota > Viridiplantae > Streptophyta > Magnoliopsida > Zingiberales > Zingiberaceae > Wurfbainia > Wurfbainia villosa. Next base: position 58,225,907 of record CM046005.1, read on the forward strand.
TAAATTCCATATATTCTGTCTTTACCCTACTAAACCTAAAACCTTTCACTTCTAGTGTTTCCCACCAAGATTCTAATTTAGCATTTACTCCTTCAAGTGTTTTCTCTGCCAAAATAATATAATCTACAAACAATATGTACTACAGTACTGTATCTAGAATGTGTCCATTGAATTCGTCCATGATTGGTGTAAAAAGAAAGGGGTTTAGAGTTGATTCTTGATGTAATCTTATCTTTATTGAAAATATTTCAATTAATCCGCCTGAAGTCTTTACTCTGGTCGTTACTTTTTCATTCATATCTTTAATTAGTTCAATATATACTATGTGAGTTACCCCTATCATGGCCGGTCCCAAACCCATATAAAGGAGGAGGATTTCGTTAAGTTGTCAGCCAACGTTAAACTAAGATAAATGTTCAATGAATGAATCCATTAAATTATTGTCCTATTTAGATGGATAGTTTGCAAAATTGGTATCAGTGCCAAGATTGACTGATTTAGTAAACCTTAATATAAGTGTTATATCGGATTGGTTGAATCAGTAGGGTTAGAATAAAAAAATTCAATACTTTTTTACCAAGGAAGAGATGAAACAAAAGGAAGAGAAAAATTCAATGCAACTGAAAATCGATTATGATAACTTAAAACCGAGAAGAAATAATTTGTTACAGTTTTTTACTGTTCTATACATTGTACTAAAATAATCAATATAATTAGATATATGATAGTCTGGTGTACGAAGCTCCTGCCAATGCAGGATCCCACAGAAGTGTCTATTGTATAAAGCTTTATACTGCATAGCAAGAGATTGTTTCCATAACTCGAACCCGTAACATCAATATAATTATATGTTTCTTTTAATTAGTATTCAGTTGGTAAAATTCCTATTTATTGATAAGGATAACCTATTTACTCACTATATAATTTAGAGTTATATTTACTAACTATTTTTATAGAAAATTCAAAAATTATTGTCTTCAACATATCTATCTTTTATTGTTTGGTAATATTTTTCTTGTTTTTACTTCACAAATTAGTTATCATGCTTGAAAATTATTTGGAGTACACCTACATTCAATTTTTTTTTTTTTGATAGGATATTCTTTTTATATTTTTGTATTACTCGAACTGTTTGTTTCATTTTGTTTCTCGTTCTTATATCAAATCATAATGATTTTTAATAGCCTAACCATTTAAACACCGGGATGAGCTCTTTCTGACCATTAAAACACCCCTATCATTATCAAGACACCTGTTTAATATCTGACTTTGTTCTGTTTCTATTCCATCTCTTGTGCATCTTTCACTTTATTATTACAGACAAGAAGGAGATTGATTTTGTTTAGATTCATCAATAATTTTACCTATTTGTCTTCAATTTCAATCATGGTAGATTTTTTAATCCAGTTCAGATAGGCCTCAACCTAGATCAAGATCTGATTTTGAAATCTATTCGTAGATAAGCAATTTAGCTGTTCCAAGCTAGATATGCTACAGAAATATATTGAGGTTGGAACAATGGCCTCAGTTGGGAGGGTGTGACACTTCTTGGAGGTAGAAAAGGTGTGTCATTGTTTGATTGGCATCCAAAAGGGCTCAAGAAAAGAGTTTGCTTAAGTGTGAAAAAATAAATGAAAAAATGACAAGTAGGCCACAGTCACACTATAAAATGGTGCTTTGCTTTGATGTAAATAGCTGTCCTAATCAAAAAAATATGGAACCACCATATTAGCTGGCCTAATCAAAGTTTTCAAGATAAGAGGAGATCACAGAGATATGTCATTGGGAGTAGATATGCAATAAGGGGATGTCGCTAGTGGTGGCTGTACAACTCACGATGGCCAACAAGGTGACAAGGATGATAATTTATTATTGTGAGAAAATTATTTTTAATACTTTTAATTTACCAACTTATATAAACATTAGATAGACTAAAATTATAGAGTAAAATAAACTATTAGGAGATATTTGAGCCTCCATCTCTGCAAGTCGATGTCGTAGCAAGAGAACCACAGAGAGGTTATCCACCTTCAGATTAGTCACAACATTTGGGGTGACCAGAAAAAAGTAAAACTAAAATTAGATTTGACTCATCAAAGATCAGGATAAGAAAGATGATAGAACTATTTCATAATAGGAAACTGCGTCAAAAGAAGATAATAACAAAGATTGATTTTTCAAGAAACAAAGCAAAGATACTGATCCATCACTTTCTCATTCATTGGAGAGGTCATCCAAGAAAAGATAGAAGAAACCATACTCTATTCATCGGTAATTTTACCTATTTATCTTCAATTTTAATCATGGTAGATTTTTTAATCCAGATCAGATCAGCTTCAACCTAGATCGAGATATGCTGATTTTGAAAACTATTCATGGATAAGGAATTTAGCTGTTCCAAGCCAGATATGCTACAGAAGTTTATTGAGGCAGGAATAATGGCCTCGGTTGGGAGAAAGTGACACGCTTCTTCGAGGTAGAAGAGGTGCTTCATTGTTTGATTGGTATACAAAAGGGCTCAAGGAAAGAGTTTGCATAACTGTGATAAAAGAGATGAAAAAATGACGAGTGGGCCAACGTCACCCTATAAAATGGTGTTTTGCTTTGAATAGATAACTGACCTAATCGAAGTTTTCAAGGTAAGAGGAGATCACATAGGTATGTCATTGGGAGCAAATATGTGACAAGGGGATGTTGCTAATGGTGTCAGTACTACTCATGATGACCAACAAGGTGACAAGGATGATAATTTATATTGTGAGAAAAATTAATTTTAATACTTTTGATTTACCAACTTATATAAACATTAGATAAACTTTCAAATTATAGAGTAAAATAAACTATTGGGAGAACCTCCATCTTTGCAAGTTGATTTTGTCGCAAGAGAACCATGGAGAGATTATCCACCTTTAGATTAGTCACAACATTTGGGGTGACGACAAAGAAATAAAACTAAAATTAGTTTCGACCCATCAAGGATCAAGATAAAAAAAGATGATACAACTATTTCATAATAGGAAAGGGTGTCAAAAAAAGATAACAAAGATTGATTTTTCAAGAAACAAAGCAAAGATAAAGATCCATCACTTTCTCACTCATTGGATTAGTCATCCAAGAAAAGATACTGAAGAAACCATATGCTAAATGACTCTACCACAAATTATGCTTGGAAATAACGATTACCGAAAAGAGTTAACTTGTTTGGAGTAAAATCTCCTTGATCAGAAGAATGACACAATTCAAGATTTGAGACTCAAATTAGATTTTTTTTAAGTAGATTTTAAAAATATTTTTTTAGAATTTCTAAGAGTTGTGAAAATTTTGTCATAGCTTTTAGAGAGAAATTATGTTTTTAGAAGTTGGTTATATTGTTTAGAGAAAAGATTGGGTATTTTAGATGATTTGGCCTTACTTCAAGTCTACAAAAGCAATTAGGATCTCATGTATTAGATGATCTTTCATTTTAATAATTTTTCTTCTTCAGTGAGTTGAGTTGTGGGAATTTATTTTGTGGTGTGACATTTCGTATTGCATCAATTTTTCTATGCAATAGAGAGAGAATACAAGCTTTGACCACAATACTCCAACATAATTTGATGTTACAGGCTAAAAAATAAATAAATAAATGCATATATGAGAAGTTTAGAAATCTTAAATTTCAAAGGTTCTTACCTGATTAGGACTAGCAGCATCAGGTTGCTTATCTTTGTCCTCCTCAGAGCCAAACCAAATTCTTTCACCAGGAGTTGAACCTTCTGGAGGTATGAGAAGTTCGACATTTTCATGAGGTTCATCAGAAGCTGCCATAAGCATTCCATTTGATTTGATACCCCGCATGTTTCTAGGCTTCAGGTTAGCAAGAACAACTACTTTGGTGTCCTGCTAATTAATATGATAACTATGTTAGTACCTGTAAAACCAAAAATTACAGTTTATAAAGATAACAGCCAGTGTTATCCTACACTAACAAATCTAGCTAAGAAATCTAAGAGTAATAGCTAAAATGAAACCACAAAAATCCCTTAGTTTCATTATTCGGAAGTGTAGAAGTAATAAGAATTTCAGGAGCAAGATAGTCCAAATTCAAAACAATATAGTGTTCACTTCATCCGATAGAGAGTCTGAAATAAATTAACTTTAGCCACATACAAACTAATGTTTCACCAAAAATGGGGAATACCCACGGTAAAAAAAGACTCTTGATTTATTGAGACCTAATAGAAATTTAAAATCAAATAATCTGTTTTTGCAAATACAACAACAACCAAACCTTATCCGACTATATGGATCCTTCTACGTCATTGGACTCTATCCCCTACTATATCATCATCTATACTTACATAAATTTTATCATATTTTATTGTTGCTAACCAAGTCTTTTTTGGTCTTCCTCTTTCTCATTTGATGCGTATATTTGTCATCATTTCATATCGCCTAACTGGATCATTCATTGGTCGTCTAAGTACATGTCCGTACCACCTTAAACGTGTCTATCGGAGCTTTTGTTCAATAGATGCAACTCCGACTTTTTCTCTAATGCTCTCATTTCTTATTCTGTCCATTCTCGTATGTCCGCACATCTACCTTAACATCCTCATCTCTGCAACTCTCATCTGTTGGATCGAAGAGACATGCTAGACGGGAGAGGGGGGGGGGGGGGGGGGTGAATAGCATACGTAAAATCTTTCTTTTCGTCGATTGAAAACCCGAGTAGCACAGCGGAAATAAAAGCAATAAAAAAAGTGACACTTTTTCTATTTACTTGGTTCACAACCAAAAGATTGCTAATCTAAGGCCTCACGATCTTAGACCGCTTTCGATGAGGCAATTCACTAGAAGTGTCTCTTCCTCGTTGGAGGTAAGAGACGACGGTTACAAATCAAATATAGAGGAAGAGGCAACAAGTCTACCTCTCCTCTTAGCAATGGAAAGCACAAGTCAAGTAAAACGACAACTTAAATTAAAACTACCGACTAGAAGATCCGAAGTTAGGCGCGATGTTGGCGTTGTGATGGCGTAGCGTTGTCGAAAATGTCTCGACGTTGTTAGAGCACTTTGGGAGCACACTTAGATGATCCAAAGAGATGAAAAGCCTCTTCTTTTATAGTCACTTGAACCCTAGCTCATTGAGATCCAAATTTGGGTCAAAGCTCCACATCACCCAACTTTGAGGGGATCTTATCTTGACCATCTTCGAAGTGATCAGCTTGACCAGCAGTCGACTGATGGTAGGATCAGTCGACTGATGGTAGGATCAGTCGACTACCATTAGCCTCCAGTCGACTGTCATTAGCCTTCAATCGACTGCCAGCTTGATCACTTACCTGCAATATAAAGTTAGCACAGAATACATGATCGATGGTAATTATGATGGCTCCTTACCGTCCGACCTCGACCTACAACTTCCTTTGGAAGTCTTAGTCGGATCGTCACCTACGGTTGTCCCCGTACAGAGGACACGACCTTACTATCGCTCCGCACTCGGTGCTTACCTCTAATCCTTCCTGACCTGTCGCTTAGCTTCCGGTCGCCACCGAGGTTCCTCAACTCAACGAGGTTCTCCTGGTGCCACTCGACCACTACGGTTTCTCGTCCCGAGATTCTCCGGGTGTCGTTGACCTTGGCACAGCTTAATACACTTCCTGCACACTCAAGACAGCACGTGAGATAACAATATAACTTAACTTTAAACCTTTGCCATTATCAAAACCCAGGTTTGATTATCTGGTGCCCCTGCACCAACAATCTCCTCCTTTTTTATCTATAACAAACCGATTCAAAGTTAAGGAAAGATAAGCATAAAATGAATAGTAGTAAACATGAAACATGAATAAAGCATAAGTAGTAAGTATGAATGGAATAAGTAAGCATGTAGTAAGTAATAAGTTCTTTTTCAAATCCTCTCCCTCAAGGTTACCCCCCCCCCCCCCCCCCCTAACCCTAGGTGAGGTTTGAAAAAGAAATTTAAGGCAAGTTACCTTTTAAATTTTGAAAAACAATTTAAATAGTTTTGCTTTCTCCCCCTTAACTTTTGCCCTCTTCTCTTTTAAAAAACTTTTGTTGTTCTCTTTTTAAAAAACTTTTGGTCCCTTAACTTTTAACCTTATCTCCCCCTTTTGTCATATATCGAAAAACTTTGGGGTGTATTTATGAGATTTAATGTGTTTAAGAGATAGACGAAATAAGTAAAAGAATCCAAGCATGTGTCCCTTTAAGTTTAACTCTTGACTTATTAATTTGAGTTCTAAAGATCGTATAACACCCTAGGTGTAACTCTGCACCAACAATATTAAACTAGCTTTACTTTTTGTGAGAGAGTGTATGATGACTAGCTTTGGTATAGTAAGTTTTTAAAAATACCATAAATATAATCTATGGTTTCAAAATAATTAAAGGTTATAAACATAGGTATGATTTCAAAATGCTTTTGAAGACTTATTAAATTTAAAAGAGTTGTAAGACTAATATACAAATTTTAACCTTTAAAATAAGTGTTTAACTCTCCATACTTTCTAGGATATTATAAAGGAATTTGCCTAAATATGGAGGGTTCAGAAGTCTAGTATTGGTTAACTTAATCAAGTAGCTATATATATTAAATGCAACAATCACGAAGGTAAATGTTTTTATGGGTTTTGAAAACATTTCAAGTATTATGTTTATTTTAATTGTCCTTAGTATCTCATCCATTTTATGTGTTTCAAATTATGTTCACCTTATATGTTTTTGTGAGATGACTTTAATTTTTTCTTAGTTAAATTTTAGTGATTTGAAGATTAATCAACCTTGAGTTAGATTCGGATTTAACCTTTAGATCATTAAGTGAACCTTTCAAAAAAATGGCTTCCAGGTCGTGGCGAGGCACAGAGGTCTTCTTTGATCGGAACAACGATCACTTCATTAGATAAAGTCAATTTCAAGAAAATGCTCACTTAATTCACTTAGGGTTACGTCCTGGTCTAACTAGTTTAGGATGTGGTGAGGTAGGTTCAACTAGTTCCACTTAGCCAAGTGCACTAAGCTAGATACTCCTTATCTAGCTCAGACACACAAGACCTCGTCTCCCTAACGTACTATCATCTCACCGCGTCCTGATACTATGTTATCAAGGTTGACTAACTATTGGTCCTATCTAGCCGTTCTAAAAATTTAAAAATTAAGCATGTAAAGTTACCCTAAGAGATCGAGCACACATATTTAGTATTAGCTCCCTCTAGATCATTGAGCCGATGCGGTCTATCCACATAGTGGATTTGATCCTTGAGAATCAAATACTTAGTAGTACCTATATGTGAATTTAATAAGATCTTAGGGACCTATGCTTGGACTCTTCGATTACTACGATTGACAATTGACATGCAAAATTTGTTCGTAGTTGATGTCCTAAACCCAAGTCCGGTCTTGTTGTACACGACTCTTTGCGATCCAAGAAATAGGTTAAGACCCTTGGATCCCAATATGAACCTTTCCAACTTTAGCCTTAAGCTCTTGAACTTGTCCTTTCAAAAGAGAATTCTCTTCCTCAAATTTTTCAACTTGAATTGAGTTTCCCTCTCGAACTTGACTCATTGAAGAGGTTAGGGTAGCCTCATGCTTGAGGAGTTTAACCTCCTTAAGCAGTGACTCGACCCTAGACTCGGACTTAGATAACTTCTTGTCTAACAATTTAATTGTGCGATATAAATTGCCGATTAATGAACGGCTTACTTTGATCTTCTCCTTTGATCCAGCTTTGAGTCTTGACTTGAATTCATCCTCGGAGTCGGAGTTGGATTCGTAGTTGGCTTCGGACTCGGACTTAGACTCTATCGGTCTCGCCATGAAAGCCAAGTCATCACCTCAGTATTCTTTTCTTTGAGAGATGGCTTGCTCTTTCCCTTTCTTCTTTGACCTGCAACCAAGGCAACACTTTTCTCGACTGGGGACGAGTTAAACTGCTCATGCAACTCAAATTCCGAAAATAACTCGTCTAATCTAATTTTTGAAAGGTCTCTAGATACTTTGTAGGCATCAACCATAGATGCTCACAAAGTGGTCTTAGGGAAAGCATTTATTGCGTACCTTGTTACATCTCAGTTCTCCACCTTTTGCCCAATTGAATGGAGACCATTCATTATGTCTTAGATCCTCGCGTGGAGTTGCGTTACCATCTCGTTGTCCTGTATCTTAAGATTAAATAATTTATTTAAAAGAAGATCTCGTTTACATATCTTCATGTCGGTTGTCCCTTCATGTAGTTCGATGAGTTTGTTCCACAAGTCCTTTGCGTTGATGAAGAGGCCGACGCGGTTGAGTTCTTCCTTAGAAAGACCACACTGCAAGTTTTGCTGGGCTTTCGCATCAACCTCTACTTGCCGCTTCATGGCGTTCGTCCACTTGTCGCAATCCACAAACTCACCGTATTCATTAGTTGGTAGAGTGAAGCCCGTCTGGATGACTATCCACATCTCGACTTGGGTCTTGAGGTAGCATTCCATTCGACCCTTCCAATAACGGAAGTAATCTCCGTTATAAAATGAAGGTCAGGCGGTGCTGCTAGACCCCTCAAGATGGGCCATAAAAAAAACCTTTCACAAAAATTCAAACAACGAAAAATCCCAAGACTACGTCTTGGATTAGTAATGCAGGAAATAACAAGAAATAAAAAGCTAAACAAAGAACTAAGCACTTACGACTTTCGATGCCCCCGAAAAAGTACTAAACATCGTTTTTTGGGGTCGAAAACAGCTTGTTACAGGGGTATACCCCTATAAGAAATATAGATCTTCGAGAGAGCTTCGATTTGGTGGGTAGCACGTTTTGTGGGTCTACTTGTATCAAAAGTTATGTCCGTTTTACCGTGAGCTGCTCCAGAAGTGATTAGTTCGGTTGTAGAACTTTAGATACTTGCAAATACACAACCAAAAAACAATATACCAAGACTTAGTCTTGGATTAGTAGTGCGGAATAAAAAATTTAAATGATAATGCAAAAATACGAAAAGAAAATTACCCGACCGGTGGTTGCACCGAATCTGAGCGCCCCCACTCTGATACCAATTGTTGGATCGAAAAGACACGCTAGCGGGAAGAGGGGTGAATAGCGTACATAAAATCTTTCTTTTCTTCGATTGAAAACCCGAGTAGCACAGCGGAAATAAAAGCAATAAAGAAAGTGACACTTTTTCTATTTACTTGGTTCACAACCAAAAGGTTGCTAATCCAAGGCCTCGCGATCTTAGACCGCTTTCGATGAGGCAATTCACTAGAAATGTCTCTTCCTCGTTGGAGGTAAGAGACGACGGTTACAAATCAAAGATAGAGGAAGAGGCAACAAGCCTACCTCTCCTCTTAGCAATGGAAAGCACAAGTAAAGTAAAACGACAACTTAAATTAAAACTACCGACTAGAAGATCCGAAGTTAGGCGCGATGTCGGCGTTACGATGGCGTAACATTGTCGAAGATGTCTTGGCGTTGTTGGAGCACTTTGGGAGCACACTTAGATGATCCAAAGAGGTGAAAAGCCTCTTTTTTTATAGTCACTTGAACCCTAGCTCATTAAGATCCAGATCTGGGTTAAAGCTCCACATCACCCAATTTTGAGGGGATCTTATCTTGACCATATTCGAAGTGATCACCAAAGAATGACTAATGCCCTACAACAATGATCATTGTTGGTAGGATCGATCATCGTCATCGGCCTCGATCGATCACACTGATCACTTACCTGCAATATAGAGTTAGCACAGAGGACATGATTGATGGTAATTACGACGGTTCCTTATCGTTCGACTTCGATCTAGACCTTCCTCTGGAAGTCTTAGTCGGATCGCCGCCTACGGTTGTTCCCGTACAGAGGATACGACATTACCATCGCTCTACACCCGGTGCTTACCTCTGGTCCTTCCTGACCTATCGCTTAACTTCTGGTCGCCACAGAGGTTCCTCAACTCCACGAGGTTCTTCTGGTGCCACCCGACCACCACGGTTTCTCGTCTTGAGATTCTCCGAATGTCGTTGACTTTGGCACAACTTAATACACTTCCTGCACACTCAAGACAATATGTGAGATAACAATATGACTTAACTTTGAACCTTAGCCATTATCAAAACCCATGTTCGATTATCTGATGCCCCTGCACCAACATCATCTTTTGCTCATGTGCTCGAGTGGTAGTCCAACATTCATCGTCATATAACATAGCAAGTCTAATCGCCGTTTTGTAGAACTTCCCTTTAAGTTTTAGAGGTACTTTACGATTACATAAAACACCCAACGTTTTCCTTCATTTCAACCATTCTACTTGTATTCTATGTAAGATATCTCTCTCAATCCCTCCATCACTTTGCAAAAATGATCCTAAATATTTAAAGCTCTCAGTTCCAAATAACTCGTAATCTCCTATCTTAACACTTATCTCATTTCGTCTAATATTGGTAAACTTAAATTCCATATATTCTGTCTTTACCCTACTAAGTATAAAACCTTTCACTTCTAATATTTTCCGCCAAGATTCTAGTTTAGCATCTACTCCTTTACGTGTATCATCTACCAAAATAATATCATCCGCAAACAACATACACCACGGTACTATATCTTAAATGTGTCCAGTGAGTTCGTCCATGATTAGTGTAAAAAGATAGGGACTTAAAGCTGATCCTTGATGTAATCCTATTTTTATTGGAAATGTTTCAGTTAATCCGCCTGAAGTCTTCACTCTAGTCGTTACTTTCTCATACATATCCTTAATTAATTTAATATATGTTACACTAACACATCTTTTTTCTAAAATTCTCCACATAATTTCTCTTGGAACTCTATCATAAGCTTTTTCTAAGTCAATGAATATCATGTATAGATCCTGCTTCTGCTTCCGATACTTTTCAATTAGTTGTCTGAGAAGATGTATAGCTTCTATTGTCGACCTTCCTGGCATGAATCCAAATTGATTTTCGAGAACCGTCATCTCCTTAATCTTTTTTCTATTACTCTTTCTCAAAGTTTCATGTTATGACTTATTAGTTTAATAACTCTATAGTTTTTACAAGTTTGTATGTCTCCCTTTTTCTTATATAAGGGAATTAGGGTACTTATCCTCCATTGATCAGACATCTTTTTTTTTTCAATATCATATTAAATAATTTTGTAAGTCATTCAATACCTTGTTTCCCTAGGCATTTCCATACCTCTATCGAAATATCATCTGGTCCAACGGCTTTTCCATTTTGCATTTCATTTAAAACTTATTCTACTTCTAAAATTTGAATTCTACGATAAAAATTTAAATTTCCATACTCATTTGACCTACTTAAATTACCTAAATTAAGTTTGTCATCTAAACCTTGATTAAAAAGTTGATGAAAATATCTCTTCCACCGCTCTTTTATTTCTTCATCATTTACTAGTACCCTATTGCATTCATCTTTAATATATCTTATTTGATTAAGATATTTTATTTTCCACTCTCTCACTTTAGCTATTCTATAAATGTCTCTTTCCCCTTCTTTTGTATATAATTTTTGATATTACCATTCAAAAGTTTAGGTCTTAGTTTCATTCACTACTTTCTTAGCTTTTTTCTTAGCTATTGTATATTTTTTTAAGTTTTCTTGGTTTTTAGGCTGCTCATTTTTCCTTCACTTTCTCTTTTCTTTCTGTTGGTGCAATCGGCCCAGGTCACAATTGACCAGACTCGAGTTGAACTCGAGTAGTGTTTTGATGTTTGACAATGGTTTGGGTAGATTGTTGGTGCAATCGATCCGGGTCATGATTGACCGGACTCGAGTTTGACTCGAGGGGTATTTAGATGTTTGACGATGGTTTGACTATTGTTTGACTATATGGTTGACATGGGGTTGACCATATGATGGAAAGTTCAAGTCTTGGATACTTGGCATGGAAAGTCCAAGCTTGAGTCTTGGCAAATGGAAAGTCCAACATGGGTGTTGGCAAGGGAAAGTCCAAGCTTGAGTCTTGGCAAATGGAAAGTCAAACATTGGTTGGCAAGGGAAGTCCAAGGGGTGATATTGGCGACGTAAAGTCCAAGGGTGGAGACTTGGCAGCATAAGTCCAATGGTTGGCGCCGTAAAGTCCAAGCAGTAGTCTTGGCAGCGTAAGCCCAATGTGCCTTGGCGGTATAGACCACGGTAGCATGACAATAGCTGATGGAAGCACCTGAAGACTAGCGTATGGATGAACAAGTCATGGATGACTTGGAGGGATCCGATAGGCATGAGGCTGACGGAGGTGGCTAGAAGGCTTAGATCTAGGCTATGAGTGGTCTAGCGAGTATGAGGGCATCATACTTAGTGTTAAACCTCACGGATGAAGTTTATCAATTGACTGGTATGATTATCAATCGACTGATGTGAGTCGACTAGTGTTATTGCGAAATGGTCAGCGATCATTGCCGCGTTAAACGATCGGTGATGGCACGATCGGTCGGTGATATGTCGTCGATCGGTGATGGTCGGGTTTTCGGGAACAGAATGTTTCCTAGTTGACCGTTAGGGTTTGACAGTCGAGTGATAGCTCGATCAGTCAACTGATGGGTATAATCAGTCGACTGATGGTCTATCCGTTGGAACTTATCCAACGTGGCTCAGGCCGTTGTGAGACAACGACTACAGGAGCAATCGACTGATGGTCTCGATCAATCGACTGCTAGGCGAAATCCAGCCCAAATACAGGTTATAAAAGCAGCTCATGGAGAGGGGTTTGGCAAGGGTTCTCTTGGGTGATTTGAAGGGGAATAGTTGGTGCTTTTCAGTCCTTCAAGGCTAGTCCAAGGCAATCAAAGATCAAACAATTAAAAGCTCCTTGTAAAGTGTTTTTCTTTACTTGTATTGCATTTCATATTTGTATTTGCTTGTATCCATTGTATTGCTTAGTGTAATCATTTGTACTAGGTTTCTTCGCCTCCGACTTGTTGTCGAGAAGGAGTATTATTGTTTAGTGGTGTTGGTTGCATCGCTAAAGCTCATTTGAGCTCACCTCGTGGAATAGGAACCTTGAGGTTCCAAACCACGTTATATTTGCGTGTTGTGTTTGTGTTGTATATTTGTTGTATCATTTCTATATTCCGCTGCGTACTAACAATCATAGGCAAGCACGCGAACGAATTCCATCATGCAATGTCGAATCGCTATTCACTCCCCCTCTAGCGGACATCACGGTCCCTACAAGTGGTATCAGAGCGAGACCACTCTTCAAGGTTTAACAACTAAGGGAGCACTGCTAGAGGAACAAGATGTAATTTGAAGAAAAAGTGGGATGGGACATCGACACTCCGGTCCCGTATGCATTCTATGGACGAGAGGGTTTCAATTTATGGAAAGCAAGGATTGAAGACTTCATCATGATGAGGGATTTTGAAGAATGGTCCGCCTTGATGGAAGGATTCGAGTATCCGAGAGAGTCAAAGGGTGGTTTTCTCAAAATGAAGAAGTGGACCGAGGAACAAATCTAAGAATTCGAGAAAAATAAGAAGGTAATAAAATTCTTGGTTGAATTGATTCCTAACGACATTTTATGTAGTTTAGGTGATTACATGGATGCTAAAGAGCTATGGAGTCAAGTAGCAAGATTTCATGAGAACCCACAACCGGTCCAAGAAGAAAAGGAAGAGAAGGAGTGCTTATCCTCTCAAGCTCAAAAAGAAGCAAGCACATCTTCATCCCAAGAGCTTGAGGATTCGGAGATTGATAAGGAATCAACGTCCGGATCGGAAGAGGTGGAAGAAGTGGAAGAGGCCTCCACCTCTAGGATTGAGGGGGAGGAGAGAACATCTACTCTGGAGCGAGGCGAAGCGATGAGAGTCTACTTAGGGAAGTGATGAAACAGACTCGAAAGCCCTCAGCTGACCTAGGTAACTCAAGCATTTCGTTTAAAAATAAAATTCATATCATATGCTTTGAGTGTAGGGAAGCCGGGCATTACAAGAGCAAGTGTCCTAAGAAGGTCAAGAAGGCTCCACCGGTGCCTAAGGTCAAGGATGTCGACATCTCCGCTAAGAAGAGCAAGGAGCATGTCATTTGCTTAAAATGCCAACAATCGGGACACTATAGGAGTCAATGCCTTAGAGGGAGGAAAAAAGGACAAGAGGGAGCTATACATGTAGGGGGAGCCTCTAAGGCAAATCCTAAGATAAAATTTATTAATGGATCTTCAAGTTCTAGGGTTAAAAAGCATGCTTTTAGTACTTGTCATTCATCATGAAAAACATGCTAGTAAAAATAATAGATAGAAAACGATCTAGGCCTTAATCCAAAGAATTCTAGACATATGCCTAGGAAGGGCAATAATACTCAAAGAAATAATAGGTCCACCAAATTAGAAAAATTAGAATTTGATAACCAAGCCTTGACGTCAAGGCTTGAGAAACTTGAAAAAACCCTTAGAAATATGCAAAATCAAACATAAGAGTCTAAAAGTCAAAACCTAGGGTGTAAGAGGCAAGAACCATCTAGGAGACAAGGTTTGGGTCACAAGCCTATGTCTTTCATGATGAATGGCAGACTAAGCAAATTCTATTCAAGGCAGTGGAAAAGGGTAACCTTGCTATACTCCTCTTATTTTCTTATAAGAATTCCTAGGAGTCAGGTTCTTGCAATAAGGTGATCGAGTTTGTTAATTGATTGCAAAAGACAACCGTGCATGTAAGCCTCCATATGGGAGTCGTAGCCAGTCTGGTGAGCATGAAAATTTTATGAGCTCCTAAGCCATAAGCATAAATATGATGTCTAAGAAATTTAAACAAAACATAGCAGAATGGTATAGTAAATCCCGGACCGCAAGCCTTGAGTACTTAGATCTTGACGAAAAACCATAACTTTCTGAATTAGGGAACAATATAGGCGTTATATATAACCGAGTTTCGTTATTGTCAAAAGTATCTCTGAAGCATTTTTACACTCCAAGAGGAAAACCGAGCTTTAAGGAAGGAAGTAGCATTGCTATGAACTTCACTTCGAAATTTGGAAAAAGAAATTGTTAGCTATAAACCACTAACTAAAACTGAAGTCAAAACCTTAGTGGAAGAAATAGCCGAACAGCCCAAATTACTGGAGAAAGAAGCAGTTAAAATAACTGAGGAACTAAAAGCAAGTATCAAAAGGGTAGAACCTTTGGTGGAAACAGTAAAAATCCTAATAGGTACATGAGTGACTTGAAGAAATAGTCGGAATCTGAGACCTATTTCAAGATGTAAAAGCTACTGAAGAAATAGAAGCACCTTCGGCAGGATTTCTAAAACCTACTGGGTTCACAACCAACTTTGACTTGCAAAGAGCACTTATTAAACAAAACAATACCTGATTTCTTTAATCATTACATTAAGCTCTCAGGTACAAGGATTGCAGGATCAGATAAGACAACTAAAGCAAACAGCAACAAGGGATCAGCCAAGCTCATCCAAAGAACTGGAAGTCTCTCTTAGCGATTTAACACAGAAGCTAAGTGGACTGACGTTGGGAGCTGAATCGGTGATTCCTAAGAAAAGAGGTTCTATTTTAATCTTCAAAAATCCTTCGGATATCCTCCAACAAGAAAAGAAGCAATGAGTACCAACTCCACAAGGCCACCTGCTACAAATACAAACTCCACAGTAGTAGTCTCAAGTGCAGAAGACCAAATTAGAGACTACCGGCAAAACCAAAGGCGAATTTACAATCTACAAAGAAGAATAAGTCCAAGTCAAAGAAGATTTCGCAGGACAATTGAAAGCCAGATAAGCTTGGAAGAGCAGTTAGAAGTCTCAAGAACAAAAAGAGCAAACAAGGTACCAGCTGAGGTACTATATTCAACAGGATTCAGACCCAGTCAGCATAGGGTCTACCAGCACTACTCAGAGGAAGACATATTATGTGTGGAAGGTAATCAGGTAGACATGCCATTAGTAACTGAACAAGGTCATCAGGCTCTGAGGGAGGCAGGAATTCACCATATTCATATAGGCCTCGTTATGATCAGAGTATATGCGTTGCATCGACGGGACACAGGTACTATGGCTCTCACAGTCCTCCAGGATACCAGATGGCGAGGAGATAGGGCCATAATTGCAACAACAGTAATGGACCTCACTCGAGGAACCCAGATGGTCTATGTGATTCCAGACCTAATGATGACAATTGATGATTTTGCTAATCATATTGAAATCTCTTTTCAGACACATGGATATACTGAATGGAAAGGCGGCACCAGTAATCTTCTTATCACTCGGATGATGGTAGGAAGATTAACAAATACCAGTTTCACAAATTTTGCATATAACGTTCAAAATGTTGCGGATTATTTAGCAACCAGGGGTGTACTAGCTCTTCCCGGAACAAGATTTACTACCACAGAATTACAAGAGCAAAGATGGATCTTATAGCCATCCGCAAGAAGGAACCTGTAACCCCAACCAGAGTTCAGACAAGAACGTTACTAGATGGAAGTATTTCGTTAAGCTTCCAAGGATACACTCCAGTGGTTGAACCACGAGTTTCATCAGTAAATAGAGATGATGCTGAATTATGTTCACCCGAGCAAGAAATCCTTGCAGTATTAACTATTGAAGAACCAACAATACTTCAAGTTTTAAAGCTCAATCCAGACGCTACAATCCCAACAAGAAAGACAGCAGGATCTACTAGGTATGATCTCCACCTTTGTTATAATTATCAAATTGGTGCAGGAGATTGCGGATTACTACAAACCGGGATTGCTGTCACTATTCCTGAAGGCTATTATGGCCGAATCGCATCACGATCTGGAGTGGCATGGCGAAAGGGCATTCAAATTGGTGTCAGGGTAATTGATGCAGACGACCGAGGGGAGCTCCAAATACTTGTCTTTAATATGACTTTTGATCTACTACCCTTGCATCAGGGAGAAGCAGTAGCCCAATTAATACTGGAAAAGATCATTACTCCTAATGTAATCCAAGTATCTAAATTATCAGATACCATCAGAGGTAGTTATGGGTTTGGATCCACTGATCCAGTTAACGTCACCGCCACAGTCCAAATGGGAACATCGGCGTGGGACCATCTCATGAACAGGCTTTTACCGATACCCATACCAGACCAAGAAGATAACTGTTCTGATACCTCCAGTACTATTTCTGATTCACCATTCAAAAATCTTATTCATGGCCTCATTCCATACACAAATTACCATGAACAATCACAAGCTTCTACATCTACCCATTTCCTATACACCTTAACCGGTGACGAATGGCTGAATCCAGTCACGGAAGCTAGTGGGGAGTCGTATTCAGAAGATTCAGAAGATTACCATTCAGCGGACGAATATTTTACTGAAGATCAACTTATAGATCACCTAGAGGAAGGCTTGGAAATGGACTATCCTCTGATGAAGGACGAGATAGTCTTAGCATCATCATCATCAGCCGTCTCCAATTACAACCCACCAGAAAAGTCTATGATGGGACCTCCACAATATGCTCCGGCGACAGCAAGACCTACTACGCATAACCCCTACCAGGACCAAGGCTTTATAGGAGCACGAATTGGCAGATTACGCAAGGGATATAACAATGAACAATGGATGTTACCATTAGTGCAACAACAGACAGGTGCAATGCTTGGTTTACCTGATAACATTGGTTTATATAATAATGTTATTTCTAGGTGAGAATCTATAACTACCAATGTTGTGGATTCGAAAATCTAGGCCGACAAAAGAATAAAGGTTCAGTTTATTGAAAATCTGCTGGGTGAGGTAGAAAAGAAAACGTTCATCCAATAAAGAATGATGTTCCCAGATCAGTACGACGGATTAATCGCTGCAGCGGATGAAACCCAAAACATTTTATCACAAATTCGGAGAATTATCACTCTTGAAGACCCAGCAATAGGATCCACAGCGGAACAAAACCAAGCCTACCTGGATCTGGAAAGATTGGTATGCACAAGTACTAAAGACCTTATTTCATACATGAACCAATACAAGGAACTGGCGGCAAAAACTGGTAGGATGTTCTTGAATGAAGAGCACTCAAGTAAGTTCTATAGAAAAATGCCCCCCCCCCCCCCCCTTATTGGGGGCTACTTGGAACAAAAGTTTCAAGAAAAATTTAGAGACAACACTATTGGGGTCTTGCCACGAATTCATCATGCATATCAAGGGCTCACGGAAATGTGCAAGCAAGCTACTTTACAAAGAAGTTTAAAGGACTTATAATTTTGTGCGCAGATTCCTGTACCAGGTTATTATCAGACAGGAAGAAGATACGGGCTTCGCAAAGCACAAAGTTATAAGGGGAAGCCGCACAAAACCCACGTGCGGGTCATTAAAAAGAAGTATCAGAATGATAAAACCAGGGTAAGAAAATGCAAATACTATATCTGTGGAGAAGAAGGTCACTTTGCACGGGAATGTAGGAACAAGTTTGGCAATAAAGAAAGAGTAGCTATGTTGGAAGAACTGGATCTTCCAGAAGAATATGATATTGTATCTGTAGACCCAGAAGAATCAGATAGTGATGTTATTTGCAGTATGTCTGAAGGAGAAACAAACACAGAACAACATTGTGGGGCTGCAACTAACATTTTACCCAAGGAATATCTAGCCGTTTTAATCGGAAAAGGAGGTTGGCAAGTGCAAATTGATATACCTAAAGAACAAGCAGCATGCCAACACAACTGGCTGATCAACCAGGAAGTAAGCACCATAAACATAAAATGCAAATTTTGTGGTCAGTACACAAGTCAAAGGGCCAGAATGCATTGTGAAGAGTGCAAGTTAACAACCTGTACCTTATGTGCTTACAATTACCTGGAAATTGAAGCAACAGTGGCACCATCATCACCAAGACAGTACAATGGTAATACCGTAGTACCTGAGTTAATTGAATATATTGATTACTTGTTGGCAGAAAACAGAAGGCTACAAGATGAAGTAAATCAATTAAAGCAAAAGGAAAAGGATGATAATCTAACTCAGGAGCTGATGAATGATCTGAATAATCTGACCCTAAGGGATTTGCAGAAAGAAAAAGAGCAAGTAATATTTTTAAATGAAGAAACCATCTTAAAAACTACTGAAGGGCAGCATTATCAATGAAGGGCTATTAACCGGTTATACAACATAACGGTGAGCTTTGACATCCCAAATATTATCGCTTTTTCAGTTAATGCCATACTGGATACAGGGCAACAACATGCTCCATAGATAAAAATTCTATTCCTACACAAGCCCTAGGGAAAAATCCTTATTCAGTAGTAATTAATGGGGTTAATTCCAAACAAATAGCTGATTGGAAGCTAAAGCAAGGACAAATGATCATCGGTGAGAATAAATTCCGTATTCCTTTCACCTATTCTTTCAACATGTTTCTAGGAGAAGGAATCCAGATGGTTCTCGGGTGCAACTTCATCAGGAGTATGCAAGGAGGGGTCCGGATAGAAGGAAACTCAGTTACCTTCTACAAGAATATTACTACAATTGAAACCAATCAGATGAAGACAGCAGCAATCCTAGAACTGGAAATGGATGAAATGGAATATATAGAAGTACAAGAAAAGGTATTATTTACTAGCACACTCTCAAATATGGCTATATTGCATAAACATGGAAGGCTTTTGAATAGATCAAAAGAACAGGGATATATCAGAGAAAATCCACTACAACACTGGAAGAAGAACAAGATTTTATGCAAAATAGACATAATCAATCCGGACATTTCTATTCAGGATAAGCCTCTATCTCTCGTAACCCCAGCGATGAAGAAGGTATTTGAGAAACATATTGAGGCATTGCTAAAGATGAAAGTAATAAGACACAGTAAGAGCCGACATAGAACTATGGCTATGATAGTTCAGTCCGGAACAAGCATTGATCCAGCCTCAGGAAAAGAAGTAAAAGGGAAAGAAAGGATGGTCTTCAACTACAAAACTCTGAATGACAATACCTATAAAGACCAGTATAGTCTTCCTGGCATTAATACAATTCTGAAGTTAGTTGGCAATTCAAAAATATATTCCAAATTTGATTTAAAATCCGGATTTCACCAAGTTGCCATTGACCCAGAATCCATTGAGTGGACTGCTTTCATATGCCCATCTGGCTTGTATGAATGGCTGGTAATGTCATTTGGCCTCAAAAATACTCCAGCCATATTCTATTGGAAAATGGACGAGTGCTTCCAAGGTACAAATGAGTTTATAGCGATTTATATTGATGATATAGTTGTCTTCTCAAAAACAGAAAAGGAGCATGTCAAACATTTGGAGATTATGTTGAACATTTGTGAAGTAAATGGTCTGGTACTTTCTCCAACAAAATGCAAAATTGTCGTCCCAACAATTGAATTCCTCGGAGCCGAGATTGGTGAAGGGAAATTACGCCTTCAACCTCATCATAAAAAAAATAGCAGAATTCAAGGATGAACAACTAAAAGAGAAGAAAGAGACTTCAATCGTGGCTGGGAGTCTTAAACTACGCCCGAACATACATCCCGAACTTAAGCACCAAACTTGGGCCCTTATATGAAAAGACTTCCATACATGGGGACAAGGGAATGAAGCCATCAAATTGGGCCTTGGTACAGCAAATAAAGACCCAAGTCTAAAATCTACCGAACTTGGAAATTCCACCAGAAGACTCCTACATTATCTTAGAAACTGACGGATCAATGACCGGTTGGGGAGGAGTCTGTAAATGGAAGAAAAGGAAGTCTGACCCACGGAACACAGAAAAGGTATGTGCTTATGCCCATGGTAAATTCCCAGTGATAAAATCTGCTATTAATGCAAAAATATTCTTGGCCATGGAAACAATGAGCGCACTAAAGATACACTTTCTTGATAAAGAAGAAATTACACTAAGAACAGACTGTCAGGCTATTATTAGCTTTCACAACAAATCAACTAAAAACAAGCCATCAAGGGTAAGGTGGATAGCCTTCACCGATTTTATCACTGGAACTGGAGTTAAAGTCAACTTTGAGCACATTGATGGCAAGCATAATGTGTTTGCCGATAATCTGTCGAGATTGGTGATTGAAGAGCTAAACGTCTTAGCAGTATTAGCAGAAGAAGACGTGGAAATGTCTTCAAACAGGTATGAATTATTAACAGAATACGAGAACCTGATCCATGAAACAGGCAAACATATATTCCTTCCGGAGGAACATTTGAAACGGAAGAGAATGGGAGACATTGAAGAGGAAGTCGTTTAAAGACTTTCCTTAGCTCTGAAGGAACTGGAGCTAATACAACAGATGAAGGAGTACGACTTCAATCACCGGTGACACATGGAAGGTGGACGACACAATTACTTCCTCACTAAGCTACCCGAAGTACAAGAAACGCGAAAGGAACTCTGAAGGGTATCCAATGCCTTAATATCATCTTTGGGAGAATCCAAGGGACTCGCCCATAAGGAAGCAGGTAGTGAGCCCTTCCCCAAAAAAATCTAAAAGGACTGAGCCCCGGGGAGTCGTCCTAAAAGGAGTCTAGTGAGCTGTAAAGCTTTAAAGTAAGTCTAGTCTTGTCAAATAAGTGAGTCTAGTGAGCTGTAAAGCTTTAAAGTAAGTCTAGTCTTGTCAAATAAGTGAGTCTAGTGAGCTGTAAAGCCTTAAAGGTGACACAGGGTATCATATTCGAAGGACAATGGAGTAAAGAAATGCACCCGCTTCGATTATTGCTATAACCTTTGCCATCCTATATAAGGCTAAGAGTGTGAAGAGGTTTGACACACGCTTAAGCAACAACAAGGTGTTCATTCCTCAGAATTTTCAGGTTTTCAGAAGGTCTCTTAGCTTAAGCTGTAAGGTTTTCAGAGGGAAATAAAATCTGAGTAATATCTCAGGTTTTCTTTCATTCCTGAATCCGATCCATACTTCTTTTGCAATCAATTAACAAACTCGGTCGCCTTATTGCAAGAACCTGACTCCTAGGAATTCTTATAAGAAAATAAGAGGAGTATAGCAAGGTTACCCTTTTCCACTGCCTTGAATAGAATTTGCTTAGTCTGCCATGTGATTTTGTAGGCTCTGATACCAAGTATGGATCGGGTTCAGGAATGAAGGTAGTCTGCATCAATTACCCATACACCAATTTGAATGCCCTTTCACCATGCCACTCCAGATCGTGGTGCGATTCGGCCATAATAGCCTTCAGGAATAGTGATGGCAATCCCGGTTTGAAGTAATCCGTGATCTCCTGCACCAATTTGATAATTATAACAAAGGTGGAGATCATACCCAGCAAATCCTGCTGTCTTCCTTGTTGGGATTGTAGCGTCTGGATTGAGCTTTAAAACTTGAAGTATTGTTGGTTCTTCAATAGTTAATACTGCAAGGATTTCTTGCTCAGGTGAACATAATTCAGCATCATCTCTATTTACTGATGAAACTCATGGTTCAGCCATTGGAGTGTATCCTTGGAAGCTTAACGAAATACTTCCATCTAGTAACGTTCTTGTCTGAACTCTGGTTGGGGTTACAGGGTTCCTTCTTGCGGATAGCTGTAAGATCTATCTTTGCTCTTGTAATTCTGTGGTAGTAAATCTTGTTCCGGGAAGAGCTAGTACACCCCTGGTTGCTAAATAATCCGCAACATTTTGAACGTTATATGCAAAATTTGTGAAACTGGTATTTGTTAATCTTCCTACCATCATCCGAGTGATAAGAAAATTACTGGTGCCACCTTGCCATTCAGTATATCGTTTCACATCACCTAACTGGAGCATTTATTGGTCATCTAAGTACATGTCTATACTACCTTAAACGTGTCTCTCGGAGCTTTCCTTCAATATATGCAACACCGACTTTTTTTTCTAATGCTCTCATTTCTTATTCTGTCCATCCTCGTATGTCCGCACATCCAACTTACATCCTCATCTCTGTAACTCTCATCTTTTGCTCATGTGCTCGAGTCGCAGCCCAACATTCAGCGCCATATAACATAGTAGGTCTAATCGCCGTTTTGTAGAACTTCCCTTTAAATTTTAGAGGCACTTTACGATCACATAAAACACCCAACGCTTTCCTCCATTTCAACTATCTTGCTTGTATTCTATGTAAGATATTTCTCTCAATCCCTCCATTATCTTGTAAAATATTTAAAGCTCTCAATTTCAGACAACTCGTCATCTCTTATCTTAACACTTGTCTTATTACGTCTAATATTAATAAACTTAAATTCCATATATTCTATCTTTACTCTACTAAGCCTAAAACCTTTCACTTCTAGTGTTTCCCACTAAGATTCTAGTTTAGCATTTACTCGTTCACGTGTCTCATCTACCAAAATAATATCATCTGCAAACAACATGCACCACGGTACTGTGTCTTGAATGTGTCCAGTGAGTTCGTCCATGATTAGTATAAAAAGATATGGACTTAAAGTTGATCCTTGATGTAACCCTATCTTTATTGGAAATGCTTCAGTCAATCCGCCTGAAGTCTTCACTCTGGTCGTTACTTCCTCATACATATCCTTAATTAGTTCAATATATGTTACACTAATACCTCTTTTTTCTAAAATTTTCTATATAATTTCTCTTGGAACTCTATCATAAGTTTTTTCTAACTCAATGAATACCATGTGAAGATCCTGCTTTTGCTCTCTATACTTTTCAATTAGTTGTCTGAGAAGATATATAACTTCTATTGTCGACCTTCCTAGCATGAATCCAAATTTATTTTCGAGAACCGTGATCTCCTTCCTTAATCTTTTTTTAATTACTCTTTCCTAAAGTTTCATGGTATGACTCATTAGTTTAATCCCCCTATAGTTTTCACAAGTTTGTATGTCTTCCTTATTCTTATATAAGGGAATTAGGATACTTATCCTTCAGTGATCAGGCATCCTTTTTATTTTCAATATCATATTAAATAATTTTATAAGTCATTTAATACCTTGTTTCCCTAGACACTTCCATACCTCTATCGGAATATCATCTACTCCAACGACTTTTTCATTTTGCATTCCATTTATAGCTTATTCTACTTCTGAAATTTGAATTCTACGATAAAAATTTAAATTTCTATACTAATTTAACCTACTTAAATTACCTAAATTAAGTTGATCTCCTAAACCTTCATTAAAAAGTTGATGAAAATATTTCTTCCACCGTTCTTTTATTTCTTTATCATTTACTAGTACCCTATTGCATTCATCTTTAATATATCTTATTTGATTAAGATATTTTGTCTTCCTCTCTCTCACTTTAGCTATTCTATAAATGTCTCTTTCCCCCTCTTTTGTATCTAATTTTCGATATAACCGTTCAAAAGTTTCATTCTTAGATTCATTCACTGCTTTCTTAGCTTTTTTCTTGGTTATTGTATATTTTTTTAAATTTTCCTCATTTTTACAAATATATAATTTCTTATATGTTGTTTGTTTTTCCTTGACTTTCTCTTGCACTTTTTTATTCCACCACCAGGATTCTTTACTTGGTGGTGTATATCCCTTTGACTCACCGAGTACACTCTTAGTTACTATTTTCAATTTTGATACCATTTTATCCTACGTCAGACAGTAGAATCTATATTTCATCTAATATATTTAGTTTCTCATCCTTTAACTTCCACCACTTAATTCTAGGAGTTGTGTATATTTTCCTTCTATTAATATTATATTTGAGGCGTATATCCAATACTATTAACCTATGTTGAGTAGTTAAACTTCCTCCAGGGTTGACCTTACAATCTTTACAAATCTTTCTATCTCTCTTCCTAACCATAAAAAAATTAATTTGTGATTTATTATTTCCACTTTTGAACGTGACCAAGTGTTCTTCTCTTTTCTTAAAAAATGTATTAGCTAATATAAGATTATATGTTATTCCAAAATCCAATATAGTTTTACCTTATTTATTTCTTGTTTCAAACCTATAACTCCCATGCACCCTCTTATATTTCTCATTTTTCACTCCGACATGCCCATTTAAATCGCCTCCTATTAAAATCATCTCATTTGACGGAATATTTTGCAATACTTCATCCACGTCATCCCAAAACCTTAATTTGATATTTTTATCTAATCCTATTTAAGGTGCATATATGCTAATTACGTTAATAAATTCTTTCTCCACTACTATTTTCAGAGCTATAATTCTATCCCCCTTTCTAATTACTTCTATAATTTCATCCTTTAACGAACCATCTATAATAATACTCACTTCATTTCATGTTTTACTCTTTCCTGTATACTATAACTTAAAATCCAAGTTCTTTATCATTTTGCCTTTCCACCTACTCATTTTGTCTCTTGTACACATACAATATTAATTTTTCTCCTAATCATCGTATTTATTATCTCTATTGTTTTACCAGTGAAGGTACCTATATTCCATGTACCAAATTTTAGACTATTAGTTTTTCTATAATATTTGTTTTTACCCAACTTATGGTGTGAGAACTCTTGCTTATTTAACATTACACCTAAGTTCTTATAGAGATGTAGCGGTTCTTGCTGATACGTTGCAGTTGGACCCTGCAACGCGAACTCTTGTATATTTTTCACTACATCCGAGTTTTATAAATGTAGCGGTCCTTGCTGAGACGTTACAGTCGGACCCTGTAACGCGTTCCTTCTGGGGAACAACCTAGCATTAGCATAATAGTTTAATTGATCCATTCATTCAATATTTGTCTTAGTTTAATGCTGACTGACAACCTAACGTGACCCTCCTCCTTTATCCGGACTTGGGACTGACCACGACAAGATTAAATTATCATGGGCGGAGTTCGGAGAAGGAGCATCCTCGACTTGACCAAATTGAGGGAGGACCCTCTGCACGTCATTTCTATTACTTTGTGTAAGCTCTTATCTGTAAGAGATTTCTCCACCTCCGGAGGTACTTCCGAAAAGGAGAGATTATAGTGAAGGTGTCTAGCGTCAGAGCTCGCTCTAGAGCTTATCTGTAGAGTAGAAATTTGAATTTTAAACCCTGTTAAATCTCTTGTCATCATCATCTTATTTACTGTTGCGACCGAAGAGAATATTGTGCTGAAAGAATTTATAAAAAAACTGCACCCTGTGATTGTTAGAGATATAACTTATATAAGCATTTAAACAAACGTAGTACATGACAGGTAATAATGGATTGTAGAACAAGAGCTAATATAGGGGGGGGGGAAACGAAACCTGGAGCTGCTCCAACGGAATGTAGTTGACAAGACCACTACAGATGGTCCTCGGTTCGGACTCGCCGACGTCTACTTCCTCCACATACAAGGAATCGCCCTCGGGGTGCCTCCACGCTTTGAGAATGCGCCCGACCCGAATGTCAAGAGCATCTCCAGCCTCTCGCAGCGGGTCCATAGGAGGATTCGGAGGATCTCCCTCCTCCACTGTTGAGGATTCAGCCACACCGGCCGCTGATTGGGGTGGCTTCGAACAGTATGCTCTGGCAGCGGCCGAGGAACGGAGGAAGGAGTAAAGATTGATGGCGCTGCCAGGGGAACGAAGGATAAAGAGGAAGCGGGAGCCGCTGGAAATCCTCTTGTTTCTGGTGAAGGGGGCGTTGAAGGCGGAGATGAAGAGCGCCGCGCTGCCCCTCGCGATCGTCGCGGCCATTCGAGCACAAGTTCGTCGGCGACTGCTCAGCGTGGATCGGAGTGGACGGGTGGGATCGTGTGATCCTGTTAAATATTTATTTGTTTAAAAAATCCAAACAAATGTTTTATTTTACGGTCCCTATAGCAGCCAAAAGGATCGAAGTAGACCGGATGGGGTTTGGATCCAATCTAAGCTCATAATTGGATCAACGGATTGGTTATCCATTTATTTGGATTATCGGATCAATAGATCGATTATCCATTGACTTGAGTTATCGGACCAAAATCGAAACTAATTCATCAAGGGCTAGGCTAGCTTCGTCGTTCCGTCGACTAAATAGAGGTTTTTTTTATATATAATTTTGTCGTTGGAACCACTGATTCCAATAAACAAAATGGATTTTTTTCGACGATCGAGATCATTTAATCGTTTTTTGACCAATGGCTACTATCAAGTATCCATTGTAATTCAAACTCTATGTAGACTCATTTCATCATTTTCTTATGTACTCTTCTCTTTCAATTTTACTATTTCAAACACTTTCAATTCTCTGATTTAAATGGAAAATGGTTCATCTCAATCTCAGAAGAGTAAGGTCTTCATTCTAAATGTTGATCACAAGTTCGAAGAAGTTCAATTCATTAATGATGAACCAGATCAATTTCTAACAACCGACACACAAAGAACACTGCAAGAAAAATCTATTTTAGAGACCGAATCAAAGACTGAAAATTGATCTTTAAATGCATTGACAACAATTTTAGAGACCGAATATTTCGGTCTCTAAATTAGAAATCAAATTAACATTCAATCTCTAAATTTAGAAAAATATTTATAAAAAATCTGTATAATATTTCAATAATCAATATTAATAACAATATTTACTAATAACATCTCAAACACACACAATTATAATATAAATACTAATAAAATTTAATTTTATTAATATTCAAATATAAATAATTATAATATAAATATTAATCAAATTTAATTTTATTAAGATGCACGTATACACAATTACAATATAAGCATCTAATGAAGTTCATCATTTGGAAGCATTTTATAGTTGCCCTCTAGCATTCCGTCTCACACCACGACATGACTATGATACCCCTATAGAGCTCAATTTTGGGTGCATCGAGTGGGATCCACAGTCATGGTGAGCTCCACGAGCAGACCACGAACACTGTTGCATTTCTATGATGTCTTGAAAAATTACTATCCTCAGGGGCGGATCCAGAATTTTAAATTTGGAGGGGTCGTGATGCGCCTCTGATTTTTCGCTCTTCGATCTTGTGCCACCGAAGAGGGGTTTTCTCTGACTGCATCAGTAAATATTCTAAAAAAATTAATACATATTAAACCACCATTGGACTACCCCGCATGTTGGACTATCCGAGCCGCAAAAATCGCTTTTTGTGTTGCGGAAACCTCGGAAGTCAGCCACGGATCCATTCGAAGATAAACAAAATAATACATGTACGTGCTAAGAAAACTTAGATCT
The DNA here is from genome assembly GCA_025175895.1 of Wurfbainia villosa. Taxonomy (NCBI): domain Eukaryota; kingdom Viridiplantae; phylum Streptophyta; class Magnoliopsida; order Zingiberales; family Zingiberaceae; genus Wurfbainia; species Wurfbainia villosa. Next base: position 58,253,910 of record CM046005.1, read on the forward strand.
ACCTTAGATCTACATGTGAAGAGCATTACCCTTGTAGCGACGCCCTTCGCTTATCCTGCTCGTCCAAATGGCTTACCGGATCTCGTAGAGTGTCAAGCGTACACTCCTCTATAAGTATCCACACGAACAATAGGTAGAGAAGACAACTTAGAGTGTACTAGCACCCTAAGAAGCTCACGGCAAGAAGGATGAGGGAGATCACAAGAGAGGAGAAAGGAAGAAGATGAAGTTAATTCCCACTAATTTCACACTAATGCACATACAAAGTGGCCGGCCACTTCATGGAGGGTTAAATACCTCCATGTAATACCAAGAGCCATGACTCTTGATCTCCCTCATGAGGTGGCACATCATGATGTGTCCATGATGATGTGGAACATCATCATTGGCCAGTCCCATGCCAAGTCACCATGACGTGGCATTTGGTCAAGTCAAACTTAACATTTCATCTTCCCCCTCAAGTCAAGTCAAACTTAACATCTTATCTCCCATGGTTGATCAAATCCAACCATTTGATTCAAGTCACTTTAATTTAATGAATCTCTATTCATTAGTTTAAATTGACTCAATGAATCAAATCTAAATTAGACTTATTCAACACTTAAATCAAATTGAGTCCAACTCAATTAGTCTAATTTGGATTACTCTTAATCCAATTTGGTTCATCACATGAATCTAATCCTCATGGTCCATCATATGAACATAATCTCCATCTAATTGCCCTTTGTGTGTGACCCTATAGGTTCTTGTAACGTTGTCAATGCTCCTAAATCGATTTAGAAACATAAGCAATGAGCGGTATCTAGCAACACATCATTGCTACCCAAGTTACACAAATGTTGAGATCCAACATCACCTTTGTGACTACTAATTGTGACTCTCATAATATGTGATAATATCCCTCTATCTTTGACATCTAGATTGACTAATTGAGGCATAGATCGTGTCATCCTCTGTACAATCTATATCTTGAACTCCAAGTAGACTCACTCTAATCAAATGAGCTAAATAACTCATATTGACTCATTTGGGCATGACCATGCACTTAATGGTCTCACTCTATCAAGAATCATGATGTCACTCCCGTCATATAGGAGGGATAGATCCCTCCGCATAATTTGTTACATACCCAGTAATCGCCTTTATAGTCCACCTATTTATGGGTGACGTTTGACGAAGCCAAAGTATGCAACTCCTTATGTAGGGAACCATGGTGACTTCAGGTCCAAGGACTAATAGTCACATGAGAAAGTATATGACACTCATATAACGATCCATGATACTTTCTCATGGCGGGTCATTCAGTATACATTCTCCAATGCATACCCATGTGTCAACTTGATATCTCATATCCATGACTTGTGAGATCAAGCCATCGAGTTGACCTACATGCTAGTCTCTTCGTATTAACATTGTCCCTGAATATTAATACTTGACTAGGAATGATTAAGAGTTGTGTTCTCTATATAATCTCATTATCAATTCAATCAATCGATTAATATAGATAAGAATCATCTACTCAAGAACGTTATTATACTTAGTTATTTGGCACCAATACAAGTAAGTATAATAATCATAAAGAAATGCCTTTATAAATAGGAATATGATACAACAAAGTCCATACAACAATCATCACATGATTGACTCTAGGGCTTTCACTAACAATCTCCCACTAGCACTAGTGTCAATCACTGTAGTATCTAATACCTAATGACCTAGTGTGACCATCATGATTTTTCTGTGCCAAAGTCTTGGTCAAGGGATCTGCGACGTTAGCCTCTGTGGGTACTATGCAAATCTTCACATCTCCTCTATCGATAATCTCTCGAATGAGATGGAAGTGTCGTAGTATGTGTTTGGTCCGCTGGTGTGAGTGAGGTTCCTTAGCCTGCGCAATCGCTCCATTGTTATCACAATAGAGCTCTATAGGATCTGATATGCTAGGAACCACCCCAAGCTCAGTAATGAACTTGCGGATCCAAACTGCCTCCTTTGCTGCCTCTGATGCAGCAATATACTCGGCCTCTGTTGTAGAATCAGCAACTGTGTTATGCTTCGAACTCTTCCAGCTCACAGCGCCACCATTCAAGCAAAACATGAACCCTGACTATGATCTATAATCATCCTGGTCAGTTTGGAAGCTGGCATCGCTGTAACCCTTTACAGCTAGCTCCTTATCGCCTCCAAATATCAAGAAATATTCTTTAGTCCTTCTCAAGTACTTAAGAATATTCTTGACTGCTATCCAGTGATGCTCACCTGGATCTGACTGGTATCTGCTCGTCATGCTCAAAGCATACGAGACATCAGGACGAGTACAAAACATGACGTACATGATAGATCCTATGACAGATGCATAAGGGATCAAATCCATGCGGTCTCTCTCCTCTCTAAAAGAGGGACTTTGAGTCTTCGAAAGACTCACACCATGTGACATCGGCAAAATTCCCTTCTTAGAATTCTACATGGCAAACCGTAGTAATACCGTATCGATTTATGCACTCTGACTTAGGCCAAGCAATCTCTTAGATCTATCTCTATAGATCTTGATGCCTAGAATACAAGTTGCTTCACCTAAGTCATTCATTGAGAAACACTTCCCTAGCCAAGTCTTCACAGACTGTAGCGAAGGAATGTCATTCCCAATGAATAGTATGTCATCCACATACAATATAAGGAAGACAACTGTGTTCTCATTAACCCTCTTGTAGACACAGGGTTTCTCTTCATTCTTGATGAAACCAAACTGTTGATCGCATCATTGAATCGAAGATTCTAGCTCCGAGAAGCTTGCTTTAGCCCATAAATGGACCTTCGCAGCTTGTATACTTTGCCAGTATGCTGCGGATCTACAAAACCCTTAGGTTGTGTCATGTACACATCCTCGAGCAAGTTTCCATTCAGAAACGCAGTCTTGACATCCATCTGCCAGATCTCATAATCGTGGTATATTACAATAGCAAGCAAGATCCGAATGGACTTAAACATCGCCACTGGAGAAAAGGTTTCATCATAGTTAATACCATGAATTTGCTTGAAACCTTTAGCTACCAATCGACCCTTATAGGTATTGGGAATTACTCTGGATCTGATGTTCACAACATCACGGGCGAATACTTCGCACAATCGCAGCAGAAATAATAATTATACCGGATCCATGCAAAACTATATAAATCATTTTCTATATTCTAGTCTAGATCTTATCTAGAGGAGGAATATACCTTCGGTGCGTGCCCTTCGCAATCCCACTTTTCCAAACGTTGTCGGATCTCAATACGATAAAGGTAACCGTATATCTATGGTATCCACACTGACACCCACACTAGCTTTGGAGTCACGTTGTGCTAGCAACCCCTAGCAAAATGCCAAGAACTCTTTTGGAAGAAGAATGAGAGGAAGGAGGAGATGAGAGAACTCTTTCTCTTGGACCTTTTGGCTTGCACACCCAAACACAAAAGCTGCCCTCAAGTGAAGTCCACGTGAAACACCAAAAAGCCATTTTAATCCCATAGCCATCAATATCATTATCTCCTCATTAAGACATCTCTTAATACCAAGACTCTTGGTATTCTCCTTCATGAATTCTCATCATGAATACCAAGACTCTTGGTATTCCCAATCAAAATTAATCATGCATGATGATGAATCAACTTCCATGGTTCAACTTGAGTCTAACTCAAGTTTAACCAGTTTGAGTCTAACTTAAAACTTGGTCATATGCTCAATTGTCCTTTTAGTCCAACTAAAAGAAACCATCTCCAAAATAGAATGTCATTTATGTGTGACCTTATAGGCTCTTGTAATGTTGGCAATGTATCTAAAACCCTTTTTAGATACATAAGCAATGAGCGACATCTAGCAATATATCATTGCTACCCAAGTTACAAGATCGTCGAGATCCGATAACCTTTCCATGACTATTATCATGTATGGCGATGTCCTTCTATCTCTGATATCTTAGATCGATCAATGAGGCATAGACCGTGTCATCCCCTTATCGATCTTTAAGTTTCTTGAACCCCAAGTAGACTAACTCAAACAAATGAGCTCAATATCTCATATTGACTCATTTTAGCATGACCATGCATTTCGTGGTCCTACTCTATCAAGAGGCCAAAGATATCACTCCCGTCATATGGGAGGGATAGATCTCATCTACATCACTCACATCCCTCCGCATAATTCGTTACATACCCAGTGATCGCCGTTATAGTCACCCTGTTACGGTGTGACGTTAGACGATACCAAAGTACATAACTCCTTATGTAGGGAACCGTAGTGACTTTAGGTCTAAGGACTATTCATACCAATAGTCACATGAGAAAGTATATGACACTCATATAACGATCCATGATACTTTCTCATGGCGGGTCAATTCAGTATATATATTCTCCAATATATATACCCATGTGTTAATGTGATATCACATATCCATGACTTGTGAGATCAAGTCATCCATTGACCTACATGCTAGTCTCAATGTATTAATATTGCCCTTGTATATTGATACTTGACTAGGAATATTAAGAATAGTATTCTCTACAGCTTCTCATAATCAATTATACCAATTGATATACTGTAGATTAGAACCTACTATTCAAGGATATTATTATATTTATTTTAGCTGGCACATGCATAAAGTAAATATAATAAATAATATTTGCCTTTTATTAATGAAATATGATACACATGATCCTTAATCAATCATCTCATGATTGACACTACATCTCATGATTGACATTAAGGGCTGACACTAACAATCTCCCACTAGCACTAGTGTCAATCACTATAATCTCTAAGATCCAGTGACCTAGTATGACCATCATGCTTTCTCTGTGCCAAAGCCTTGGTTAGGGATCCGCAATGTTAGCATCAGTATCTACTTTACATATCAGCACATCTCCTCTATCGATGATCTCTCGAATAAGGTGATACCGTCGTAGTATATGTTTGGAACGCTGGTGAGAACGAGGTTCCTTAGCCTGTGCTATAGCCCCGTTGTTGTCACAATAAAGCTCTATAGGGCTCATAATGCTAGGAACTACACCAAGCTTAGAAAACAAACTTTCTGATCCAAACTGCCTCCTTTGCTACATCCGAAGCAGCAATGTACTCGGCTTATGTTGTAGAATTTACGACTGTGTCCTACTTTGAACTCTTCCAGCTCACAACACCACCATTCAAAAAAAATACATACCCTGATTGCGATCGCGAATCATCTCTGTCGGTTTGGAAGCTTGCATCGCTGTAACCCTTTACAACTAGCTCCTCATCACCTCCAAAGATCAAAAAATATTCTTTCGTCCTTCTCAAGTACTTAAGAATATTCTTGACTGCTATCCAGTGACGCTCACCTGGATCTGACTAGTATCTACTCGTCATGCTCAAAGCATATGAGACATCAGGACAAGTACATAGCATGACGTACATGATAGATCCTATGGCCGATGCATAAGGGATCTTATCCATGCGGTCTCTCTCCTCTCTAGAAGAGGGACTTTGAGTCTTCGAAAGACTCACACCATGTGACATCGGCAGAAGTCCCTTCTTGGAATTCTGCATGGCAAACCGTAGTAATACCATGTCAATATATGTACTCTGACTTAGGCCATGCAATCTCTTAGATCTATCTCTATAGATCTTGATGCCAAGAATATAGGCTGCTTCACCTAAGTCCTTCATTGAGAAACAATTCCCAAGCCAAGTCTTCACAGACTTTAGCATAGGGATATCATTTCCAATGAGTGGTATGTCATCTACATACAAGATGAGGAAAACAACCGTGCTCCCACTAGCCTTCTTGTAGACACAAGGTTCATCTTCGTTCTTAATGAAATCAAATGTTTTGATCGCATCATCGAATCGACGATTCCAGCTTCTAGAAGCTTGCTTTAAACCATAAATGGACCTATGCAACTTACAAACCTTTCCAGCATCCTTTGGATTGACAAAACCCTCAGGTTGTATCATATATACATCCTCGAGTAGATTTCCATTAAGAAATGCAGTTTTGACATCCATCTGCTAAATTTCATAGTCATAGTAAGCAGCAATAACAAGCATGATCCGAATAAATTTGAGCATCGCAACTGGAGAAAAGGTTTCATCATAGTCAATACCATGAATCTGCTTGAATCCTTTTGCTACCAATCACCCCTTATAGGTATGCACATTGCCATCCATGTCAGTCTTTCTTCTAAAGACCCACTTACACCCAATGGGTTTGACCCCTTTAGGTGGATCAACCAAAGTCCATACTTGGTTAGTGTACATGGATTCCATTTCGGATCTCATGGCCTTAAGCTATTTCTCAGAATCTGGGCTCATTACAGCTTCCTGATAGGATGTTGGCTCATCTAGCATGACACCATCGTTGTCATCCAAGAGAAAAGAATATCTCTCAGGTTGATGACGTATCCTATCAGACCTGTGCAGAGCTTGGTCTACATGAACAGGTTGTACCATAACTCCTTGTGATGCCTGTTCTTGTTGCATTAAGGCATCAGTGCTATTTTGTGTATCTTGAACTTCTTCAAGATCAATTTTACTCCCACTAGCCTTTCTAGAAATAAATTCCCTTTCTAGAAAGACATCATTTCTGGCGATAAACACTTTGGCTAGCGTGGGGTTGTAAAAGTAATATCCTTTCATTTCCTTAGGATATCCTACAAAATAACACTTGTCTGATTTGGGGCCTAATTTGTTTGGAACTTGACGTCTCATGTAAGCTTCACATCCCCAAATCCTTATAAAAGACATCTCGGGACTCTTCCCAGTCCATATCACATATGGTGTCTTTATGACTGCGTTAGATGGAACACGGTTAAGTGTGAAAGCAGCTGTCTCTAGAGCATATCCCTAGAAGGAAGGAGGAAGATCCGTATGACTCATCATTGATCGTACCATGTCTAATAGAGTATGATTTATCCTCTCAGATACACCATTCAACTGTGGTGTTCCGGGTGGAGTGAGTTGAGATCGTATCCCATACTCAACTAGATAGTCATGAAACTCTTGGCTAAGGTATTCCCCACCTCGATCTGATCGAAGAATCATAATACTCTTTCCAAGTTGGTTATGTACTTCATTCTTGAATTCTTTGAACTTTTCAAAGGATTCTGATTTATGCCTCATAAGGTACACATATCCATATCTACTGAAATCATCAGTAAATGTAATGAAGTATTGATAACCACCTCTGGCTGTGACTTTGAAAGGACCATAAACATCACTATGTATGAGGCCTAACAAATCTATCGCTCGTTCGCCTTGTCCACTAAATGGAGTCTTGGTCATCTTGCCTAAAAGACAAGATTCGCATGTCTCATATGATTCAAAATCAAATGAGTCCAGTAATCCATCTCTATGGAGCTGGGATATGCGACTCTCATTTATGTGACCCAAGCGACAATGCCAAAAAGATATCATTAGATTTGAATCGTTTGGTATTTATGTTATAGACTGGGTTTTCTAGATCTAGAAAATAGAGTCCATTCATCAAATGTGCACTGCAATAGAACATTTCATTTAAATAAATAGAACAACATTTGTCCTTTATAGTAAATGAAAAACTTTTCTTGTCCAAACAAGAAACAGACATAATGTTCTTAGTTATTACAGGTACAAAATAACACTCATCAAGTTCTAAAATCAAACCACTCGGTAACAATAAGGAATATGTTCCTACAACTATAGCAGCAACTCTTGTGTCATTGCCCACATGCAGGTCCACTTCCCCTTGCGTCAATGATCTACTTCTTCTCAGGCCCTGCACATTAGTACAAATGTGAGAAGCACAACCGGTATCCAATACCCATGAAGAAGAAATAGATAGATTGACTTCTATAACATGTATACCTGAAGCAAAAGTCTCACTTTGCTTCTTCTTGACTTCCTCAAGATACTTTTTACAGTGCCTCTTCCAATGTCCAACTTCCTTACAGTGGAAGCAAGTCCCTTCCTTGGCCACCCCACCTTTGGGCTTCAATGCTTTCTTGCCCTTTTCTTGGGTCTTGCCTTTAGACTTCTTCTTACCTTTGTCATTTTTAACCATAAGTACATTACTAGTACTAGGTTGTATCTTCTTAAGATTGCTCTCAGCAGTTCTCAACATGCTTAAGAGCTCAGGTAACGGTTTGTCAATTTCACTCATGTAATAATTCATGACAAATTGACTAAAGTCTCTAGGCAAGGGGTGCAGAATAAGGTCAGTGGCCAACTCTTGGCATAAAGGAAATCCCAATATCTCAAGGTTCTCCACGTACCCAATCATCTTGAGTACGTGAGTTCCTATGGGTGTTCCTTCTTACATCTTGCATTGAAACAATGCCTTAGATACCTCGGATCTCTCGTGCCTCGCTTGCCCTTGATATAGTTGCTTCAGGTGTGCAACCATAGCAAAGGCATCCATGTTCTCATATTGCTTCTGAAGCTCAGAGTTCATGGTTGCAATCATAAGGCATGATGCATCTAATGCATTATCTCGATGCTTCTTATAAGCATCCTTATCGGTACGAGTGACATTGTTGGTGGGTGGTTCAAGAATGGGTTGCTCTAGGACATAATGTTTCCGCTCCTGTTTGAGAACTATTCTCAAATTCCTATACCAGTCAATAAAGTTTGCTCCATTGAGCTTGTCCTTCTCAAGGACCGATCGCAGAGATAGGGTATTTGACATATTTGAAGACATAGTGATCTACAACAAAAATGCAGACATGTATCATATTTCAATCATTTAATTAGGCCTTTAACTAAATGATTCTTCCACTTGTCACAAAGTGGTACAAGATCCATATTATACCGCATTTTGAGTTAACTTTGGCTAATCGCCCAAGACTCGTATAAATTAGGTAGGTAACTCGTACCAATTACATCTAATGTAACTCTTGTATATCTTTATAAACAACATTTGTTCATAATGCCCATCGAATGAGATATCCTTCTAAATTACTACTCATCTTGAGTTAGCTTTGGCTAATCGCCCAAGATTTGTATAATGTAGGTAGATATCTCGTATGAGCTATGCCTCTAAGTTCATCAATCTAATTGAGAGAGCTTAGTTAAGTCAAACCCAAAGTTTAATAGGCGGACATCACAATTGTCCTGTCGTACTTTACCAAGGTAAATCGAGTCACTTTGCTTTGGCAACCGCTCTACGATTGAACAAGGTAAAAGTAAGTATTAAACTTTGGTAGGCATATAATAAGTGACCTAATTTTTGTGACAACAAACTATGCATGCATCTCATATAAGCATCACATACACAAGCATCACATGCAAGCATAATATATATCAACATATAATTTTAAACATGACATGGTTATGACCCGATTCTACGATCTTCTTAAGCCAATGAGAAGAGCGAATGGATAACCTAGGGATGACATCTTCTCCAAGTGCTTCCTTCGGTCATCCTGTGTTGTCGGCATCCTTCTTGTAACTTCACCCTTCTGTGGACTTTCCATTTCTTCATTTTGTACATTACAAAATAAGAACACTCGAGTTACATTTGAGTCTAAATCTATTTTACAACAGGAAAATAGAGATGAAGGTGCGACATGCAAGCTGCATTATGAATTACAACATGCACACACAACACATACAACCACAATCATATTGGGTCCTAGGCCATAACCATGCACCATGCATCATATCATTCATAATGATGTGATTTTATAAAATTAATTATACATACAAATTTTAAAGCTGCTTCACCGATAAGTAGCAACACCACGACCATTCTAGGGTAATCAAAGTCCCACACGGGCAGACCGTGTCTTTCCACATGGCCGTGGGTTTCTCTTCTAGAGGCGCCCACGACCAGCCCATGTTCTTCAACACGACCATGGAGTTGAACACGACCAGGCCATATTTTTCAACACGGTCGTGTGTCATACTGTTCCACTCCGTTTTTGCCCCTTTATCAACATTCCAAGCCTAAAATTCATGTACCCATAATCTACATGCTTTATATCTCATAGAAAACATGAAAAAAACTAATTTATATCACATATAAATCATTATAATGAAGTATATGTTTTGCAAGTGGCTCTGATACCACTATTGGGAATTACTTCGGATCTGATGTTCACAATATCGCAGGCGAATACTTCGCACAACCGCAGCGGAAATGATAATTATATCGAATCCCACCAGAGATCCATGCAAAACTATATAAATCGTTTTCTATATTCTATTTTAGATCTTATCTAGAGGAGGAATATACCTTCGGTGCGTGCCCTTCGCAATCCCGCTTTTTCAAACGTTGTCGGATCTCAATACGATAAAGGTAACCGTATATCTATGGTATCCACACTGACACCCACACTAGCTTTGGAGTCACGTTGTGCTAGCAACCCCTAGCAAAACGCCAAGAACTCTTTTGGAAGAAGAAGGAGAGGAAGGAGGAGATGAGAGAACTCTTTCTCTTGGCCCTTTTGGCTTGCACGCCCAAACACAAAAGCCACCCTCAAGTGAAGTCCACGTGAAACACCAAAAAGCCATTTTAATCCCATAGCCATCAATGCCATTATCTCCTCATTAAGACATCTCTTAATACCAAGACTCTTGGTATTCTCCTTCATGAATTCTCATCATGAATACCAAGGCTCTTGGTATTCCCATGCATGATTAATCAAATTAATCATGCATGATGATGAATCAACTTCCATGGTTCAACTTGAGTCTAACTCAAGTTTAACCAGTTTGAGTCTAACTTAAAACTTGGTCATATGCTCAATTGTCCTTTTAGTCCAACTAAAAGAAACCATCTCCAAAATAGAATGTCATTTATGTGTGACCTTATAGGCTCTTGTAATGTTGGCAATGTATCTAAAACCCTTTTTAGATACATAAGCAATGAGCGACATCTAGCAATATATCATTGCTACCCAAGTTACAAGATCGTCGAGATCCGATAACCTTTCCATGACTATTATCATGTATGGCGATGTCCTTCTATCTCTGATATCTTAGATCGATCAATGAGGCATAGACCGTGTCATCCCCTTATCGATCTTTAAGTTTCTTGAACCCCAAGTAGACTAACTCAAACAAATGAGCTCAATATCTCATATTGACTCATTTTAGCATGACCATGCATTTCGTGGTCCTACTCTATCAAGAGGCCAAAGATATCACTCCCGTCATATGGGAGGGATAGATCTCATCTACATCACTCACATCCCTCCGCATAAATCGTTACATACCCAGTGATCGCCGTTATAGTCACCCTGTTACGGTGTGACGTTAGACGATACCAAAGTGTTGGATTGAAGCGAATCGCTAGAGGGGGGGGGGTGAATAGCGATAAAACCTTTTTTTTGTTCGTTCGTTAAAACCCGAGTAGATAATTAATTGCAGTGGAAAGATAAGCAATAAATAAAGGAGATAAATATTTTTACTTGGTTCGTAGCCTTCGGCTACTACTCCAAGGCCCTAGTGGTCCTTGACCACGCACGGAGGGCAAAACACTAAAGAACTCCTCCTCGTTAGAGGTAGGAGTTAATCGTTACAAATAAGAGCAAAAAGTTTTAGGTAGAGGGACACTCCCCCTCTCCTCGTTACGATAAAAGCTCTGAGATTTGAAAGTAATGAACTGAAATAAACAACTTAAACCGATGTAATAAAAAGAAAACAATTAAACCTAGATGTCAGAGAAGAAGCAATTCGTTGTCGGAAAGTTGTAGCTTGGCGGAGGCTTTTGGAAGCTTAGAATTGATGAAGAAACCCTAGGATTGACCCTCCTTTTATAGCCTTTGAGCCCCTTTTTGAGAGGAACTTCAACCAATAGGAATTGGGCACATGGCTCCTTGAAAAATGGTGATAAGGCTTGACTCCTCGAGGCTGATCCTTGACCATCTGTCGACTGATGGCCATCATCGATCGATGGCGATGATCGATCGAATCTTGACCTCAGTGATCGTTGACGGTCGAGTCCTCCAAGCTGGTAGTCGACTGATGCTAGCTGCAAGACAAAGTTAGCTTAACAAAAACATTAATTCGACGACCTCCGACCGTCCGATCTCGACCTAGACCACCTATAGGATGTCTTTGGTCGGATCTACGCCTAAGATCATCTCCGTAAAGAGGATACAACCTCACTTACTCTCTCACACACATGAGCTTACCTCGATACTTACTGTATTGCTTTCGCTTCTGGCCTTCCACTCGATTCCTTCGGTTCCCTCCGAAGTCACTCGAGTGTCGCCCGACCACTGCGGCTTCCTCCGGGTGTCGCTAGCCTTCATCTCCAGCTATAGCAATTTTCTGCACACTCGATTCAGCTCGTGAGATAACGACATGAGCTTAACTTTGTATAGTTTGCTATAATCAAAACTCAGGTTCGACTTAGGTGCCTACTGCACCAACAATCTCCCCCTTTTTGATTTATGGCAAACCCACATACAAAGTTAAGAAAAATAAATTAAGTGCATTAAGCAAAATGAGTATGAGATATGCATGAATGAGCAGGAGTATATAAAAATTCTTTTTCAAGTGCTCCCCCTTGAGGAATCCTCCCCCTTGACCGAGGGTGAGTACTTGAGAAAGAGTTTTAACTCTCCCCCTTGATGTTTGCTACTAAAAAAGAAATTAGTAACCGAAATTACTTAATATTGGCCATAGTGTTTAAAATAAGTTTTAAGTTAAGAAATCAAAAAATTGATTTCTTAACCTTGGCCTTTACTTTCGTTTTGTTAACAAGTTAACTTAAAGTTAAGTAAATTACTTTTTTGTTAACAAGTTAACTAAATGTGTTTAAGTTAAGAATTCTCTTAACTTGTTTTGTTAACTTAAAGTTAAGTAAGCCTTGGCCATAAAAAAAAATTGATCCCTTAACTTTGGCCTTTTTCTCCCCCTTTTGCCATATATCGAAAAGAGTGAGGGTGTGTGTGGAATAAAAAATAAGTATTAATTTTAAAGTCCAAGCATGTTCCACAATATTTTGAAAATAATATACTGAAAATAAGTTCATCTATAAAATGTTCGACTCATATTTGGCTTGATTGATATGAAAGATCAACCAGTCCTGGTCAGAGTCGGTTAGTATGTATGATTATACTCCGTGGTTCATAGCGATGTACTAGCTCTACATCTGGAACCAGGAGTAAGGTCCTAACATCTCACGCCCATCTACGTGGCTAAGTACACAAACACATTAGTCCTATGTGTTGTGAGATGTATTAGCTCCTTAAATCTATAGGTGCATGATATCTAAGGTAAGTCCTATACTAGTTCCATGAAAAATGAAAAGTAAGAAATAGTAATAATATAATTTGCAAAGTCCTATTCTACTACGCACATGCCCAATTTTCGTCTTAATAGACTAAATTCGGCTTCGGGTAGGGGTTTAATAAATAGGTCTGCCAAGTTAGACTTCGATTCGACGTATTCGAGTTGTATGGCTCCGTTGGCCACATGTTCTCGAATGAAATGGTGTTTGACCTCTATATGTTTGGTCCTAGAGTGACATATCGGATTCTTAGTAAGATTAATTGAACTAATGTTATCTACGTGAAGTTTGTTGGTGCAGTGAGGCACCGAAATCGAACCTGTGTTTTGATTATAGCAAAGACACAAAGTTAAGTCTATTTTGTTTTCTCACGAGCTGAATCGAGTGTGCAGAAGATTGATATAGCTGGAGCTGAAGGCTAGCAACACCCGGAGAAAGCCGCGGTGGTCGAGTGACACTTGAGTGATTTCGGAGGGAGCCGAAGGAATCGAGTGGAAGGCCGGAAGCAAAAGCAACACGTAAGCATCGAGGTAAGCTCGAGTGTGCGAGAGTAAGTAAGGTCGTATCCTCTTTACGGGGATGATCTTAAGCGTAGATCCGACCAAAGACATCTTATAGATGGTCTAGGTCGAGATCGGATGGTCGACGACCATCGAAATTATGTTTTTATTGTGCTAACTTTGACTTGCAGCATCGATCATTGCCGACGGAGGACTCGAGCTGTATCGCCGATCGGCGAAGGTCATCAATCGGCGATCTTGCCATCGATCGACTAATGATGGCCATCGATCGGGATGGTCAATGATCGATTCGAGGAGTCAAGGCTTATCACTCCACCTCAAAGCGGTTTGGTGTCCATTTGTGATTGGTTGAAGACCCACTCGAAAAAGGGGCTCAAAGGCTATAAAGGAGGGCCAAACCTAGGGTTTTATCAACAATTCTAAGCTTCCAAAAGTCTCATAAAGCTACCGACAACAACGTGCTTCTTCTTCTCCGACGTCTAGGTTTCATTTCCTTTATTTTTGTCGTCGGCTTTAATTTTAGTGTCGTTGCTCATTTACATTCTTGAGCTTTTTATCGTATGCGAGGAGAGAGTGTCCCTCTACCTCAAGTTCTTTTTGTATCGATTAACTCCTACCTCCAACGAGGAGGAGTTTGTTTAGTAATTTGCCCTCCGTACGTGGTCAAGGACCACTAGGGCCTTGGAGTAGTAGCCTTCGGCTACGAACCAAGTAAAACCCTTGTGTCGATTTTTTTTTTATTTTTACATTTCCGCTGCAATTAACTAATTATCTCTCGAGAACTAACGAAAGAAAAAGAAAAGGTTTTTCGCTATTCACCCCCCCTCTAGCGAACCGCATCGATCCAACAATTGGTATCAGAGCCGGGGGCGCTTAGATTTGGTGAAACCACCAATCTAACATTTTTTTTCCAGATTTGTTTTTCGTTTAAACTTTTCTCCCGCACTACTAATCCAAGACGAAGTCTTGGTACTCTTCGTTTGATTTTGTTTTGCAAGTATTCGCTTTTGGAGTAGCCGACGGTCAAACGGGCATAACTTTTCATACAAGTTGACCCACGACACGGTCTACCTACCAAATCGAAGCTCTCGCAGAGATCTACACTTCTTATGGGGGTTTACCCCCGTAACAAGCTGTTTTCATCCTCAAAAATCGACGTTTAGTAGCCTTTCGGGGACATCGAAGGTTGTGAGTACTTACTTTTTATTTAATTTCTTATTTCTTTGCTTAACTTTCTATTTTTCGTTTATTTCTTTTTATTTCCCGCACTACTAATCCAAGACGCAAGTCTTGGTACTTTCTTGTGTTTTTGTTGTTGCTAGGTTTTCATTTAAGTCTCCTTGTCTTTTTGTTCTAATGGCCCATCTCGAGGGTTTTAGCATCGTCGACCTCCGCTTTTACAACGGAGATGATTTCGATCTTTGGAAAGGTCGGATGGAATGCTTTCTCAAAACCCAAATCGAGATGTGGATCATAATCCAAACGGGTTTCACACTTCCGACTAATGAAGTGGGTGACTCCTTGGATTATGATCAATGGACCGTTGCAACAAAACGACAAGTCGAAGCCGATGCCAAGGCAACACAAATCCTCCAGTGCGGCTTGTTCAAGGAGGAGCTAAATCGCGTCGGCCCCTTCATAAGCGCAAAGGATCTTTGGACAAAGCTAATCGAGTTACACGAAGGATCGGATCAAGCTAAGGTTTGCAAACGTGATTTGTTATTCAATAAATTGTACACACTAAAAATGCAGGAACACGAGTCCGCGACGCAACTCCACGCCCGTGTCCAAGACATAGTCAACAACCTACACGCAATCGGGCAAAAGGTCGAAAACCGTGACCTTATTAGGTATGTCCTAAACTCTTTTCCGAGGACTACCTTATGGTGATCCATGGTTGATGCCTATAAGGTCTCCAAGGACCTTTCTAAAATTAGGTTAGACGAACTCTTTTCGGATTTCGAATTACATGAACAATCCAACTTGGAACCCGAGAGGGGTATAGCCTTGTTTGCAGGTTCAAAGAAGAAGAAAATCGCAAGCAAGCCACCACCACCCGAGGAGGAAGATGAGTCCGAAGAAGAAGTTGACCCGGAATTGACTGCCGAACTAATGAACCTAGCTCGAAGGATAGCCAAGGGACGAAAGCGAACCACAACTCGACCCAACCAAGGTAAGCCTAAAAGTTCTAACATTAGGTGTTATGAGTGCAACAGGTTTGGACATATCAAGTCCGAGTGCCCCAAGCTCAACCACCAAGCACCTAAGCATAAGAAGGCCCTCAACGCGACATGGGAAGAAGCGTCATCCGAAGAAGACGAAGATCACGTCTTCATGGCGAAATCAATTGAGTCAGACACGGAGACCGAACTTGAGTCAGAACCTGAGGATGACTCGGACTACGAAGCTACCTTCAAGTCAAGCCACGGATACGCATCCGGTTCAAAAGATACCCTTAAGGTGAGTCGAGCTTTATTTAATACTTTACATAATACGGTTAGGTTTTTGTCTAGGAAGTTAGCTAAGTCCGAGTCCAAGGTCGAGACCCTTGTTGAGGAGGTTAAACTCCTCAAACACGAGGTCTCCCTAACCTCTTCGACTAGTTGAGTTCAAGAGAAGGACTCAACTCGAGTTGAAAAGCTCGAAGTTGAGAACTCTCTCTTGAAAAGTCAAGTCGAAGATCTTAGGAACACGTTGGAAAGGTTCACTTCGGGATCCAAAGGACTTGACCTCCTACTTGGATCTCAAAGGGCCGTGTACAACAAGGCTGGACTCGGGTTTAACTCAAACACGACTAATAGGTCGTATATGTCGATTGTAAGTCGACATAAGAAACATGTCCAAGCATGGGTCCCTAAGAACTTTTTGATTTCAACTCTAGGATCCAACCCGTACTGGGTTCCCAAGGACCAAATCCACTATGTGGATAGACCGAACCGATTCAACGGTCTAGGGGGAGCCAGTACAAAACATGTTTGTGCTTTAACTTAGAAATTGCATGTTTTAACTTAGAATGTTTATGCTTTAACTTAGAAATTGCATGCTTTAACTTAGAAAGTTTGTACTTTAAAACTTGTGAACTCACTTAGAACAAAAACATAACCAACTAAAATTTTTCGAAAAGATTGAGCCTCGGGGAGCCTCTTTTCAAAAACATAACCAACTAAAATTCTTCGAAAAGATTGAGCCTCGGGGAGCCTCTTTTCAAAAATAACTAGTTAAACGAGGAAATAATTTTAGGTGAGTCAAGTCATCATTTTCTTGAAAATGGCTTTGTCTAAGGAAGTGGTCGATGATCCGATAAAAGAAGGCCCCTGTGCCTCGCCACGACCTGGAAGCCATGATCTTGAAAAGGTAAACTTGACAAGCCTAGGGTTAAATCCAAATCTAACATAAAATTACTTGAACCTAAATCCACTCAATCAACTTAATTGAAAGTCATCTCAAAAAAACACATAAGTATAACATGCTTGATCATATAGACTCCTGCGAGATGACCTAGGGTTAACAACTTACAACCAATTTTCTTAACAAAAAATCTAACATCCAATCCAACCACCTTGTGTGTAGGATCAATGGATGTTGGACAGCTGTTACTCGACACATGACCGGGATCAACTCAAATTCGCAAAGCTTGATTCAAACGACAAGGATCGGTAGCCTTTGGGAATAACGGCAAGCTCAAAATCATCGGATCAGGTGATATCGAGCTTAACACGAATTTTGTTATTAAAAATGTATTACTTGTAGAGAATTTTGAATATAACTTACTTAGTGTAAGCCAATTGTGTGATAATAACTATAAGGTTATATTTCTAGAAAATGAATGCGTAATTAATACCAACGAAACCGCTAAAACAATTCTTAAAGGAACTAGAAATAACAACATTTATACGATCAACTTAACTAACTCCTCAACTAAGTGTCTTATGACACGGCAAGAGGAATCATGGTTGTGGCACCGACGACTCGGTCACTCGCACCCAAGACTCGTCCACAAGATGAGTCAGAGTGGCTTAGTCAGAGGCTTACCCAACCTCAACAACTTGGTTAATAAAATCTGTAATGCTTGTCAACAAGGAAAACAACCTAGGACACAACACAAGTTAACTAACCAAGAACGAACCTCAAGTGTACTTGAGCTCCTGCATATGGATCTATTCGATTCACATGGAGCCAAGTCTCTCAATAGAAGTCAATATTGCTTAGTCATAATTGACGACTACTCCAGGTTTACCTGGGTTAGGTTCATCAAACATAAAAATGATACCCTAGATCAATTAATTAATCTATTCAAATTAATCGAGAATCAAAAAGACCTTAAGGTTAAAAGACTTAGAAGCGATCATGGTGGTGAATTCGAAAATCAAAGGTTCACCGACTTCTGTAACCTAAACGGATACCACCATGAATTCTCCTGCCCTAGGACCCCTCAACAAAATGGCCTAGTGGAGCGGAAAAACCGAACTCTACAAGAAGCCGCTAGGACCATGTTGAGCGAATCGACCTACAGAGGTTTTGGGCGAAAATTTAGCACTTGCTATGTCTAAAATAGGATCCTTATGGTAAAGAGGCACCTTAAGACCTCGTACGAGATTTATCACGATAAAATACCTAACATCAAGTACTTTAGGGTATTTGGATGTAAGGTACATATCCTAAACACTAAGGATTACCTAGGGAAATTTACTTCCAAAACCACGATCAAATCTTTCTAGGATACTCGACTACAAGTAGAGCTTATAGAGTATATAACCACGACACCCTTAGAGTCGAGGAGACTATCAATGTAGTATTTGATGAAGAACATGAACCTACAAAACCCCCGGCAACCCCAATTAGCGAGCCGATTCATACTAGACCTAACTCTGATCCGGAGATCAGGTCTAGTGTTAATCCTAACCTAGGTCAACCTAGTCACTCTATTGATCAAGTGATAGATGACTCCAACCAAACTAGTGTTCAACCAAGTCACCACATTGATCAAGCATTAGGTGACACAAACCCAACCCAATCTAGGATTAAGACTAACCACCCTATCGATCAAGTGATAGGAGATCCTAATCTAGGAGTTCGAACTAGAGCATCCTATAGGAACCTTAGTCAAATTTCCTTAATTTCAAAGATAGAACCCAAATCAATTGAACAAGCTCTTCTTGATCCCGATTGGATTATTGCAATGCAAGAAGAGCTAGCTCAATTTACTAGGAACGAGGTGTGGGAATTAGTACCACCACCTAAAGACAAAACGATAATTGGAACAAGGTGGGTGTTTCGAAATAAGCTTGATGATAAAGGTGAAGTAGTTAGAAACAAGGCTAGGTTAGTCGCCAAAGGTTTTAGCCAAGTCGAAGGCTTAGATTACGACGAAACCTATGCCCCAGTAGCTAGACTCGAATCCATTCGAATGTTGCTAGCTTATGCCGCACATCGAGGATTTAAGCTATTTCAAATGGATGTTAAGTCGGCATTCCTAAATGGATACATTAAAGAAGAAGTTTATGTTAGCCAACCCCCTGGATTCGAAAATCTAGATAAACCCGACCATGTTCTAAAACTTAAGAAAGCTCTCTATGGACTTAAACAAGCTCCTCGAGCTTGGTACGAGAGACTTTCAATCCATCTTAAGTCAAAAGGGTTTAACCAAGGCTTAGTTGACCCAACTCTCTTTGTAAAAACCTTAGGTAAAGAAATATTCATAGCTCAAATTTACGTAGATGATATAATTTTTGGAACCTCTAACTCAGCCTTACTAAACGAGTTCGTTTCACTCATGGAAAGTGAGTTCGAAATGAACTTGGTAGGCGAGTTAAGTTTCTTTTTAGGTCTACAAATTAAACAAACTAAGGATGGTATATACCTATATCAACAAAAATACACTAAGGAGTTAATTAAAAGATTTGGAATGCAAGACGCTAAGGTAATAAACACCCCAATGACGATAAATGTTAACATAGGAGAAGACCTAGAAAGTAAGTCCATTGACTTAAAGTACTATAGGAGCGCAATAGGAAGTCTCCTGTACTTAATCGCAGTTTAATTGCAATAAGTATGTGCTTGATTTCAAACCTGTGCCAAGGAGTCTCACCTAACCCTAGTTAAGCGTATCCTTAGATATCTAAAGGGTACACTTAATGTCGGTATTTGGTATCCTAGATCTACCGAGTCCGAACTAATCGGCTACTCCGATTTGGATTATGCCGGTAGTAAACTCGACAGAAAGAGCACGAGTGGTTGTTGTCAACTACTCGGCTCGAGTCTAGTGAGTTGGTGCAGTAGGAAGCAACATTGTGTTGCCTTGTCTACCACCGAAGCCTAATACATCGCGATGGGTGAGTGTGTCACTCAGCTTCTTTGGATGAAGCACACCCTCCGCGACTTTAAGTTAGACTTTACGAATACTAAACTTCACGTAGATAACATCAGTTCAATTAATCTTACCAAGAATCCAATATGTCACTCTAGGACCAAACATATAGAAGTCAAACACCATTTCATTCGAGAACATGTGGCCAACGGAGCCATACAACTCGAGTACGTCGAATCAAAATCTAACCTAGCAGACCTATTTACTAAACCCCTACCCGAATTTAGTCTATTAAGACAAAAATTGGGCATGTGCGTAATAGAATAAGAACTTGCAAACTATATTTTCTTACTACTATTTCTTATTTTTCATTTTGATGGAACTAGCATAGGACATACCTTAGATATCATGCACCTATAGATTTAAGGAGCCAGTACATCTCACAACACATAGGACTAATGTGTTTGTGTACTTAGCCACGTAGATGGGCGTGAGATGTTAGGACCCTACTCCAGGTTCCAAGATGTAGATCAAGTGCGTCAATATAAACCTCGGAGTATAAATATGCAACTAATATTAACCAACTCTAATCAGGACTTGTTGATAATATCATCTCAATCAAGTCAAACTAGAGTTGAACATTTAGATGAATTATTTTCACATACTATTTTTAAAATCATCATGCTTGGACTTAGGGTTTTCTTAAAACCCCCACTTTTCCTTGATTTATGTCAAAGGGGAGAAAAGGCCAAAGTTAAGGTTCAAAAAAGTTCAATTTCAAATGTTTGAAATTGATAACTTAACTTAAAACTTTGATTCTGGCCTAAGTTAAGGGGGAGTAAGGTTTAGGTTTCAACTCTTCGGAATTGAAAACTTTAAAGGCCCAAGTTAAGAAATCAAAAGTTAAACCTTTTGAATAATTAACATTTTGACTTAACTTTTGATTACTTAACTTGCACTTATTTTTGACTCTAAGAAGCCTAAGTTAAGTAATGCCATTTACTTAACTCATTATCTTTTGTGTTTGGAGAGCTAAAAGTCTTTTTCAAGTACTCACCCTCGGTCAAGGAGGGTTCCTCTAAGGGGAGAACTTGAGAAATATTTTTACTACTCCTACTTTTGCTTCTTGTCTTTACTGTTTCATGCACTTAATTTCCTTAACTTTGTGTGTTTTTTCCATATATCAAAAAGGGGGAGATTGTTGGTGCAGTGAGGCACCGAAATCGAACTTGTGTTTTGATTATAGCAAAGACACAAAGTTAAGTCTATTTTGTTTTCTCACGAGCTGAATCGAGTGTCGGAAGATTGATATAGAGTGAAGGCTAGCGACACGGAGAAAGCCGCGGTGGTCGAGTGACACTCGAGTGATTTGGAGGAGCCAGAAGGAATCGAGTGGAAGGCCGGAAGCAAAAGCAACACGTAAGCATCGAGGTAAGCTCGAGTGTGCGAGAGTAAGTAAGGTCGTATCCTCTTTACGGGGATGATCTTAAGCGTAGATCCGACCAAAGACATCTTATAGATGGTCTAGGTCGAGATCGGATGGTCGACGACCATCGAAATTATGTTTTTATTGTGCTAACTTTGACTTGCAGCAAGCATCGATCATTGCCGGCTTGGAGGACTCATTGCCGTGTATCGATTGATGAAGGTCATCAATCGGATCGCCATCCGATCGTGATGATGGCCATCAGTCGACTGATGGTCAATGATCAGATTCGAGGAGTCAAGGCTTATCACTCCACCTCAAAGCGGTTTGGTGTCCATTTGTGATTGGTTGAAGACCCACTCGAAAAGGGGCTTAAAGGCTATAAAAGGAGCGCCAAACCTAGGGTTTTATCAACAATTCTAAGCTTCCAAAAAGTCTCCGCAAAGCTACCGACAACAACGTGCTTCTTCTTCTCCGACGTCTAGGTTTCATTTCCTTTATTTTTGTACGTCGGCTTTAATTTTAGTGTCGTTGCTCATTTATATTCTTCGAAGCTTTTTTATCGTAACGAGGAGAGGGGGAGTGTCCCTCTACCTCAAGTTCTTTTTGTATCGATTAACTCCTACCTCCAACGAGGAGGAGTTTGTTTAGTAATTTGCCCTTCGTACGTGGTCAAGGACCACTAGGGCCTTGGAGTAGTAGCCTTCGGCTACGAACCAAGTAAAACCCTTGTGTCGATTGTTTTTTTTTTATTTTTACATTTCCGCTGCAATTAACTAATTATCTCTCGAGAACTAACGAAAGAAAAAGAAAAGGTTTTTCGCTATTCACCCCCCCTCTAGCGAACCGCATCGATCCAACAAAGTTTAGTATTTGTAAAGTCTAACTTAAAGTCGCGGAGAGTGTGCTTCATCCAAAGAAGCTGAGTGACACACTCACCCATCGTGATGTATTCGGCTTCGATGGTAGATAAGGCAATACAGTGTTGCTTCCAACTGCACCAACTTACTAGACTCGAGCCGAGAAGTTGACAACAACCACTCGTACTCTTTCTATCGAGCTTACTACCGGCATAGTCCGAATCGGAGTAGCCGGTTAGTTCGAACTCGGTAGATCTAGGGTACCAAATACCGACATTAAGTGTACCCTTTAGATATCTAAGGATACACTTGACTAGAGTTAGGTGAGACTCCTTGGCACAGGTTTGGAACCTTGCGCACATACTTATTGCAAATAAGATATCGGGTCGGCTTGCAGTTAAGTAAAGGAGACTCTCTATTACGCTCCTATAGTATTTTAAATCAATTGAATTTCCGATTACATCTTCTTCTATATTCACATTAGTTGCCATTGGGGTATTAATAATTTTAGCATCTTGCATTCCAAAGCGTTTAATTAATTTCCTAGTATATTTGCGTTGATGTAGGTATATTCCATCTTTAGTTTGTTTAATTTGTAGACCTAAAAAGAAGCTTAACTCGCCTACTAAATTCATTTCAAATTCACTTTCCATAAGTGAAATGAACTCATTTAGTAGGATTGAGTTGGTGGTTCCGAAAATAATATCATCTATGTAGATTTGGGCTATGAATATGTCTTTACCTAAGGTTTTTACGAAAAGAGTTGGGTCAACTACACCTTGGTTAAAACCTTTGGACTTAAGATAAATCGAAAGTCTCTCGTACTAAGCTCGAGGAGCTTGTTTAAGTCCATAGAGAGCTTTCTTTAACCTAAGGACATGGTCGGGTTTGTCTAAACTTTCGAAACCGGGGGGTCGACTAACATAAACTTCTTTTTTAATGTATCCATTTAAGAACGCAGATTTCACATCCATTTGAAACAACTTAAATCCTCGATGTGCTGCATACGCTAATAGCATTCGAATGTGTTAGTGCTTATAATATCCACATATCTCCACAATGACATGATATTGTCCACTTTGGGCCTAGACCCTCATGGTTTTATTTTTGGGCTTTACCCAAAAGGCCTCATCCCAATGGAGATATCTTTTTTTCTTATAAGCACATGATCTTTTCCATGTCTTACCAATGTGGGACTTTGATTGTATTCCCCATACTCCCAACAATCCCCCCCTCAAACGAAGGACCACATTGGGCCCCCCCTCAAGCCTATCCCTCCTCGAAGGATTTTCTCTGCTTGATGTCCGATCTTCAACCCACCAGGACTTCCTGCCAGTTGTTCGGTCCCCCCGACCCAACTAGACTTCCTTCCTGATGTCTGGTTCTCTTGATCCGGACGTGGGAGCTCAACTTCCTTCATTCGAGGTTCATGGCTTGACATGGACCATGGCTCTGATACCAAATGTTAGTGCTTATAATATCCACATATCTCCACAATGACATGATATTGTCCACTTTGGGCCTAGACCCTCATGGTTTTATTTTTGGGCTTTACCCAAAAGGCCTCATCCCAATGGAGATATCTTTTTTTCTTATAAGCACATGATCTTTTCCATGTCTTACCAATGTGGGACTTTGATTGTATTCCCCATACTCCCAACAGAATGGACTCTAATCTAGCTACTGGGGCATAGGTCTCATCGTAATCTAAACCTTCGACTTGACTAAACCCTTTAGCGACTAGTCTAGCTTTATTTCTAACCACTTCACCTTTATCATCAAGTTTATTTCTAAACACCCACCTTGTTCCAATGATTGTTTTATCTTTAGGTGGCGGTACTAATTCCCATACTTCGTTCCTAGTGAATTGAGCCAACTCTTCTTGCATTGCAATAATCCAATCAGGATCAAGAAGAGCTTGGTCAATAGTCTTGGGCTCAATTTTGGAAATTAAGGAGATTTGACTAAGGTTTCTGTATGAGGCTCTAGTTCGAACTCCTAGACTTGGATCACCTATCACTTGGTCAATAGGATAATTTGCTTGAGTCCTAGTTGGGTTTGGGTTTGAGTCTACAACTTGATCAATAGGATGACTCATCTGAGTTCTAATTTGGTTAGAGTCATCTGTCACTTGGTCGATAGAGTGGCTTGGTTGACTTAGGTTAGGATTAATACAAGACCTGATCTCCGGATCAGAGTTAGATCTAGTATGAATCGACTCGCTAATTGGGGTTGCCGGGGGATTTGTAGGTTCGTGTCCTTCATCAAACACTACATTGATAGTTTCCTCGACTCTAAGGGTGTCATGGTTGTATACTCTATAAGCTCTATTTGTAGTCGAGTATCCTAGAAAGATTTCGGTCGTGGTTTTGGATGTAAACTTCCCTAGGTAATCCTTAGCGTTTAGGATATGTACCTTACACCCAAATACCCTAAAGTACTTGATGTTAGGTATTTTATTGTGATAAATCTCGTATGAGGTCTTAAGGTGCCTCTTTACCATAAGGATCCTATTTTGGACATAGCATGCCGTATTCACGGCTTCCGCCCAAAACCTATCGGGTAGGTTATACTCGTTTAACATTGTCCTAGCGGCTTCTTGTAGGGTTCTATTTTTGCGTTCTACTAGGCCATTTTGTTGTGGAGTTCTAGGGCAAGAGAACTCATGGTGGTATCCATTTAGGTTACAGAATTCTGTAAACCTATAGTTCTCGAATTCACCACCATGATCAGTCCTAAGTCTTTTGATTTTAATGCTTTGTTGATTTTCTATTAATTTAAATAGGTTGATTAATTGATCTAGGGTATCACTTTTGTGTTTGATGAACCTAACCCAAGTAAATCTAGAGTAGTCATCAATTATGACTAAACAGAATTTACTTCCATTAAGTGACTTAGCTCCGTGTGAATCAAATAAATCCATGTGTAGAAGCTCAAGCACACTTTTGGTTCGTTCTTGATTAGTTAGTTGATGTTGTGTCCTAGATTGTTTACCTTGTTGACAAGCATTACATATTTTATTATCCAAGTTATTGAGGTTAGGCAAACCTCTGACTAAGTCACTCTGACTCATCTTGTGGATGAGTCTTGGGTGTGAGTGATCGAGTCACCGGTGCCACAACCATGATTCCTCTTGCCGTGTTATAAGACACTTAGTTGAGGAGTTAGTTAAGTTAATAGTGTAAATATTGTTATTTCTGGTTCCCTTAAGGATTGCTTTAGAGGTTTCATTTGTATTAATTACGCATTCATTTTCTAGAAATATGACCTTATAGTTATTATCACACAATTGGATTACACTAAGTAAATTATATTGAAAATTTTCTACTAATAAAATATTTTGATTAATAAAATTTGAGTTGAGCTCAATATCACCTGATCCGATGATTTTGAGCTTGTCGTTATTTCCGAAGGCTACTGATCCTTGTCGTTTGAATCGAAGCTTCGAAAACTTGAGTTGATCCCCGGTCATATGTCGGGAGCAACCACTGTCCAACATCCATTGATCCTACACGCAAGGTAGTTGGATTGGATATTGGATTTATTAGAGATTGGTTGAAAATTATTAACCTAAATCATCTCACCCATGTCTACATGATCAAACACGTTAACCCTATATGTTCTTGTGAGATGATTTCCAATTTTACTTGATTTAAATTTAATGACTTAAACACTTGTCAACCTTGCGTTAGATTCGGATTTGACCTTAGGCTCATCAAGTCACCTTTTCAAGATCATGGCTTCCAGGTCGTGGCGAGGCACAGAGGCCTTCTTTGATCGGAACAACGACCACTTCCTTAGACAAAGCCATTTTCAAGAAAATAGAGACTTGACTTACCTAAGACCACTTCCTGGTCTAACTAGTCTAAGATACGGCGAGGTAGCTTCAGCTAGTTCCGCTTGGTCAAGTGCACCGAACTAGATACGCCTTATCTAACCCGAATACACAAGACTTCGCTTTCCTAGCGTACTATCATCTCGCCGCGTCCTGGTACTATGTTATCAAGTATTGACGAGTTATAGTCCTATCTAACCATTCTAAAAAGGAAAATCAAACTAAATAAAAACCTAAGCATGCAATTTCTAGGTTAAAACACAAACAAGTTTCGTACTAGCTCCCCTTGGACCGTTGAATCGATTCGGTCTCTCCACATAGTGGATTTGGTCCTTGGGAACCCAGTACTGGTTCGATCCTAAGTTTGAAATTAAGGTGGTCTTAGGGACCCATGCTTGGACACATTTTTTATGTCGACTTACAATCGACATATACGACTTGTTGGTCGTATTTGAACTAAACCCTAGCCTGACTTTATTGTACACGACCCTTTGCGATCCAAGTAGGAGGTCAAGTCCTTTGGATCTCAAAGTAAACCTTTCCAACGTATTCCTAAGATCTTCGACTTGACTCTTCAAGAGTGAGTTCTCAATTTCGAGTTTTTCAACCCGAGTTTAGTCCTCTTCTTGAACTCGACTAGTCGAAGAGGTTAGGGAGACCTCGTGTTTGAGGAGTTTAACTTCCTCAACCAGGGTCTCGACCTTGGACTCGGGCTTAGCTAACTTTCTAGTTAAAAACTTAATTGCACTATAAAGTGTACTAATAAGAGACCGACTTACCTTGAGTGTATCTTTTGAACCGGATGCGTATCCGTGGCTTGTCTTGAATAGTGCTTCGCAGTTCGACTCATCTTCGGTTTCCGATTCAGGGTCCAATTCTGACTCCGTCTCCGATTCCACCGGTTTAGCCATGAGAACATGATCATTATCTTCTTCCTCGGATGCTTCTTCCCAAGTAGCGTTGAGTGCCTTTTTGTGTTTTGGTGCTTTGCTCTTGAGTTTTGGGCATTCGGACTTGATATTGTTGGGTTTCCGGCACCGCGGCGTGTGTGTGTTCGATCATGTTTCGTAAACATGAGCACAGCGGAAGCAATAAAAATAATAAATACTCCTATTTATTACAACACACACAACACACGCATGCTATTACAACAAGTGTAGACATAACCGTAAATTAAAATTGCAATAAAAGGAAATTAAACTACGTTATACCTTCCGTATGACGTGTAGCGGGAACGGCATCAACCGGAACGATCCTCGTAAGAATCGTCTCTATCCGTATCCACGCCGAGCTCCTCGTGATGACTTCGCTAAGTCACGAGCTTCGTCTTCGTACGGGTTACTAGCCTCGTGTTGAAGACGACGTGATCGAGAGATGATCACGATCCGAATCCAAATTCGGATCCAAAACGAGTTCTCAAAACTCGCTTCTCCGGAGAGGTATTCGTCAACCGTTTGACGAATCCTTCGTCCTCCACCTCAGAGGATTACCGGAGATCAAATCCCCGGTATGTTAGCCGCTGTCGGAGCACTAACCGTCGTCCAAACGACGCTCCGACAAGAGGAGGAGAAGCTGTCCAGAAAACTGGACAGCTTGGTGGAGGAGTAGGCGCCGGCCAAAACAAGGAGAGAAAAGCCTCACCTTGATGCCAAACCTATAGGAGATCACCGGAGGGTCGCCGGAGGTTCACCGGCTGAAGCTTGGTCGTGGCAACAAGTTGACTCACGGCACACAAGCCGGGCGGCTGCACTTTGGTGTTGGCGCCGAATAGGAGAGGGAGGGGGTTTGGGCGGCCAAAAACTAGATTAGTCTTAGGGTTAGGGTTTAATCCCTATTTTATAGAGAACTAATTCTCTTAATGGTTAATGGATCATATCCATAAAGCCCGTTAACCCGCTCCATTAAGATAAGTTAAAATAAACCAAACCATGATGGTTTATTTTAAGTTAAAACGAACCGAACCAACCTTTGGTTCATTCGTTTAATATAAACCAAACCCTTTGGTTTATTCTCATCCATTGGATTAGAACCAAACCATTTTGGTCCATCCATTATGTCTTCATAAGACACGGCCCATCCACGCTTCCATTGCGACTGAAACAATTTCATGCTCGCTTTATGTTTGGTCCAACCAAACATAGTTTCTCTCGGTCTGAGAATCCCATTCTCAAGCTCGTTTTAAATACTTTGGATTACACTCGTTGTGCGTGTGACCAAATAGGTTCTCGGTTTATGTTGGCCGTCTATAATTAACCATTAATTATAGAACGATCATGAGTGGCACCTAGTAGTACATCATGATCCCCAATTAACCGAAAAGATCAACGGTTGATCCGAACTATTTCTAAAACCCTTCAGCTCGAATGAATCGTGCCCCATTCCCTTCACTCATCTTATACCCACTTGGTTCAGACATGGTCTATTGTGTCCCCACTAGTGACTACGTCACACCTAGCCCAGATATCATTTCCTCGCCCTCACGGATTCTAGTTACTCCACATGTATCGAAGAGTACTTTACTCTAAACATGTAATGCTTTGGCCAAAGACTTTAGTAACAATCCGACGAGAGGCCATGGGTATACATCTCCTCGCAAGGAGTGGTGAATCCTTTATAGGCTATTCAAACACCTTTGATCACTTTGACTTATACCCAATCATCCCGGGTCCACATCTCCTTAGAGATGTTTGCTTAAGATGTCAAAGCATAAGTCTCCATGATCAAGATGACTTGAATACCGCAAGTCAAAGGAACATCGCACTTAAGCCACAGAAGAACTTCATTGACATATCTATATATGCAGAGAACCATATGAAGTCTTACTTTGGTCACTCCAATGAACTAGTTACCATAACTAGCATCCACGATTAACTCCGACATCACAATGTCTCCACGGTGAGAATCACCGCTTGGATACACCAAGGAGTATACCTCGTGCTAGTCTCGACAGAATTGATGGTGTCCAAATCCATCAATTCATCGACTAGGGATAATTCCGATACATCACAATTACACATGTAGAGATACTCACTAGTTGTGATCCAATCACAAATCCTCTCATGCTGTGAATCGTATCGTGGACATTCAGTAAATGAGTTTAAGATCCAATCAAATACATTAAACATGTATACTCAAATAGTGAATCTTCATTTATCATATAAATGGTTCATACATAAGGCGATTGCCTTAGGACATCTCTCATATATTACTAACAGATATGTCCAAACCTGTTGCATTCATAACATCTAATATTTGAACTTTTAGGCTTACCTTCGTTGAGTCGAGTGATGGTTCATTTTCAGCCCTTGACTATCCTCCGAACTAGGTTGACTAGTTCGGCCTCCATTTCCGAGTTGACCTCCGAATCGGACTCATCTTCTTCTTCCTTCAGGGGTGGCTTGCTTGCGGTTTTCTTCCTTGAACCTGCAAAAAGTGCTATACCCTTCTCGGGTTCCGAGTTAGACTACTCATGAAGTTCAAAATCAGAAAATAGTTCATCTAAGCTAAGTTTCGAAAGATCCTTGGAGACCTTGTAGGCATCGACCATGGATGCCCACAAGGTAGTCCTCAGAAAGGAGTTTAGGACATACCTTACTTATAAGGTCGCGGTTTTCGACCTTTTGCTCGATCGCGTGTAGATTGTTGACTATGTCTTGGACGCGGGCGTGAAGTTGCGTCGCGGACTCGTGTTCCTGCATTTTTAGATTATATAGTTTATTAAATAAAAGATCACGCTTACATACCTTGGCTTCATCGGTCCCTTCGTGTAGCTCCACTAGCTTTGTCCAAAGGTCCTTTGCGCTTATGAAGGGGCCGACGCGATTTAGCTCCTCCTTGGACAAACCGCATTGGAGAATTTGAGTTGCCTTAGCATCGGCTTCGACTTGTCGTTTTGTCGCAATGGTCCATTGGTCATAACCCAAGGATTCACCCACTTCGTTAGTCGAAAGTGTGAAACCCGTTTGGATTATGATCCACATCTCGATTTGGGTTTTGAGAAAGCATTCCATCCGACCTTTCCAGTAGCGAAAATCATCTCCATTGTAAAATGGAGGTCGGACGGTGCTAAAACCCTCGAGATGGGCCATTTGGAAGGGAAACCTTGCACAAAAAATACCAAAAAAAAACATGAAAAAGGTTCCAAGACTTCGCCTTGGATTAGTAATGTAGGAAATGAAAAGAAACAAAAGGAATAAATGAGAAATAACCAACTAAAATAAAAGATGAGCACTTACAACCTTCGATGTCCCAGAAATGGTACTAAACGATGGTTTTTGGGGATGAAGACAGCTTGTTACGAGGGTTTACCTAGTAAGGAGTGTAGATCTCTCCGAGAGCTTTGTTTTGGTAGGT
The DNA here is from genome assembly GCA_025175895.1 of Wurfbainia villosa. NCBI lineage: Eukaryota > Viridiplantae > Streptophyta > Magnoliopsida > Zingiberales > Zingiberaceae > Wurfbainia > Wurfbainia villosa. The sequence goes on from CM046005.1 coordinate 58,284,443, forward strand.
AGCCCGTTTCGTGGGTCAACTTTTACGAAAAGTTATGCCCGTTTTACCGTCGGCTACTCCAAAAGCGAATACTTGCAAAGCAAAACCAAACAAAGAGTACCAAGACTTCGTCTTGGATTAGTAGTGCGGGAGAAAAATTTAAACGAACGAAAAAAAATCTGTAAAAAATGCTAGATTGGTGGTTTCACCAAATCTAAGCGCCCCCGGCTCTGATACCAATTGTTGGATCGAAGCGAATCGCTAGAGGGGGGGGTGAATAGCGATAAAACCTTTTTTTTGTTCGTTCGTTAAAACCCGAGTAGATAATTAATTGCAGCGGAAAGATAAGCAATAAATAAAGGAGACAAATATTTTTACTTGGTTTGTAGCCTTCGGCTACTACTCCAAGGCCCTAGTGGTCCTTGACCACGCACGGAGGGCAAAACACTAAAGAACTCCTCCTCGTTAGAGGTAGGAGTTAATCATTACAAATAAGAGAAAAAAGCTTGAGGTAGAGGGACACTCCCCCTCTCCTCGTTACGATAAAAGCTTTGAGATTTGAAAGTAATGAACTGAAATAAACAACTTAAACCGACGTAATAAAAAGAAAATAATTAAACCTAGACGTCGGAGAAGAAGCAATTCGTTGTCGGAAAGTTGTAGCTTGGCGGAGGCTTTTGGAAGCTTAGAATTGATGAAGAAACCCTAGGATTGACCCTCCTTTTATAGCCTTTGAGCCCCTTTTTGAGAGGAACTTCAACCAATAGGAATTGGGCACATGGCTCCTTGAAAAATGGTGATAAGGCTTGACTCCTCGAGGCTGATCCTTGACCATCAGTCGACTGATAACCATCATCACGATCGATGTGATGGCGGCAATCGAATGTCGACCTCGAGCAATGATCGTTGGACGACAGTCGAGTCCTCCAAGCTGGCAGTCGACTGATGCTAGCTGCAAGGCAAAGTTAGCTTAACAAAAACATTAATTCGACGACCTCCGACCGTCCGATCTCGACCTAGACCACCTATAGGATGTCTTTGGTCGGATCTACGCCTAAGATCATCCCCGTAAAGAGGATACGACCTCACTTACTCTCCCACACACACGAGCTTACCTCGATACTTACTGTGTTGCTTTCGGTTTTGACCTTCCACTCGATTCCTTCGCCTCCCTCCGAAGTCACTCGAGTGTCGCCCGACCACCGCGGCTTCCTCCGGGTGTCGCTAGCCTTTAGCTCCAGCTATAGCAATTTTCTACACACTCGATTCAGCTCGTGAGATAACGACATGAGTTTAACTTTGTATCATTTGCTATAATCAAAACTCAGGTTTGACTTAGGTGCCTACTGCACCAACACAAAGTACATAACTCCTTATGTAGGGAACCGTAGTGACTTTAGGTCTAAGGACTATTCATACCAATAGTCACATGAGAAAGTATATGACACTCATATAATGATCCATGATACTTTCTCATGGCGAGTCAATTCAGTATATATATTCTCCAATATATATACCCATGTGTCAATGTGATATCACATATCCATGACTTGTGAGATCAAGTCATCCATTGACCTACATGTTAGTCTCAATGTATTAATATTGCCCTTGTATATTAATACTTGACTAGGAATATTAAGAATAGTGTTCTCTGCAGCTTCTCATAATTAATTATACCAATTGATATACTGTAGATTAGAACCTACTATTCAAGGACATTATTATATTTATTTTAGCTGGCACATGCATAAAGTAAATATAATAAACAATCTTTTCCTTTTATTAATGAAATATGATACACCTGATCCCTAATCAATCATCTCATGATTGACACTAAGGGCTAACACTAACAATAGGTATGCATAAGTCCATCCATGTCAGTCTTTCTCTTAAAGATCCTCTTACACCCAATGGGTTTAACGCCTTCAGGTGGATCAACCAAAGTCCATACTTGGTTGGTGTACATGGATTCAATCTCGGATCTCATGGCCTCTAGCCATTTCTCAGAATCTGGGCTCATCACAGCTTCCTGATAGGAGGTAGGCTCATTCTCAATGAACATAACATCATCATGGTCAAACAAGAGAAATGAGTATCTCTCAAGCTGATGACATACCCTATCAGACCTGTACGTGCTTCGCACGTGGCTCTGATACCACTGTTGGACTATCCGAGCCGCAAAAATTACTTTTTGCATTGCAAAAACCTAGGAAGTCGGCCATGGATCCGTGTGAAGATAAACAAAATAATACATGTACATGCTAAGAAAACTTAGATCTACCTTAGATCTACATGTGAAGAGCATTACCCTTGTAGCGATGCCCTTCGCTTATCCTGCTCGTCCAAATGGCTTGTCGGATCTCGTAGAGTGTCAAGCGTACACTCCCCTACAAGTATCCACATGAACAATAGGTGGAGAAGACAAATTAGAGTGTGCTAGCACCCTAAGAAGCTCACGGCAAGAAGGATGAGGGAGATCACAAGAGAGGAGGAAGGAATAAGATGAAGTTAATTCCCACTAACTTAACACTAATGCACATACAAAGTGGTCGACCACTTCATGGAGGGTTAAATACCTCCATGTAATACCAAGAGCCATGGCTCTTGGTCTCCCTCATGAGGTGGTACACCATGATGTGTCCATGATGATGTGGAACATCATCATTGGCCGGTCCCATGCCAAGTCACCATGATGTGGCATTTGGTCAAGTCAAACTTGACCTTTCATCTTCCCTCTCAAGTCAAGTCAAACTTGACCTCTTATCTCCCATGGTTGATCAAATCCAACCATTTGATTCAAGTCACTTTAATTTAATGAATATCTATTCATTAGTTTAAATTGACTCAATGAATCAAATCTAAATTAGACTCATTCAATACTTGAATCAAATTGAGTCCAACTCAATTAGTTTAATTTGGATTACTCTTAATCCAAATTGGTTCATCAAATCTACCTAATCCTCATGGTCCATCATATGAACCTAATCTCCATCTAATTGCCCTTTGTGTGTGACCCTATAGGTTCTTGTAACGTTGGCAATGCTCCTAAATCGATTTAGAAACATAATCAATGAGCGGTATCTAGCAACACATCATTGCTATCCAAGTTATACGAATGTTGAGATTCAACATCACCTTTGTGACTACTAATTATGACTCTCACAATATGTGACAATGTCCCTCTATCCTTGACATCTAGATTGACTAATTGAGGCATAGACTGTGTCATCCTCTGTACAATCTATATCTTGAACTCCAAGTAGACTCACTCTAATCAAATGAGCTAAATATCTCATATTGACTCATTTGGACATGGTCATGCACTTAGTGGTCTCACTCTATCAAGAATCATGATGTCACTCCCGTCATATAGGAGGGATAGATCCCATCTACATCACTCATATCCCTCCGTATAATTTGTTACATACCCAGTAATCACCTTTATAGTCCCCCCATTTACGGGTGAGGTTTGACGAAGCCAAAGTATGCAACTCCTTATTGTTGGTGCAGGGGCACCAGATGATCGATCTTGTGTTTTGATTTTGGCAAAAGACACAAAGTTAAGATTACATCGTTATCTCACGAGCTTAATCGAGTGTGCAGAAAAGTGCTAAAGCAGGAGCTGAAGGCTGGCGACACCTGAAGGAAGTCGCGGTGGTCAGGCGACACTTGAGTGACTTTGGAGGGAGCCGAAGGAATCGAGTGGAAGGCTGGAAGCAAGGGATACAAAGTAAGTATCGAGGTAAGCTCGTGTGTGTGAGCATAAGTGAGGTCGTATCCTCCTTACGGGGATGGTCTTAAGCGTAGATCCGACCAAAGACATCCCATGGATGGTCTAGGTCGAGATCGGACTGTCGGCGACCGTCGAAATTATGTTTTTGTTAAGCTAACTTATGATTTCAACTAGCATCAGTCGAATGCCCACAAGAGCCACTCGACTGTCTGAAATCAGTCGACTGCTGAGTGTTGCGACTTGACTGGTGCTGCCATCAGTCGACTGATGATGGCCATTAGTCAACTGATGGTCAAGGATCAGCTTCGAGGAGTCAAGCCTTATCACCTCATTCCAAGGAGCTTGGTGCCTAAATTTGATTGGCTGAAGATCCCCTCGAGGAGGGGCTCAAAAACTATAAAAGGAGGGGTTGTTCTAGGGTTTTTCATAAATTCCAAAAGCCTCCAAGTGCTTCCGATACGCTATAAGTCTTTGACATCCCTATGACGAAGTGCTGCAGACACGACGACTAGAGCTCCATCTTTTCATCTACGAGTTGTCGGTAAAAGTTTGTTTTAGTTTCAATCTATATTTGAGTTCTTTTATCGTGCTTTTATCGTAATGAGAAGAGGGGGAGTGTCCCTCTATCTCGATCCTTTTCGTGTTTTTGTATTCGATTAACTCCTACCTGTTGGTGCAGTGGGCACCAAAGTCGAACCGGTATTTTGATTATGGCAAAAGGCTCAATAGTTAAGGGTATATTTGTTATCTTACGAGCTCAATTAAGTGTGCAGAAATGCTAAAGTTGAGCGAAAGGTCTGCGACACCCGGTGGGAACCGAGGTGGTCGGGCAACGCCAGAGGGACTTCGGAGGAAGCCGAGGTACTCGGGTGAAGACCGGAAGCGAGGCTACAAGGTAAGCTCGTGTGAAAGCGAAGCAAGGTCGTTAAGCGTAGATCCGACCCAATACCTCCAATGGAAGGTCTAGGTCGAGATCAGATGGTTAGAACCATCGTACTTTATATTTTAAGCTAACTTGTATCATAGTCAAAACCCTTTGACTACAGTCAATGCTAGTCAAGTTCCTCGAGAAGAGCTCGAATTTCAAGGGGTGAATTTGGACTTGACTCGTGTTTTGGTACAAAGGGTGATGTGGCATCAAGGTGGACATCCAAACCATCACCAAGCTTCCTTGTGGTGGACGCCCAAAATAAGGTGAGTTGGCACAAGATGGTTGGCTCCCATGATGTGGCACAAGTTGAATGGCTCCAACAAGTTGGCGCCCAAGGAGGTTGGAGGTGGCACAAGGTGGTTGGATGAAACACCTCATCCTTGAGTTGGCGCACAAGAAGGTTGGAGGTGGCACAAGGTGGTTGGATGAAACACCTCATCCTCAAGTTGGCGCCCAAGGAGGTTGGAGGTGGCACAAGGTGGTTGGATGAAACACCTCATCCTTGAGTTGGCGCACAAGAAGGTTGGAGGTGGCACAAGGTGGTTGGATGAAACACCTCATCCTTGAGTTGGGATAAGAACCTCACCTTGGACACTACCTATGTCTAAATTCATAGATCAATATCCATAAATAGACATGTTCACTCCAAGCAAAGACAAGAAATCAAGAGCTCTCAACACGCCGTCGTAACGCCGCTACTACTACTCACATTTGCTACGACGAAGTGCCGCCGACAACGAAAGCTACATCTTCTACTTATAAGAGTTGTCGGTATATTTATTTAAGTTCTACTTCTTTAAATTGTCTTTGTGCTTTAATCGTAACAAGGAAAGGGGGAGTGTCCCTTTGCCTTGATTTCTTTTTGTAATCGTTGCTCCTACCTCCAACGAGGAGGAGTGGTTTTAGTGAATTGCCCTCCGTACGTGATCAAGGATCACTAGGGCCGTTGATTAGCAATCGAAAGATTGTGAACCACGTAAAAATATCTTGTCTACTTTATATTTCCGCTGTGCATTCTCTACTTGCTTTTTACTTATTGCAAAAGTTTTTAACGACACCGTATCGCTATTCACCCCCCCCCCTCTAGCGACACTTTCGATCCAACAATTGGTATCAGAGCCGGGGGCGCTAAGATTCGGTGAAACCACCAATCTAGCTTTGTTTTTTTTTTTTACAGATTTTTTTATTTATTTATTTCTGTTTTTTATAATTATTTCACTTGCTTATCTTCTCCTACATATAGAATTGCATTAGAGGCTTTAGGATCCGGATAAGGTTGTCCTTGGGTTAGATCCCGAGTAAGGTTGTCCTCGGAACTTCAACGACATTCGCATTTGATTGTTTATTTCTTTTGCAAGTTACATTTTATATATCTTTTTACTTCCACTACTAATCCAAGGCGAAAGTCTTGGAATATTCTTTCGTGTGTGTTTTGCAAGATTTTCTTCGTCGTTCTTCTTCTTGTTTTTAAATGGCCCATCTCGAAGGGTTTAGCTTGAGCCACCCGTTTTACAACGGTAATGACTTTCGTTATTGGAAGGGTCGGATGGAATGCTTTCTTAAAACCCAAAGCGAGATGTGGATCGTAATCCAAACCGGTTTCACACTTCCTATTAATGAAGATGGTGAATCTTTGGGTTACGATCAATGGTCAAATTCCATGAAAAAACAAGTAGAAGCCGATGCCAAGGCAACTCAAATCTTGCAATGTGGGTTGTCCAAGGAAGAGCTCAAACGCGTCGGCCCCTTCATTAGTGCAAAGGACTTATGGACCAAGCTAGTGGAACTACACGAAGGCACCGACGACACGAAGGTATGTAAAAGAGATTTACTTTTAAATAAATTGTATAACTTGAAAATGCAGGAAAACGAGACCGCAACTCAACTACATGCTCGTATCCAAAACATCGTCAACCAACTCCATGCCATCGGACAAAAGGTCGAGAATCGCGACCTTATCAGGTATTCTCTTAACTCGTTTCCTAGGACCACCTTGTGGGCATCCATGGTCGATGCCTACAAGGTCTCCAAGGACCTTTCTAAAATTAGGTTAGACAAATTGTTTTCGGAACTTGAATTACATGAGCAAACTAACGTGGTCCAGGCCGAGAAGAGTATTGCGAAAGTTTAAGGTTCCAAGAAGAAGAAGCCCGCAAGCAAGCCACCCCCGAAGGAAGAAGACGAGTCCGAATCGGAAGTAGACTCCGAAATAGAATCCGAACTAGTCAATCTAGTTCGGAAGATGATCAAGAGACGAAAACGACCAACAACTCAAGGTAAGCCTAAACCTAATTCAAATACTTCTAATTTTAGATGCTATGAGTGCAACAGGTTAGGTCACATCAAGTCCGAGTGCCCAAAGCTAAAGAATAACGCATCAAAGACCAAGAAAGCGCTAAACGATACTTGGGAGGAGTTGTCGGAGGAAGAAGACGATATCCAAGCTCTAATGGCCAAGCCGACCGAGCACGACTCCGAAACCGAAGAAGAGTCCGAGTCCGAATCCGTTGATGAGCTTCCATTCAAGACAAGCCACGGATCCGTATCCGGTTCAAAAGAATCATTAAGGGTAAGTCGGTCGTTACTTAATACTTTGTATGGTGCAATTAAATTTTTAAATAAGAAACTAGCTAAGTCCGAGTCCAAGGTCGAGACCCTAATTGAGGAGGTTAACCTTCTCAAACATGAGGTCTCCCTAACCTCTTCGACTACTCGTATTCAAGAGGAGGACTCAACTCAAGTTGAAAAGCTTGAAGTTGAGAACTCGCTTTTGAAAACACAAGTCGAAGACCTTAGGAACACGTTGGAAAGGTTCACTTTGGGATCCAAGGGACTTGACCTCTTACTTGGATCACAAAGGGCCGTGTACAACAAGGCGGACTCGGGTTTAACTCAAATACAACCAATAAGTCATATATGTCTATAGTAAACCAACATAAGAAAAATGTCCAAGCATGGGTCCCTAAGACCACTTTGATTTCAACTTTAGGATCTAACATGTATTGGGTTCCCAGGACCAAATTCACTATGTGAATAGACCCACTCGATTCAATGGTCCAGGGGAGCCAATACAAAATGTATTTTTGTTAAGTCTTAGAAATTGCATGCTTAGTTTTTCCTTTATTTTTAGAATGGTTAGATAGGACTCATAACCAACTAAAATCCTCGAAAAGATTGAGCCTCGGGAGCCTCTTTTCAAAAATAAACTAACTAAAATCCTACGAAAGATTGAGCCTCGAGCCTCTTTTCAAAAATAACTAGTTAGACCAAGACGTAGTCTCAAGTAAGTCGAGTTATCAATTTCTTGAAATTAGCTTTGTCTAAGGAAGTGGTCGTTGTTCCGATCAAAGAAGGCCTCTGTGCCTCGCCACGACACTGAAGCTAATCTCTTGAAAAGATTACTTGATGAGCTTAGACTAAATCGAATCTAACCTAATGTTGGTTAATTTAAATTCATTAAAATTAATCAAGTAAATTGAAAGTCATCTCACAATAACACATAGGAATAACATGTTTTGATCATGTAGATATTGGTGAGATGATTTAGGTTTAAAACTTACAAACAACCCTTTAGTAATTCCAATATCCGATCCAACTACCTTATGTGTAGGATCAATGGATGTTGGACTGGTTACTCGACACATGACCGGGATCAACTCAAATTTTCGAATTACGATTCAAACGACAAGGATCGGTAGCCTTCGGAAATAAGCGGCAAGCTCAAAATCATCGGATCGGGTGATATTGAGCTCAACTCTAACTTTACAATTCAAAATGTCTTATTAGTAGAAAACTTTCAATATAATTTACTTAGTGTAAGCCAATTGTGTGATAACAATTATAAGGTCATATTTCTAGAAAATGAATGCGTAATCAAAATAAATGCAACATCTAAAATAATACTTAAAGGAACTAGGAGTAGCAACATCTACACAATAAATTTACCAACTCCTCAACCAAGTGTCTTATGACACAAAGAAGAGGAATCTTGGTTATGGCACCGAAGACTTGACACTGCACCCAAGACTTCCACAAGATGAGTCGAGTGGCTTGGTTATAGGTTTGCCTAAACTAAACAACTTGGATAATAAAATATGTAATGCTTGTCAACAAGGTAAACAATCTAGGACACAACATCAATTAACTAATCAGAGCAGACCAAAAGTGTTCTTGAGCTCCTACACATGGATCTATTTGATTCACATGGAGCTAAGTCACTCAATGGTAGTCAATTTTGCTTAGTCATAATTGTGACTATTCTAGATTTACTTGGGTTAGGTTTATCAAACATAAAAATGATACCTAGACCAACTAATCAATCTTTGTAGGTTAATCGAAAATCAAAAGAACCTTAAGATTAAAAGACTTAGAAGCGATCATGGTGGTGAATTCGAAAACCACAGTTTACAGATTTACGTAACCTAAGCGGATACCACCATGAGTTTTCATGTCCTAGAACCCCACAACAAAATGGGTTAGTCGAGCGGAAAAATAGAACCCTACAAGAAGCCGCTAGGACAATGTTAAGCAGTATAACCTACAGATAGATTTTGGGCGAGGCGTTAGTATGAATGTAATAGGATCCTTATGGTAAAGAGGCACCAAAAGTCCTCGTACGAGATTTATCGCGATAAAATACCGAACATCAAGTACTTTAGGGTATTTGGATGCAAGGTACATATCTTAAACACTAAGGATTACCTAGGGAAATTCAAATCCAAAACCTCTCGAACCTTTCTAGGATACTCAACCACCAGAGAGCTTATAGGGTATACAATCACGACACTCTTAGAGTCGAAGAAACCATTAATATAGTTTTTTACGAAGGACACGAACCCGTTCAATCCTTAACAAAACCAACTAGCAAATCAACTTATAGCGAACCCGACTGATCTTGAACTTGAATCTCGTCCTAACCCAAGTCATCCTATCGACCAAGTGATAGATGACTCTAACCCAAGTCAAACTAGAACTCACCCAAGTCATCCTATCGACCAAGTGATAGATGACCCTAACCCGAGTCACACTAAGACTCAAACAAATCATCCTATCAATCAAGTTATAGGTGATCCAAATTTAGGGTTCCAACTAGAGCTTCATATCGAAACCTTAGTCAAATCTCGTTAATTTCCAAAATCGAACCCAAAACTATTGAACAAGCACTTCTTGATCCCGATCGATTATTGCTATGCAAGAAGAGCTAGCTCAATTCACTAGAAATGAAGTCCGGGAATTAGTACCACCACCTAAAGAAAAATCAATTATTGGAACAAGGTGGGTATTTGAAATAAACTTGATGATAAAGGTGAAGTAGTTAGAAATAAAGCTAGGTTAGTCGCAAAGGGTTTAGTCAAGTCGAAGGTTTAGATTACGATGAGACCTCGCCCGTGAGCGGACTAGAGTCCATCCGAATGTTGTTAGCATATCGCACATCGAGGTTTTAAATTGTTTCAAATGGATGTCAAGTCAGCATTTTTGAATGGATACATTAAGGAAGAAGTTTACGTCAGTCAACCTCCGGATTGAAAATCTAGATAACCATGTCCTTAGACTTAAGAAAGCCCTATATGGACTCAAACAAGCCCCAAGAGCTTGGTACGAAAGGCTTTCGATCTATCTTAAGTCCAAAGGATTCAACCAAGGTTTAGTCGACCCAACCTTATTCGTAAAAACCGTAGGAAAAGAAATCTTTATAGCCCAAATCTATGTAGATGATATAATTTTTGGAACTACCAACTCGATCCTGCTAAACGAATTCATCTCACTTATGGAAAGTGAATTTGAAATGAATTTAGTAGGAGAGTTAAGTTTCTTCTTAGGTTTACAAATTAAACAAACTAAAGATGGAATATATTTACATCAACAAAAATATACTAAGGACTTAATAAATCGATTTGGAATGCAAGATGCTAAAATAATCAATACACCTATGGCAACTAATGTTAATATAAACGAAGATGTAGAAGGAAAACCCGTTGACCTAAAATACTATAGGAGCGCAATAGGAAGTCTCCTATACTTAACCGCGAGCTGACCCGACATTTTATTCGCGGTAAGTATGTGCGCAAGGTTACAAACCTGTGCCAAGGAGTCTCACCTAACCCTAGTCAAGCGTATCCTTAGATATCTAAAGGGCACGCTAAACGTAGGTATTTGGTACCTAGATCTACCGAGTTTAATCTAATCGGCTACTCCGACTCGACTATGCCGTGAGTAAACTCGATAGAAAGAGCACGAGTGGTTGTTGTCAAATCCTCGGCTCAGTCTAGTAAGTTGGTGCGATAGGAAGCGACATTGCGTTGCCTTATCTACCACCGTTGCACGGTGAGTGTGTCTCTCACTCCTGTGGATGAATCACACTCTCCAAGACTTTAGCTTAATATTTAACAACATTAACACCTACTTAGTTAACATTAGTTCAATTAACTGAACTAAAAATCCAATCTGTCATTCTAGGACAAAACATATAGAAGTTAAACACCACTTCATTAGGGAACATGTAACTAATGGAACTATACAACTAGAGTATGTTGAGTCCAAATCAAACCTAGCGGACATCTTCACCAAACCACTATCAGAAGCCGAATTTAGTTTATTAAGACGAAAGTTAGGTATGTGTAATAGAGTAGGATTTAAATTTTTCTATATATGTACTCTACTTTTGCTTCTTTTATGAAATTAGCCTAAGTCTTACCTTAGAAATCATATACCTATAGATTTAAGGAGCCAACACATCTCACAACACATAGGACTAATGTGTTTGTGTACTTAGCCGTGAGAGAGGCGTGAGATGTTAGGACCTTACTCTGGTTCCAGATGTAGATTCAAGTGCATCGACATGAACCATGGAGTATAATTATTTAAAATTAATCAACTCCTTCAAGACTTATTGATCATTCTATATCAATCAAGTCCAACCGGAGTTGTACATTTTAGATGAACATATTTTCAAGCTTATTATTATTTAAAAAAAAAAATATATTTATATTGGGAACTTGCTTGGACTTACAAACCCTAAAATATATTTACAAACTTTTTGAGTTAAGGCAAAAGGGGGAGAAAGTCACAAAAGTAAGGAAGAAAGTAAACAAAATTATTACCTTTTATATTAAGTAATTCCGTTTACTTAAGCAACTATTAAGGGGGAGTAAAAATTATTTTTCAAGAACTCACCTTCGGTCAAGGGGGAGGTTACCTCAAAGGGGAGAACTTGAAACAATAATATTTCTCACTCATGTTTAATCTTTATGCTAGCTCATTCATGCTTAATCATTATGCTAGCTCATTCATATTTAATCTTTATGCTAGCTCATTCATATTTAATCTTTATGCTAGCTCATTCATGCTTAATCATTATGCTAGCTCATTCATATTTAATCTTTATGCTAGCTCATTCATGCTTAATCATTATGCTAGCTCATTCATATTTAATCTTTATGCTAGCTCATTCATGCTTAATCATTATGCTAGCTTCTTTGTTATGTAATTTTTCCTTAACTTTTGTGTCGGTTTGCCATGAATCAAAGGGGAGATTGTTGGTGCAGTGGGCACCAAAGTCGAACCGTATTTTGATTATGGCAAAGGCTCAATAGTTAAGGGTATATTTGTTATCTTACGAGCTCAATTAAGTGTGCGAAATGCTAAAGTTGGCGGAAGGTTCACGACACCCGGTGGGAACCGAGGTGGTCGCAACGCCAGAGGACTTGAGGAAGCCGAGGTACTCGGGTGAAGACCGAAGCGAGGCTACAAGGTAAGCTCGTGTGAAAGCGAAGCAAGGTCGTTAAGCGTAGATCCGACCCAATACTCAATGAAGGTCTAGGTTTAGACTGATGGTTAGAACCATCGATTTTTATATTTTAAGCTAACTTGTATCATAGCCCAAAACCCTTTGACTACATACAACCGCTAGTCAAGTTCCAAATTTCTCGAGAAGAGCTCAATTTCAAGGGGTGAATTTGGACTTGACTGTGTTTTGGTACAAAGGGTGATGTGGCATCAAGGTGGACATCCAAACCATCACCAAGCTTCCTTGTGGTGGACGCCAAAATAAGGTGAGTTGGCACAAGATGGTTGGCTCCTATGATGTGGCATTGTTGAATGGCTCCAACAAGTTGGCGCCCAAGGAGGTTGGAGGTGGCACAAGGTGGTTGGATGAAACACCTCATCCTTGAGTTGGCGCACAAGAAGGTTGGAGGTGGCACAAGGTGGTTGGATGAAACACCTCATCCTCAAGTTGGCGCCCAAGGAGGTTGGAGGTGGCACAAGGTGGTTGGATGAAACACCTCATCCTTGAGTTGGCGCACAAGAAGGTTGGAGGTGGCACAAGGTGGTTGGATGAAACACCTCATCCTTGAGTTGGGATAAGAACCTCACCTTGGACACTACCTATGTCTAAATTCATAGATCAATATCCATAAATAGACATGTTCACTCCAAGCAAAGACAAGAAATCAAGAGCTCTCAACACGCCGTCGTAACGCCGCTACTACTACTCACATTTGCTACGACGAAGTGCCGCCGACAACGAAAGCTACATCTTCTACTTATAAGAGTTGTCGGTATATTTATTTAAGTTCTACTTCTTTAAATTGTCTTTGTGCTTTAATCGTAACAAGGAAAGGGGGAGTGTCCCTTTGCCTTGATTTCTTTTTGTAATCGTTGCTCCTACCTCCAACGAGGAGGAGTGGTTTTAGTGAATTGCCCTCCGTACGTGATCAAGGATCACTAGGGCCGTGGATTAGCAATCGAAAGATTGTGAACCACGTAAAAATATCTTGTCTACTTTATATTTCCGCTGTGCATTCTCTACTTGCTTTTTACTTATTGCAAAAGTTTTTAACGACACCGTATCGCTATTCACCCCCCCCTCTAGCGACACTTTCGATCCAACACTACCTCCAACGAGGAAGAGTTCGTTAGTGATTTCCCTCCGTGTGTGGTCAAGAACCACTAGGGACTTGGAGTAGTAGCCATCGGCTATGAACCAAGTAAAAAAATCCCCTTGTCCTTTATTATTTTATTCTTTCCATTGCATAACTCAAGTATCGAAATGAACGAAAGTTTTTATCGCTATTCACCCCCCTCTAGCGATTCGCTCGATCCAACACTTATGTAGGGAACCATGGTGACTTCAGGTCCAAGGACTAATAGTCATACTAATAGTCACATGAGAAAGTATATGACACTCATATAACGATCCATGATACTTTCTCATGGCGGGTCATTCAGTATACATTCTCCAATGCATACCCATGTGTCAACTTGATATCTCATATCCATGACTTGTGAGATCAAGTCATCGAGTTGACCTACATGCTAGTCTATTCGCATTAACATTGTCCCTGAATGTTAATACTTGACTAGGAATGATTAAGAGTAGTGTTCTCTATATCATCTCATTATCGATTCAACTAATTGATTGATATAGATAAGAACCTTCTACTCAATGACGTTATTATACTTAGTTATTTGGCACCAATACAAGTAAGTATAATAATCATAAAGAAATGCCTTTATAAATAGGAATATGATATAACAAATTCCATACAACAATCATCACATGATTGACTCTAGGGCTTTCACTAACAATCTCCCACTAGCACTAGTGCCAATCACTGTAGTATCTAATACTCAATGACCTAGTGTGACTATCATGCTTTTTCTGTGCCAAAGTCTTGATCAAGGGATCTGCGACGTTAGCCTCTGTGGGTACTCTGCAAATCTTCACATCTCCTCTATCGATAATCTCTCGAATGAGATGGAAGTGTTGTAGTATGTGTTTGGTCCGCTGGTGTGAGCGAGGTTCCTTAGCCTGCACAATCGCTCCATTGTTGTCACAATAGAGCTCTATAGGATCTGCTATACTAGGAACCACCCCAAGCTCAGTAATGAACTTGCGGATCCAAACTACTTCCTTTGCTGCCTCTGATGCAGCAATATACTCGGCCTCTGTTGTAGAATCAACAACTGTGTTCTGCTTCGAACTCTTTCATCTCACAGCGTCACCATTCAAGCAAAACACGAACCCTGACTGTGATATATAATTATCCTGGTCAGTTTGGAAGCTGGCATCGCTGTAACCCTTTACAACTAGCTTCTCATCGCCTCCAAATATCAAGAAATATTCTTTAGTCCTTCTCAAGTACTTAAGAATATTCTTGACTGCTATCCAGTGACGCTCACTTGGATTTGACTGGTATCTGGTCATCATGCTCAAAGCATATGAGATATCAGGACAAGTACATAACATGACGTACATGATAGATCCTATGGCAGATGCATAAGAGATCTTATCCATGCAAACTCTCTCCTCTCTAGAAGAGGGACTTTGAGTCTTCGAAAGACTCACACCATGTGACATCGACAGAAGTCCCTTCTTGGAATTCTGCATGGCAAATCGTAGTAATACCGTATCAATATATGCACTCTGACTTAGGCTAAGCAATCTCTTAGATCTATCTCTATAGATCTTGA
Organism: Wurfbainia villosa; assembly: GCA_025175895.1. Classification (NCBI taxonomy): domain Eukaryota; kingdom Viridiplantae; phylum Streptophyta; class Magnoliopsida; order Zingiberales; family Zingiberaceae; genus Wurfbainia; species Wurfbainia villosa. The sequence goes on from CM046005.1 coordinate 58,299,559, forward strand.
TACCTAGAATACAGGCTGCTTCACCTAAGTTTTTCATTGAGAAACACTTCCCTAGCCAAGTCTTCACAGACTGTAGTGAAGGAATGTCATTCCCAATGAGTAGTATGTCATCCACATATAATACAAGGAAGACAACTGTGTTCCCATTAACCCTCTTGTAGACACAGGGTTTATCTTCATTCTTGATGAAACAAAACTGTTTGATCACATCATCAAATCGAAGATTCCAGCTCCGAGAAGCTTGCTTTAGCCCATAAATAGACCTTTGCAGCTTGCATACTTTGCCAGTATGCTGCGGATCTACAAAACCCTCAGGTTGTGTCATGTACACATCCTCGAATAAGTTTCCATTCAGAAATGCGATCTTGACATCTATCTGCTAGATCTCATAATCGTGGTATGCTGCAATAGCAAGTAAGATCCGAATGGACTTAAACATCGCCACTAGAGAAAAGGTTTCATCATAGTCAATACCATGAATTTGCTTGAAACCTTTAGCTACCAATCGGCCCTTATAGGTATGCGTAAGTCCATCCATGTCAGTCTTTCTCTTAAAGACTCACTTACACCCAATGGGTTTGACGCCTTTAGGTGGATCAACCAAAGTCCATACTTGGTTGATGTACATGGATTCCATCTCGGATCTCATGGCCTCTAGACATTTCTCAGAATCTGGGCTCATCATAGCTTCCTGATAGGAGGTAGGCTCATTCTCAATGAGCATAACGTCATCATGGTCATACAAGAGAAATGAGTATCTCTCAAGCTGACGATGTACCCTATCAGACCTGCAAAGAGGTAGGTCTACCTGAACAGGCTGTTGTTCCACAACTCTTTGTGCAACAATCTGATCACTCACAACACTTTATGGTTCCTATTCAACCTCCATCAAGGCCTCAGTGCTATGGTCCTTATCTTCAATTTCTTCAAGATCGAACGTACTCCCACTAGTTTTTCTAGAAACAAAATCCATTTCTAGACAATACACTTTATACCGACCGAATGTAGAAGTAATATCCCTTCGTTTCCTTGGGATATCCAATAAAATAGCACTTATCAGATTTGGGTCCCACTTTGTCTGAGACTTGACGTCGAACGTAAGCCTCACAACCCCGAATCCTCATGAAAGACATCTTGGGATTTTTTCCTGTCCATATCGTATATGGTGTCTTTATCATAGCTTTGGATGGAACACGGTTAAGTGTGAAGGCTGCTGTGTCTAGAGCATATCCCCAAAAGGATATAGGAAGATCTGTGTGACTCATCATAGATCGTACCATATCTAATAGGGTATGATTCCTCCTTTCGGATACACCATTCCACTGTGGTGTTCCAGGAGGAGTGAGTCGGGATAGAATCTCACTCAGCTAGATAGTCACGAAACTCATGGCTAAGGTATTCACCACCTCGATTTGTAGAAGTATCTTAATACTCTTGCCAAGTTGGTTTTGTACTTCATTCTTGAATTCTTTAAACTTTTCAAAGGATTCTGACTTATGTGTCATTAGATACACATAACCATATCTACTGAAGTCATCAGTAAATGTAATGAAGTACCTATAACCACCTCTAGCAGCAACATTGAAAGGGCCACATACATCACTATGTATAAGTCCTAACAAGCCTGTTGCTCTCTCGCTATGTCTACTAAAAGGAGTCTTGGTCATCTTTCTTAGAAGGCAAGACTCGCATGTCTCATATGATTCAAAATCAAATGAGTCCAGTAGCCCATCCTTATGGAGCTGGGATAAGTGACTCTTATTTATGTGACCTAAGCGATAATGCCAGAGATAGGTTTGGTTTAACTCATTTGACTTGAACCTTTTGGTACTTATGTTATAGATGGGGCTCTCTAAGTCTAGAATGTAGAGTCCGTTCATCAGAGGTACACTACAATAGAACATATCATTTAAATAAACTGAACAACATTTGTTCTTTATTATAAATGAAAAGCCTTTCTTGTCTAAACAAGAAACTGAAATTATGTTCTTAGTCAGAGCAGGCACATAACAATATTCATCTAGTTCTAGTACAAGCTCAGAGGGCAGAGATAGAAAATAAGTTTCTACAACAACAGCATCAACCCTTGCTCCATTGCCTACTTGTAGGTCCACCTCGCCCTTCATCAATGCCTTACTATTTCTCAGCGCCTGCACATTAGTACAAATGTGAGATGCACATCCCGTATCTAATACCCATGATGAAGAAATAGATAGATTGACTTCTATGACATATATACTTGAAGTAGAAGTCTCGCTTCTTTTCTTCTTAAGATCTTTCAAGTATGCTTTGCAGTTACGCTTCCAGTGTCCAGCTTCCTTATAGTGGAAGCATGTCCCTTACTTGGCCACCCCTCCTTTCGGTTTCAGACCCTTGCCTTTGCCCTTGGCTTGGGACTTTCCCTTACCTTTAGGCTTGACCTTGCCTTTCTTCTTTTGCACCATCAAAATGGAGTCAGGTTTTCCCTTCTTTAGGTTGAGCTTAGCAGTTCTCAACATGCTAAGCATCTCAGGTAGTGACTTATCAATTTCATTCATGTTGTAATTCATGACAAATTGATTGTAGCTTTCTGGCAAGGATTGTAAGATCAAGTCAGTGCTGATGAAACAATGCCCCAAGCATTTATATGTTTTGATGTTTGGATAATCATCTAAGTTAGGCAACATTTGTGATCTAATTGTGAACATGTTTAAGTGATAGGAAAATCCAAGTATGAAGACTTGGTAAAGGAAAAGTCCAAGTGTGATCTTGGCAAGAGAAGTCCAAAGGCAAGTCTTAGCAGCGTAAGTCCAAGCATGTAGTTTTGGTGACGTAAAGTCTAAGCGTACTTTGGCAAAGAGAAACCCAAGACATGACAAAACCGAAGGAAGCTCTTGGGAGCAAGCGCAAAGGATGAACAAGTCGCGGACTCGGAGGAATCCTAGAGGCGCAAGGCTTAAGGAAGAGCTAGAAGGTTGAGTCTAGGTCTAGGGAGTTAATTCAAGTATGAAATTATCATACTTGACAAGTATCAGTCGACTGATACATCGTATCACTCGACTGATCAGGTATTCGACTGAGTCAGGCTGAAACCCTGATGATCAGTCGACTGCCAACCCTTGGCAGTCGACTGATCTCGGTATTAGTCGACTGCCAAGGTCGACAGTCGACTGATCAAGTCGATGACGGGCACATAATGGAGTCTCACTCGACTCTGCACAGGGATCACTCGACTGATCACTTCATCAGTCGACTGATCAGGCTGCCATTGGAAATGACGGCTGCGTATCTCTGTGGATTTGCCTCGTCAGAAGCTGTTGGCTTCGATGGCATTCGACTGATGCTATACATTAGTCGACTGATCGTGGTCCAATGGGAAAATGGGTCTCTTTCCTATAAAAAGAGGCCAAGGGGAGCAAGAAGAGGCTAGTGCTTATATTCTGATCATTCTCTCAATCTCCCATGAATTTCCTAAGCTTTCTAAGTGTTTTAATTCCCCTCCTCCTCTCTAATCTTCATCTTCATCTTTTGTAAGAAGAGGAGGGTTTTGTAAAAGAGAAAGCTTCTTAGTGAAGATCGATTTGGGTTGATCCACCTGAGGGATTGCCGTGGAGTAGGAGCTTAATCTCCGAACCACGTTAAGTTCTTTGTGTTAGCATTGTATTTTCATTTCTATTACTATTGTATTTGTTATGCTTCCGCTAACCATTTTTGTAGAAATGAAAGAGGCTATTCACCCCCCTCTAGCCTTCCAAGATCCCCAACAAGTGGTATCAGAGCCATGGTCCATGTCAAGCCATGAACCTCGAACGAAGGAAGTTGAGCTCCCATGTCCGGATCAAGAGAACTAGATATCAGGTAGGAAGTCCAGTTGGGTCGAGAGGACCAAACAACTGGCAGAAAGTCCAGTTGGGCTAGAAGGGCTGGACAACTGGCAGGAAGTCCTGGTGGGTTGAGATCGGACATTAAGCAAAGGATATCCTTCGAGGACGAATAGGCTTGAGGGGGGGGTCAATGTGGTCCTTCGTTTGAGGGGGGATTGTTGGAGTATTGGAAATACAATCAAAGTCCCACATTGGTAAGACATGGAAAAGATCATGTGCTTATAAGATGAAAAGATATCTCCATTTGAATGAGGCCTTTTGGGTAAATCCCAAAAACAAAACCATGAGGGCTCAGACCCAAAGTGGATAATATCATACCATTGTGGAGATATGTGAATCTTATAGGCACTAACAATTGGTATCAGAGCCCGGATCGCGTCGAAAGATCTAACCATCAACCGGAGCATAATGGCTTTTCAAGAGGGGTATAGCATGGCGAGGCCTCCATTCTTCGACGACAACGACTTCGGCTACTGGAAAGGTAGGATGGAATACTACCTTATGAATGATATTGATAATTGGTTTAGTGTTGTAGATGGATTTGAGAAGTCGGTCGATGAACACGGAGCGCCTATACTGACCAAGGATTGGATGAGGGACATGACCAAGAAGGCTCAAGCTAATGCCAAAGCAATGACCACACTTCAATGTGGTTTGTCCAAAGAGCAATTGAGCAAAGTGGGGCCTTTCGAATCGGCGAAGGATCTTTGGGAGAAGCTAATTGAGCTCAATGAGGGATCGAAGGAAACAAGAAGAGCCAAGAGAGATATCTTGATAGGATAACTCCAAAGCTTTGTCATGAAGACCAACGAGGTAAGCCAAATGCATGGTCGCTTCAAGGAGGTAGTCAACGGACTACATGTGATAGGTGAAAAGGTCAAAAACTGAGACCTTGTAAGGTATGTACTCCAAGCCTTCCCTAGAATAACCTTGTGGGCTTCAATGGTAGATGCCTATAAGGTCTCTAGGGATCTTTCTTTAGTTAAGATAGATGAACTTTTTTGTGAATTTGAGCTACATGAACATGCTAACACTTCTTCAAAAGAAAAAGGTATAGCTCTTGTTGTAGGAAAGAAGGACAAGAAGAAGAAGGAGAAGAAAGAAGTCTATTCTTCATCCGAATCCGAGGAGGAGTCATCAAGTAGTGACGATGAGTTATCGACAAGTGAGGTAGCTCACTATGTAAAGAAATTTGGTGGAAAATCAAGGAAACTCACTAAGAAGGATGTGAGGAGGATGTTTCAATCCTCCAAAGGTAAAACCTCAACTAGTTCAATTTCTACATCTAGCATAACTTGTTATGGTTGCAACAAGAAAGGACACATTAAGCCAAATTGCTCGGACCTAAAGAAGAAGGAGGAGAAGGAAAAGAAGAAGAAGGAAAAGAAGGAGAAGAATAAGAAGGAGGCAATGGTGACACAAACGTGGGACACACTAAGCTTGGAGGACTCTTCCGATGATGAAGAAATGTGTCATGCCACCCGGAACCTAGCTCTCATGGCCTTGGAGGAGGAAGCCGGAAGCTCAAGTGAGGAGTCTTCATCCTCATCCTCAAGCGACGAATCATCATCAAGTGATGATGAGATAAGAGACTCCCCTAGAATAGACTTACTATATAAATCCATTGCATGCCTTCAAAATGCCTTAAATAGATCAAAAACTAGGATTAAGGACTTAAAAGTAGAAATTAAATCACTTGAAAATGTAGAACCGCCTTGTGATGATGCATGTACACTTAGGAATGAGAATGATGAACTTAGGAAAGGAATAGGTGATTTACATGCATGTTTAGAAAAGTTTACAAATGGGTCCAAATATCTTGATATGATTCTTAGGGACCAAAGGGCCATTTATAACAAGGCTGACATAGGATATAAGCCTAAGGAGAAAGAAGTAGCCTTCACCTCTCTAATTAGTAGAAAACCAACCATTAGGAGCAAGGCTAAAAAGGCTTGGGTCCCCAAAAGTTATATAGTTAATGCTATCGGTCCTAAAATTTGGGTGCCTAAGGCTTGCATTTTTCATGGTGTATAGGTAGAAGGACCAAGCTTATGGATTGTTGATAGTGGTTGCTCAAAACACATGACCGGTGATGAGAGAAAATTTTTCACCATCAACCACACTAGCAAGGGGAATGTGTCTTTTGGAAATAGTGGTAAACTTAAGATCCTAGGAAAAGACACAATTGAGGTATCCCCAAATCTTGCCATTCATAAAGTGTTATTAGTTAAAAATATAAAATTTAACTTGCTTAGTGTAAGTCAATTATGTGATGCAAATTTTGATGTTCAATTTGATTCTTCAAAATGCTTCATAAGACATAAGGAAGTAAATGATTGCATGTTAGTAGGATTTAGGAAATCAAATATTTATTATGTTGATTTATCCTATGCTTCTAACATTTCTACTAAGTGTCTTATTGCAAAAGAAGAAGAGAGTTGGCTTTGACATAGGAGGCTAGGGCACATCGATATGAAGAACATTGCCAAAATAGCTAAGATGAAGTTAGTCAAGGGGGTGCCAAAAGTCAAGTATCTTAAGGACAAAATGTGTGATGCATGCTAAGAAGGAAAACAATCAAGATCATCACACAAAGGTAAAACTTTACTTAGTACTGCTTTACCTTTAGAAATGTTGCATGTTGATTTATTTGATTGCCATAGCACCCCTTCATTAATTGGTAGTAAATATTATTTAGTTATAGTAGATGATTTTTCTAGATTTACTTGGGTATTCTTCATGAAACATAAGGATGAGACCCTAAGAATAATCATAGGATTTAGCAAAAGAGTAGAGAATGAAAGGAATCTCAAAATCAATCAGATCCATAGTGATCATGGTGGAGAATTTGAGAGTTCTAACTTCTCCAAATTTTGTTTAGAACAAGGGTACAAACACGAATTTTCTTGTCCTAGAACACCTCAACAAAATAGGGTGGTGGAAAGGAAAAATCGTACCCTACAAGAAGCGGCTAGGACTATGCTTAATGCATATTCTCTATCTAGCTACTTGTGGGTGGAAGCTGTCAACACTGCTTGCTATATCCAAAATAGGATTTTAATTCATAGGTTTTTAGGAAAAATCCCACTTGAATTATGGAATGATACAATTCCAACAATTCACTATTTCAAAGTTTTTGGATGCAAAGTTTACATTTTAAACACCAAAGACGACCTCGGTAAATTTGAATCCAAAGCGGATGAAGGAATCCTAGTTGAATACTCATCCACTAGTGTAGGGTATAGAATTTATAATAAGAGAATTCTACCCTACACTAGTGTAGGGTAATACTCATCCAATTTGATGAAACCTCTAATACTTACCCTAGGAAATCCCCCATTGATATTGATATCATTGACAAAAATCAAGAAATTACCCAAATATTTTAGGATTTAACTTTAGGGGGTAATGATCAAAGGGGAGAGTTAAATCAAGGGGGAGTAAGAGGTGATTCCGACGATGAAAGGAGGGTTGATGATAATCATGATCAAGCTCAATTTAATACACCTCCTAGGACAATAAGAGTTCATCAAAATCACCCTCTAGATCAAGTTGTAGGTGAATTATCCCAAGGTGTTAGGACTAGATCATTTCATAGAGTTCCTTCTAGTCATATAGCCCTCATCTCTCAAATTGAGCCCAAAACAATCAATGATGCATTACTTGATCCGGATTGGAACTTAGCAATGCAAGATGAATTGGCTCAATTTGAAAGGAGTCAAGTATGGGAGTTAGTTCCTAGACCTAATGATAATACCATCATTACTACAAGATGAGTTTTTAAGAACAAACTAGATGATCAAGGCAATATCACTAGGAATATGGCAAGGTTAGTTGCAAGGGGTTTAAATCAAGTTGAAGGACTTGATTATGATGAAACATATGCCCCGGTTGCTAGGTTAGAGTCCATTAGAATCCTATTAGGATATGCCTCTTACATGGGATTTAAACTCCATCAAATGGATGTAAAGTCTGCATTCCTAAATGGGTTCATTAAGGAGGAAGTATATGTAGAACAACCTCCCGGGTTTGAAAACATAGACTATCCAAACCATGTCTTTAATCTTAAAAAGGCTTTATACGGTTTGAAACAAGCTCCCCGGGCTTAGTATAAAAGATTATCATCTTTCTTGGTCTCTAAAGGGTTTAGAAGTGGTCAAGTAGACCAAACTCTCTTTATTAAATCAAAGTCTAAGGACATCTTTGTAGCCCAAGTATATGTAGATGACATTATCTTTGGGTCAACAAATGATGAGCTCCTTCAAGACTTCATCAAAAATATGGAGAATGAGTTTGGGATGAGTCTAGTTGGGGAACTAAACTTCTTCCTAGGTCTACAAGTCAAACAAACAAATGAAGGAATTTATGTATACCAAACCAAATATGCTAAGGAAATGATTAAGAAATTTGGTTTGAAAAATGCTAAAGTAGTGTCAACCCCAATGGCAACTAATACAAAAATAGATAATGACCTTGAAGGAAAACAAATTGACCTTACACTCTATAGGAGTATGATTGGTAGCCTTTTATACCTAACTGTTAGTAGACCCGATATATTATTTGAGGTAGGTATGTGTGCAAGGTACCAATCATGTGCCAAAGAGTCCCATTTAGTGGCCGTAAAAAGAATCTTAAGGTATATTAAGGGCACACTAAATGTAGGACTTTGGTACCCTAGGACAAAGTCTTTTGATTTGGTTGTGTACACCGACTCTGACCATGTTGGTTGCAAGTTGGATCGGAAGAGTACTAGCGGTGGATGCCAATTTCTTGGATCCTCCCTAGTGAGTTAGAGTTGTAGAAAGCAACCGTGTGTTGCTTTGTTAACCACCGAGGCCGAATATGTGACTATGAGTGGTTATGTGGCTCAATTACTTTGGATGAGATACACATTAGAAGATTATGAGCTACACTACTCCAATGTCAAAGTTTATTGTGATAATGTGAGTACCATAAATTTGACCAAAAATCTGGTACATCACTCTAGGACTAAGTACATTGAAGTGAAGCATCACTTTATTAGAGATCATGTGGCTAAGGGGGACATTGAACTTAATTACATTGAATCTAAGTCTAACTTAGCCGACATATTTACCAAGGCTCTCTCCGAAATGGAATATTCAACACTTGGGAGAGAACTTGGAATGTGCTTAGTAGAATAGAGGTCTAGGTTTGCATAATCCTATAGAAATTCTAGGATTTATACCTTTAAGCATCTCACAAAACACCTAAAAAAACCAAGATTTTTGTATTGAGCCACTTAGACAACATGTGAGATGTTAGGAAGATGCACTTGGTTCATCATACTTATTATGATGCATTACTATGAACCAAAGTGCCATCTAGAGACATTAATCCTTCATTGGACCAATCATTGGGAATGCTTATGCACAATTGATGTGTATATAGCTCTAAGAATATGATTGGAAATGTCAAATAAAATATATTTTAAACTATGTTTATCATACTTTGAAAAATAGTTTTCAATTACTAAGCAAAAGTGATACAAAGTTTGAAAAATACTTAAAGCTTTTGATAAGTTTCAAAATTGTATCATTGTCAAAATCTGGAAAACATACATTTTTCCAATCATTTTTCCTTGATAGAAAATGACTTCAGAAATGTGTGCACGAAATTTTGTGATTTTTTAATGTTTTTTGAATTTTTGGCACATTTATGAAAAACCTGAAAAACGAGTTTCAGGTGTGGCAATGATCAAGGCTGATTTTCAATGATCACACTTTGTTTTTCGCATAATCAAGAGTAAACCGCCTGATAGAACAACCTTGGCAAAACTGCCCTGACAAAGCCACCCTGGCAAAACTGCCCTAGCAGAACCACCCTGGCAGAACCACCCTGGCAAAACTGCCCTAGCAGAGTTGCTCTGGGTAAACTGCCCTGGAATTTGGTAAGCTTCCTTGGAATTCGGCGAACTGTTCTGGAATTCGGAGAACTACCCTGGAATTGGGCAAACTACCCTGGAATTGGACAAACTACCCTGAAATTAAGCAAATTAACCCTATTTCTTGGCCTTAAGTGTACTCTTAAGTGTCCTAAAACTATAGTATGATAATCTTCTGTAAAAAGAGGTTTTAGGACTGAATAATGCAATGTTTTAGGGGGAGCTTCATAGATATAAAGTTTTAATCCCCTAACTTTATATTGTTGGTGCAAAGATAGGACATAGTTTCATATTTCTTGTTTATGCTTTGCTCAACATGCTATTCACACATCATAACCCATGTCTTGGATTAAGGGGGAGCTTTCATTCTATTTTATACCTTAATTCAAGGCATTATAAATTTCATGAACTTATTTATATTAAGTCCTTCTCTTTTTGATGTATGTCAAAGGGGGAGAAGGATGATTTAAGTTAGGAATTCATATTGATATATGTTGACGTGTGATGTTTATTTCTGAGAATGTTTTAAGACCTAACTTAAGTTATTGCCAAACATCAAAAAGGGGGAGATTATTGGTGCAACAATGCCCCAAGCATTTATATGTTTGATGTTTGGATAATCATCTAAGTTAGGCAACATTTGTGATCTAATTGTGAACATGTTTAAGTGACAGGAAAATCCAAGTATGAAGACTTGGTAAAGGAAAAGTCCAAGTGTGATCTTGGCAAGAGAAGTCCAAAGGCAAGTCTTGGCAGCGTAAGTCCAAGCATGTAGTTTTGGCGGCATAAAGTCCAAGCGTACTTTGGCAAAGAGAAACCCAAGACATGACGAAACCGAAGGAAGCTCTTGGGAGCAAGCGTAAAGGATGAACAAGTCGCAGACTCGGAGGGATCCTAGAGGCGCAAGGCTTAAGGAAGAGCTAGAAGGTTGAGTCTAGGTCTTGGGAGTTAATTCAAGTATGAAATTATCATACTTGATAAGTATCAGTCGACTGATACATCGTATCACTCGACTGATCAGGTGTTCGACTGAGTCAGGATGAAACTCTGATGATCAGTCAACTGCCAACCCTTGGCAGTTGACTGATCAAGTCAACGACGGGCACAAAATGGAGTCTCACTCGACTCCGCGCAGGGATCACTCAACTGATCGCTTCATCAGTCAACTGATGAAGTGATTAGTTGACTGATCAGGCTGCCATTGAAAATGGCGACTGCGTATCTCCGTGGATTCGCCTCATCAGAAGCCGTTGGCTTCGACGACAGTCGAATGATGCTGTACATCAATCGACTAATCGTGGTCCAATGGGAAAATGGGTCTCATTCCTATAAAAAGAGGCCAAGGGGAGCAAGAAGAGGCTAGTGCTTATATTCTGATCATTCTCTCAAGCTCCCATGAATTTTCTAAGCCTTCTAAGTGTTTAATTCCCCTCCTCCTCTCTAATCTTCATCTTCATCTTTTGTAAGAAGAGGAGGGCTTTGTAAAAGAGAAAGCTTCTTAGTGAAGATCGATTTGGGTTGATCCACCTGAGGGATTGCCTTGGAGTAGGAGCTTAATCTCCGAGGGATTGCCGTGGAGTAGGAGCTTCTTAGTGAAAATTGTATTTTCATTTCTATTACTATTGTATTTGTTGAGCTTCCGCTAACCATTTTTGTAGAAATGAAAGATGCTATTCACCCCCCCTCTAGCCGTCTAAGATCCCCAACAGTCAGTGGCCAGTTCTTGGCCAAGTGGGAATCCCAACCTCTGTAGGTTCTCTATGTACCCAATCATCTTGAGTACATATGGACCTACGGGAGTCCCATCTTGCATCTTGCACTGAAACAGTGCCTTAGAGATCTCGTATCTCTCGTGCCTTGCTTGTCCTTGATACAGTTGACGAAGATGTTCAACCATATCAAAAGCATTCATGAACTCGTGTTACTTCTGAAGCTCAGAGTTCATGGTCACGAGCATGAGACATGACACATCTAATGCATAATCTTGATGCTTCTTGTAATCATCTCAGTCAGCTCGCAAGGCAGTGGTAGGAGGTGCTTCTGGAATGGGCTGCTCCAGGACGTACAATTTTCTTTCTTGTGTGAGAACAATTCTCAGATTCCTGTACCAGTCCAGGAAATTAACTCCATTGAGCTTGTCCTTCTCAAGGAAAGAACGCAGGGAGAGAGTGTTCATGTCCTAAGCTGTGATAGGCGGGATCAAGATTGTCCCTCTACACCTACCAAGATAATATACATTGCTCGGCTTTGGCAGATTCAACATTAACAAATGATTGAGGCAGTGATGGGTATCAAAACTTGGTAGGAATTTCGAGTTGATTCGATTAAGATCTAATCTAATCGTGAATGTGTATTATATACACATTAAGGCCTTAATTACCATACACTAGCATGCATCACATACATACAAGCAAAATATACTAGTATGCATCATATACATACAAGCAAAATATCCTAGCATGCATCATATACATACAAGCAAAATATACTAACATGCATCACATACATACAAGCAAAAACAAATATATATATATAAAATAATAATAATAATAATAATAATAATAATAATAATAATAATAATTAAATTGTGATGAGGTCATGGCCCTACTACGATCCTCTCAAGCCAATGAGAAGATCGGATGGTCAACCTAGGGTTAGCGGCTTCTCCAAGCGCCTCCTTTGACCGCCATGTGTCGTCGGCACCCTCCTCGTAACTCCGTCTATTAGTGGACTTTCCACCGCTTAATTTTGTATATTACAAACATGAAACTCGAGTTACATTCGAGTCTAAAAAACTATTTATAATAGGAATATTAAAAGGAGAGGCACGACGCGCAGGTCACATACCATATACAACATGGACAACACAAAAATGGCGCGCAAGCCGTATTATGAATTACAACACATTTTATCCAATCACATTGGGGTTCTTGGGCCATGACCATCACATTATAATACATAATTCTAAATTATGTATTTTACATAAATTTCTATAATTTTTCCTATTTATTTTTTCAATTTTATGAGTCACATCTTCGCAACAGTCCCGCTAAGCGATTTTCTAGCACGATCACGGGACAATGCCCTTTGCGGGGTTAGGGGTAGCGCCCCTACTCGCAAAATGAATCTTGCGAGTGTCCCATCTTGATCTTATAGCGTCTTAAGTCACTGTCCCGAAATACTAAAGTGAGATTTCACTGTTTCGGAGAGTTTTTCTCGGTAGTTGAAGCCTACAAGTGTTCTAACACTTGTTGCTTCGACTCTAGGAGAAAATACTCACAAAAATCTATAAAATTATGAAAATTACAGAAACTTATAGATATGTAATTTTTTCATATCTAATACAAAAATTACAAAACTAAACACATACATGCTTCGCACGTGGCTCTGATACCACTGTTGGACTATCCGAGTCGCAAAAACCGCTTTTTGTGTTGCGGAAACCTCGGAAGTCGGCCACGGATCCGTGAAAAGATAAACAAAATAATACATGTACGTGTTAAGAAAACTTAGATCTACCTTAGATCTACATGTGAAGATCATTACTCTTGTAGCGACACCCTTCGCTTATCCCGCTCGTCCAAATGGCTTGCCGGATCTCGTAGAGTGTCAAGCGTACACTCCACTATAAGTATCCACACGAACAATAGGTGGAGAAGACAACTTAGAGTGTGCTAGCACCCTAAGAAGCTCACGGCAAGAAGGATGAGGGAGATCACAAGAGAGGAGGAAGAAAGAAGATGAAGTTAATTCCCACTAACTTCACACTAATGCACATACAAAGTGGCCGACCACTTCATGGAGGGTTAAATACCTCCATGTAATACCAAGAGTCATGGCTCTTGGTCTCCCTCATGAAGTGGCACACCATGATGTGTCCATGATGATATGGAACATCATCATTGGTCGGTCCCATGCCAAGTCACCATGACGTGGCATTTGGTCAAGTCAAACTTGACCTTTCATCTTCCCTCTCAAGTCAAGTCAAACTTGACCTCTTATCTCCCATGGTTGATCAAATCCAACCATTTGATTCAAGTCACTTTAATTTAATGAATCTCTATCCATTAGTTTAAATTGACTCAATGAATCAAATCTAAATTAGATTCATTCAACACTTGAATCAAATTGAGTCCAACTCAATTAGTCTAATTTGGATTACTCTTAATCCAATTTGGTTCATCACATGAACCTAATCCTCATGGTCCATCATATGAACCTAATCTCCATCTAATTGCCCTTTGTGTGTGACCCTATAGGTTCTTGTAACGTTGGCAATGCTCCTAAACTGATTTAGAAACATAAGCAATGAGCGGTATCTAGCAACACATCATTGCTACCCAAGTTACACGAATGTTGAGATCCAACATCACCTTTGTGACTACTAATTGTGACTCTCATAATATGTGACAATGTCCCTCTATTCTTGGCATCTAGATTGACTAATTGAGGCATAGACCGTGTCATCCTCTGTACAATCTATATCTTGAACTCTAAGTAGACTCACTCTATGTCACGCCCCGAGAGCATGCCGTGCTGAAAAGAAAACGGATGACATCTCCCCTTTACGTGACAACATTTTGGGTTAATACAAGGGCCGTAGGCCACAACAACAACATAACATATAAAGTAAATACAACAACTACACAAAGCACAGCGGAAACATAATACAAGCTACACACATGCATACCGGTATGACTAACACATCACAACAACATGAACCTCGATAAAATCCGAATCTACAACATAGTACATCACGAAAACTCTAAATACATAATGCAATGTACGGAAAGCCCAATACAAACATGGGAGCCTCGGAGGTGAGATGAGATGTCAGCCAGTGGTGCTCCAACCCGTCATGAAGACTTCTACCTGTTACCTGGGCGACAGAAAAACCCAGGGTCCGTGGTGGTGGTGAGTAAAACTCAGCAGGTAATAGAAAAACATGTATATATGTAATATCACATGTATTTCAATAACATAATCTAGAGGTACAACAGGTATATCAGCATAGTATATAAATACAAACATATACCGTCTTACCAAATGAACAACGTAAAATGCAGACATACCTGAAGTCTGCTACGCTACTCTGATCCAACCTGAACATATATCCAACATATATATAACAGGAAGAGTAATACCAACTCATAATCTACTCATGCTACAGGTTAAGGTATCTAATGGTCTGTCCAACACATATACCAGTATCCGACACAACCATATAACATATGCAAGAAGCATGCATGAATATGATGTACAAACAAGTGCAGCAACATTAATACAATCAAATGCATCATCACAATAAGCATATATATATAGACTGCATCTATATATTTATACTAATCACAATCATCCATATATATATATACATGCATATATGTATATATATGGCAATATGCAAAAATGTCATAAGTCGGCAATGTAGTATGCATGGTCATGTCGGCTCACCCTAAAGCTACCACGACCCCAGTGTGGCCTCGGTGGCTCGAGCATGACAACTGTCCCAACTCAACACCAACCACTACTCTCGAGTGGCCGAGTGGGCAGTATGATCGAGTAGCATATAAGCGTGAAGAGCAAGCTACACGATGGGGGTCCCTGCTGTTGGCCACTCCGACAGTCACTACCCATGAGTGGTCGAGTGCCATACACGCAGGACTACGACACGCAAATCCAACTACCACCGTCTATAGTGGTAGAGTGCGACACCACAATTCTCTGCCCTCACACCGGTTACTCCTCCTATGAGTAACCGTGGAGGCAGGATGACTGGCGACCCTCTCAACCACAAGGGAGACCTGGTCGCCAGCGTGCATGCAAATGACATGAATGCAATGTCTCACATACAGACATCTACCATAGACTCTCTATTCTACAAAGAGTCATACTAATCAGATCAATACACTCTCTATCCTATAGAGAGTCGTACTCAACTGATCATAACACTCTCTATTCTATAGAGAGTCATACCAATCTAATCGACGCACTCTCTATCCTGTAGAGAGTCGTACTCAACTGATGGACACACTCTCTATCCTGTAGAGAGTCGTACTCATCTGATCGATGCACTCTCTATCCTGTAGAGAGTCGTACTTACCGATCGACACACTCTCTATCCTGTAGAGAGTCGTACTCAAACTGATTATATCAAGCTAGGACCACCGGTCCATAGCGACACACTAAATATCATTCACCTGACCATTTACACAATACATGATCGGTGGTAAACATGAAACCTAAGGGTATTAAAAATTAACCCTACGTTTAAAACATTACCTACCCACAGATAACCTCTTTGCCCAATTTACAATCAGGTTGTCATCCGGACTTTACTATTCATACTTAACTAAACAAATTTTTAGGTTACTTACATCACCTATATGTATAACTCCTAATCATGGTAAAATAAACATGATAGCAGCAATGAAGTTAATAGCCAACAGTAAAGTATCAAGCATACGATAAATAAGAACGGAGTCAAGGTAACATGATCATATAAGATGATCATGCATCTAAATCTGAATGCATTAAACTACTTGACCAGGGTAGGAATTACCCACCTGCTATGTAGCTCACGTTGATGGTCTTCACATCCAAGATCTCTACCTCGAATCCAATATCTGAAATGGTAGAATCCGATATAACCACATGCTAGTATAATCAAACTATAGGAATAAGAATCTAATCCAAAAATTCAACCAAAGGATTAACCCCTTGTTCGTGGACTTTTTAAATAATCACATCCACAACAAAGCTAACGGTAAGAATATTACACAACCATATGATATCAAATATAAACTTACCGAGCTCATATCGTCCACACCACTTCCTACACCAAGTATAGGATATTAGATTTGCATTTACTCAAATCGTATATGGAATTCACCCTTCTCGGATCACCCCCTTCGCCAATTTGCAGCTGTACACTATACCGATAATAAACGTACTGCAAATCAAATCCTAATTTCCAGAATTCCAAAATCTACACTTACCTCACTTCAATCCAATTGTCCACAACCTATCAAGCATCACTTCATCACCTATTCAAACTGAATTGCCACAACTTGTTGATCCACCTGTTGATTTCCCAGATTTACACGTGAATTGATTCCCAATCACCTGAAATCACAAGGCACATAAGTATACCTCTTCAACCTACTAAATCTCCACTTCCTTAACCCAATAGACATATTAACAACAATAGTCTTACTGGAAATAAGAGATGCATAGGTTATATTAACCATACCCACAGATCTAAGCCTCGCATTCTTCGGCTCAAGGATCACCAATTTGCCAGGAAATGGCAATCTGGATCGAGCGTTGCGACAGTGATGCCCCAAATCTACAAGATTGCAGAGTAACTGCAAGAATAGAATAGTTACAACACTTGGTCAGAACCCTCGCAAAGAATAGAAGGTTGTCGGTGCTCGATTGAAACCTTCACAGAGCTAGTAAAGCCGCCAACTCCCGCTCTAGGTGCAAAGTTGCTCAGTGCGGCTGCAACGGTGAGGAGAAGTCGATGATGTGAGGCAATCCACCGCAAGATCAGAGGAACTCCAAGGAGGTCGACTGCCGAGGTTGCCCGTGGTGGCTAGAGGCTAATCGGCTGGCGGCGATAGTAGAGGAAGAGGGAGGACGACTGACCTATTTCTCCCTCTCGATCTCGAGATCTCCTCGGGAGATGCCGACGGTCGCTGGAGGTGCTCGCTGCCGACGATGGGGCTCGGGGAGAGGATGCGCTGAGGGAACGCTGCCGGTGCAGCGGCCGGAGCGAACGCCAACTAAAAATCACGCCGACACTTGCTGCTGTTGTCGAGATCAGGAGGAACCACTGTCGCCCATGGTGACAATGATGGGTGTTAGTAATATATGAGAGATGTCCTAAGGCAATCGCCTTATGTATGAACCATTTATATGATAAATGAAGATTCACTATTTGAGTATACATGTTTCATGTATTTGATTGGATCTTAAACTCATTTACTGAATGTCCACGATGCGATTCACAGCATGAGAGAATTTGTGATTGGATCACAACTAGTGAGTATATCTACATGTGTAATTATGATGTATCGGAATTATCCCTAGTCGATGAATTGATGGATTTGGACACCATCAATTCTGTCGAGACTAGCACGAGGTATACTCCTTGGTGTATCCAAGCAGCTGATTCTCACTGGCTGGAGACATTGTGATGTCCGGAGTTAATCGTGGATGCTAGTTATGGTAACTAGTTCATTGGAGTGACCAGTAGTAAGACTTCATATGGTTCTCTGCATATATAGATATGTCAATGAAGTTCTTCGTGGCTTGAGTGCGATGTTCCTTTGACTTGCGGTATTCAAGTCATCTTGATCATGGAGACTTATGCTTTGACATCTTAAGCAAACATCTCTAAGGAGATGTGGACCCGGATGATTGGGTATAAGTCAGTGATCGAAGGTGTTTGAATAGCCTATAAAGGATTCACCACTCCTTGAGGAGATGTATACCCATGGCCTCTCGTCGGATTGTTACTAAAGTCTTTGGCCAAAGCATTACATGTTTAGAGTAAGGTACTCTTCGATACATGTGGAGTAACTAGAATCCGTGAGGACGAGGAAATGATACTTGGGCTAGGTGTGGCGTAGTCGACCTAGTGGGGAACAATAGACCATGTCCTGAACCAAGTGGGTATAAGATGAGTGAAGGGAATGGGGCA
Source organism: Wurfbainia villosa (assembly GCA_025175895.1). Lineage (NCBI taxonomy): Eukaryota > Viridiplantae > Streptophyta > Magnoliopsida > Zingiberales > Zingiberaceae > Wurfbainia > Wurfbainia villosa. The sequence continues at coordinate 58,318,028 of CM046005.1, forward strand.
CGAATCATTCGAGCTACCAAGGGTTTCAGAAATAGTTACGGATCAACCGTTGATCTTTTCGGTTAATTGGGGATCATGATGTACTACTAGGTGCCACTCATGATCGTTCTATAATTAATGGTTAATTATAGACGGCCAACATAAACCGAGAACCTATTTGGTCACACGCACAACGATCGTAATCCAAAGGATTTAAAATGAGCTTGAGAATGGGATTCTCAGACCGAGAGAAACTAGGTTTGGTTGGACCAAACATAAAGCGAGCATGAAATCGTTTCAGTCGCAATGGAAGCGTGGATGGGCCGAGTCTTATGAAGACATAATGGATGAACCAAAATGGTTTGGTTCTAATCCAATGGAGGAGAATAAACCAAAGGGTTTGGTTTATTTTAAACGAATGAACCAAAAGTTGGTTCGGTTCGTTTTAACTTAAAATAAACCATCATGGTTTGGTTTATTTTAACTTATCTTAATGGAACGGGTTAACGGGCTTTATGGATATGATCCATTAACCATTAAGAGAATTAGTTCTCTATAAAAGAGGGCTTAAGGGATTGTTAAGCCCAAAAACTAATCCAAGCCCTAGCAAGGAGTTGCCGCCCAACCCTCATTGCCGCCCAACTCTTTTGCCGCCCATCTTTTGTGCCGCCGTCCAAGTCCTTGCCGGCGTCCAAGCTTCAGCCGGTGAACCCTCCGGCGACCCTCCGGTGATCTTCCTAGGCCTCGGTGAAAAGGTGAGCACTTGGCTTCCTTGTTTTGGCCGGCGCCTACTCCTCCACCAAGCTGTCCAGTTTTCTGGACAGCTTCTTCTTCGTCGGGCGTCGTTTGGGCGACGGTTAGAGCTCGACAGTGGTTAACTTACGATTCGATCTCCGGTAATCCTCGAGGTGGAGGACGGCGATTCGTCAATTGGTTGACGAATACCTCTCCGGAGAAGCGAGTTTTGAGAACTCGTATTAGGATCCGAATTTGGATTCGGATCGTGATCATCTCTCGATCACGTCGTCTTCAACACGAGGCTAGTAACCTGTACAAAGACGAAGCTCGTGGCTTAGCGAAGTCATCCCGAGGAACTCGGCGTGGATACGGATAGAGACGATTCTAGCGAGGATCGTTCCGGTTGATGCCGTTCCCGCTACACGTCATACGAAAGGTATAACGTAGTTAAATTTCCTTTTATTGTAAATTTAAATTTACGGTTATGTCTACACTTGTTGTAATATGCATGCATGTGTTGTGTGTGTTGTAATAAATAGAAGTATTTATTATTTTTATTGCTTCCGCTGTGTTCATGTTTACGAAACATGATCGAACACACACACGCCGCGGTGCCGGAAACCCAACAATGGGGGCAGCGCCCGGCATGGCGACGGCGACGGGCAAGCTCGAGCGTGGACGAGCGACGGCGAGCGGCGCGGCGTGGAGGCAGAGATCACCCGGCAAGAAGGCCCGTCGTGATCGGGGAGGAGAAGAGGAAGAAGAGAAGTCGGGGAAAAGGAGTCGACGAGAAATGGAAAGGGATTTGCAGAAATAAACGCGTTAGTTAACCCATTTAATTCCTCAATATAAACAGGCTTTACAAAAGCCTGTTCACTTTATCCCCATGAAATATCCATAGAACCTCTATTTAAATCCAGAAAAATTTCTAAACATTCCTGAAAAAATTCCACAAGATAATTTATCAATTAACGAGAAATAATTTTATTTTATATTATATATATATATATATATATATATATTTTCTAGGGTATTTTACACTCTAATCAAATGAGCTCAATATCTCATATTGACTCATTTGGGCATAACCATGCACTTTGTGGTCTCACTCTATCAAGAATCATGATGTCACTCCCGTCATATAAAAGGGATAGATCCCATCTACATCACTCACATCCCTCCGCATAATTTGTTACATACCCAGTAATCGCCTTTATAGTCCACCCATTTACGGGTGACATTTGACGAAACTAAAGTATGCAACTCCTTATGTAGGGAACCATGGTGACTTCAGGTCCAAGGACTAATAGTCATACTAATAGTCACATGAGAAACTATATGATACTCATATAATGATCCATGATACTTTCTCATGGCGGGTCATTCAGTATACATTCTCCAATGCATACCCATGTGTCAACTTGATATCTCATATCCATGACTTGTGAGATCAAGTCATCGAGTTGACCTACATTCTAGTCTCTTCGCATTAATATTGTCTCTGAATATTAATACTTGACTAGGAATGATTAAGAGTAGTATTCTCTATATCATCTCATTATCGATTCAACCAATCGATTGATATAGATAAGAACCTTCTACTCAAGGATGTTATTATACTTAGTTATTTGACACAAATACAAGTAAGTATAATAACCATAAAGAATACAACAAAGTCCATACAATAATCATCACATGATTTGCTCTAGAGCTTTCACTAACACGGCGGTGGCCCTCTGATGCTTAAGTCAAAATCGTCATGGATGAAAGAAAATATATTAAATATAGTAAAAGTAATGCAGAGTAAAAAGAAGAGAATTTATCTCATGCGTAGATACATTATCTTTCATTATATGGCCTAGGGAAGCACAAGCTTTTCCATTTCGAACTTTCTTCCAGTTATCAAATCTAGAAACAGCAAATGTAGTGTGATTTGAGCATTCTTATGGCTTATTGAAAATAAAACATTGAAAACAATATGTTTTATCTTTAGTCGGTGAATACTCCAACCAAGAAAATTGTCCATACCAAGCAGACTGAAATCTTCGAGGGTGCTTAACATTTTTATTTAATGGATATTCTCGAAGAATAGGTTGATATGTCTTCAGATTCAAATAAGCTCGACGAATCTCCTCTTATTGGTTAGGATGATATTCCCAAATTTTTTGACGCAATCCTGCTTCACGCTCTAAAGAATTGAGACCGACCTCTTCAGTTTATGTATTTTTGAATATTTTAGGAGAAATTTCATATAGAAAATCATTGTTATTTGATCTTGTCAGTAGAGTTATAGGAGCAGCTGGATCTAATTTATTTGCTCTCTTCCTTTGAAAAAATTTATCAATCGTAATATATTTTTCCATTTGAAGTATACGAAGTTTGTGATAATGAAAAACTAAAATTAATTTAAATAAGTGGATAATAACAATAACATTAAACCAGATTAATTATTTTGTTAAACCCTTAACACGATGAAGTAATTAGATTAATTATGTTAACCCAATTAATTCAATTAGTTGTTTAATCGAATCCAACTCTATTAACTTAATTATATTTATTTAAATCAATTAATCTCATTAATGGATTAATGACACTTTAATTACACTTATATCAAACTAATCAATTAATTAATAATTTTCAAACCTAAATGAGCTTTAATTATACTAATGAGAAAAAAATCAGATTAGTCAATTAACCTAACTCATATTAATTAATTTAATCTTAATTAATCAATTAAACTCAAATTTAATTAATCTAATCTTAGATAAGTAAGTAAACAGATTAATTAATCTAAACTAATTAACCAATTAAACTCAAATTTAATTAATCTAACCCAAATAAATTAATTAAATTGATTGATTAATCTAAATTTATTAAACTCAGATTTAATTAATCTAATGTTAGTTAGTTAATTAAATAGATTAATTAAGTGAACCCAATTAAATAAATTAAATCAAAATTTAATTAATTATCTTAAAGTTAACTAATCAATTAAAATAGCTTAACTAATCTAAAACTAATTAATCAATTAAAATAGATTAATTAATCTAAATTCATCCATTAAACTCTAGGTTTAATTAATCTAAATCTAATTAATTATTTAAAATCAACTCAAATTAATTAATTCGATCCAATTAATCAAAGTTCAAAATTGATTAAATAAAATCTTAATTAATGTAACCTTGACGGATTTTGTACGTGGTCGGACGGAGGGCGATGGGGATTAGTGATGCAGTGATGTGTAATTACAAACATGGTGCGACACCGATGGGACAATTTCCACGATCGTGACATGGTTGTGCGCGTGAAATGGAGGTCAACGGTGATTGGAGATGTGACTGCAACGTCGAGTTGGCAGGGACAACAACAGACTGACGCACAACGATGGGCTCGCAAGTCGCGGAGTGTGAGCACCGTGCGATGAGAAACTGTGGATGGTGAGTGCGACACGATAAAAAAAATTTGAGAAAGCTAAGACTTAGGATTTTAGAGAAGAAGAAAATTAAAAAACAAAGGGAGGAGAGAGAAAATAAAATATAGTAATTATATTTTATATAGTAATTAATTATATAATATTTTTATAGAGAAAAAATAAATATTGATTTTTGGGAAGGAAAATATTTTATATAATAATTATATTACTTAAAACAAATAGATTACTATATAAAAAAATTTATAAAAGTAATTTTTTTTTATAAAACGCATGGACTGGGGGGCCATGTGTAGATCCGCCCCTGACTATCCTGCTAAAGTAACTATCATATCAAACACTACATAAAAAAAAATTAATAGAAGACATAAATAAAGTATAAGACATTAGAATATGACAATATGAATAATATTAATCATAAATTAATGACAAATGTGACAATGTGAATATTATCCACAAAAATAATGACAATATGACAATGTGTATTATATTAATAAAAAATGGCAATGAATTATGTAGAAATTGATGGAAAAAATAATAATGCACCTGTGTTATAAATCCCTTAATTAAGCAATGGAAGAGTGATCTCTTCTAGTGCAAGGGCTTCTTAGTCACTTATCCATATCTCATTTTACATGTAAACAAAAATATATCTCTATTAGTGCATGATTGACAGTGTAAATTCAAGACCAAATATCTAAGCAAAAGAGAGGAAAAAAATCGTCAATGCCAATTCCTAATATATAGTTACCAGCATAGAGTGTATTGGAGTATTGAGAATACAATTAAAGTCTCACATTGGTAAGACATAAAAAAGATCATGTGCTTATAAGATGAAAAGATATCTCCATTGGAGTGAGACCTTTTGGGTAAAGCCCAAAAATAAAACCATGAGGGCTTAGGCCCAAAGTGGACAATATTATGCCATTGTGGAGATATGTGGATCTTATAGGCACTAACAAAGTGTTTGGAAGTTTTCAAAAGTCCTCAAAGTTTTAACTGTATCTTTTTGTTTCTCACTTTCGCTAAAGGTTAATCAAAGAGGGTAAAATGAATATGAACATATAGAGATGCAGACATGAAGCGGAAAGAAAACCTCGCTAATGCAAAACGATCACTTACAGTAACTTTTGACTTCTTTGGTTGTGGTTCATCATCATTCTCAAAAGAGTCAACCTTCAAAATTGAAGAAGTGTGATCAAAAGGACTATAAATAGAAAGGTTACAAATAAAACATTAAAAAAGATCTATGAATAAATTTAAAATATAACACAAATTTAAACGAAGATCATTACATGGACCATGAACCTGAACTTCATCTAGCTAATGGAATGCGAATGTAGTATTGCTAACAGGTTATCTCCTATTCAAGGTTTATACTTTCAAGTGAAGAGCCGACCTACTGAAGAGCATCAAGTGAAGCATTGCCATCTTGTGGAGCCAATCACAGATGAGGCAAAAACATAAGTGACAAGAAAACAACTTCAGTAATAGGTCTTATCGATTTTTTTCTTACTCCACGAATTGATTAATGCTTAGCATCTGCAGAATTATTGCAAAGGGTGTTGATCAATTAATACATGATTTTCTAACTTGAAAACTGAATGCTCAATAAAACATCACAATCAAACCCCAAACAAATGCAACCATTGTAGTTATGTATACAACACAACAAAAAGGCATTCCTAGAGATAAATAAACAACCATAACATAGTGACGGTTGCCAATAAGTTCAGAGCAGGAAATCATATACATACTTCTTGAAGAATTAAAATAAAATCCAGAGCACTTAGTACTCCAACAAATTGACACCTCAGAGAATCACACAGTGGTGGCACATAAATTCCCTAAATATCCATGGCAGAAACTTGTGCAATAAGAAACCAAAGTCCGAGAGGTATGTGAATAATCCGGTCGGTGAAGCAAATACATCTAAAAAGTCCTTTGACACTGTTGGAGGATTGTGGCCTGGCTAGAAGGGGGGATGAATAGCCCGATTCGATGCTTGATGGATTTTGATCATTCTTGCGTGATTGTCTACAATGATCGTCAATATGCACAGTGGAAATAATAGATTCAAATACGAAATACAAATACAACACACAAGCACAAGAACAATTGATATACGTGGTTTGGAACCTTAGGATTCCTACTCCATGGGGCGAGCTCAATGAGCTCTAGTGATGAACACACTACTACTCAAACTCCTTCTCGACAACAAGTCAAAGGTGGAGAAACCTCTTACAAACAATTACAACAGTAATAAACAAGATACAAGCAAGAACAAAGACAATAAGAAATACAAGTAAAGAAACACTTTACAACACTTTGCTTTGAATGCTTTCTTGTTGCTTGCTTTGGTTTTCTCTTGAAGGTCTAGAATGCAGCAGCAATTCCCCTCCAAAATCTCACCAAAAATCACTGTGGAAATCATCCCCAAGCTCCTCCTTTTATGCTTGTCTCGGGTTGATTCTGCGCCTAGCAGTTGACTGCCATAAAACCTCAGTCGACTGCTCCTATAGCCGTTGTGAGACAATGACCTAATCCACATTGGCATCCAGCCAACGGATACACTGGCAGTCGACTTCCCATTACCATCACCGACCGCCAACCCCAGAATCGATCCGATTAGTTTGGCCATCGAGCGCTCGCTCGCAGATCTTGACCAAAGAATGACCGCCTAATGCCGCAATCGACTGCCATGGCATACGATGCAGTCGAATAGAAGTCGACTTTCACCAGTCGTCTGGGACATACCACCAGTCGACTGTTATCAGGTAAAACCTCAAACACAAGTTGTTTGAGCATCCGACCATCAGGTAAAACCTCAAACAATATGTTTAAGAATCCGACACTTGACCTCAGTCACTTGGCCAAGTTCACCTCATCCATGAGGTTTAACCCAAGACACCCTTAGCCTAGACCTAAGCCTTCTAGCCACCTCTAATAGCTTTGCGCCTATTGGATCCCTCCAAGTCGTCCATGACTTGTTCATCCATGCGCAGATTCCTCCAAGTCATCCATGACTTGTTCATTTATATGCTAGCCTTCAGGTGCTTCCTTCGGCTATTGTCATGCTCTTGGTGTCTACACCGCCAAGATACATATGGACTTACGCTCCCAAGACTACCGCTTGGCCTTACATCACCAAATCACCCCTTGGACTTCCCAAATGCCAAGTCCCCATGACTTGGACTTTCACCGCCAAGGCTACACACTTAGACTTACATGGACAAGGCTACACACTTGGTCTTCCCTTGCCAACTTCATGTTGGACTTCCAATGCCAAGCCCCATGCTTGGACTTTCACTGCCAAGGCTACACACTTGGACTTACATGGCCAAGGCTATACACTTGGTCTTCCCTTGCCAACTCTATGTTGGACTTCCAATGCTAAGCCCCATGCTTGAACTTTCACCGCCAAAGCTACACACTTGGACTTACGTGGCCAAGGCTACACACTTGGTCTTCCCATGACAATCACATGTCATATGTTTTGGCTAACATCAAAACACTTGGTGAACTAACTCAAGTCTACCAATTATCCCAAATTGACAATTCTCACATCTTGTGAGAATTCTAACTAACCACAATTGGTATATTCTCCCCCTTTTTGACATACATCAAAAAGGACCTCCCCAAGGGTATCAATGTCTCATATCCCAATGAGATCTTACAATCTCCCCCTTGGTCCAAAAACACATCTAGGATGCCTTGACTCTTCCTAGTGATAAGTCTCATATCACTTAAGAGAGGAAATCCCCCAATTCTCCTCCCATGAGGAGAAATACATCCATCATCCCATGATGGATAACTATTGGTGCAATCGGCCCAGGTCACGATTAACCAAACTCGAGTTTGACTCGAACGATATTTTGATGTTCGACAAAATGTATGAAATGTGATTATCAAGGGAAAGTCCAAGTCTTGTGTACTTGGCAAATGGAAAGTGCAAGCATGGGTCTTGGCAATGGTAAAGTCCAAGTCATAGGTACTTGGCAAGGGAAAAGTCTTAGCTTGAGTCTTGACAATTAGAAAGTCCAACATGGAATGACAAGGAAAGTCAAAGCATAGGTCTTGGTAAGGGAAAGTCCAAGCTTGAGTCTTGGCAAATGGAAAGTCCAACATGGGTTGGCAAGGGAAGTCTAAAGGTTGATATTGGTGGCGTAAAGTCCAAGGGTGGAGTCTTGGCAGCATAAGTCTAATGGTTGGCAGAGTAAAGTCCAAGCGGAGTCTTGGTAGTGTAAGTCCAATGAGCCTTGGTGGTGTTGACCACATTAGAATGACAATAGATGATGGAAGCACCTTAAGGCTAGTATATGGATGAACAAGTCATGGATGACTTGGAGGGATCCAATAGGCATGAGACTGATGGAGGTGGCTAGAAGGCTTAGGTCTAGGCTAAGGGTGGTCTAGTAAGTATGAGGGCATCATACTTGGGGTAAAACCTCATGTTTGAGGTGTATCAGTCGACTGATATGAGTCGACCAGAGTTCAACTACAGAAAAATGGCCTGACAGTCGACTGTCAGAATTGGACAGTTGACTGATGGTCTGATTAGTTGACTGATATGGTGATTAGTCGACTGATGGTCGAGTTTTCGAGGATAGAATGTTTCCGAGTCAACTGTTAAGGTTTGACAATCGAGTGATGACTAAATTAGTCGACTGATGGGCATACTTAGTCGACTAATGGTCTATCCATTGGAACTTATCCAATGTGGCTCATGCCGTTGTCTCATAACAACTACAGAAGTAGTCGACTAATGGTCTCGATCAGTTGACTGCTAGGCGAATATCAACCCAAGTTGCAGGTTTAAAAGGAGCACGAAAGGAGAATTTTTAGTAGCGGTTACTAGGGCTATTTGGTGCGATTTGCTGGTGCATTTCAGGGTCTCCAAGTGCAGCTCAAGTAACCAAACAAGCAAGCAATCAAAAGCTCTTTATAAAGTGTTTTTCCTTTACTTATAGTGTATTTCATACTTATATTAGCTTGTATTTCTTGTATTACTTTGTGTAATCGATTGTACGAGGTTTCTCCACCTCCGACTTGTATGGAGAAGGAGTATTATTGTTTAGTGGTGTTGGTTGCATCGCTAGAGCTCATTTGAGCTCAATTCGTGGAGGAACCCTAAGGTTCCGAACCACATTATATTTGGTGCTGTGCTTGTGTTCTTGTTGTATTTATTTTATTATTATTATTATTCCGTTGCGTATAAGAAGTTTTGTAGCAAGCACGATCGAATTCCATCGCACGACGAAACACTATTCACCCCCCTCTAGTGGGCGCATATGTCCTAACAAGTGGTATCAGAGCTTGGAACTCTTCTACGGACTAACACCCGGGAGCAAAAGCGCTAGAGGGCAAGATGGAATTTGAAGAGAAATTGGGATGGGACGTCACACCCTAATTCCATACAATTTCTATAAACGAGAAGACTTCAACCAATGGAAGGCAAGAATTGAAGACTTCCTGATGATGAGGGACCTTGAGGAATCGACCGTATTGATGGAAGGATTCCAATATCCAAGAGAGCCAAAGGGAGGTTTCCTCAAGATGAAGAAGTGGACCGGGGAACAAATCCAAGAGTTTGAGAAAAATACAAAGGTAATTAAATTCTTGGTCGATTTGATTCCTAACGATATCTTGTGTAGCTTAGGTGAATACAAGGATGCCAAGAAGCTTTGGAGCAAATTGATAAAGTATCATGAAAGTCCATCACCGATCCAAGAAGAAGAAGAAGAAGAGGAAGAAGAAGAGTGCTCATCCTCTCAAGCTCAAGAAGAAGCAAGCACATCTTCATCCCAAGAACTTGAGGATTTGGAGGTTGATAGGGAATCAACATCCGGATCGGAAGAAGAAGAAGAGATGGAAGAAGCCTCCACTTCAAGGTTTGAGGGGGAGGAGAGACCATCTACTCCGGAACAAGAGCAAGAGCAAGGAGAGCCATCTACTTCCGGGAGAAGTGATGAACAAGCTCAAGAGGCCATTTCCACCACCATTGACCTAGGTAACTCAAGCACATTAATTCAAAATAAAAATCATATTATGTATTTTGAGTGTAGGTAATTTGGGCATTACAAGAGTAAGTGTCCTAAGAAGGTCAAGAAAAGTCAACCAACACCTAAAAGTCAAGAGAAGTCAAAAAATGCCGGCCCCCCAACAATTAAAAGCAAGGAGCACATCATTTGCTTCAAATGTCAACAAAAAGGGCATTATAGGATTCAATGCCCTAGGGGGAGAAAGAAGACTCAAGAGGGAGCATCACATGTAGGGGGAGCTTTTAAAGCAATCCCTAAGGTAAAATTTAATAATGCTCATTCTTTAAGTTATAGACAAAAGCATGCTAGAAATAATTTTAGTAATCTTGCTATTACTGTTGGGTTTCCGGCACCGCGGCGTGTGTGTGTTCGATCATGTTTCGTAAACATGAACACAGTGGAAGAAATAAAATAATAAATACTTCTATTTATTACAACACACACAACACACGCATGCATATTACAACAAGTGTAGACATAACCGTAAATTTAAATTTGCAATAAAAGGAAATTTAACTACGTTATACCTTTCGTATGACGTGTAGCGGGAACGGCATCAACCGGAACGATCCTCGCTAGAATCGTCTCTATCCGTATCCACGCCGAGTTCCTCGGGATGACTTCGCTAAGCCACGAGCTTCGTCTTTGTACGGGTTACTAGCCTCGTGTTGAAGACGACGTGATCGAGAGATGATCACGATCCGAATCCAAATTCGGATCATAATACGAGTTCTCAAAACTCGCTTCTCCGGAGAGGTATTCGTCAACCAATTGACGAATCCTTCGTCCTCCACCTCAGAGGATTACCGGAGATCGAATTCCCGGTAAGTTATCTGCTGTTGGAGCTCTAACCGTCGTCCAAACGACGCTCCGACGAGAGGAGAAGAAGCTGTCCAGAAAACTGGACAGCTTGGTGGAGGAGTAGGCGCCGGCCAAAACAAGGAAGCCAAGTGCTCACCTTATCGCCACACCCAAGGAAGATCACCGGAGCACCAACCGGCAGCAGCTCGACGCCGGAGGGAAGGAAGGCTCCTTCTGGACGCGCTGGAGGAGGAGAGGGCGGCACTAGGGTTGGCGCCAAGTCCTTCAAGGGGTGGGCGGCAACTCTTGAGGCTAGGGTTTTTGGATTAGGGCTTAATTATCCATTAAGCCCTCTTTTATAGAGAACTAATTCTCTTAATGGTTATTGGATCATAACCATTAGGCCCGTTAACCCGCTCCATTAAGATAAGTTAAAATAAACCAAACCATGATGGTTTATTTTAAGTTAAAACGAACCGAACCAACTTTTGGTTCATTCGCTTAAAATAAACCAAACCCTTTGGTTTATTCTTATCCATTGGATTAGAACCAAACCATTTTGGTCCATCCATTATGTCTTCATAAGACACTGCCCATCCACGCTTCCATTGCGACTGAAACGATTTCATGCTCGCTTTATGTTTGGTCCAACCAAACCTAGTTTCTCTCGGCCCGAGAATCCCATTCTCTAGCTCGCTTTAAATCCTTTGGATTACGCCAAGCAGCGTGTGACCAAATAGGTTCTCGGTTTATGTTGGCCGTCTATAATTAACCATTAATTATAGAACGATCATGAGTGGCACCTAGTAGTACATCATGATCCCCAATTAACCGAAAAGATCATCGGTTGATCCAGAACTATTTCTGAAACCCTTCAGTAGCTCGAATGAATTGTGCCCCATTCCCTTCACTCATCTTATACCCACTTGGTTCAGGACATGGTCTATTCTGTCAGTCCCCACTAGGCTGACTACGTCACACCTAGCCCAAGTATCATTTCCTCGTCCTACGGATTCTAGTTACTCCACATGTATCGAAGAGTACCTTACTCTAAACATGTAATGCTTTGGCCAAAGACTTTAGTAACAATCTGACGAGAGGCCATGAGTATACATCTCCTCGCAAGGAGTGGTGAATCCTTTATAGGCTATTCAAACACCTTCGATCACTTCGACTTATACCCAATCATCCCGGGTCCACATCTCGTTAGAGATGTTTGCTTAAGATGTCAAAGCATAAGTATCCATGATCAAGATGACTTGAATACCGCAAGTCAAAGGAACATCGCACTTAAGTCACAGTAAGAACTTCATCGACATATCTATATATGCAGAGAACCATATGAAGTCTTACGGCTGGTCACTCCAATGAACTAGTTACCATAACTAGCATCCACGATTAACTCCGGACATCACAATGTCTCCAGCCAGTGAGAATCATCTGCTTGGATACACCAAGGAGTATACCTCGTGCTAGTCTCGACAGAATTGATGGTGTCCAAATCCATCAATTCATCGACTAGGGATAATTCCGATACATCACAATTACACATGTAGAGATACTCACTAGTTGTGATCCAATCACAAATTCTCTCATGCTGTGAATCGCATCGTGGACATTCAGTAAATGAGTTTAAGATCCAATCAAATACATGAAACATGTATACTCAAATAGTGAATCTTCATTTATCATATAAATGGTTCATACATAAGGCGATTGCCTTAGGACATCTCTCATATATTACTAACAATTACTCATGAACAAAGCATGCTAGGAATAATAGGTTTTATTGTTTAGGAGCTAAGCATGTCCATTTTAGTAATAAGGAGAAATTTGGGACTAATGTCCCCAAAATAATTCTACCTAGGGAGACCATTAGGAAAATTGAGGATCACCTAGGTATCAACCCTAAATGGACTAGACATATGCATAGAAGGAATGGTAATGCCCAAAGATTAAATAAAAATTCAAAAATTGTTCAATTAGAGCTAGACAATCAAGTTTTGAGGTCAAAACTTAAAAAATTGGAAAAGACTCTTAGGATTATGCAAAATCAAATGCAAGGGTCAAATGGTCAAAATCTAGGTCCTAGGAGACAAGGTTCATCCAAAGGCAAGAAAGGTTTGGGTCACAAACCAAAGCCCAAGGAGACCTACCATAGGGTTCTATTTGATTATGGAACTCAACCTAGGTCTAGGAAAACCAAGGTCACAAGGGAAGTCATCCCTAGAATTGACCATGGTGAGTGTCTAGTGGCCAAGGTTTCCATGAAACCTAGAAAGCCCACTAAGAATGTTAGTAGGGAGGCAATCCCTAAGGTTAACCTAGGCAAGATCACAAAAACCAAGGCTACCAAGCCTAGGAGGGTCATTAGGAAGGTATTTAGGGAAGTTATCCCTAAGGAATACCTAGTAAACCCAATGAACTCCAATAGGTTTTGGGGTTCTAGAAGCGTGATCGATTTACGCTAAATGGGTTGGGTTGTGCCAACTTTATGGATAGGTAGTTAACCTAACCATGGTAAAGGTGACACTTTAGATCATTTCCAAGGTTATGGGTATCTTGGAAATAAGTTTGATTTATTATCCTAAAGGATTTTAGGATGTGCCAATATCATTTAAGGAGCTTGATAATTTGATCAAATTGGAACAATTAGGTATAGGAGTCATGGTGTGCCATTATGAGTTTTGGAACACTTGTGGGATCAATGTATCAAGAAAATTGTCTTAAGGTTTAGAAATGACATTTGAGATTATCACTCAAACACTATATACCTTGATGTCACATACTTGTCATGCTTCATGTGTCTTACCATATGGTTGCATGGAAAGTATATTTATGATGTTTTGCATCTCATAAAATATTTGATTCACCTTGATTGTGTATTCAACACTTAGAAAGGGTGAGATGTTAGGAATTAAAACTTTTGGATGTTAATGCATGTGAAAATGTAATAAAATACCAAAATATATTAATAAATATGCAAACACAGGCATAACACTAATATATTCGATATACATGCATAAACACGTTAAAATGGAACAAAATTAAGTAAAGAAATCAAAATTTGCTTAATATCTAACCTAAAAATCAGATAACACCGTAGCACGACACACCACGAAGTTAATGAAAGTGCTACTCCCAAAGACTTGATCGATTTGTCCATCCCGATCGACGATCCACAATGCGATCGATGTTGATGTTGCTCAGAAAAGAAGAGACAACATTCGAGTGCCTAGTCAGTAGTCGAGTGTTGGTCACATCAATCGACTGATGACCTATAACAGTCAACTGATGACACTGTAGCTCAGTACAGAATGTTCAACAGTCGAGTGCCGAGCCAAGTAGTCGACTGCTAGCATCGTGAACCGCTCACTGAATCGATATCAGTCGACTGATAAGACACATCAGTCGACTGGCGTCGTGATTTTATAATGCCGAACTGTTAGGGCTCGGCTTCTTCATGCCTTCTTCACCCGCATGCTTCTTGTCCGATCGCTCCCAAAACCCTTCGACTGTCCTTCTCGTGCCCACGCCGGTGACTCAAAGGCCTAGGTTTGAAACCTAACCTCATTCTTCGTATTTTGATCCTTTTATCACGCTAATAGTGCCATCTCACGGCTTCCATTCTCCTCCACCGTGAGTTAGGGTTTCGACGAGACATTTTTCGACGTTCCTCCGGCGTCTTCTCCAGTGTTTCGGCTGCTCAGTTTCATCCCTCTCAAGTCTCGACCCAAAATGGAACCAAAGTATACTTCCTATACCCTAAACCCTATCTTTTTACTTATACCAGAGTTTGATTTAACCATGTTTTTGGTGTCATTACATTGCATTGCATTACATTTATCATAATCATGTAGAAAACAACGTAGGAGTGAATCTAATGAGGGTGGGTCGCTCTCGTACCAACCGATGCCGGTTAGGTACTTAGACGAGCGATTCTTTAGAACATACTGTAGAGATGTTATTCAGATTCTGTGGCATTACCAGTTGATGAAGGTCGTTCTTTGTATGCATTCCATAAACGATGATCTTCTAAAGGAGTTTTACCTCAATTTGAGGAAAGTCGATGATAGCCTGAAGTACACCACTCGCATTACAAAATGTGACCTGGAGTTCACTCCTGTGATTTTGTAGGAGTTCCTGGAGTGTCGGGCATCCGATGACTCTTTTATCTTTTACCCTGCTTTTGAAGCCCCTCTTACTGCTCCGTTTGACCATATATCATTAGAGTCCATGCATGAGCACTTCTTTCTTCGCCCTCGTCCTCCAGCTCAAAACCTATTTCCAATCAATGACTTATCTGCACCTGACAATGTTCTCTACAAAGTCATTGTTGGGTGTATTCTTCCTATAGTGACTCGGGGTCAGGCTAAGATCCAGCCTCCCCATCTTTTCTTTATGTATGCCATGCGTCACTTTTTGGACATAAACATTGCATTGAACATATTCTATTTGTTGGGTTTCCGGCACCGCGGCGTGTGTGTGTTCGATCATGTTTCGTAAACATGAACACAGCGGAAGCAATAAAAATAATAAATACTCCTATTTATTACAACACTCACAACACACGCATGCATATTACAACAAGTGTAGACATAACCGTAAATTTAAATTTGCAATAAAAGGAAATTTATCTACGTTATACCTTTCGTATGACGTGTAGCGGGAACGGCATCAACCGGAACGATTCTCGCTAGAATAGTCTCTATCCGTATCCACGCCGAGTTCCTCGGGATGACTTCGCTAAGCCACGAGCTTCATCTTCGTACGGGTTACTAGCCTCGTGTTGAAGACGACGTGATCGAGAGATGATCACGATCCGAATCCAAATTCGGATCCTAAGACGAGTCCTCAAAACTCGCTTCTCCGGAGAGGTATTTGTCAACCGATTGACGAATCCTTCGTCCTCCACCTCAGAGGATTACCGGAGATCAAATCCCCGGTAAGTTAGCCGCTGTCGGAGCTCTAACCGTCATCCAAACGACGCTCCGACGAGAGGAGAAGACGCTGTCCAGAAAACTGGACAGCTTGGTGGAGGAGATAGGCGCCGGCCAAAACAAGGAAGCCAAGTGCTCACCTTGATGCCAAACCTAAGGAGGATCGCCGGAACTCTTTCGGCAGCAGCTCGATGCCGGCGAGGAGGAAGGAAGCAGCCTTCTGGACGCCGGTTGGAGGAGCTATGGGCTGGGCGGCAAGAGAAGTTGGCGCCAACTCAAAAGGGGAGATGAGGTGGGCGGCCAAACTAGGGTTGCCTCTTCATTAGGGCTTAACAAACCCTAAAGCCCTTTTTTATAGAGAACTAATTCTCTTAATGGTTATTGGATCATAACCATTGGGCCCGTTAACCCGCTTCATTAAGATAAGTTAAAATAAACCAAACCATGATGGTTTATTTTAAGTTAAAACGAACCGAACCAACTTTTGGTTTATTCGTTTGAAATAAACCAAACCCTTTGGTTTATTCTCCTCCATTGGATTAGAACCAAACCATTTTGGTTCATCCATTACGTCTTCATAAGACTCGGCCCATCCACGCTTCCATTGCGACTGAAACGATTTCATGCTCGCTTTATGTTTGGTCCAACCAAACTTAGTTTCTCTCGGTCTGAGAATCACATTCTCAAGCTCGTTTTAAATCCTTTGGATTACGCTCGTTGTGCGTGTGACCAAATAGGTTCTCGGTTTATGTTGGCCGTCTATAATTAACCATTAATTATAGAACGATCATGAGTGGCACCTAGTAGTACATCATGATCCCCAATTAACCGAAAAGATCAACGGTTGATCCAGAACTGTTTCTGAAACCCTTCAGTAGCTCGAATGAATCGTGCCCCATTCCCTTCACTCATCTTATACCCACTTGGTTCAGGACATGGTCTATTGTGTCAGTCTCCACTAGGCTGACTACGTCACACCTAGCCCAAGTATTATTTCCTCATCCTACGGATTCTAGTTACTCCACATGTATCGAAGAGTACCTTACTCTAAACATGTAATGCTTTGGCCAAAGACTTTAGTAACAATCCGACGAGAGGCCATGGGTATACATCTCCTCGCAAGGAGTGGTGAATCCTTTATAGGCTATTCAAACACCTTCGATCACTTCGACTTATACCCAATCATCCCCGGTCCACATCTCCTTAGAGATGTTTGCTTAAGATGTCAAAGCATAAGTCTCCATGATCAAGATGACTTGAATACCGCAAGTCAAAGGAACATCGCACTTAAGCCACAGTAAGAACTTCATTGACATATCTATATATGCAGAGAACCATATGAAGTCTTACGGCTGGTCACTCCAATGAACTAGTTACCATAACTAGCATCCACGATTAACTTCGGACATCACTATGTCTCCAGCCAGTGAGAATCAGCTGCTTGGATATACCAAGGAGTATACCTCGTGCTAGTCTCGACAGAATTGATGGTGTCCAAATCCATCAATTCATCGACTAGGGATAATTCCGATACATCACAATTACACATGTAGAGATACTCACTAGTTGTGATCTAATCACAAATTCTCTCATGTTGTGAATCGTATCGTGGACATTCAGTAAATGAGTTTAAGATCCAATCAAATACATAAAACATGTATACTCAAATAGTGAATCTTTATTTATCATATAAATGGTTCATACATAAGGCGATTGCCTTAGGACATCTCTCATATATTACTAACAGACTCCCACTTGGCCTAATGCCAATCGCTACGGTATCCAATACCATAAGCTCTAACATGACCCTCAAACTTACTTTGAGGTAATGCTTTAGTCAAAGGATCCGCTAAGTTCCTTTCAGTGGGAATTTTCTCGATTTGTATTTCGTTCCTACTGATGATCTCTCTGATAAGATGATAGCGGCGAAGCACATGTTTGGATCATTGATGAGACCACATCAAGTTCATAGATGAACTTCTTGATCCAAACCGCTTCCTTTGCTGCTTCCAAAGCTGCAACGTATTCTGCCTTAGTGGCAGAATCCGCTATAGTGTCAAGTTTGGAACCTTTCCAACTTATTGCGCCTCTATTCTACGTGAATACATACCCAGACTGAGACATGGAATCATCCTTGTCTGTCTGGAGCTGGCATCCTTATACCCACGTATCACCATGTACCCATCTCCATATATTAGGAACACATCCTTAGTTCTTCTTAAGTACTTAAGGATCGTCTTAACAGCCACCCAATGATCCATTCCTGGATCAGACTGGTATCTGCTCGTGACACTCAGAGCATACGATACATCGGGCCTCGTACATAACATAGCATACATGATAGATCCTATTGCGGATGCATAGGGAATCTTACTCATGCAAATCCTCTCGTCTTCTGTGCGTGGACACATAGACTTCGAAAGGTGTACCCCATGCCTGATGGGTAGGAAACCTTTCTTGGATTCCGACATGCTAAACCTCTTTAGCACTCGGTCTATATATGTAGACTGCGAAAGACCAAGCAACCGATTCGATCTATCTCTATAGATCTTAATCCCGAGGATGTAGGTTGCTTCTCCCAGGTCTTTCATGGAGAATGTCTTGGATAACCAAACCTTCACTGACTGTAAGATTGAAACATCATTTCCTATAAGTAGTATGTCATCGACATACAATACTAGGAACACGACTGCACTCCCACTAATCTTCTTGTACACACAAGGTTCTCGATTTTGTGAAAATCAAACTTTTTGATTGTCTCGTAAGCGGATATTCCGACTCTGGATGCTTGCTTGATCCATAAATGGACCGTCGTAATTTGCATACCTTGGTTTTATCAGCAGATGTGAAACCCTCGGTGTATCATATACACGTCCTCGGCGGGTTTCCATTAAGGAAAGTGTTTTCACATCCATCGCCATATCTCATAATCATAATGAGCCGCTATGGCGGGAGCATCGAATGGATTTAAGCATAGCTACGAATAGGTTTCGTCATAATCAACACCTTGCTTTTGACGATATCCTTTCGCCACCAATCTAGCCTTATAGGTAATCACATTACCATCCATGTCGGTTTTCTTCTTGAAAACCCACTTGCACCCTATAGGCTTTATGCCTTCAGGTGGGTCAACCAAGTTCCAAACTTGGTTTCGTACATGGAATCCATTTCGACTTCATGGCACCAAGCCACTTATCCCTTTACGAACTTGTCGGCCACTTCTTCATAAGCTGGTAGGCTCCTCATCATCAATGAGTAACACGTCGTTCGATTCACTTACGAGAAATCCATATCTCTCGGGAATATTGCGTGTTCTACGGATCTACGAAGATGTGGTGTTACAATAGGTCGTAGATTGCTCATCACTATGAGTTGTCGGCTGTTGTGCTTCACCAGGTATCTCATCAATGTCTATTTGAGTCTCTCGAGCCTCCTCAAGCTCGACGACACTCCCACTGTTTTCTTGCAAGAGAAACTCTTTCACAGCATGCCTTGAAACAAACACCTTTTGTTCCACAGGATGATAGAATTGGTAACCCCTTGTTTCCTTAGGGTATCCAACAAATAGACATTTATCGGACTTAGCATCCAATTTGTCTGATACAGTCCGCTTCACATAAGCAGGACAACCCCATATCTTCAAGTAAGATACATGAGGTTTCTTACTATTCCATATCTCATATGGAGTAGTTGAGACTACCTTGGTAGGCATTCTGTTTAACAAGTAAACAGCTGTCTGAAGTGCATAACCCCAAAAGGACTTGGGAAGAGTCGCATGATTCATCATTGACCTGACCATGTCCAACAAGGTCCGGTTACGCCTCTCAGATACACCATTATACTGTGGTGTATATGGCGGAGTCCATTGAGACAATATACCATTGTCTCTTAGATAATCAAGAAACTCTTGACTTAAGTATTCACCACCTCGATCCGATCGAAGTAATTTAATACTCTTATCATGTTGTTTCTCTACTTCACTCCTGAATTCTTTGAACCTTTCAAAGGATTCAGACTTGTGTTTCATCAAGAACACATACCCAAATCGTGAGTGATCATCGGTGAAGGTAATGAAGTAGCTATAGCCTCCTAATGCTTGAGTTGACATAGGTCCACATACATCAGTATGTATTAGACCTAGTAACTCTCCCACTCGTTCACCTTTTCCAGTAAAAGGTAACTTAGTCATCTTGCCTTTTAAGCATGATTCACATGTATCGTATGAATCCTATTCAAACGATTCCAGAATTCCACATCGGTGTAATTCGGACATGCGTTTCTTGCTTATATGGCCAAGACGACAATGCCACATATAGGAGTCTATTTGATTATCCTTTCGAGCACGCGTGTTGCTCGCTTCGATATTGAAAATGTCACTGGATACGTCCAACGTATAAATGCCATTACTCATGTAACGCCCGTAAAATTTCTAGCAATTTTACGAGAATTTTGGCTTTATGATGATAGGCTTTATGTGGGGTTTTTGGGAAAAATAAAAGAAAATAAGCCAAAAAAGAAAAAAAAAAGATGCAAAGCCTAGGAATTGAACCCCAAACCTCTAGAGATAGCCAAGCCCTATAGATGCACCCACTAACCATAAGCCCAATAGAATTATATCATTAGAGGAAGAGGGGAATTTATAGATAAGTGGAAGAAGGGTAAGTGAAGAGGCATGACAAAGAAAAGAGAAACTTCTCTTCCTCCCTTTATAAAGAAGAAGGAAGTTTCCTTTTTGCCATTTTCTTCCTCTCCTCTTCATCCTCACCGAAACCAACCCCCCCTTCTTCTTCCTTTGGCCGAGACCCCCCTTCAAGCTAGGAGAAAGCTAGGTGACTCCCATTAGGTCATCTCTCAAGCAAAGCGAAGGATGTAAGTTTCCCCTCACCTGCAGTGTATTAGTTTCGTAAGTTAAATTTCATGTAAGAACGATGAAGTTGTAGCCCTTGTAGGTTTCGGCCAATCAAGTTTTCTTGGGCTAAGATTCATGAAAATGTTTCTAGGGAACTTCTATAGGTTGTATGCTCACTATAGGACCCTTTTTGGGGACAAAAATTCCAACTTGGTGCCCCTATAGGTTTCGGCCACCAAGGCCTTTTAGGGTTAGGGTTTTTATGACAACTCCCTCTTATGAGGTTAGGCCATGATAATGCTTATGAATGAATTTTAGGGGACAAAACCTAAGCTTGAGCCCATTCCATGTTTCGGCCAACCCATATAATTAGGGTTAGGGTTGCATGAAAATGTTCCTAATGACACTAGGTTAAGTAATAATGCTTGATGAATGGACTTTAGGGGACAAAACCTAAAGTTTGAACCCATTCCATGTTTCGGCCAACCCATATAATTAGGGTTAGGGTTTCATGAAAATGTTCCTAATGACACTAGGGTAAGTAATAATGCTGATGAATGAACTTTAGGGGACAAAAGTCCAAGGATCTAACCTTACAAGATTCGGCCAACCTATGAAAGTAGGGTTAGGGTTGCATGAAAATATCTCTAATGATACTATGATTAGTTATAAGGCTTCATGAGTGAACTTTAGGGGACAAAACCCAAGCTCAAGCCCCTTACAAGATTTGGCCAACCCAAGGTTTTAGGGTTAGGGTTTCATGAAAACACCCCCCCCCCCATGTAGTTGTGATAAGGGTATGGTTTTTGTTTGTTTATATGTCATGAACTATGCTTGTGTGATGTATATGGTTATGATTCAATGCAATATGAAATAAGATTAGGTGATGAACATGTTTATGATATAGTATGCCATGAAACATACCTAGATGTGGATCATGTTTTGTGATTTAATATGCCATGATTATGCCTAGGAAATAGGCTTCATGTTATGATGTAATGTGCCATGAAATAGGCTTAGGTGATGAACATGTTTTTATGATTTAATATGCCTTGAATATGCTTAGGAAACATGCTACATGTTGATGATGTAATGTGCCATGAAATATGCTTAGGTGATGAACATGTTTTTGTGATTTAATATGCCATGAATATGTCAAGGAAATATGCTTCATGTTTATGATGTAATGTGCCACGAAATATGCTTGTATGATAAACATGTTTATACTTTAGGACCCCTTTAGGGTACTCTTATGTTATGAATGAATGTGTCCTCATGATAAGATGGAGATGCTTCCCTTTCAAGTAGGGACCAAGAGCTCTCCTTATGACAAGATGGAGATGCTTCCCTTTCAAGTAGGGATCAAGAGCTCTCCTTAAGATAAGATAAAATGGAGATGCTTCCCTTTCAAGTAGGGATCAAGAGCTCTCCTTATGATAAGATAAGGTTAAGATGCTTCCCTTTTTATGTTGGGGATCAAGAGCATTCTTTATATTATGACAAGAAAAGAAAGGAATTAAGTATTTTACTTTGCAAGAGGTTAAGTACCCGACCCGTCAGGTGGTCGTTAATCAAATCCATAGGGACATAAGAAGACGTAAGAGGTCTTGCCCTGGTAAGACGTAAGAGGTCTTGCTCTAGTAGGACTGGTGGCTCGCTACCCCAGCCTACTAGGGAACGCGCATTATGTGGTACTTAACCTGGGGCCCCCCAAACAAGTTATGATGATTTTGAAGTATCTATAAGTATATGTTTTGAAAAGGAAAGACTTTTATGTTTATTGTGTATGCTCATGTTAAATACTCTGAATGCTTACAAACCGTGTTCTTTATGCATGCTAGATGTTATGAAGTTATGATGATTTTGAAGTATCTATAAGTATATGTTTTGAAAAGGAAAGACCTTTATGTTTATTGTGTATGCTCATGTTAAATACTCTGAATGCTTGCAAACCGTGTTCTTTATGAATGCTAGATGTTATGAAGTTATGATGATTTTGAAGTATCTATAAGTATATGTTTTGAAAAGGAAAGACTTTTATGATTATTGTGTATGCTCATGTTAAATACTCTGAATGCTTGCAAACTATGTTCTTCATGCATGCTAGATGTTATGAAGTTATGATGTTTAGAGTTAAGTTTAAGAACGTTGCGACTATGTACTTCATGCTAGTTTAGAATTTATGATGTGGTGAATGTTACGGGTAAGATTATGAATACTTGCGATTATGTTCTTTCTACAAGTTTAGGATTTATGTTATTACAAATGTTTATGTCCAAGTTAAATAAATGCTTATGATTATGTCTTTTATGCATGATTGGATTTCCCTGATGAATGGTCATGGTTAAGTTGAAGAATGTTTGTGCCTATGTACTTTATGTAGGTTTAAGATGTAGGATGCTACGGATGCTTAGGTTAGGAATGCTTATTGTTAAGTTTTAAAACGCTTATGAATATGTCTTTCCTGCATGCTTAGTTTTATGTAGTTATAACGCTTATGTTCAAATTATGCCCTGCTTAGATTAATTATGCTTAATCGCTAATTCTATGCCATGCTTAGTTTTTTTTGTTACATGGATATGTTGTTGATTAGTGTTGCTATGAAATACTTAGGTCCTTTATGCTAGTATGCTCATGTTCTAATTGTTTGATGAAGTTGTGGCTTTTGTGAGTAGGCAAGGATCTTACTAAGCTATATGCTTATAGTTCATGTTGTCCATATACTGCAGATAAAGGAAGTCTGCGCTAGAGGAAGTAGCAGGAGGGGCCAAGTGTGTGTGATAGTGGCATGGTGGAAGAAGACCCTATACTATCTGCTTGTATTTATATGCTCTAAGAACAACTTAAGACATTGCTTCCGCTTATAAGACTTGTGTTTAATGAGTATCCTCTACTTAAGAAGGTTGGAAATGTTAGAACTCATGAACGAATCTTTATGTATGCATGTTATGAAAGATATGTTAACATGCTAACGATGAATATGATATGTGATGCATGTGCAAAAGAAGGTTTAAGTTATGATGACCTGTTAAAGTACGTAGGTTGTGAGAGGATCCATATGTAGTATGTTTTAAAAAAAAAAAGGAGTAACAGTAGCGCCGCCCTGAGAGCAGGTAAGGGCGGGCGTTACAACTCAAGGTTCCAGTTCCATAAAGTACGCCATTTAAAGTTATATAACAACAATTGTTACTAAACGTCAAATGGAAACCATTTCTATTTAAACAGGAAATAGAAACAATGTTCTTTATTAGAGAAGGAACATAATAGCAATTGTCTAGTTCTAAGACAAGTCCTGCAGGGAGTTTCAACAAATACGTTCCGATGGCGAGTGCAGCAACCTTTTCTCCATTCCCAACACGTAAATTTGACTTTCCCTTGACGAGTCTTCTTCTATTCCTTAGCCCATGTATGTCATTACATATATGTGAGCCACACCCAGTATCAAATACCCAAGTGTCTGAGGAAATAGAATGACAATCAATAAAGAAGATTTCTGAAGAAGATGGGGCATCCGATGCCTTATCCTTCTTCACAGACTCAAGATAAATCTTGCACTTTCTTCGCAAATGGCTCTCCTTGCCATAATGATGGCAAGTTTCCTTTTGTGCTAGTTCTACCTTCTTAGCCTTTCTCTTCTTTCCCTTCTGCTGTTCCTTTGACTTCCTCTTAGAACCTTTCTTCGAGGAATCAACTAATAGCACCGTCCCCTGCTCATGCTTCTCAGAAGACTCCACAGTCTTCAGCATATTGAGCAGTACCACAGATGAACCTTCTAGCATCTCAGAGGTGAAGAGGAGCTTTGAGACTTCGAACCTTTCGAATCTCACTTGCTCATCAACCAACTCACAAAGATGAAGGACTATGATATGAGCATCCATATGCTCATGCTGCTTTCGTAGCTTGGGTTCCATCGCGGCTAACATGATGCAACTCATTTGTTCAGAATCACTCACATGTTTCTGATAGGCCAACAATTGGTCCAGAGTTGCATCATCACTAGGACGGGCGGGAAGAGGCGCTTCGAGGACATTTGCAAGCTTTTCAACCTTGAGAACAATTCTCAAGCTTCTAAGCCAGTCCAAGAAGCTCGGCCCAGTCAATTTATTCGAATCCATAATGGAACGTAATTCAAAGACATCATGATCAATCTTAGAAATACAAAACGAGCATATATGAGAAAGATGATTTTAAAATGCATCAATATACATTTATAAATCCCATTCATTTTTCGAATTTCAAAAAACCCCAAAATCACTTCGGGAGATCGTAGGTCCATCTCCGAATGGGCTGATATCCATCATAGTTTTGAACAACCTTGGAGAGAGTCCAACAAGTCATTCATAACTACGACGGTAGGTATCGTCTATACCGATTGCATATCACGTATATGCAACTATCACAATGTGCTATCAACTAATTGAATGTTCACACATACATCGGGTTGTTAACACATTAACAAGTATGCATCGTATGCATAGCACCCAACTTCACCTCCCTTTACATCGACCTTGGAGAGAGTCCAATAAGCCGATGCTCCAGGTTGAAGCCAACCCATTAATCGGGACATAGTTTTAATATGGTTAGAGCGCATTCAACCAATTAGCCCAGCTTGGAGAGAGTCCAACAACCAAAGCTAACGATTGACCTCTGACTCTTACCATATTAGTATTAAACTATTCCATGGTTTGAACATATTCGGGTTCGAGCCAGGCTTGGAGAGAGTCCAACAACCCATACAAGAAACGGAACTCTGGTTCTAACCATATTAATGGAAGGTGTAGGTTTTAATATTGTTTAAGGGTTTTTATGTCTCATCCTCTTTGCATGCAAATAACTATTATCTACATGGCATGACATACATGACATACATCTACATATCACGACACGCATGGCATAATGTTATGCATCTAATGCAATTACATGGCATACAATTATGTCATGTATATATTTCCTTATATGTCATAACTATTTATGGAAATAAAATATGTTTAAGATTTGATTCTCCAAATCAAATCATATAATTAAATTAGGAAACAAATTTCCAAATCTAATCACATATTTTATTCATGGAATTATTTGATTAAGGAAAATCTATTTAGGAAACCAATTTCCTAAATCATTAAAACTACTTATGGAAATAAATATTTTAAGATTTGATTTCAAATCAAATCATGATTAAATTAGGAAACAAATTTCCAATCTAATCAAATATTTTATTTATGGAAAATATCAATTTCCATAAATACTTCCAACTTTCCAAAAGTGGAAGATTTCCATAAATACTTCTAGACTTTCCAAAATTGAAAAATTTCCATAAATACTTCTAAATTTCCAAAATTAAAAAATTTTCAGAAATACATTATGACTATCGCAAAACCATTTTTACGATTATGTCGAAACACAACCTGGGCTCTGATACCGCGTGTGTGTGTTCGATCATGTTTCGTAAACATGAACACAGCGGAAGCAATAAAAATAATAAATACTCCTATTTATTACAACACACACAACACACGCATGCATATTACAACAAGTGTAGACATAACCGTAAATTTAAATTTGTAATAAAAGGAAATTTATCTACGTTATACCTTTCGTATGACGTGTAGCGGGAACGACATCAACCGGAATGATTCTCGCTAGAATCGTCTCTATCCGTATCCATGCCGAGTTCCTCGGGATGACTTCGCTAAGCCACGAGCTTCGTCTTCGTACGGGTTACTAGCCTCGTGTTGAAGACGACGTGATCGAGAGATGATCACGATCCGAATCCAAATTCGGATCCTAAGACGAGTCCTCAAAACTCGCTTCTCCGGAGAGGTATTCGTCAACCGAATGATGAATCCTTGGTCCTCCACCTCAGAGTATTACCGGAGATCGAATCTCCGGTAAGTTAGCCACTGTCGGAGCTCTAACCGTCATCCAAACGACGCTCCGACGAGAGGAGAAGAAGCTGTCCAGAAAACTGGACAGCTTGGTGGAGGAGATAGGCGCCGGCCAAAACAAGGAAGCCAAGTGCTCACCTTGATGCCAAACCTAAGGAGGATCGCCGGAACTCTTTCGGCAGCAGCTCAACGCCGGCGAGGAGGAAGGAAGCAGCCTTCTGGACGCCGGTTGGAGGAGCTATGGGCTGGGCGGCAAGAGAAGTTGGCGCCAACTCAAAAGGGGAGATGAGATGGGCGGCCAAACTAGGGTTGCCTCTTCATTAGGGCTTAACAAACCCTAAAGCCCTTTTTTTATAGAGAACTAATTCTCTTAATGGTTATTGGATCATAACCATTGGGCCCGTTAACCCGCTCCATTAAGATAAGTTAAAATAAACCAAACCATGATGGTTTATTTTAAGTTAAAACGAACCGAACCAACTTTTGGTTTATTCGTTTGAAATAAACCAAACCCTTTGGTTTATTCTCCTCCATTGGATTAGAACCAAACCATTTTGGTTCATCCATTACGTCTTCATAAGACTCGGCCCATCCACGCTTCCATTGCGACTGAAACGATTTCATGCTCGCTTTATGTTTGGTCCAACCAAACTTAGTTTCTCTCGGTCTGAGAATCACATTCTCAAGCTCGTTTTAAATCCTTTGGATTACGCTCGTTGTGCGTGTGACCAAATAGGTTCTCGGTTTATGTTGGCCGTCTATAATTAACCATTAATTATAGAACGATCATGAGTGGCACCCAGTAGTACATCATGATCCCCAATTAACCGAAAAAATCAACGGTTGATCCAGAACTATTTCTGAAACCCTTCAGTAGCTCGAATGAATCGTGCCCCATTCCCTTCACTCATCTTATACCCACTTGGTTCAGGACATGGTCTATTGTGTCAGTCCTCACTAGGCTGACTACGTCACACCTAGCCCAAGTATTATTTCCTCATCCTACGGATTCTAGTTACTCCACATGTATCGAAGAGTACCTTACTCTAAACATGTAATGCTTTGGCCAAAGACTTTAGTAACAATCTGACGAGAGACCATGGGTATACATCTCCTCGCAAGGAGTGGTGAATCCTTTATAGGCTATTCAAACACCTTCGATCACTTCGACTTATACCCAATCATCCCGGGTCCACATCTCCTTAGAGATGTTTGCTTAAGATGTCAAAGCATAAGTCTCCATGATCAAGATGACTTGAATACCGCAAGTCAAAGGAACATCGCACTTAAGCCACAAAGAATAACTTCATTGACATATCTATATATGCAGAGAACCATATGAAGTCTTACTACCGGTCACTCCAATGAACTAGTTACCATAACTAGCATCCACGATTAACTCCGACATCACTATGTCTCCACCAAAGGAGAATCACCGCTTGATACACCAAGGAGTATACCTCGTGCTAGTCTCGACAGAATTGATGGTGTCCAAATCCATCAATTCATCGACTAGGGATAATTCCGATACATCACAATTACACATGTAGAGATACTCACTAGTTGTGATCTAATCACAAATTCTCTCATGCTGTGAATTGTATCGTGGACATTCAGTAAATGAGTTTAAGATCCAATCAAATACATAAAACATGTATACTCAAATAGTGAATCTTCATTTATCATATAAATGGTTCATACATAAGGCGATTGCCTTAGGACATCTCTCATATATTACTAACACTATTGCATTGTCCATTTTGTGACCTCTGTACAAGGAAAGGTGCATATGCCTTTTGGACACAATATCACTGCATGGTTAGAGTCCATCGGCATCAACATATCCAGGGGATGACTGAGACCTTTATCAGACACATACGACCGCAACACGGTGTAGAACTTTACACTAGCTGGGATGTGGACTAGACTTGGACAGATGGAGTGGGTAGTTCAACCTTAGCCCACGGAGCATGAGTTGCCAACTATAGAGCCTGGAAAGCCGACGACAGAGCATGAGGGGCCAGCTGCTGAGGAGGATGACCCTATGATACCAGATGCACCAGCAGCATGTCTCTTAGAGCAGATTTCACATATAGAGGCCAGTTTTGAGGAGTACCAGGGGAAGGTTGACTCGAGGTTGGAGGAGCTTAGACTGGAGCAGTCTTCCATGGTCAACAGCTGGGTTAGCAGTTCAGTAGGGTCGAGCAACATCAGCTCGAGATCCTCGAGATGGTGCGGAGCTGGAGGCTCAGTCAACAACCTCCACCACCTCCAGGAGATGGTTCCAGGGATGGCAGCTAGGTGCACATCATATATTTTGTTTTTTATTTTCGTAGTGAGGTCGAGAGAATTTTGACATCCATTTTGGTTGTTAAACTGAATTTATGTTGAATGAAATCTTTTGTTTGTGCAAAATTATGTGTCTTTGCTTGGTTGTGTGTTGATTTTTTTGTATATTCTTTTTTCCATGTCATGACATCACATTTTCTTTTATCATATGAAATGTCATGATATTGCTTAGGGTTACTTTCTATGTCATGTTCATGTTTAGAGCCTATTCATATGCCACGACATCATGATCAATGGCCATGCTTTTTTATGATTATCATTTATGCCATGATCATTCATGCATTAATTAAAATTGAGTTAAGGACTATGGCATGATTTGAAGTCCCATGTATAAGGGAGTCAAATAGAGTCGCCAAGAAAATGCATGAAGCTATAATAACCCTAATTCCACATCTCACAATTACATTGACTTGCGTGTGCTTTATACACCATAGATACATGTGAGATGTTAGGAACATGAGTTTAGTTCAAGGTGCATAGATAGTGCATCTAGATGAACTTAAACTTATTTCAATCATAATGTGGATCATGGGGAAAGCTAATGTGCAAGTCATGTGCATTGATCACATTGATCATGATCCAATATAGGTTTTCAAAACCATTTTAAATCCATTTTAGAAAACCTTGGTGAAGTCTATCTTTTAAAAGCAATCACCATTGATGAAATTGATACAAAGAGGGCTCAAACATTGAAGTTTTTCTTATTTTTGAACTTTGTGTCAATTTCACTATTTTATGGGTAAATTATTTTTCACCCATTGTATTTGTTATAAGTATTATACGTATGAATTTTCATGATTTTTCAAGTTATGTATAATTACTTATGATCTTTGAAAAATCATTTCTGAAAACTAATTTCTGTATTTTGCAGATATCAGTCGATTACCATGGATGACAGTCGACTGATGATGAGGGCAATCGACTGTTGCATGATAAAGTCGATTGCCAATGCTAAATTCGAATAAACAAGGATATTTAGCCCATGTTTCAACTATGTTAGGGTTCCCTAACTGCTCCTAACCCTAGGATAGGCTTTGGAAAGCATTAGAAAGGGTGAAAATCCATTGGATATGGATTAGGAGAGTTGTTTAGAGTGTGTATCAAGTTTAAGGTGTGTGAGAGTTCATGTTTGAACTTTTGCCCTTAATTTTTGATGATTTAGTGTTCCTATTGGTTTAGGGACTCTCCAAGGACATTGTTGGTATAATGATCAAGGGGGAGCAAGCCTTTAGGGGGAGGTATCTATCATGGGATGATAGATGTGTTCTTCCTCATGAGGGGGAGAATTGGGAATGTGAGATGCCCAATTTGGAAATTGAGAGAGTTTATAGGAGTGCCTTTCTTGAGTGATATGAGACTTATCACTAGGAAGAGAGAAAGCATCCTAGGTATTTTATGGATCAAGGGGGAGATTGTAAGATCTCATTGGGATATAAGACACTGACCTCCTTGGGGAGAACCTTTTTGATGTATGTTAAAAAGGGGGAGAAGTTAAGGCTGCATTTGGTAGCTTTTTTCCTTTTTCATTTTCTGGAAAACAAAAAATGATTTTTTTTTTCATTTTCTAGTTTTCCAGAAAATGCAGCTTTATTTTCTGAAAAATGGAGATGGAAAATGACAACCAAATGCCATTTTTCACGTTTTCTTGTTTTCTGAGAAAATGAAAATAGAAAATTAGAAAATTCTCCCCCAACCAAACGCCCCCTAAGATTTCCAATTTGGACAATTGGGATGATTGGATTGAGTTAGTGTTCTAACTCAAAGGTATGTGATTTTGTCAAACATCAAAAAGGGGAGATTGTTGGTGCAATTGGCCCAGGTAACGATTGAACAAACTCGAGTTTGACTCGAGCAATATTTTGATGTTCGACAAAACGTATGACATGTGATTGTCGAGGGAAAGTCCAAGTCTTGTGTACTTGGCAAATGGAAAGTCCAAGCATGGGTCTTGGCAATGGTAAAGTCCAAGTCATTGGTACTTGGCAAGGGAAAAGTCCAAGCTTGAGTCTTGGCAATTGGAAAGTCCAACATGGGTTGGCAAGAAAAGTCCAAGGATGGGTCTTGGCAAGGGAAAGTCCAAGCTTGAGTCTTGGCAAATGGAAAGTCCAACATGGGTTGGCAAGGGAAGTCCAAGGGTAGATATTGGTGGCGTAAAGTCCAAGGGTGGAGTTTTGGCAACATAAGTCCTATGGTTGGCGATGTAAAGTCCAAGCGGAGTCTTGGCAGCATAAGTCCAATGTGCCTTGGCGGTGTAGCCCACATTAGCATGACAATAGTTGATGGAAGCACCTGAAGGCTAGCGTATGGATGAACAAGTCATGGATGACTTGGAGGGATCCGATAGGCATGAGGCTGACGGAGGTGGCTAGAAGGCTTAGGTCTAGGCTAAGGGTGGTCTAGAAAGTATGAGGGCATCATACTTGGGGTGAAACCTCATATTTGACAGGAAATGGCCCGTAGTCGATCGCAAAATCGGGCAATGATCGATGGTCGATCACCGACTAAATATGGTGATCACCGACACGGTCGAGTTTTTAGGGAAAAAATATTTCCGAGTCAACTGTTAGGGTTTGATAGTTGAGTGATGACTAGATCGGTCGACTGATGGGCATGCTCAGTCGACTGATGGTCTATCCATTGGAACTTATCCAAGGTGGCTCGGGCCGTTGTCTCACAACGACTACAGGAGCAGTCGACTGATGGTCTCGATCAGTCGACTGTTAGGCGAAAATCAATCCAAGTTGCAGATTTAAAAGGAGAATGAAGAGAGGATTTTTGGCAGCAGTTATTTGGACTATTTGGTGCGATTTGTTGGTGCATTTCAGGTCTCTAAGTGCAGCTCAAGCAAGCAACCAAGCAAGCAATCAAAAGCTCTTTGTAAAGTGTTTTTCCTTTACTTGTAGTGTATTTCATACTAGTATTAGCTTGCATTTGTTGTATTACTTTGTGTAATCGATTATATGAGATTTCTCCACCTCCGACTTGTATCGAGAAGGAGTATTGTTGTTTAGTGTTGTTGGTTGCATCGCTAGAGCTCATTTGAGCTCAATCCATGGAGTAGGAACCCTAAGGTTCCGAACCACGTTATATTTGGTGTTGTTCTTGTGTTCTTATTGTATTTGTTTTATTGTTATTATTATTTCGCTGTGTATAACAAGTTTTGTAGCAAGCATGATCAAATTCCACCGCACGAAGAAACGCTATTCACCCACCTCTAGCGGGCGCATAGGTCATAACAAGTGGTATCAGAGCTTGGAGCTCTTCTTCAGACTAACACCCGGGAGCAAAAGCACTAGAGGTCAAGATGGAATTTGAAGAGAAATTGGGATGGGACGTCAACACCCCGATTCCATTCAATTTCTATGGACGAGAAGGCTTCAACCAATGGAAGGAAAGAATTGAAGACTTCTTTATGATGATGGATCTTGAGGAATGGGCCGTATTGATGGAAGGATTCCAATATCCAAGAGGTCCAAAGGGAGGATTCCTCAAGATGAAGAAGTGGACCGGGGAACAAATCCAAGAGTTTGAGAAAAATACAAAGGTAATTAAATTCTTGGTCGTTTTGATTCATAACGATATCTTGTGTAGCTTAGGTGAATACAAGGATGCCAAGGAGATTTGGAGCGAATTGGCAAAGTATCATGAAAGTCTATCACCGGTCCAAGAAGAAGAAGAAGAAGAGGAAGAAGAATAGTTCTCATCCTCTCAAGCTCAAGAAGAAGCAAGCACATCTTCATCCTAAGAACTCGAGGATTCAGAGGTTGATAGGGAATCAACATCCGGATCGGAAGAAGAAGAAGAGATGGAAGAAGCCTCCACTTCAAGGTTTGAGGGGGAGGAGAAACCATCTACTCCAGAACAAGGGCAAGAGCAAGGATAGCCATCTACTTCCGGGAGAAGTGATGAACAAGCTCAAGAGGCCCTTTCCACCACCATTGACCTAGGTAACTCAAGCACATTAATTCAAAATAAAAATCATATTATGTGTTTTGAGTGTAGGGAATTTGGGAACTACAAGAGTAAGTGCCCTAAGAAGGTCAAGAAAAGTCAACCGACACCTAAAAGGTAAGAGAAGTCAAAAAATGTCGGTCCCCCAATAATTAAAAGCAAGGAGCACATCATTTGCTTCAAATGTCAACAAAAAGGGCATTATAGGAGTCAATGCCCTAGGGGGAGGAAGAAGACTCAAGAGGGAGCATCACATGTAGGGGGAGCTTTTAAAGCAAACCCTAAGGTAAAATTTAATAATGCTCATTCTTTAAGTTATAGACAAAAGCATGTTGGAAATAATTTTAGTAATCTTGCTATTACTCATGAATAAAAGCATGCTAGGAATAATAGGTTTTATTGTTTAGGAGCTAAGCATGTCCATTTTAGTAATAAGGAGAAATTTGGGACTAATGTCCCTAAAACAATTCTACCTAGGGAGACCATTAAGAAAATAGAGGATCACCTAGGTATCAACCCTAAATGGACTAGGCATATGCCTAGAAGGAATGGTAATGCCCAAAGATTAAACAAAAATTCAAAAATTGGGCAATTAGAGTTAGAAAATCAAGTTTTGAGGTCAAAACTTGAAAAATTGGAAAAGACTCTTAGGATTATGCAAAATCAAATGCAAGGGGTCAAATGGTCAAAATCTAGGTCCTAGGAGAGAAGGTTCATCCAATGGCAAGAAAAGTTTAGGTCACAAACCTAAGCCCAAGGAGACCTATCATAGGGTTCCATTTGATTATGGAACTCAACCTAGGTCTAGGAAAACCAAGGTCACAAGGGAAGTCATCCATAGAATTGACCATGGTGAGTGTCTAGTGGCCAAGGTTTCTATGAAACCTAGAAAGACCACTAAGAATGTTACTAGGGAGGCAATCCCTAAGGTTAACCTAGGCAAGACCACAATAACCAAGGCTACCAAGCCTAGGAGGGTCATTAGGAAGGTATTTAGGGAAGTTATCCCTAAGGAATACCTAGTAAACCCAAGGAACTCCAATAGGTTTTGGGTTTCTAGGAGCGTGATCGATTCACTCTATGGGTTGGGTTGTGCCAACTTTAAATGGATAGGTAGTTAACCTAACCATGGTAAAGGTGACACTTTAGATCATTTCCAAGGTTATGGGTATCTTGGAAATAAGTTTGATTTAATATCCTAAAGGATTTTAGGATGTGCCAATATCATTTAAGAAGCTTGATAATTTGATCAAATTGGCACAATTAGGTATAGGAGTCATGGTGTGCCATTATGAGTTTTGGCACACTTGGGGGATCATTGTATCAAGAAAATTGTCTTAAGGTTTAGAAATAACATTTGAGATTAACACTCAAACACTATATACCTTGATGTCACTTACCTATCATGCTTCATGTGTCTTACCATATGGTTGCATGGAAAGTATGTTTATGATGTTTTGCATCTCACAAAATATTTGATTCAACTTGATTGTGTATTTCAACACTTAGAAAGGGTGAGATGTTAGGAATTAAAGATTTTGGATGTTAATGCTTTTGAAAATGGAATAAAATACCAAAATATATTAATAAATATGCAAACACAGACATAACACTAATATATTCGATCTACATGCATAAACACGTTAAAATGGAACAAAATTAAGTAAAGAAATCAAAATTCGCTTAATATCTGTCTTAAAAATCAGATATCAGTCGACTGATAATATTGTAGCACAACACGATTTGTCCAACAAATAACCAACAAGCCGATCGATGTTACTATTGTTCTTGTGCATGGTTACGGGACATAAGAGACAATAGTCGAGTGCCCAGCCAGCAGTCGAGTGTTGGTAACATCACGATCGACGACTCATAATACCGATCGATGACATCAGAGTTTCACACGTAAGATTCTGAGCCGAGGTGCCAAGCAAACCAACGCCGCTTCATGAATCGCCATCGAATCGATATCGATCACGATCGATAAGACACATCAGTCGACTGGCATCATGATTTTATAATGCCGAACCGCTAGGGCTCGGCTTCTTCACATCTTCTTCACCCATGTGCTTCTTCTCCGATCACTCCAAAAACCCTCCGACCATCCTTCTCGTGCCCACGCTGGCGACGCAAAGGCCTAGGTTAGAAACCTAACCTTATTCTTCATATTTTGGTCCTTCTATCACGCTAATGGCGCCATCTCACGGCTTCCATTCTCCTCCACCGCGAGTTAGGGTTCCGGCGAGACATTTTCTAACGTCTTCTCCAGTGTTTCGGCTACTCAGTTTCATCCCTCTCAAGTTTCGATCCAAAATGGCACCAAAGTATACTTCCTATACCCTAAACCCTATCTTTTTACTTATACCAGAGTTTGATTTAACCGTGTTTTTGGTGTCATTACATTGCATTGCATTACATTTATCATAATCATGTAGAAAACAACGTAGGAGTGAATCTAATGAGGGTGGGTCGCTCTCGTACCAACCGATGCCGGTTAGGTACTTAGACGAGCGATTCTTTAGAACATACTGCAGAGATGTCATTCAGATTCTGTGGCATTACCAGTTGATGAAGGTCGTTCTTTGTATGCATTCCATAAACGATGATCTTCTAAAGGAGTTTTACCTCAATTTGAGGAAAGTCGATGATAGCCCGAAGTACACCACTCGCTTTGTAAAACGCGACCTGGAGTTCACTCCTGCAATTTTGTAGGAGTTCCTGGAGTGTCGGGCATCCGATGACTCTTTTGTCTTTTACCTTGCTTTTGAAGCCTCTCTTTCTGCTCCGTTTGACCATATATCATTAGAGTCCATGCATGAGCACTTCTTTCTTCACCCTCGTCCACTAGCTCAAAACCTATTTCCAATCAATGACTTATTTGCACTTGACAATGTTCTTTACAAAATCATTGTTGGGTGTATTCTTCCTATAGTGACTCGGGGTTAGGCCAAGATTCAGCCTCCCCATCTTTTCTTTATGTATGCCATGCATCACTTTTTGGACATAAACATTGCATTGAACATATTCCATTGCATTGTCCATTTTGTGACCCCTGTACAAGGGAAGGTGCATATGCCTTTTGGATACATTATCACTGCATGGTTAGAGTCCATCGGCATCAACATATCCAGGGGATCACTGAGGCCTTTATCAGATGCATACGACTGCATCACGGTGTAGAACTTTACACTTGCTGGGATGCAGACTGGACTTGGACTGATTGAGTGGGTGGTTCGGCCTCAGCCCATGGAGCATGAGGAGCCAGCTATAGAGCCTGGAGAGCCCACAACAGAGCATGAGAGGCCAGCTGCTGAGGAGGATGACCCTATGATACAAGATGCACCAACAACAAGTCTCTTAGAGCGGATTGCACATCTAGAAGCCAATTTTGAGGAGTACCAGGGGAAGGTTGAATCGAAGTTGGAGGAGCTCAGACTGGAGCAGTCTTCCGTTGGTCAATAGCAGGGTCAGCAGGGTCGAGCAGCATCAGCTCGAGATCCTCTAGATGGTGCAGAGTTGGAGGCTCAGTTAGCAGCCTCCACCACCTCTAGGAGATGGTTCCAGGGATGATAGCTAGGCACACATCATATATTTGGTTTTTATTTTTGTAGTGAGGTCGAGAGCATTTTGGACATCCATTTTAGTTGTTAAACTGAATTTATATTGAATGAAATCTTTTTTTTG
Source organism: Wurfbainia villosa (assembly GCA_025175895.1). Taxonomy (NCBI): domain Eukaryota; kingdom Viridiplantae; phylum Streptophyta; class Magnoliopsida; order Zingiberales; family Zingiberaceae; genus Wurfbainia; species Wurfbainia villosa. The sequence continues at coordinate 58,354,675 of CM046005.1, forward strand.
TGCAAAATTATGTGTCTTTGCTTGGTTGTGTGTTGATTTATTTGTATATTCTTTTTTCCATGTCATGCCATCACATTTTCTTTTATCATATGAAATGTCATGATATTGCTTAGGGTTACTTTCTATGTCATGTTCATGTTTAGAGCCTATTCATATGCCATGACATCATGATCATTGGCCATGCTTTTTTATGATTATCATTTATGCAATGATCATTCATGCATTAATTAAAATTGAGTTAAGGACTATGACATGATTTGAAGTCCCATGTATAAGGGAGTTAAATAGAGTCGCCAAGAAAATGCATGAAGCTATAATAACCCTAATTCCACATCTCACAATTACATTGACTTGCGTGTGCTTTATACACCTTAGATACATGTGAGATGTTAGGAAAATAAGTTAAGTTTAAGGTGCATAGATAGTGCATCTAAATGAACTTAAACTTATTTCAATCATAAATGTGGATCATGGGGAAAGCTAATATGCAAGTCATGTGCATTGATCCCATTGATCATGATCCAATCTAGGTTTTTAAAAATATTTTAAAACCATTTTAGAAAACCTTGATGAAGTCTATCTTTTGATAGCAATCACCATTGATGAAATTGATACAAAGAGGGCTCAAACATTGAAGTTTTTCTTATTTTTGAACTTTGTGTCAATTTCACTATTTTATGGGTAAATTATTTTTCACATATTTTTCACCCATTGCATTTGTTATAAGTATTATATGTATGAAATTTAATGATTTTTCAAGTTACGTATAATTACTTATGATTTTTGAATAACCATTTCTAAAAACTAATTTCTGTATTTTGCAGATATCAGTCGACTGATGATGTGGGCAGTCGACTGTTGCTTGATAAAGTTGACTGCCAAAGCTGAATTCAGGTAAATAAGGATACTTAGCCCATGTTTCAGCTATGTTAGGGTTCCCTAATTGCTCCTAACCCCAGGATATGCTTTGGAAAGCATTGGAAAGGGTGAAAATCCATTGGATATGGATTAGGAGAGTTGTTTAGGGTGTGCATCAAGTTTAAGGTGTGTGAGAGTTCATGTTTGAACTTTTGCCCTTAATTTTTGATGGTTTAGTGTTCCTATTGGCTTAGGGACTCTCCAAGGACATTGTTGGTGCAATGGTCAAGGGGGAGCAAGCCTTTAGGGGTAGGTATCCAACATGAGATGATGGATGTGTTCTTTCTTATAAGGGGGAGAATTGGGAATGTGAGATGCCAAATTTGGAAATTGAGAGAGTTTATAGGAGTGTCTCTCTTGAGTTATATGAGACTTATCACTAGGAAGAGTGAAGACATCCTAGGTATTTTTTGGATCAAGGGGGAGATTATAAGATCTCATTGGGAGATGAGACACTAACCTCTTTGGGGAGAACCTTTTTGATGTATATCAAAAAGGGAGAGAAGTTAAGGCTGCGTTTTGTAGCTTTTTTCCTTTTTCGTTTTCTGAAAAATGAAAAATGATTTTTTTTTCATTTTCTAGTTTTCCAGAAAACGCAGCTTTATTTTCTATAAAATGGAGATGGAAAATGACAACCAAATGCCATTTTCCACGTTTTCTTGTTTTCTGAGAAAATGAAAACAGAAAAATGGAAAATTCTCCACCAACCATACGCCCCCTAAGAATCCCAATTTGGACAATCGGGATGATTGGATTGAGTTAGGGTTCTAACTCAAAGCTATGTGGTTTTGTCAAACTTAAAAAAGGGAGAGATTGTTGGTGCAATCAACCTAGGTCATGATTGACCAAACTCGAGTTTGACTCAAGGAATATTTTGATGTTCGACAAAACATATGACATGTGATTGTCAAGGGAAAGTCCAAGTCTCGTATACTTGGCAAATGGAAAGTCCAAGTGTGGGTCTTGGTAATGGTAAAGTCCAAGTCATGGGTACATGGAAAGGGAAAAGTCTAAGCTTGAGTCTTGACAATTAGAAAGTCCAACATGGGTTGGCAAGGAAAGTCGAAGCATGGGTCTTGGAAAGGGAAAGTCCAAGCTTGAGTCTTGGCAAATGGAAAGTCCAACATGGGTTGGGAAGGAAAGTCTAAGTGTTGATATTGGCGGCATAAAGTCCAAGGGTGGAGTCTTGGCAGCATAAGTCCAATGGTTGGCGGTGTAAAGTCCAAGCGGACTCTTGGCAACGTAAGTCCAATGTGCCTTGGCGGTGTAGACCACATTAGCATGACAATAGTTGATGGAAGCACCTAAAGGCTAGCGTATGGACGAACAAGTCATGGATGACTTGGAGGGATCCAATAGGCGTGAGGCTGACGGAGGTGGCTAGAAGGCTTATGTCTAGGCTAAGGGTGGTCTAGCAAGTATAAGGGCATCATACTTGGGGTTAAACCTCTTGTTTGAGGTGTATCAGTCGACTAGGACTATGATCAGTCGACTGATATGAGTCGATCGGAGTTCGACTGCAGGGAAATGGCCTGGCAATCTACTGCTAGAATCGGGCAGTCGACTGATGGTTTGATCAATCGATTGATATGGTGATTTGTCGATTGATGGTCGAGTTTTCGGGGACAAAATATTTTCGAGTCAACTATTAGGGTTTGATAGTCGAGTGATGACTAGATCAGTCGACTGATGGGCATGCTCAATCGACTGATGGTCTATCCGTTGGAACTTATCCAATGTGGCTCGGGCCGTTGTCTCACAACGGCTATAGGAGCTGTCGACTAATGGTCTCGATTAGTAGATTGCTAGGCAAAAATCAATCCCAGTTGCAGGTTTAAAAGGAGCATGAAGGGAGGATTTTTGGCAGCAGTTACTTGGACTATTTGGTGCGATTTGCTGGTGCATTTCAGGGTCTCCAAGTGCAGCTCAAGCAACCAACCAAGCAAACAATCAAAAACTCTTTGTAAAGTGTTTTTCCTTTACTTGTAGTGTATTTCATACTTGTATTAGATTGCATTTGTTGTATTACTTTGTGTAATCGATTGTACGAGGTTTCTTCACCTCCGACTTGTATCGACAAGGAGTGTTATTGTTTAGTGGTGTTGGTTGCATCGCTAGAGCTCATTTGAGCTCAATTTGTGGAGTAGGAACCCTAAGATTCTGAACCATGTTATATTTGGTGTTGTCCTTGTGTTCTTATTGTATTTGTTTTATTGTTATTATTATTTCGCTCCGTATAACAAGTTTTGTAGCAAGCACGATCGAATTCCATCGCACGATGAAACACTATTCACCCCCCCTAGTAGGCACATAGGACATAACAAGTGGTATTAGAGCTTGGAGCTCTTCTACGGACTAACACCCGGGAACAAAAGCGCTAGAGGGTAAGATGGAATTTGAAGAGAAATTGGGATGAGACGTCAACACCCCAATTCCATTCAATTTCTATGGACGAGAAGGCTTCAACCAATGGAAAGAAAGAATTGAAGTCTTTTTGATGATGAGGGACCTTGAGGAATGGGCCATATTGATGGAAGGATTCCACTATCCAAGAGGGCCAAAGGGAGGATTCCTCAAGATGAAGAAGTGGACCGGGGAACAAATCCAAGAGTTTGAGAAAAATACAAAGGTAATTAAATTCTTGGTCGATTTGATTCCTAACGATATCTTGTGTAGCTTAGGTGAATACAAGGATGCCAAGGAGCTTTGGAGCGAATTGACAAAGTATCATGAAAGTCCATCACCGATCCAAGAAGAAGAAGAAGAAGAGGAAGAAGAAGAGTGCTCATCCTCTTAAGCTCAAGAAGAAGCAAGCACATTTTCATCCCAAGAACTCAAGGATTCGGAGGTTTATAGGGAATCAACATCCGAATCGGAAGAGGAAGAAGAGATGGAAGAAGCCTCCACTTCAAGGTTTGAGGAGGAGGAGAGACCATCTACTCCGGAACAAGGGCAAGAGTAAGGAGAGCCATCTACTTCCGGGAGAAGTGATGAACAAGCTCAAGAGACCCTTTCTACCACCATTTACCTAGGTAACTCAAACACATTAATTCAAAATAAAAATTATATTATGTATTTTGAGTGTAGGGAATTTGAGCACTACAAGAGTAAGTGCCCTAAGAAGGTAAAGAAAAGTCAACCAACATCAAAAAGTCAAGAGAAATAAAAAAATGCCGGTCCCCCAACAATTAAAAGCAAGGAGCACATCATTTGCTTCAAATGTCAACAAAAAGAGCATTATAGGAGTCAATGCTTTAGGGGGAGGAAGAAGACTCAAGAGGGAGCATCACATGTAGGGGGAGCTTTTAAAGCAAACCCTAAGGTAAAATTTAATAATGCTCATTCTTTAAGTTATAGACAAAAGTATGCTGGAAATAATTTTAGTAATCTTGCTATTATTCATGAACAAAAGCATGCTAGGAATAATATGTTTTTTTGTTTAGGAGCTAAGCATGCCCATTTTAATAATAAGAAGAAATTTGGGACTAATGTCCCTAAAACAATTCTACCTTGAGAGACCATTAGGAAAATAGAGGATCACCTAGGTATCATGTTAGTGTCAACCCTTAGTGCCAATCATGAGATGTAGTGCCAATCATGAAATGATTGATTAGGGATCATGTGTATCATATTTCATTAATAAAAGGCAAGGATTGTTTGTTATATTTACATTATGCATGTGTCACCTAAAATAAATATAATAATGCCCTTGAATAGTAGGTTCTAATCTACAGTTTATCAATTGGTAGAATTGATTATGAGAAGTTGTAGAGAACACTATTCTTAATATTCCTAGTCAAGTATTAATATACAAGGGCAATATTAATACATTGAGACTAGCATGTATGTCAATGGATGACTTGATCTCACAAGTCATGGATATGTGATATCACATTGACCCATGGGTATATATATTAGAGAATATATATACTGAATTGACCCGCCATGAGAAAGTATCATGGATCATTATATGAGTGTCATATACTTTCTCATGTGACTATTGGTATGAATAGTCCTTAGACCTGGAGTCACTACGGTTCCCTACATAAGGAGTTATGTACTTTAGTATCATATAACGTCACACCATAATAGGGTGACTATAACAGTGATCACTGGGTATCTAACGAATTATGCAGAGGGATGTGAGTGATGTAGATGAGATCTATCCCTCCTATATGATAGGAGTGATACCTTTGACCTCTTGATAGAGTAGGACCACGAAATGCATGGTCATGCTCAAATGAGTCAATATGAGATATTGAGCTCATTTGTTTGAGTGAGTCTACTTGGGGATCAAGAAATATAAAGATTGATAAGGGGATGACACGGTCTATGCCTCATTGATTGATCTAAGATATCAGAGATAGAAGGACACCGTCATACATGATAATAGTCACGGAAAAGTTGTCGGATCTCGACGATCTTGTAACTTGGGTAGCAATGATGTATTGCTAGATGCCGCTCATTGCTTATGTATCTAAAAGGGGTTTTAGATACATTGCCAACGTTACAAGAGCCTATAGGGTCACACACAAATTACATTCTATTTTGGAGATGATTTCTTTTAGTAGGACTAAAAGGACAATTGAGCATATGACCAAGATTTGAGTTAGATTCAAACTGGTTAAACTTGAGTTAGACTCAAGTTGAACCATGGAAGATGATTCATTATCATGCATGATTAATTTGATTAATCATGCATGGGAATACCAAGAGTCTTGGTATTCATGATGAGAACTAAAGAAGGGAATACCAAAGGTCTTGGTATTAAGAGAGTTCTTAATGGGGAGATAATGACATTGATGGCTAATAGTTTAAATGGCCTTTTTGGTGTTTCACGTGGAGGACAATTTTGTGGTTCTTGTGTTTGGGCGTGCAAGCAAAAGGGCCAAGAGAGAAAGTGTTCTCTCATCTCCTCCTTCCTCTCCTTCTTCTTCAAAAAGAGTTCTTGGCATTTTGCTAGGGGTTTCTAGCACAATGTGACTCCAAAGCTAGTGTGGGTGTCAGTGTGGATACCATAGATATACGGTTATCTTTACCGTATTGAGATCCGACAACGTTTGGAAAAGCGGGATTGCAAAGGGCACGCACCGAAGGTATATTCCTCCTCTAGATAAGATCTAGACTAGAATATAGAAAATGATTTATATAGTTTTGCATGGATATCTAGTGGGATCCGGTATAATTATTATTTCCGCTACAGTTGTGCGAAGTATTCACCCGCGATGTTGTGAACATCAGATCCAGAGTTTCCCAACATATCAACCCTAAATGGACTAGGCATATGCCTAGAAGGAATGGTAATGCCCAAAGATTAAACAAAAATTCAAAAATTGGGCAATTAGAGCTAGAAAATCAAGTTTTGAGGTCAAAACTTGAAAAATTGGAAAAGACTCTTAGGATGATGCAAAATCAAATGCAAGGGTCAAATGGTCAAAATCTAAGTCCTAGGAGACAAGGTTCATCCAAAGGCAAGAAAAGTTTGGGTCACAAACCTAAGCCCAAGGAGACCTACTTTAGGGTTCCATTTGATTATGGAACTTAACCTAGGTCTAGGAAAACCAAGGTCACAAGGGAAGTCATCCCTAGAATTGACCATGGTGAATGTCTAGTGGCCAAAGTTTCCATGAAACCTAGAAAGACCACTAAGAATGTTACTAGGGAGGCAATCCCTAAGGTTAACCTAGGCAAGACCACAATAACCAAGGCTACCAAGCCTAGGAGGGTTATTAGGAAGGTATCTAGGGAAGTTATCCCTAAAGAATACCTAGTAAACCCAAGGAGCTCCAATAGGTTTTGGGTTTCTAGGAGCGTGATCGATTCACGCTAAATGGGTTGGGTTGTGCCAACTTTAAATGGATAGGTAGTTAACCTAACCATGGTAAAGGTGACACTTTAGATCATTTCCAAGGTTATGGGTATCTTGGAAATAAGTTTGATTTAATATCCTAAAGGATTTTAGGATGTGCCAATATCATTTAAGAAGCTTGATAATTTGATCAAATTGGCACAATTAGGTATATGAGTCATGGTGTGCCTTTATGGGTTTTGGCACACTTGGGGGATCAATGTATCAAGAAAATTGTCTTAAGATTTAGAAATGACATTTGAGATTAACACTCAAACACTATATACCTTGATGTCACATACTTGTCATGCTTCATGTGTCTTACCATATGGTTGTATGGAAAGTATGTTTATGATGTTTTGCATCTCACAAAATATTTGATTCACTTTGATTGTGTATTTCAATACTTAGAAAGGGTGAGATGTTAGGAATTAAAACTTTTGGATGTTAATGCTTGTGAAAATGGAATAAAATACCAAAATATATTAATAAATATGCAAACACAGGCATAACACTAATATATTCGATATACATGCATTAACACGTTAAAATGGAAAAAAATTAAGTAAAGAAATCAAAATTCACTTAATATCTGACCTAAAAATCAGATATCAATCGACTGATAACACTGTAGCATTACACCACGAGTTCAACAGTCGAGTGCAACCCCCAGCACTCGACTGATTTGTCCATCAGTCGACTGACGATCCACAACAGTTGACTGATGTTATTGTTGCTCGGGATAGAAGAGAGTCGAGTGTCCAGCTAATGAGGTCAGTCGGTCACGATCGATGTCCCATAATAGTCGATCGATGACATCGTAGCTCAAAGATAGAATGTTCGATAAGGCCGAGCCAAGCAATCCGGCTTTGTGAACCGCTCACTGAACCGATATTAGTCGAATGATAACACACATCAGTCGACTGGCATCGCGATTTTATAATGCCGAACTGTTAGGGTTCGGCTTCCTCACGCCTTCTTCACTCACACGCTTCTTCTTTGATCACTCCCAAAACCCTCCGACCGTCCTTCTTGTGGCCACGCCGATGACTCAAAGGCCTAGGTTTGAAACCTAACCTTATTCTTCGTATTTTGGTCCTTCTATCACGCTAATGGTGCCATCTCACAGCTTCCATTCTCCTCCACCACGAGTTAGGGTTCCGGTGAGATATTTTCCGACGTTCCTCCGACGTCTTCTCCAGCGCTTCGGCTGCTCAGTTTCATCCCTCTCAAGTTTCGACCCAAAATGTCACCAAAGTATACTTCCTATGCCCTAAACCCTATCTTTTTACTTATACCAGAGTTTGATTTAACCGTGTTTTTGGTGTCATTACATTGCATTGCATTACATTCATCATAATCATGCAGAAAACAACGTAGGAGTGAATCTAATGAGGGTGGGTCGTTCTCGTACCAACCAATGCCGGTTAGGTACTTAGACGAACGATTCTTTAGAACATACTGTGGAGATGTCATTCAGATTTTGTGGCATTACCAATTGATGAAGGTCGTTCTTTGCACGCATTCCATAAATGATGATCTTCTCAAGGAGTTTTACCTAAATTTGAGGAAAGTTGATGATAGCCCGAAGTACACCACTCGCGTTGCAAAACATGACATGGAGTTTACTCCTATGATTTTGCAGGAGTTCCTAGAGTGTTGGGCATCGGATAACTCTTTTGTCTTTTACCCTGCTTTTGAAGCCCCTCTTCCTACTCCGTTTGACCATATATCATTAGAGTCCATGCATGAGCACTTCTTTCTTCATCCTCGTCCTCCAGTTCAAAACCTATTTCCAATTAATGACTTATCTGCACCTGATAATGTTCTCTATAAAGTCATTGTTGGGTGTATTCTTCCTATAGTGACTCGGGGTCAGGCCAAGATTCGACCCCCCCATATTTTCCTTATGTATGCCATGTGTCACTTTTTGGACATAAACATTGCATTGAACATATTCCATTGCATTGTCCATTTTGTGACCCCTGTATAAGGGAAGGTGCATATGCCTTTTGGACACATTATCACCGCATGATTAGAGTCCATCAACATTACCATATCCAGGGGATCATTGAGGACTTTATCAGACACGTACGATCGCATCACGGTGCGGAACTTTACACTAGTTGGGGTGCGGACTGGACCTGGACAGATGGAGTGGGTGGCTTGGCCTCAACCCATGGAGCATGAGGAGCCAACTATAGAGCCTGGAGAGCCCGCGGCAGAGCATGAGGGGCCAGCTGCTGAGGAGGATGACTGTATGATACCAGATACACCAGCAGCAGGTCTCTTAGAGCGGTTTGCACATCTAGAGGCTAGTTTTGAGGAGTACTAGGGGAAGGTTGACTCGAGGTTGGAGGAGCTTAGACTGGAGTAGTCTTCCGTTGGTCAACAACTTGGTCAGCAGCTCAGTAGGGTCAAGCAACATCAGCTCGAGATCTTCGAGATGGTACGGAGCTGGAGGCTCAGTCAGTAGCCTCCACCACCTCTAGGAGATGGTTCCAGGGATGACAGCTAGGCGCACATCATATATTTTGTTTTTATTTTTATAGTGAGGTTGAGAGCATTTTGGACATCCATTTTGTTTGTTAAACTGAATTTATGTTTAATGAAATCTTTTGTTTGTGCAAAATTATGTGTCTTTGCTTGGTTGTGTGTTGATTTATTTGTATATTCTTTTTTCCATGTCATGACATCACATTTTCTTTTATCATATGAAATGTAATGATATTGCTTAGGGTTACTTTCTATGTCATGTTCATGTTTAGAGCCTATTCATATGCCATGACATCATCATGATCATTGGCCATGCTTATTTATGATTATCATTTATGCCATGATCATTCATGCATTAATTAAAATTGAGTTAAGGACTATGACATGATTTGAAGTCCCATGTATAAGGGAGTCAGATAGAGTTGCCAAGAAAATGCATGAAGCCATAATAACCCTAATTCCACATCTCATAATTACATTGACTTGTGTGTGCTTTATACACCTTAGATACATACGAGATGTTAGGAAAATGAGTTAAATTCAAGGTACATTGATAGTGCATCTAGATGAACTTAAACTTATTTCAATCATAAATGTGGATCATGGGGAAAGCTAATGTACAAGTCATGTGCATTGACCCATTTATCATGATCCAATATAAGTTTTCAAAAACATTTTAAATCTATTTTAGAAAACCTTGGTGAAGTCTATCTTTTGATAACAATCACCATTGGATAAATTGATACAAAGAGGGCTCAAATATTGAAGTTTTTCTTATTTTTGAACTTTGTGTCAATTTCACTATTTTATGGGTAAATTATTTTTCACATATTTTTCACCTATTGTATTTGTTATAAGTATTATATGTATGAATTTTCATGATTTTTCAAGTTACGTATAATTACTTATTTTTTTTCGAAAAACCATTTCTGAAAACTGATTTCTGCATTTTGCAGATATCAGTCGACTGCCATGGATGACAATCGACTAATGATGAGGGCAGTCAACTGTTTCCTGATAAAGTCGACTACCAATGCTGAATTTGGGTAAACAAGGATGTTTAGCCCATGTTTCATCTATGTTTGGGTTTCCTAACTGCTCTTAACCCTAGGATATACTTTGAAAAGCATTGGAAAGGGTTAAAATCTATTGGATATGGAATATGAGAGTTGTTTAAGATGTGAATAAAGTTTAAGGTGTGTGAGAGTTCATGTTTGAACTTTTGACCTTAATTTTTGATGGTTTAGTGTTTCTATTGGCTTAGGGACTCTCCAAACACATTGTTGGTGCAATGGTCAAGGGGGAGCAAACCTTTAGGGGGAGGTATCCATCATGGGATGATGAATGTGTTCTTCCTCATGAGGGGGAGAATTGGGAATGTGAGATGCCCAATTAAGAAATTGAGAGAGTTTATAGGTGTGCTTCTCTTGAGTGATATGAGATTTATCACTAGGAAGAGTGAAGACATCCTAGGAATTTTTTGGATAAAGGAGGAGATTGTAAGATCTCATTGGGATATGAGACACTGACCTTCTTGGGGAGAACCTTTATGATGTATGTCAAAAAGGGGGAGAAGTTAAGATTCCCAATTTGGACAATTGGGATGATTGGATTGAGTTAGTGTTCTAACTCAAAGGTATGAGGTTTTGTCAAACATCAAAAAGGGGGAGATTGTTGTTGCAATTGGCCCAGGTCACGATTGACCAAACTCGAGTTTGACTCGAGCGATATTTTGATGTTCGACAAAACGTATGACATGTGATTGTCAAGGGAAAGTCCAACTCTTGTGTACTTGGCAAATGAAAAGTCCAAGCATGGGTCTTGGCAATGGCAAAGTCCAAGTCATGGGTACTTGGTGTTGGTGCAATCGGCCCAGGTCACGATTGACCAGGACTCGAGTTTGACTTGAGTGATGTTTTGATGTTTCGACAAAAACATATGACAATGTAATTATCATGAGAAAGTCCAAGTCTTGAGTACTTGGCATGGGAAGTCCAAGTGGGACACTTGGCATTAAAGTCCAAGTCTTGAGTACTTGGCATGAAAAGTCCAAGCATTGGTCTTGGCAATGTAAAAGTCCAAGCATGGGTCTTGGCAATGCAAAAGTCCAACATGGGTTGGCAAGGGAAAGTCCAAGCTTGAGTCTTGGCATGAGAAGTCCAAGGGGTTTGATATTGGCTGTGTAAAGTCCAAGCGGGAGTCTTGGCAGCATAAGTCCAATGATTGACTGCGTAAAGTCCAAGCGGGAGTCTTGGCGGCATAAGTCCAATGGTTGGCGGCGTAAAGTCCAACCGGAGTCTTGGCGGCGTAAGTCCAGTGTGCCTTGGCGGTGTAGACACCATTAGCATGACATAGCCGATGAAAGCACCTGAAGGCTAGCGTGATGGATGAACAAGTCATGGATGACTTGGAGGGATCCGAGAGACGTGAGGCTGATGGAGGTGGCTAGAAGGCTTAGGTCCAGGCTAAGGGTGGTCTAGCAAGTATGGGGGAACCATACTTAGGCTAAAACCTCATGTTTGAGGTGTGCCAGTCGACTGGTTCCATGTGGCAGTCGACTGGACCGAGTCAACTAGGGTTTGACTGCGGGTTATGGCCTAGCGATCATTTGCAGTGGGCGATCGATGAGCTCAGCGATCGTGATCGTGTGATCAGTCGACTGGTGCTCGAGAAATTGGCCACAGAATAGAGTTGAGACTCGACTGGTCGAGTGAGGACTCCATCAGTTGACTCATGGGTATGATCAGTCGACTGATGGTAGATCCATTGGACTTATCCAACGTGAATCTAGCCGTTGTCTCACGACAACAGTGGCATCAGTCGACTGATGGTCCCGATCAGTCGACTGATCGACTTTTTCTAGCACAGGTTGAAGCTTTATAAGAAGCTCGTGATGGAGGAAAATGGTATGGTTCTTTGAGGCGATTTGGGGCGAGTTGCTGCTGCAATTCAGGGTCTCCAAGTGTTACTCGATCAACCTAGCGATCAAGCATTCAAAGAGCATTTGTAAAGTGTTTTCTTTACTTGTATTGCTTTGTATTTCATTATATTGCTTGTATTCATCTTGTATTACTGTTGTATACATTGTACGAGGTTTCTCCACCTTCGGATTATTCCGAGAAGGAGTTATTACATAGTGGTGTGCTTGTGGCATCGCTAGGGCTCGTTTGAGCCCGATCCGTGGAGTAGGAACCGTGCGGTTTCGAACCATGTTACATACTCGTGTTCGTGTGTAATTGTCTATTTCGTTATTTTTATCATTATCTATATTCCGTTGCGCTAACGAAATTGTAGACACGACCGCGATCGAATTCCATCTACAAACGAAGAAATGCTATTCACCCCCCCTCTAGCCGTTACAAAGATCCTAACAAGTGGTATCAGAGCCCGGGGCTCTTCTACGGATTAACAACCCGGAGTCAAGAAGCTAGAGGGAAGGATATGGATTTCCAAGAAAAATTGGGTGATGACGTCAACATTCCACCTTCCTTCGACCGTGAACATTTCGCGTATTGGAAAGGTAGGATGGAATATTTTCTAATGACAAATATCGAAAATTGGTTTGCTGTGACTATAGGTTTTGATGCTCCGAGAGGGGAGAACGGCAAAATCCTCAAAATGAAGCGATGGACCAAGGAGCAACGGGAAAAATTCAAGACAACCATTAAGGTAACAAAAATGTTGATTAACTTGATACCTAACGACATTTTGTCCAGATTAGGAAGCTATAGGGATGCCAAGGAGTTGTGGAACAAGTTGATCAAGTTCCACGACAATCCCGAATCGATCCATGAAGACTTGGAAGAGGAGGAGACCGAAGAAGAATCATCATCATCCTCACAAGAAAGTGAGGAGTCAACTTCCGGATCGGAAGAGGTGGAGGAAGTGGAAGAATCATCCACCTCAACGATTGAGGGGGAGGAGAGAACCTCTATACCGGAACATCAAGAAGAAGCTTCGACATCTGGTCAAGATGAAGAAGCCCAAAGTCCAATTCCGGTCTCCACCACCGAACTAGGTAACTCAAGCAATTTGGTTTTAAGTAAAAAACATATAATTTGCTTTGAGTGTAGGGAAATCGGGCACTACAAGAGCAAGTGCCCAAAGAAGGTCAAGAAATCTCAACCGGTACCAAAAGTCAAGGATGCCGGTTCCCCAACATCTAAAGGCAAGGAGCACATCATATGCTTCAACTGCAACTCAAAGGGGCATTACTGGAGTCATTACCCAAGGGGGAAGAAGAAAGGGCAAGAAGGAGCAACACAAGTAGGGGGAGCCTCCAAGGCAAACCCTTAGGTAAAATTTATTAATGCACCTTCAATTTCTAGGGATAAGAAGCATGCTAAGAATAATTTTAATAATCTTGTTATTGTATATGAAAAGCATGCTAGAAACAATAGACATATTTGTTTAGGTGCTAAAAAGGTCCACTTAGGAAATAAGGAGAAATTTGGGACTAATGTCCCTAGAAAAACCTTACCTAAGGAATCTATTAGGAAAATACAAGAACACTTAGGTTTTAACCCTAAATGGACTAGGCATATGCCTAGAAAGGACAATGCCCATGGTTTAAATCAAAACTCAAAAATTGGGCAATTAGAATTGGAGAACCAAGCCTTGAGGTCAAGGCTTGAGAAACTAGAAAAGACCCTTAGGAATATACAAGCTCAATTTAAAGGGTCTAATGATCAAAAGTCTAGGTCTAGATCTCAAAGTCAACATCTAGGACCTCAAAGTCAAATGTCAACCAAGGGAAAGCAAGGTTTGGGTCACAAACCTAAGCCTAAGGTGGCTTACCATAGTGTTCCATTTGATTATGGAACACAAACTAAGTCTAAGAAGACCAAAGTTACTAGGGAAGCTATCCCTAAGAGTAACCATAGTTTGTGCCTAGTGGCTAGGGTTTCTAGGAAACCTAGGGTGGCTACTAAGAAGGTTGCAAGGGGAGTTACCCCTAGAGTCAACCTAGGTAAGACCCAAATGACTAAGGCTAATAAGCCTAGAAGGGTCATTAGGAAGGTATCTAGGGAGGTTATCCCTAAGGAATACCTAGTTAACCCAAGGAGCTCAAATAGGTTTTGGGTTCCTAGAAGCGTGATAGATTCACGCTAGATGGGGTTAGGATGTGCCAACCTTGATTGGATGGGTAGTTAACTCAACCATGGTAAAGGTGGCACTTTAGGATATTTTCAAGGTTATGGTTACCTTGGAAATACATTTGAGTCTTAATCCTAAAAGTTTTAGGATGTGCCAATATTACTTGAGAAGTTTGATAAAATGATCAAAATTGGCACAATTTAGGTTTAGAGGTTAGTGTGTCATTTTGAGTTTTTGGCACACTTGGGAGAAAAATAGAAATATGGCAAAATATAATTAATTATATGAAATGACAATTAATATTAAAATTTAGGTATTACTATACCTATATATTTTATATGTCATGCTTTGTTTGCCATATAACATGCCATGACATCATGCTTATTTTTAATCATTCTATATGTCATGTTCATGTTTTAGGATTAAGGTTTTAAATGTCATGTGTTTTTAGATTTTCTCATATGCCATGACATCATGATCATTGGCCATACTTAATTATTGCTATCTTTATTCCATGATCATTTCATGTATTTAATTGATTAAAATTAAACTAAGGACAATGACATGACTTGAAGTCCCATTTATAAGGGAATCAAGTAGGGTTGCCTAGGAAATGCATGAAACCCTAGATTAAATGAACCAAAACCCACATCTCACATCCAATTGACATGTATGTGTATTTATACACCCTAGATACATGTGAGATGCTAGGATATGAGTTAAGTTCAAGGTGCATAGTTTTTGCATCTAGTTGAACCCAAACTCATCTTAACTCAACATGTGGATCATTAGGAAAGCTTGTGTACAAGTCATGTACATAGAGCCCAAGGAATATGATCCAAAATAAAGTTTTGAAAACATTTTAAAATCATTTTGAAAAATGTTGGTGAAGTCTATCTTTTGATAGCAATCACTATTGATGAGATTGATACAAAGTGAGCTTAAACTTCAAAGTTTTTAGTCACTTTTGGATTTTGTATCAATTTCGCTATTTTATGGGTAAAATATTTTTCAAATATTTTTCACCCATTGTATTGGTCATAAGTATTATACGTATCAAATTTCATGATTTTTTGATAAACGTATAATTATTTATGAATTCCCAAATCTCATTTCTGATAACTGAAAATTGGATTTTATTATCGATCGCTCATAGTGGCAATGATCGATGGAGGTGCAATGATCGATGTCCGAATCACTCATCCGTAGCTATTCGGGGTAACCAAGGTTGCTTAACCCGATTTCAGCTACGGTTAAGGTCCCTAATCCCTTCTAACCCTAGGATATGCTTTGTGAAGCATTATAAAGGGTGAAAATCCATTGGATATGGATTAGGAGAGTTGTTTAGGGTTTGTATCAATGTTAAGGTGTTGGAAAGTTCAATGTTGAATTTCTAACCTTAATTTTGATAGTTTAGAGTTCATATTGGTTTAGGGACTTCCCAAGGACATTGTTGGTGCAATGGTCAAGGGGGAGCAAGCCTTTAGGGGGAGGTATCCATCTTGGGATGATGGATGTGTTTTTCTCTTTGAAGAGGAGAAGTTATGGGAGAATATGACATCAATTGGGAAAATTGATGGATTTTTTTTTTTTGATACCCAATTTGGAAATTGGGAGAGAGTATAGGATTGCCTCTCTTGAGTGATATGTGAATTATCACTAGGAAGATGGTAGACATCCTAGGTATTTATTTTTGGATCAAGGGGGAGATTGTAAGATCTCATTGGAACATGAGACATTGACCTCCTTGGAGAGAAAACCTTTTTGATGTTAGTCAAAAAGGGGGAGAATGTTTGGGGAAGAACATTTGGAGAGTGTTTACCAATTTGGGATAATTGGTAAGGGATTTGAGTTAGTGGTCTAACTAAAATGATTTGTTTGGTTTTTGTCAAACATCAAAAAGGGGGAGATTGTTGGTGCAATCGGCCCAGGTCACGATTGACCAGGACTCGAGTTTGACTCGAGTGATGTTTTGATGTTTCGACAAAAATATATGACAATGTAATTGTCATGGGAAAGTCCAAGTCTTGAGTACTTGGCATGGGAAGTCCAAGTGGGACACTTGGCATTTGGTAAAGTCCAAGTCTTGAGTACTTGGCATGAAAAGTCCAAGCATTGGTCTTGGTAATGTAAAAGTCCAAGCATGGGTCTTGGCAATGTAAAAGTCCAACATGGGTTGGCAAGGGAAAGTCCAAGCTTGAGTCTTGGCATGAGAAGTCCAAGGGGTTTGATATTGGCTGCGTAAAGTCCAAGCGGGAGTCTTGGCAGCATAAGTCCAATGATTGGCTGCGTAAAGTCTAAGCGGGAGTCTTGGCGGCATAAGTCCAATGGTTGGCGGCGTAAAGTCCAAGCGGAGTCTTGGCGGCATAAGTCCAGTGTGCCTTGGCGGTGTAGACACCATTAGCATGACATAGCCGATGAAAGCACCTGAAGGCTAGCGCGATGGATGAACAAGTCATGGATGACTTGGAGGGATCTGAGAGACGTGAGGTTGATGGAGGTGGCTAGAAGGCTTAGGTCCAGGCTAAGGGTGGTCTAGCAAGAATGGGGGAACCATACTTGGGCTAAAACCTCATGTTTGAGGTGTGCCAGTCGACTAGTGCCATGTGGCAGTCGACTGGACCGAGTCAACTAGGGTTTGACTGCGGGTTGTGGCCTAGCAGTCGACTGCCAGAAGTGGGCAGTCGACTGATGGCTCGAGCAGTCGACTGATCGTGTGATCAGTCGACTGGTGCTCGAGAAATTGGCCACAGAATGGAGTCGAGACTCGACTGGTCGAGTGAGGACTCCATCAGTCGACTGATGGTAGATCCGTTGGACTTATCCAACGTGGATCTACCCGTTGTCTCATGACAACAGTGGCATCAGTCGACTGATGGTCCCGATCAGTCGACTGATCGACTTTTTCCAGCATAGGTTGAAGCTTTATAAGGAGCTCGTGATGGAGGAAAATGGTATGGTTCTTTGAGGCGATTTGGGGCGAGTTGCTGCTGCAATTCAGGGTCTCCAAGTGTTACTCGATCAACCTAGCGATCAAGCATTCAAAGAGCATTTGTAAAGTGTTTTCTTTACTTGTATTGCTTTGTATTTCATTATATTGCTTGTATTCATCTTGTATTACTTTTGTATACATTGTACGAGGTTTCTCCACCTCCGGATTGTTCCGAGAAGGAGTTATTACATAGTGGTGTGCTTGTGGTATCGCTAGGGCTCGTTTGAGCCCGATCCGTGGAGTAGGAACCGTGCGGTTCCGAACCACGTTACATACTCGTGTTCGTGTGTAATTGTCTATTTTGTTATTGTTATCATTATCTATATTCCTCTGCGCTAACGAAATTGTAGACACGACCACAATCGAATTCCATCTACAAACGAAGAAACGCTATTCACCCCCTCTAGCCGTTACAAAGATCCTAACACTTGGCAAGGGAAAAGTCTAAGCTTGATTCTTGACAATTGGAAAGTTCAACATGGGTTGACAAGGAAAGTCGAAGCATGGGTCTTGGCAAGGGAAAGTCCAAGCTTGAGTCTTGGCAAATGGAAAGTCCAACATGGGTTGGGAAGGGAAGTCCAAGGGTTGATATTGGTGGCGTAAGGTCCAAGGGTGGAGTCTTGGCAGCATAAGTCCAATGGTTGACGATGTAAAGTCCAAGCGGAGTCTTGGCAGCGTAAGTCCAATGTGCCTTGGCGGTGTAGACCACATTAGCTGATGGAAGCACCTAAAGGCTAGCATATAGATGAACAAGTCATGGATGACTTGGAGGGATCCGATAGGTGTGAGGCTGATGGAGGTGGCTAGAAGGCTTAGGTCTAGGCTAAGGGTGTTTAGCAAGTATGAGGGCATCATACTTGGGGTAAAACCTCATGTTTGAGGTGTATTAGTTGACTGGGACTATGATCAATCGACTGTTGTGAGTCGACGAGTTCTCTTCAGGAAATGGCCCCGGCTGACTACGATTGGACAATGATCGATGGTTCGATCGATCGGACTGATATGGTGATCAGTCGATTGATGGTCGAGTTTTTGGGGATAGAATGTTTCCGAGTCAACTGTTAGGGTTTGATAGTCGTGTGATGACTAGATTAGTCTACTGATGGGCATGCTCCGTCGACTGATGGTCTATCCGTTGGAACTTATCCAACATGGCTCGGGCTGTTGTCTCACAACGGCTACAGGAGCAGACGACTGATGGTCTCGATCAGTCGACTGCTAGGTGAAAATCAGCTCAAGTTGTAGGTTTAAAAGGAGCACGAAGGGAGGATTTTTGGCAGTAGTTACTAGGCCTATTTGGGGTGATTTGCTAGTGCATTTTAGGGTCTCCAAGTGCAGCTCAAGCAACCAAACAAGCAAGTAATCAAAAGCTCTTTGTAAAGTGTTTTTCCTTTACTTGTAGCGTATTTCATACTTTTATTAGCTTGCATTTGTTGTATTACTTTGTGTAATCGATTGTACGAGGTTTCTCCATCTCCGACTTGTGTCGAAAAGGAGTATTATTGTTTAGTGGTGTTGGTTACATCGCTAGAGCTCATTTGAGCTCAATCCGTGGAGTAGGAACTCTAAGGTTCCGAACCACGTTATATTTGGTGTTGTGCTTGTGTTCTTGTTGTATTTGTTCTATTGTTATTATTATTCCGCCGTGTATAATAAGTTTGGTAGCAAACACGATCGAATTCCATCGCACGATGAAACGCTATTCATCCCCCTCTAGCGGGCGCATAGGTCCTAACAAGTAATCTCCCCCTAAAGGCTTGCTCCCCCTTGACCATTGCACCAACAATGTTTTTGGAGAGTCCCTAAGCCAATAGGAACACTAAACAATCGAAATTAAGGGAAAAAAATTCAACATTGAACTTTCACCTCCCTTAAAATTCGATACACACCCTAAACAATTCTCCTAATCTATTTTCAATGGGTTTCCACCCTTCCAATACTCTCCAAAGCATATCCTAGGGTTAGGAGCAATTAGGGGACTAAGAAATAGCTGAACATCGGCCTAAGAAACCTTGTTTATCCGAAATCAGCTCTGGCAGTCGACTTTTACAGTCACCAGTCGACTGCCCTTGATGCCAGTTGATTTTTATCTATGATAGTTGACTGATTTCTGCACTGTACAGAAATTAGACTTCAGAAACCAACTTTGAAAATTCATAAGTAAAAATATATATTTTGAAAAATCTTTAAAATCCATACGTACATTACTTATAACAAACATTATGGGTGAAAAATAGTTAGAAATTAAAATACCCATAAACTAGTGAGATTGACACAAAGTTCAAAACCATTGAAATTTTCAATGTTTAACCCCACTTTGTATCACCTCATTCAATGGTGATTGCTATCAAAAGATAGACTTCATCAAGATTTTTCAAAATAGTTTTGAAATGATTTAAAAACCTTAATTCCTTTTACTAACATCTCATTTGTATCTAAGTGTATAAAACACATACAAGTCAAGTGTTCTTGTGAGATGTGAGTTTTGTTCATTTAGGGTCTCATGCATTTTTCTAGGAAATACTATTTGATTCCCTTATGCATGAGACTTCAAATCATGTCATTGTTCTTAAATTAATGTATGAATGATGATCATGACATAAATGATACATAAATAAGCATGTGCCAATAATTATGATGTCATGGTATGTGATTCTAATTTAAGCATAACATAACATTCCTAAGCATAAATCATGACATTTTATATGATAAAAATAAATATGATGCCATGACATGGTAAATGGCAATCAAAGCATGACAAATAAAAAGGTAATGGTATAGGAATACCTAGATTTTAATATTAGTTGCCATTTGATAGAATTAAGTTTATTTTGCCATATTAACCAACTCTACCAAGTGTGCCAAAACCCAAAATGGCACACAAAGACCTCTAACCCTAATTATGCAAATTTGATTAATATTCAAACTTCTCAAAACACATTGGCACATCCTAAAGTGTCAACTCTACCATGGTTAGGTTAACTACCCATCCACTTAGGGTTGACACACCCTAACCCATCTTGTGTGAATCAATCATGCTCCTAGGAACCCAATACCTATTGGAGCTCCTTGGGTTAACAAGGTATTCACTAGGGATAACTTCCCTAGATACCTTCCTAATGACCCTTTTTGGCTTTAAAGCCTTAGTCATTTAGGTCTTGTGAAGGTTAACCTTAGGGATTGCCTCCCTAGTAACCTTCTTAGTGGTCTTCCTAGGTTTTATAGAACCCTTTGCCACAAGACACATGATGTGAGAAAAACATATAGGGTTTTAGGAGTAGTTTTCGCTCACATCTTGTTACATTTTGTGTTAGTTTCATGCATATGTTACTCTATTCTTGCAAGCATTGCCTATTTTCTGGTTCGGAGGTCTACTTGTTGTACTTTTGTGTGCAGGCTAGCTTTTCTGGTGAAAAAGATGCATTTTCGGAGCAAAAGAAGGACTTTCGTAGCTAGACGCAGAGTGGCACATGGCCAGGGCATGTGGATTCACACGGCCGTGTCAAATGGGCAAAGAATAGCACCCCAGGGCCGCACACGACCTGGCCGTGTGGCGGCCCGACGGATTTGTGCGACTAGGGCTTCTTCCAGATTTTGCAGCGGTCCGAGGTGATGTCTATATAAGGATGGCTCCGCCCAAATCGTAGAGAGGAGGCACGACAGCTAGGATGGCACACTGAAGCCCTAAAAAGCTTCGGTAACTCGCAGCAGGGAGGAGGAACACCGCCGGAGGTCCACAACTTGCAATACAACGTTGGAGAGAAGATCACGAAGCATCATATATCTCTATTTCTGCGCTTTATTTCTATTGTATTCAAACTTAAACATGTTTTGTGATTCTTCCTTCATATTTATGGAGTAGTACTTTCGATTCTAGGATTAGGGATTAGCTTGTGTACATAAATAATGTTGGTTCATATTAAATTCTAGCCAAAAGTTTGATTTGACAATTGGTAGTTGCTCTCTATTATATTTACGTGTGTTTGGCTTTCTTTTCACTGTGCTTAGGCGATACGAGGTGGTGACAGCCCTCGCAATCAAAAATTTAGGAGGTTTGATCCAAGGAACCTAGGGGTAAACTTGACCTCCCGTAAATGCGGGGAGAAGGGAGCGGTGGAATCGGAAACAGTCCACCACAAGGATTGATTTGACATCCTCGTACCCTCTATCCCATCCTTTTGGGTGGAGATAGCTCCCGGTGAATGCGGTGGCTCTGCGGGAGACTGTATGATGTCCCTTCCCCAAAACCGTAGGTAGACATTTAGACGACGCCAATTGACAACATTGTTCTAAGATACACAAGCGAAACCAAAGTCCTAGAATCACCTTTTAAGACCCCAGCACACTCTTTTCCTCCTCCGTGTGACACCATATAGAGTAGGGTCCATCGATAATCCTCACCAACTGACTCTCTCAAAGATTACGTCCGAACAATCGCAACCACTTAGTGTATTGGTATTCGAATCCCAGTCCCTGTGGGATCGATAAATCATTATTACTTGATGACATCTGTGCACTTGCAGGCATTGAGTGCGAGCATGCACTTTGAGTCCTCGACGGTATCCATTGCGAGATTCGAGGTCGCGTCTATGCGCATCAAGTTTTTAGCGCCGTTGTCGGGGTCTGTCGATTCGATATCAAATCGAACGGTGGTGAATTGGATCGGACTTAGGATTAGATTATTTACTTGCTTTATTTTCTTATAGTTTATCTTATTTGCTTTAGTTCTATTTTCCATATTTAGTTTTTATTTTTAGTAGTAGTTTTTTTTATTTACTTATTGCATCTTAGATTTTTTATTTGCTAGACTTATTTATTTTCTTCTTTTAGCATTAGGATAGCACTCTTAACTTTGTGGTTTGGTTCGTTGTATGCTTAGACGATTAGGGTCGGAAGGTCTAATTCCAATTGACTTAGAGATTGAGCGAATCTTTCACCGTCGGAGAGCAGTACAGCGAAAGATGGAAGATTAAGCTTCATCTGAGGTGAACATAGGAAGCCGACCTCTGCGGGACTACGCAGCTCCAAGTGTTAGAGGATTCAGACCGAGCATAGCTGGACCATCTATTTCAGCAAATAACTTTGAGTTGAGGCCGACACTTATACATATGGTCCAACAGAGCCAATTCGGGGAGCTGCGACTGAAGACCCGAACTGACATCTTGAGGCTTTTCTCGAAATCTTCTCAACTATGAAACTGAACGGAGTCCCTTCTGACGCGATCCGCCTGAGCCTGTTCCCATTTTCACTGCGGGATAAGGCTAAGGCTTGGCTTCACTCTCTACCCTCTAGCAGCATCACCACATGGGAGCACTGTGAGCAGCAGTTTCTGAATAAATACTTCCCACCAAGTAAGACTGCTCACATGCGCCACCTTATCTTGAGCTTTCGCTAGAAGGAGGGGGAATCCTTGTTCGAAGCATGGGATCGCTACAAGGGGCTACTTTATCAATGCCCCCACCACGGACTGGAGAGGTGGCTGGTGATCCACATTTTCTATAATGTGATCGCTTACGCCACGAAGATGTCCCTGGATTCTGCCACAGGAGGAGCATTAATGAACAAGACCATAGAGGAGGCAGAGGAGCTTATCGAAGAGGTGGCCCAAATAAAACCACCATCAATGGGCTTCCGAACAAGGTCAACCCACACCTACAGCAGGATGTTACAATGTTAATTCCCTGGACTACTATGGAGGGCAGGGGACCCGGGACGAGCAGATTGAGCACTGCGATGCGGTTGGGGACTACAACCCAAGACCCCACAACCAACACTCCAGCACTTCTCATCCGGGATGGAGGAATCACCAAAATTTTCCTTATACGAATACCTTGGGGAGGTTCCAACTACTGGGAGAGAATGGGCAACAACGTCCCTCTAACACCCGTCTGGAGAATATGCTGGAGAATTTCATTCGAATGCAACGGGAGGCGAACACTGAATTTCAGTGATGACATTCGTAGAAAGATATGATGATTGAAGGGTTGGGGTCATCTGTAAGAGATCTTGCCACCAGGCAGAAGTATCTGGAGATTCAAGTAGCTCAGATCGCGAACCAAATCTCCAGGATACCAGGGAAGCTAGCAGGAAGAGCAGAGGCCAATCCGGTAGAGCAGTGCCAGGCAGTGACGCTGCGAAGCGGGAGGATCCTGAAAGAAATACCAAGACGGTCAGTTGCTGAAAAGTACTAGGGATCTGAACCGCTAGAGCCTTTGGGGGAGGCAGAGAATGAACGAGCAAGAGAGGCAAATCGGGAGCCTGTTGTGAGGGCTCAACCGCCCCTTACTGTATCATTCCCACAGCGGTTGACGAATGCAAAGAAAGACGCCGAGTTTGGTAAATTCCTGGACATGTTGAAGTCGATCTTGGTAGAGGTACCGATACTCGAAGCGTTGCACCAAATGCCCCAGTTCGCTAGGTTCATGAAAGATATTTTAGCACATCGTAGGAAGGTCGCAGAGTCGGAAACAGTAGCCCTCACAGAGGAATCAAGCGCTTATCTTCGAAACGAAGCTACTTAGAAATTAAAAGATCCGAGGAGCTTCTATATCCCATGCTATATAGGGACGACATTGATTAGTAAAGCCTTCTGTGACTTGGGAGCGAGTGTGAGTCTTATGCCCTACACCTTATGCAAAAAGCTAGGGTTAGGAAATTTAAAATTCACTACTATGACACTACAACTAGCTGACCACACATACTGCTACCCATTGGGGATTTTAGAAGACGTTCCTGTTAAGGTGGGGAAGTTTACATTGCCAACTGACTTTGTGGTGATGGAGATGGAAGAGGATCCCAAGATACCCGTCATCCTGGGGCGACCATTTTTAGCGACTGCAGGAATGGTCATTGATGTGAAGAATCACAAGCTGACCCTAAAAGTGGGAAAGGATAAGATTGAATTTGAGCCCGCTGGGACAGGAAGTCAGGAACCTGCATCAGGGAAGTATGTGATTCCAGCGAGAGCTAGGAAGGAAGCTGTGTACCCAGATCCCGAGATAGATGAATGGAGGTTCACTGAACCACCAGAGTCGAGTTGATAGAAGAGTGTGGTCGAGCTAAACGACCTTAAACAAAGTGCTTCTTGGGAGGCAACCCAAGTTTGGTTTTAGATTTCCCTTTTCAATTGCATTGCATACGTTTGTTGAATTTTAGTTTTGATTTCCATCGCAATTAGAGTTAGGAATAGAAAAGAACTTTGCTAAGCAAAAATGAAACCCATATTAGCCTACACGGCGAAGTGTATGAGGAAATTTGGGCCATGGTGCATGAATGGGTGAAAAATGGGGACCCACGGCCGTGCCCGATTGACCAGAGGCGCACACGGCTTGGCCGTGTGTTTTCACATGGCCGTGATGCGCGAGGTTAAAAGGGGCGAGCCATGTGTTTTCACCCCATTTGCGTAGTGTGCTTCAAAAGTTCTTGCCCTAGCCATGTGATTTCGCTTTCCCCTTCCTCTAGAAGCATTTCTAACCTCTAAAGAAGCCAAAAGGAGCAAGGATGAGAAGGACCAAGACCGTAGCATCCCGATTCGGCGCCTCGGAGCGACGAGCAAGGAGAGTCGATGCCCCTCAAGCTTTGAAAGAGGGTAACGCCATACCCCCTCTACTTTTTCGCAATAATGAACATAGAGATAGATACAATATGCTCTCTACTCATAAACTTACTGCTACTAAGTACTTAGATGAGGATTTTCTAGAATCTTTAGGTTTGTTGGGTGACATGCAAACCCTATTTGCAAAAATGGGGTGGAATGAGATTATGGGAATAAGGCACCTAACCTACCCTAGGATAGTTTTAGAATTTTTGAGTTCTTTAGAGGCGGAAGTTTTAACGGGTAGAGAGAGCGAGGAGGGTAGGATAACTTTTAGGCTTTTTAATATTGAGCATGAGTGGACCCTCCACCAATGGAACTCATGCTTTGGCTTGCCAAGCGGGGGAGAGAGAAGAACCCCTAATGGGTACAACTCTCGTATGATTTGGACTGAGTTGATAGGGGAGCACGCTTATGACCCGTCTAGGGCCAAAGCGTCACACCTCCAAAACCCCATCTTTCGATACCTTCACCGCATCATGGCCAGTACTATATTTGGTTGTGGGGAGAGTGACAGTGTAGTTAGAGCTAGCGAGCTGCTTTGCCTATGGGATATGCTACAAGAGAGGAGTAGCATTGATGTAGGGTCCCACTTCATCAGACACTTAGTGAAGATGGGTAAAGCAGCATGCGGAGAGATCAATGTGGGAGGCCTACTTACCCACATTTGCTATAGGATGGGGTAGGATTACACAGCATTAGAGAGTATAGAGGGGAGCCCTAGGATCGACCTAGGAGTATGCATGACCATGAAGATGATCGTAAGAGAAGGAGACTCTTTATGCTATGTAAGGAAAAATCTTACGGCTTTTAGGCTCCGCGACCCAGATCATACCACCATCACTATACGCGCCAACTGGCGCTTAGACTTGATAATGGAGTCCCCTCCACATGAGGGACCATCCATATCAGTGCCCATCTCTCCACCTTTATATCACTCTCCCTCCAGTCCACACATGCATAGGAGCCCACCTAGTCCACACCAACATGAACCTACACCTACACCACCACCTTTTTCTACTTTTGAGCAGGATATAGGTACTGTTAGTAATATATGAGAGATGTCCTAAGGCAATCGCCTTATGTATGAACCATTTATATGATAAATGAAGATTCACTATTTGAGTATACATGTTTTATGTATTTGATTGGATCTTAAACTCATTTACTGAATGTCCACGATACGATTCACAGCATGAGAGAATTTATGATTGGATCACAACTAATGAGTATCTCTACATGTGTAATTGTGATATATCGAAATTATCCCTAGTCGATGAATTGATGGATTTGGACACCATCAATTCTGTCGAGACTAGCACGAGGTATACTCCTTGGTGTATCCAAGCAGCTGATTCTCACTGGCTGGAGACATAGTGATGTCCGGAGTTAATCGTGGATGCTAGTTATGGTAACTAGTTCATTGAGTGACCACCGTAAGACTTCATATGGTTCTCTGCATATATAGATATGTCAATGAAGTTCTTACTGTGGCTTAAGTGCGATGTTCCTTTGACTTGCGGTATTCAAGTCATCTTGATCATGGAGACTTATGCTTTGACATCTTAAGCAAACATCTCCGAGGAGATGTGGACCCGGGATGATTGGGTATAAGTCGAAGTGATCGAAGGTGTTTGAATAGCCTATAAAGGATTCACCACTCCTTGCGAGGAGATGTATACCCATGGCCTCTCGTCGGATTGTTACTAAAGTCTTTGGCCAAAGCATTACATGTTTAGAGTAAAGTACTCTTCGATACATGTGGAGTAACTAGAATCTGTAGGACGAGGAAATGATACTTGGGCTAGGTGTGACGTAGTCAGCCTAGTGGGGACTGACACAATAGACCATGTCCTGAACCAAGTGGGTATAAGATGAGTGAAGGGAATGGGGCACGATTCATTCGAGCTACTGAAGGGTTTCAGAAATAGTTCTGGATCAACCGTTGATCTTTCGGTTAATTGGGGATCATGATGTACTACTAGGTGCCACTCATGATCGTTCTATAATTAATGGTTAATTATAGACGGCCAACATAAACCGAGAACCTATTTGGTCACACGCACAACGAGTGTAATCCAAAGGATTTAAAATGAGCTTGAGAATGGGATTCTCAGACCGAGAGAAACTATGTTTGGTTGGACCAAACATAAAGCGAGCATGAAATTGTTTCAGTCGCAATGGAAGCGTGGATGGGCCGTGTCTTATGAAGACATAATGGATGGACCAAAATGGTTTGGTTCTAATCTAATGGATGAGAATAAACCAAAGGGTTTGGTTTATATTAAACTAATGAACCAAAGGTTGGTTCGGTTCGTTTTAACTTAAAATAAACCATCATGGTTTGGTTTATTTTAACTTATCTTAATGGAGCGGGTTAACGGGCTTTATGGATATGATCCATTAACCATTAAGAGAATTAGTTCTCTATAAAATAGGGCTTAAACCCTAATCCTAAAACCCTAATTGGAGTTGCCGCCCAACCTAGTTGTGCCGCCCCCTCCCTCTCCTCCACTAGTCGGCGCCAACCCTAGGTGTGCCGCCGCCCAGCCTTTGTGCCACCGTCCAAGTCATTGCCGGTGACCAAGCTTCAGCCGGTGAACCTCCGGCGACCCTCCGGTGATCTCCTCTAGGTTCGGTGATAAGGTGAGCTTCCATCTCTCCTTGGCCGGCCTCTATTCCTCCACCAAAAGCTGTCCAGTTTTTCTGGACAGCTTGTTTCTTTGTTGTCGGAGCGTCGTTTGGACGACGGTTAGTGCTCCGATAGCGCCTAACTTACCGGGGATTTGATCTCCGGTAATCCTCTGAGGTGGAGGACGAAGGATTCGTCAAACGGTTGACGAATACCTCTCCGGAGAAGCGAGTTTTGAGAACTCGTTTTAGGATCCGAATTTGGATTCGGATCGTGATCATCTCTCGATCACGTCGTCTTCAACACGAGGCTAGTAACCCGTACCAAGACGAAGCTCGTGGCTTAGCAAAGTCATCCCGAGGAGCTCGGCGTGGATACGGATAGAGACAATTCTTACGAGGATCGTTCCGGTTGATGCCGTTCCCGCTACACGTCATACGAAAGGTATAACGTAGATAATTTCTTTTATTGCAAATTTTAATTTACGGTTATGTCTACACTTGTTGTAATATGCATGCGTGTGTTGTGTGTGTTGTAATAAATATAGATTTATTATTTTTAATTGCTTCCTGTGTGCTCATGTTTACTTAAAACATGATCGAACACAACACGCCATGTGCCTAAACCCAACAAAGGGTATCAGAGCCCAGGTTGTGTTTCGACATAATCGTAAAATGGTTTTACGATAGTCATAATGTATTTCTTGAAATTTTCTAATTTTGGAAATTTAGAAGTATTTATGGAAATTTTTCAATTTTGGAAAGTCTAGAAGTATTTATGGAAATCTTCCACTTTTGGAAAGTTGGAAGTATTTATGGAAATTGATATTTTCCATAAATAAAATATTTGATTAGATTCTGGAAATTTGTTTCCTAATTTAATCATGATTTGATTTGGGAAATCAAATCTTAAAATATTTTATTTCCATAAGTAGTTTTAATGATTTAGGAAATTGGTTTCCTAAATAGATTTTCCTTAATCAAATAATTCCATGAATAAAATATGTGATTAGATTTGGAAATTTATTTCCTAATTTAATTATGATTTGATTTGGAGAATCAAATCTTAAACATATTTTATTTCCATAAATAGTTATGACATATAAGGAAATTATAAACATGACATAATTGTATGCCATGTAATTGCATTAGATGCATAACATTATGCCATGCGTGTCATGACATGTAGATGTATGCCATGTATGTCATGCCATGTAGATAATAGTTATTTGCATGCAAAGAGGATGAGACATAAAAACCCTTAATCAATATTAAAGCCTACACCTTCCATTAATATAGTTAGAACCAGAGTTCTGTTTCTTGTTTGGGTTATTGGACTCTCTCCAAGCCCGGCTCGAACCTGAATATGTTCAAACCATGGAATAGTTTAATACTAATATGGTAAGAGTCAGAGGTCAATCGTTAGCTTTGGTTGTTGGACTCTCTCCAAGCTAGGCTAATTGGTTGAATGCGTTCTAACCATATTAAAACTATGTCCTGATTAATGGGTTGGCTTTAACCTGGAGCATCGGCTTGTTGGACTCTCTCCAAGGTCGATGTAAAGGGAGGTGAAGTTGGGTGCTATGCATACGATGCATACTTGTTAATGTGTTAACAACCCGATGTATGTGTGAACATTCAATAAGTTGATAGCACATTGTGATAGTTGCATATACGTGATATGCAATCGGTATAGTTGATACCTACCATCGTAGTTATGAATGGCTTGTTGGACTCTCTTCAAGGTTGTTCATAACTATGATGGATATCAGCCCATTCGGAGATGGACCTACAATCTCCCGAAGTGATTTTGGGGTTTTTGAAATTCGAAAAATGAATGGGATTTATAAATGTATATTGATGCATTTTAAAATCATTTTCTCATATATGCTTGTTTTGTATTTCTAGGTCAATAAATTGATCATGACGTCTTTGAATTTGCGCACTATTTTGGATTCGAACAAACTGACTGGGCCTAACTTCCTGGACTGACTTAGAAACCTGAGAATTGTTCTCAAGGCGGAAAAGCTTGCATATGTCCTTGAAGAGCCTCTTCCTGACCGTCCTAAGGACGATGCAACTCCAGACCAAATGTTGGTCTATCAGAAGCATGTGGCAGATTCTGAGCTGGCGAGTTGCATCATGCTAGCGGCGATGGTACCTGAGCTGCAGAAGCAGCATGAGCATATGGATGCTAACACTATGGTCTTCCATCTTCATGAGTTGTTCGATGAGCAAGCGAGATCCGAAAGGTTCGAGGTCTCTAGGCTCCTCTTCACCATGAAGATGCAAGAAGGTTCGTCTGTAGTACAGTTTGTGCTAAAGATGAACGGGTACATCGAGCGGCTAGCTACCCTCGGTTTTGTGATGGATCATGAGTTAAGTATTGACTTAATTCTACATTGTTTGCCCAAGAGTTTCTCGCAATTTGTGATGAACTATCGGATGAACAAATTGGAATCCACCATTCCCGAGCTCCTCAATATGCTGAAGACTGTGGAGCCTTCTGTGAAGCATGAGGAGAAGGCGGTTCTGTTAGTTGATTCCTCAAAGAAAGGTTCTAAGAGGAAGGTAAAAGAACAGAAGAAAGGAAAGAACAAAAAGGCAAAGAAGGCGGAACCAGCGCAAAAGGGCACTTGCCATCACTGTGGCAAGGAAGGCCACTGGCGAAGAAACTGCAAGATTTATCTTGAGTCCATGAAGAAGAAGAAGGCATCCGATGCCCCATCCTCTTCAGGTATCTTCGTTATTGATTGTCATTCTATTTCCTTAGACACTTGGGTATTGGATACTGGGTGTAGCTCACATATATGTAATGACATACAGGGGCTAAGGAATAGAAGAAGACTTGTCAGAGGGGAGTCAAATTTGCGAGTTGGCAATGGAGCAAAGGTTGCTGCGGTTGCCATCGGAACTTATTTGCTGAAGCTCCCTAGTGGACTAGTCTTGGAACTGGACAATTGCTATTATGTTCCTTCTCTAATAAAGAACATTGTTTCTATTTCCTGCTTAAATAGAAATTGTTTCCATTTGACGTTTAGTAACAATTGTTGTTATATATCTTTGAATGGCGTACTTTATGGAACTGGAACTTTGAGTAATGACATTTATACGTTGGACGTATCCAGTGACATTTTCAATATCGAAGCGAGCAACACGCGTGCTCGAAAGGATAATCACATAGACTCCTATATGTGGCATTGTCGTCTTGGCCATATAAGCAAGAAACGCATGTCTGAATTACACCGATGTGGAATTCTGGAATCGTTTGAATTGGATTCATACGATACATGCGAATCATGCTTAAAAGGCAAGATAACTAAGTTACCTTTTACTGGAAAAGGTGAATGAGTGGGAGAGTTACTAGGTCTAGTACATACTGATGTATGTGGACCTATGTCAACTCAAGCTTTAGGAGGCTATAGCTACTTCATTACCTTCACCGATGATCACTCACGGTTTGGGTATGTGTTCTTGATGAAACACAAGTCTGAAGCCTTTGAAAGGTTCAAAGAATTCAGAAATGAAGTAGAGAAACAACATGACAAAAGTATTAAAATACTTCGATCGGATCGAGGTGGTGAATACTTAAGTCAAGAGTTTCTTGATTATCTGAGAGACAATGGCATATTGTCTAAATGGACTCCGCCCTATACACCACAGCATAATGGTGTATCTGAAAGGCGTAACTGGACCTTGTTGGACATGGTCAGGTCAATGATGAATCATGCGACTCTTCCCAAGTCCTTTTGGGGTTATGCACTTCAGACAGCTGTTTACTTGTTAAACAGAATGCCTACCAAGGTAGTCTCAACTACTCCATATGAGATATGGAATGGTAAGTAACCTCATGTATCTTACTTGAAGATATGGGGTTGTCCTGCTTATGTGAAGCGGATTGTATCAGACAAACTGGATGCTAAGTCTGATAAATGTCTATTTATTGGATACCCTAAGGAAACAAGGGGTTACCAATTCTATGATCCTGTGGAACAAAAGGTGTTTGTTTCAAGGCATGCTGTGTTTCTAGAGAAAGAGTTTCTCTTGCAAGAAAACAGTGGGAGTGTCGTCGAGCTTGAGGAGGCTCGAGAGACTCAAATAGACATTGATGAGATACCTGGTGAAGCACAACAGCCGACAACTCATAGTGATGAGCAATCGGCTGGACCTATTGTAACACCACATCTTCGTAGATCTGGTAGAACACGCAATATTCTTGAGAGATATGGATTTCTCGTAAGTGAATCGAACGACGTGTTACTCATTGATGATGAGGAGCCTACCAGTTATGAAGAAGTGCTGACAAGTTCAGAAAGGGATAAGTGGCTTGGTGCCATGAAGTCGGAAATGGATTCCATGTACGAAAACCAAGTTTGGAACTTGGTTGACCCACCTGAAGGCATAAAGCCTATAGGGTGCAAGTGGGTTTTCAAGAAGAAAACCGACATGGATGGTAATGTGATTACCTATAAGGCTAGATTAGTGGCGAAAGGATATCGTCAAAAACAAGGTGTTGATTATGACGAAACCTATTCGCCTGTAGCTATGCTTAAATCCATTCGGATGCTCCTGGCCATAGCAGCTCATTATGATTATTAGATATGGAAGATGGATGTGAAAACAGCTTTCCTTAATGGAAACCTGCTCGAGGACGTGTATATGATACAGCCTGAGGGGTTCACATCGGTTGATAAAACCAAGGTATGCAAATTGCGACGATCCATTTATGGATTGAAGCAAGCATCCAGGAGCTGGAATATCCATTTTGATGAGACAATCAAAAAGTTTGATTTCTCACAAAATCCAGACGAACCTTGTGTGTACAAGAAGGTTAGTGGGAGTGCAGTCGTGTTCCTAGTATTGTATGTCGATGACATATTACTTATAGGAAACGATGTGTCAATCTTACTGATCAATTAAGGTTTGGTTATCCAAGACATTCTCCATGAAAGACCTGGGAGAAGCAACCTACATCCTTGGGATTAAGATCTATAGAGATAGATCGAAACGGTTGCTTGGTCTTTCGCAGTCTACATATATAGACCGAGTGCTAAAGAGGTTTAGCATGTCGGAATCCAAGAAAGGTTATCTGCCCATCAGGCATGGGGTACACCTTTCTAAGCCTATGTGTCCGCGCACAGAAGACGAGAGGATTTGCATGAGTAAGATTCCCTATGCATCCGCAATAGGATCTATCATGTATGCTATGTTATGTACGAGGCCCGATGTATCGTACGCTCTGAGTGTCACGAGCAGATACCAGTCTGATCCAGGAATGGATCAATGGGTGGCTGTTAAGATGATCCTTAAGTGCTTGAGAAGAACTAAGGATGCGTTCCTAATATATGGAGAAGGGTACATGGTGATACGTGGGTATACGGATGCCAGCTCCAGACAGACAAGGATGATTCCATGTCTCAGTCTGGGTATGTATTCACCTAAAATGGAGGCGCAATAAGTTGGAAAGGTTCCAAGCTTGACACTATAGCGGATTCTGCCACTAAGGCAGAATACGTTGCAGTTTTGGAAGCAGCAAAGGAAGCGGTTTGGATCAAGAAGTTCATCTTTGAACTTGATGTTGTCTCATCAATGATCCAAACATGTGCTTCGCCGCTATCATCTTATCAGAGAGATCATAAGTAGGAACGAAATACAAATCGAGAAAATTCCCACTGAAAGGAACTTAGCGGATCCTTTGACTAAAGCATTACCTCAAAGTAAGTTTGAGGGTCATGTTAGAGATTATGGTATTGGATACCGTAGGGATTGGCATTAGGCCAAGTGGGAGTCTGTTAGTAATATATGAGAGATGTCCTAAGGCAATCGCCTTATGTATGAACCATTTATATGATAAATGAAGATTCACTATTTGAGTATACATGTTTTATGTATTTGATTGGATCTTAAACTCATTTACTGAATGTCCACGATACGATTCACAGCATGAGAGAATTTGTGATTGGATCACAACTAATGAGTATCTCTACATGTGTAATTGTGATGTATCGGAATTATCCCTAGTCGATGAATAGATGGATTTGGACACCATCAATTCTGTCGAGACTAGCACGAGGTATACTCCTTGGTGTATCCAAGCAGCTGATTCTCACTGGCTGGAGACATAGTGATGTCCAGAGTTAATTGTGGATGCTAGTTATGGTAACTAGTTCATTGGAGTGACCAGCCGTAAGACTTCATATGGTTCTCTGCATATATAGATATGTCAATGAAGTTCTTACTGTGGCTTAAGTGCGATGTTCCTTTGACTTGCGGTATTCAAGTCATCTTGATCATGGAGACTTATGCTTTGACATCTTAAGCAAACATCTCAGGAGATGTGGACCGGGATGATTGGGTATAAGTCAGTGATCGAAGGTGTTGAATAGCCTATAAAGATTCACCACTCCTTGCGAGGAGATGTATACCCATGGCCTCTCGTCGGATTGTTACTAAAGTCTTTGGCCAAAGCATTACATGTTTAGAGTAAGGTACTCTTCGATACATGTGGAGTAACTAGAATCCGTAGGACGAGGAAATGATACTTGGGCTAGGTGTGACGTAGTCAGCCTAGTGGGGACTGACACAATAGACCATGTCCTGAACCAAGTGGGTATAAGATGAGTGAAGGGAATGGGGCGCGATTCATTCGAGCTCTTGAAGGGTTTGAAATAGTTACGGATCAGGTTGATCTTTTGGTTAATTGGGGATCATGATGTACTACTAGGTGCCACTCATGATCGTTCTATAATTAATGGTTAATTATAGGCGGCCAACATAAACCGAGAACCTATTTGGTCACATGCACAGCGAGTGTAATCCAAAGGATTTAAAGCGAGCTTGAGAATGGGATTCTCGGGCCAGGAGAAACTATGTTTGGTTGGACCAAACATAAGCGAGCATGAAATTGTTTCAGTCGCAATGGAAGCGTGGATGGGCCGTGTCTTATGAAGACATAATGGATGGACCAAAATGGTTTGGTTCTAATCAATGGATGAGAATAAACCAAAGGGTTTGGTTTATTTTAAACGAATGAACCAAAGGTTGGTTCGGTTCGTTTTAACTTAAAATAAACCATCATGGTTTGGTTTATTTTAACTTATCTTAATGGAGCGGGTTAACGGGCTTTATGGATATGATCCATTAACCATTAAGAGAATTAGTTCCCTATAAAATAGGGCTTAAACCCTAATCCTAAAACCCTAATTGGAGTTGCCGCCCAACCTAGTTGTGCCGCCCCCTCCCTCTCCTCCACTAGTCGGCGCCAACCCTAGGTGTGCCGCCGCCCAGCCTTTGTGCCGCCGTCCAAGTCATTGCCGGTGACCAAGTTTCAGCCGGTGAACCTCCGGCGACCCTCCGGTGATCTCCTCTAGGTTCGGTGATAAGGTGAGCTTCCATCTCTCCTTGGCCGGCCTCTATTCCTCCACCAAAAGCTGTCCAGTTTTTCTGGACAGCTTGTTTCTTTGTTGTCGGAGCGTTGTTTGGACGACGGTTAGTGCTCCGATAGCGCCTAACTTACCGGGGATTTGATCTCCGATAATCCTCTGAGGTGGAGGACGAAGGATTCGTCAAACGGTTGACGAATACCTCTCCGGAGAAGCGAGTTTTGAGAACTCGTTTTAGGATCCGAATTTGGATTCGGATCGTGATCATCTCTCGATCACGTCGTCTTCAACACGAGGCTAGTAACCCGTACGAAGACGAAGCTCGTGGCTTAGCGAAGTCATCCCGAGGATCTCGGCGTGGATACGGATAGAGACGATTCTTACGAGGATCGTTCCGGTTGATGCCGTTCCCGCTACACGTCATACGAAAGGTATAACGTAGATAATTTCTTTTATTGCAAATTTTAATTTACGGTTATGTCTACACTTGTTGTAATATGCATGCGTGTGTTGTGTGTGTTGTAATAAATATAGATTTATTATTTTTAATTGCTTCCGCTGTGCTCATGTTTACGAAACATGATCGAACACACACACGCCACAGTGCCGGAAACCCAACAGGTACATCGGCCTATGATTTCTCAAAGTTATGATCGCGCCTCGACGACATTTACAATGAGCGGCGAACCGCGAGGCGGCAATGGGAAGTAGGCGCCTACCGGCGAGTTCCGAGGATTAAGGAGCATTTCCGGTAGGTGAGAAGTTTTACGATGAGGCCCGCATATACTTCCAGGAGGAGGCTGCTCGTCGCCAGGATGAGGCCGCCTACCGCAGGGAGATGCGGCAGCATATGCATGCCCAACAGGCATAGTGGGCTAGGGAGGAGGAGCACTGAGCAGCCGCTGCATCCACTAGTTCCCAGATCGACCACATGTATATGTGGCATCAGCGGCTCAGCAGTAGGTTCTCCCAGGATCCAAAGATGCTGAGGCTCCCAGACTTTCCACCTCGTCCACCATATTAGAGGTATATTTTTGTTTAAGTCTGGGGGAGGGACCCCAAGATTTATTTTTTTTGTTTCCTAGTAGTAGTTTCTTTTCTGGTATTTTCATTCATTTGTTCATGCATGCATAAGTTGTTGAGTTTCTTTCAGTACTTAATTTTTGGTGTCTAGAAAGCTACCTCAGTAGTATTTTTTGAAAGTTGCTTGCATGAGTTGTTCCCATAGGTAGCTTAACTCCATTTATCTTGTGGTATTTTATTCTATTCGCTCTAATGAATGTTCTAGACTTACACTGGTAAGCTTTATTTTTGCACTTACACATGTTGAACATTCTGAAAGGGAGAATCTAGTACATACCTAGTTATGATTCACTTCAATAGTCTAGTACTTTGAAATCCATAGGTGACTCTAGGTTTAGCATTTTAGTTACTGGAGATGCTCAGATTGTGTAAGCCCATTCGGAAAAATCAAAATCCTTGTGAGCCGAAAAATAAAAGAGAAAAAAAAGAAAAAAAAGGAGAGAAAAAGAAAAAAAAGAGATTGAGAGGGATAAAAAAAATAGTTGTCGTGGGTGGAAATGACTAGGTGCCCCTTTGAGACTGAGTTAGGTTACTGGGGAAACACCTCCCAATTTCTCTCAATATCGAGCACGCCTTTGAGACTTTATGCTAGATCTAGGGAACGATCCTCACTTTGGGCAGGTAAGTGCCTAAGAGCCAAAAACCTTAGGAAAGCTATGGGGTGACGACTTAACTCACCATGGAACGGGCATCCCCTAAGAATGATTCGCCTAGAACGAGCACGAGGAACTAACTTAGTGAATTTTTAGAACATATATGTTTTGCTTTGATTGCAAATACCACCTGATAAATTTAGTTAGAAAGCTAATTATGGAACAATATATTTTTAAAATTTTATGGCACTGAGGTTTGCTTGAGGACAAGCAAAGATTTAAGTCTGGGGGAAGTGATGTGAGCAAAATATATAGGGTTTTAGGAGTAGTTTTCGCTCACATCTTGTTACATTTTGTGTTAGTTTTATGCATATGTTACTTTATTCTTGCACGCATTACCTATTTTCTGGTTCGAAGGTCTGCTCATTGTACTTTTGTGTGCAGGTTAGCTTTTCTAGTGAAAAAGATGCATTTTCGGAGCAAAAGAAGGACTTTCACAGCTAGACGCAGAGTGGGACACGGCAAGGCATGTGGATTCACACGGCCGTGTCCAATGGGCGAAGAACAACACCCCAGGGCTGCACACGGCCTGGCCATGTGGAAATACACAGCCGTGTGGTGGCCCGACGGATTTGCATGACTAGGGATTTTTCCATATTTTGCAGCGGTCCGAGGCGATGTCTATATAAGGATGGCTCTGCCCAAACCCTAAGGAGGAGGCACAACGGCTAGGATAACATGCCGAAGCCCTAAAAAGCTTCGGTAACTCACAGCGGGGAGGAGGAACGCCACCGGAGGTCTACAACTTGCAATACAACGCCGGAGAGAAGATCACGAAGCATCATATATCTCTATTTCTGCGCTTTATTTCTATTGTATTCAAACTTAAACATGTTTTGTGATTCTTCCTTTGTATTTATAGAGTAGTACTTTCAATTCTAGGATTAGGGATTAGCTTGTGTACATAAACAATATTAGTTCATATTAAATTCTGGCCAAAAGTTTGATTTGACAATTGGTAGTTGCTCTCTATTATATTTACATGTGTTTGGCTTTCTTTTCGCTATGCTTAGGCGATACGAGGTGGTGACAGCCCTCGCAATCTAAAATTTAGGAGGTTTGATCCAAGGAACCTAGGGGTAAACTTGACCTCCTGTAACTGCGGGGAGAAGGGAGTGGTGGAATCAGAAATGGTCCACCGTAAGGATTGATTTTGCATCCTCGTACCCTCTATCCCATCCTTTTGGGCGGAGATAGCTCCCGGTGAATGCGGCGGCTCTGTGGGAGAGTGTATGATGTCCCTTCCCCAAAACCGTAGGTAGACGTTTAGACGACGCCAATTGACAACATTGTTCTATGATACACAAGCGAAACCGAAGTCCTAGAATCGCCTTTTAAGACCCTGGCACACCCTTTTCCTCCTCCGTGTGACACTGTACAGAGTAGGGTCCATCGATAGTCCTCACCAATCGACTCTCTTAGATATTACGTTCGAACAATCGCAACCACTTAGTGTATTGGTATTCGAATCCCAGTCCCTGTGGGATCGATAAATCTTTATTACTTGACGACATCCATGCACTTGCGGGTGTTGAGCACGAGCCTGCGCTTTGAGTCCTCGACGGTATCCATCGCGAGATTCGAGGTTGCATCCGTGCACATCAACACACACCATGGTTAACCTTAGGGATGACTTCCCTATTAACCTTGGTTTTTCTAAACCTAGATATTGTTCCATAATCGAATGGAACATTGTGGTAGGTTTTCTTGGAGTTAGGTTTGTGACTCAAACCTTTCTTCCCCCTTTTTGGTTCTTGCCTCCTAGAACCTAGATTTTGACCATTAGACCCCTTAAATGAGTTTGTCATTTTTGCTAGGGTCTTTTCCAATTTTTCAAGCCTTGACCTCAAAGCTCGATTTTCTAATTCTAACTTTCCCAATTTTGATTGTTCATTAATCTTTTGGGAATGAAACTTCCTAGGTATATGTCTATGATTTTTGGGATTAATGGCTAGGTGGTTCTCTACCTTCCTAATGGACTCCCTAGGTAGAATGGGTTTAGAGTTATTGTTCCTAGGTTTGTTCTTAGATAAATCTACATGCTTGGCACCTAAACAATAGTATTTATTTCTACTAGCATGCTTATGTTCATGGGCATTAGCGAGTGAATTAAAATAATTTATAGCATGCTTTTTAACCCTAGAACTAGAAGGTACATTAAAGTAACCTTAGGGTTTGCTTTAGAAGCTCCCTCTACTTGTTTAGCTCTTTCTTGCCCCTTCTTCTTCCCCCTAGGGTATTGACTTCGGTAATGTCCCCGTTGATTGTACTTGAAGCACTGATGTGAGCAAAACATATAGGGTTTTAGGAGTAGTTTTCGCTCACATCTCATTTCATTTTATGTTTGTTTCATGCATATTTTACTTTATTTTGCAAGCATTTCTCATTTTCTGGTTCGGAGATCTGCTCGTTGTACTTTTTTTGTGCAGGACAACATTATACGAGGAAAATGGTGCACTTTTGGAGCGACAAGAAGATATTTGGCAGCTAGAATAGAATGACACACACCCTAGCCCAGTGAAAACACACGGCCTGCACCACAGCGCCACACATGGCCTGGCCGTGTGGATCCACACGGTCATGTGAAGCTGTATGATTTTGATATGATTCAGTTATTTTCTAGGTTTCGGGGAGATCCAGGCTGATGTCTATATAAAGGAGGATACGCCCAAACCTTAAGGGGGAGGCACGATGGCTGGGATGACACTCCGACGCCCTAAAAAGCTTCGGGAACACGCAATAGGGAGGAAGAAAGCTGCTGGAGATCCAAGATATGCACTTCAACGCCGGAGAGAAGAGCCACATTGCATTGTAATTTCTGTTCTTTGCATAATATCCAATGTTTATACAAATATGATCATGCTTTGTGTTTCTCCTCTCATATTTATGGAGTAGATTCTTCGATTCTAGGATTAGGGAGTAGTTTGTGTGCGTAGAACATGTTATTCCAAATTAAATTCTATTCGTGAATTTGTATTTGCAATTAGTATTAGTTTAGATCGATATCTATATGTTTTGGTTTTCTATCTACTATGCTAGCTAATACGAGGGGTGACATCCCTCGTATCTAAGATTTAGGAGAATTAAGGAGGAACCTAGGGGTTGGCTTCGTCTCCTGTAACTGTGGATAGAAGGGTGTGATAGAATTGGAAACGATTCGTCACAGGGATTGATTTGGCATCTTCGTACCGCCTATCCCGTCCTAACGCCAGGGGTCGACCTGGTAAGGCAGAGATAACTCTCAATAGATACGAAGGCTCATCGGGGGAGTGTATGATGTCCCTTCCACAAGGCCATAGTTAGACATTTAGACAACACCCAATTGACAACATATTTTGTGACACACAAGTGAAACTGAAATCCTAGAATTCCTTCCAAAGACTCATAGCAAGCCTTTTCTTCTTCCGTGTGACACCGTATTGAGTTAGGACCGCCGATAACCCTTGCAATCACAACCATTAGAACTGAATTCCGAATAATAACGTCCACTTAACAAATCGGTACTCGAATCTCAGTATCTGTGGGATCGATAATCTTTTTATTATTTGACGACATCCATGAAGGTTTTGCGGAACTGAAGATATGATACCACTTGAAGGTGGAAGCTTCGCTTCCCACTTCAACTCGGTCGCTTATTCATGGCGATCCCGTCTACGTCTCCGGATTAAAAAATAATAATCCTTTACAAAGAGGGATTACCCAAGCAACCGTTCCATCGTCGTGCTATTCGATAAGAGTGGTCACTTGAACAAACTTGTTGTTCAAGTAACTTACCTCATTTCTTCGATTAGCCGCAGAATAGACGATGTACGAATCGCCGGTTTTTGTGTTTGTATTCGGGGTCCAAGTAAATTAGCCACATAACAAAGTATACAACATACATAGAATAAGAAAAGATTCATAAACAAGCATTATACCTCTTGATCTTCTATTGTATGTCCTTCCTCCTTTTGGACGTCGTGTGGGCGACCATCTTCCAAAAGTCGAAGCCTCCTAGAACACATTCTTCTCTTCCTTGCTCGCTCTGAACAAAAGGAAGAATGAAATGAAACTCTTCCCTATCTAGGACCGGCCACCAAGTCAAGAGACTTGATGTTGCCGCCGGCCAAGGAATAGAAGAGGGAGTGGGCGCCGGCCAAGAGCTCCAAGGAAAAACCCTAACCCTTGTTTCCATCGGCCAAGGAGAAGAGGAAGAAGGGGTTGAGTGCCGACCAAGGTTGAGAGGAGGATGATGGGCGCCAGCTACAACCCTAGAAAGTCTTTCCGCCCAAGACAACTCCAAACCCTAGCCGCCCAAAGCCAAAACCCTAATCTCCCTTGAGTATCCTTGCCGCCCACCCCTTAAGCCTCCTTTTATAGAGCTAGGCTTAAGACTCCTTTCAATCCCCACCGTTGGATCTAGGGATTTAATCTCAACCGTCGGATCTAGAGATTTAATCTCCACCGTCGGATTTAGAGATTTAATCTCCACCGTCAGATCTAGAGATTTAATCTCCACCGTCGGATCTAGAGTTCCATTTTCCAGCATCGGATCTAGGCTTCATGAGGGTTTTAATAGGCTACAATAGGGACCATGAGGAGGAGTTGGATCTTGGCCACCCAATGGATCAAGCCCACATAAAGTCCGATCCATTAATGATAATCCATTCCACTAGAGGATTATCATTGATCTACCTCACCAACCCCCATAAATAAATATGGGCTCCATATATTATTTGTACAAATGTCTCCCCGTGTTTAAGATCTTGAATGCCCATCAATTAATTAATTTACTGACAATTAATTAATCAACATCTAACTCCATGAGTAGTACCACTCAACCTTATCATAATGCCGGACCAAGTCCACCTGCAGGGTTTACATGATGAACCTTATGAGCTCCTCAAGGGGACATCATCATCCTAATATATGGACACGGTTTCCTCCTATAATCAACGACACACTATATAAATAATATCATTTCTCAACTTACCGAGCCTATCGATTTACTCTATAAATCTCGCCCATTGGTAAATCAAAGAAATGAATACTAAGTATATGTGCCCGTTATTATATCGGGATTAAGAGCATGTACAACATAATATCCGAGGTCCGATTCAATTATGTAGTCAGCAATAAATCGAATCACTTCTCAGTCGGTCCTGCTTAATACACACAAAGTATACTAGTGTAATTCAATGGCCAAGAAAAACCAATACCAAATCACACTACAACTATTCCAATGGTTTGTCCATAACCATCTAGGTTGTGAGCCTTTACTTATACTTTACAAGGAACTGATAACATGATCTCTCGTGTGACACTACACACCATGTTATCTACAATGTAATGTATTAGATAATATGCATAACCATAAAATGCAAACAATGATCATGTGATTCTTATTTCAAAAATAAAGATGTTCAAACAAAAGATAGACTTTTCAATATACATCCCAACAATCTCCCACTTATACTAAAAGACTATGCTGTCCTCACACTGCCATACATCTGATTCTCATTCCCTTCACATGCCTATCCTAGCTCTCGCTAGAAGGGCCTTAGTGAAAGGATCTACCAGGTCATCCTCTGAAGCAATCTAGGCGACAACAACTTCTACCCACTTTACGATCTCTCGTATCAAGTGGTACTTGCGCTCTATGTGTTTACTTGCCTTATGGGCTCGTGGTTCTTTCGAGTTTGTAATTGCACCATTGTTATCACAATAAATTGTGATAGTTCTGGGCAAACCAGGAATCACATCCAAGTCCATCAAGAAGTTCCTGAGCCATACAACTTCCTTGGCCGCCTCAGAGGCTGCCACATACTCAGCTTCCATGGTAGAGTCCGCCACGCATTTCTTCTTGACAATCCTCCATACAATGACTCCACCTCCCAAAGTAAATACAAAACTTGAGGTAGACTTACTGTTATCCCTATCTGATTGGAAGTCGAAATCTATGTAACCCACAGGGAGTAATTGGTCTGCCTGGTAAACTAGCATATAATCCCTAGTCCTTCTCAGGTACTTCAATATATGCTTTACCCAGTCTAATGTCCCTGTCCTGGATTACTCTGATATCTACTAACTATGCCCACGGTAAAGTAGATATCT
This sequence comes from Wurfbainia villosa, assembly GCA_025175895.1. Classification (NCBI taxonomy): domain Eukaryota; kingdom Viridiplantae; phylum Streptophyta; class Magnoliopsida; order Zingiberales; family Zingiberaceae; genus Wurfbainia; species Wurfbainia villosa. Next base: position 58,397,462 of record CM046005.1, read on the forward strand.
AGTCTCGTACATAGCATAACATACATGAGGCTTCCTACTTCCGAAGCATAAGGAACCACCTTCATCTCCTCTATCTCCTTTGATGTTCTAGGACACATCTCCTTACACAAAGGTACTCCATGCCTAAAAGGTAGAAAACCTTTCTTGGAGTTCTGCATGCTAAAACGAGCCAAAATGGTGTCTATGTATGAAGCTTAAGACAAGCACAACATCCTTTTCCTGTGATCCCTTATAACCTTGATCCCAAGGATGTGTCCCACTTCTCCCAAGTTCTTCATATCAAACTGTTTGGACAACCATACCCTTACGTCCGATAACACCTTGACATTGTTGCCAATTAATAAAATGTCATTTACGTATAGTACAAGAAATACCACTACGTTTCCGTCACATCTCTTGTATACACAAGACTCATCCGGACTTTGAATAAATACTGGATTACCTCATCAAAGCGGATGTTCCAAGATCTCTAAGATTGCTTAAATTCATAAATGGACCGATTAAGATTGCACACAAGATGCTCTTTCCCCTTTGCAATGAATCCCTCTGGTTGCTTCATATAGATGTTTTCCTCAAGACTTCCATTAAGGAAAGCTGTCTTGACATCCATCTGTCATACCTCATAATCCATATGAGCAGCAATACATAAGAGAATCCGGATAGACTTAAACATGGCTACCGGCGAAAAGGTCTCCTCATAATTGATGCCCTCTTTCTGAGTATACCCCTTCGTAACAAGCCTTGATTTTAAGGTCTCAACCTTCCCATCTATTCCTCTCTTTCTTTTGTAGATCCACTTGCATCTAATGGTTTTTACACCATTGGGTGGTTCTACTAGCTCCCAGATCTGATTTGAATCCATGGATTCTATCTCAGAATTCATCGCACTTTGCCAAGATACCGCATCTTTATCTTGGATTGCCTCGTCATATGTCCAGAGATCAGGTTCATGTTTGCCAGGGACCAAATTAGAAGATTCTCCCAAGAACATAAATCTATCAGGCTGTCTAACAACCCTTCCACTATGACGAGGTATCACCTGTGTATCCTCTATGACACGTGGTGCAGTGACTTGTGGTATATCCTCTTGTATCGGTGGTACTGAAGAAGTGACTTCCCCTTTCAATTCCTCCAAAAAAATTTTACTCGTGGACTTGTGGTTCATCACATAGTCTTCCTCTAGAAATCTGGCGTTCGTGCTAACAATCACCCTCTGATCTCTAGGACTATAAAACAAACCACCTTTCGTTCCTCTAGGATAGCCAATGAACATGCGCACTTTTGTACGAGGTTCCAACTTACCAGCATCTGCCTTCAACACATGTGTTGGACTCCCCCAAATCCGAATATGTCTCAGACTAGGCTTTCGCGCAGTCCACAATTCTGTGAGAGTAGAAGGCACTGATTTAGATGGTACCAGGTTTAGAATATACACTGCCATATCCAGAGCATACCCCCAGAACAAATCTGGCAACTCAGAATAACTCATCATCGATGTAACCATCTCCATAAGAGTCCTATTCCTTCGCTCCGCTACACCATTCTACTGGGGTGTGCCAGGTGCAGACAGTTGGGATTGAATCCCAGCCTCTGATAAGTAATTCCTAAACTCTCCCAAGAGGTATTCACCACCACGATTAGATCGTAATGTCTTGATACTTTTACCTTGATATTTCTCCACATCATCCTTGAATCCTTTGAACTTGTCAAAGCATTCAGACTTGTGGCGCATTAAGTAAATGTATCCGTATCTAGAATAATCGTCTATAAAAGAGATGAAATATTCAAAACCACCTCTTGCCTGGATAGACATAGGACCACACAAATCAGAATGAACCAATTCCAACACATCTTTGGCTCTATACCCCTTGGCCTTAAAAGACCTCTTGGTCATTTTACCTTCCAAGAAAGATTCGCAGGTTGGGAAATCTTCCACCACTAATGAACCCAGAGGTCCATCAGCTATCAACCTTTGAATTCTGCTTAGGTTAATATGACCTAGCCTTAGATGCCAAAGATATGTTCGGTTCATCTTCGAAGGTTCTTTTCTCTTATTGGAATTATAAGATGAGTTATTTACTTTTATTTGCATCGTGGGAGCTTTTGGTTCAAGTGTATATAAATTTCCTATCAATGCACCAGAACAGATAATCTCCCTATTCCTTTTTATAACAACTCTATCATTAAAAGAAATAGAATATCCATCCATAAACAATTTAGAAATCAAAATCAAATTCTTTCTAAATAAAGGTAAATAAAGGCAATTTTTCAGAACCAAAATTTTATTCCTCTCAAAAGACAAGTAAACATCTCCCACTGCAACAACTGCCACCTTCGTTGCATCACCCAAGTAAACGGTAATCTCTCCCTCAGCCAATCGTCTGGTTTCTTGGAATCCCTGTAAAGTATTGCAGAAAGGATCAGTGGCTCCCGTATCTACACACCAGGTGCCGGTAGATAACACCGCTAAACATGTTTCAATGACTAGACCAAAAGATATACCTTTGTTCTTCTTCTGGTTGGGGCAGTCATTCTTCTAGTGTCCAGTTTGCTTGCAAGTGAAGCACTTGCCTTTCGACTTCTTCACTCCTCCTTGAGATCCTCCTGCCACCTTTGCCCTAGCTTGTTTCTTCTTCTTCTTGCCTTTCGGCTTAGAAGCAGAAACCTTTTGGGCAACCATGGCCTGAGCCTGAGCACTCTGACGAAAAAGCCCCTCTGCCTCTTGGAGTTCTGTCAGATGCTCCGCCAACGAATACAACCTCTTGTTCATGTTGTAATTCAGGCGAAACTGTTCAAAACTCCTAGGTAGAGACTAGAGAATGATATTGACCTGGGTTTCCCCATCGATCTAAGCTCCAAGGACTTCCAGCTTATTCAAATGAGCCATCATCTTAAGAACATGACCCCTCACGGGTGTTCCCTCGATCATGGTGGTCGTCATCAAGTTCCTCATGGCTTCTTGTCTAGCAGCCCGATTCTGGTGTCCGAAAAGCTCTTTGAGATTGAGTATCATGTCAAAAGCAGTGGGCATGGCTTGATGCTGATGTTGCAATACATTTGACATAGAAGCCAAAATGTAACACTACGCCATCTCATCAGCCTTTATCCACTTCTTATAACTCTCCTTCTCCTTTTCCCCAGAATCATCTACAGGCTTAAGAGGACACTCTTCGAAGAGTACATATTTGTACTCCTCAACAGTCAAGACAATATCAAGATTCCTTTTCCAATCAACATAATTGGGTCCAGTAAGTTTATTTTCTTTCAGTATCACAACAAGCGGGTTGAAAGTCATTTTTAAAAAAACCTAAGAATCACATAGATCAAAACTTTAGATTTCAAAAAATTATTGATTCCTCAAACAATAAAATTTTAAAATCAACCAACACCGAGAATATCGTATGCCACGATCGTGTGGACATATACGAATTCTACATTTGTAAGAGGAGGTTTTACCCATTAATTATACTATCTTGTCAACCTAACTTTTTGACAAATAAAATTAATAGTTGGTTCCTCTTTAGTCCTATAAATAAAATCAGTGACTCCGATGGGGAGGATACTCCTATTTGCATCTAAGTGTTCACCATTACTCGGTACCAAGGCAATTATCTCGGGTTATGTGCCTTCCGATGGGGAAGTACACATGCTCCTAAATAATTTCCTATAACCATATTCGACCCTGTGATTCGCAAAAAAAAAAACTCATCTGATAGGGAGGAAGGCACTCAGAGCCGATGCACAAGTTTGTTTGCATCACATGTCAAATCGTAATGGAGGCCGTGGGAATTTATAAAAATATCCCTCTCCCACTTTGTAATTTAAAATTGAGGAATTTTCCTAGCACACGACATGCATATCAAACAAGAAGCAATAAATATGAAAAAGAAATTTTCCAACTATTATGGCTTTTGTTCTCCAATATGCCTCCTGTCGCATCGCCATCTCATCCGCTCCTCCATACGCCATGTACAAGCCATCCAGAGATCCAAGCCGACAATAACTATTTTAATTTACATCCATCGATCCTATACTCCACGAAGGAGTGTACATGAAATCTAGATCGAAAGTAAACTAAAATAAAAAGAGTGGCTAAACAATGCCGTACTTAATTACAAAAATTAAATACTAGCCTCATCAACCCCGAGGATTCAAATAATATTACACACATGCAATCACATACACACATATGGCCATAATAGTTGGATCTTATGCCTGCTAGCAAAAAGTTAGCCTATGCACATCCTACTATCATCCGACACATACAATATATGAAAAGTGCATAAAATTAACCGAATCCAAAACACACAAAACCGAAAACCGTAGCTTTGATACCACTTGAAGGTTTTGTGGAACCGAAGCTCTGATACCACTTGAAGGTGGAAGCTTCGCTTCCCACTTCAACTCGGTCGCTTATTCATGGCGATCCCATCTATGTCCCCGGATTAAAAAATATTAATCCTTGACAAAGAGGGATTACCCAAGCAACCGTTCCATCGTCGTGCTATTCGATAAGAGTGGTCACTTGAACAAATTTGTTGTTCATGTAACCTACCTCTTTTCTTTGATTACCCGCGGAATAGACGATGTATGGATCGCCGGTTTTTGTGTTTGTATTCGGGGTCCAAGTAAATTAGCCACATAACGAAGTATACAACATACATAGAATAAGAAAAGTTTCATAAACAAGCATTATACCTCTTGTTATACCTCTTGATCTTCTATTGTATGTCCTTCCTCCTTATGGACGTCGTGTGGGCAACGAAAAAGTCGAAGCCTCCTAGAACACGTTCTTCCCTTCCTTGCTCGCTTCGACCAAAAGGAAGAATGAAACAAAACTCTTCCCTATCTAGGACCGCCCACCAAGTCAAGAGACTTGATGTTGCCGCTGGCCAAGGAATAGAAGGGGGAGTGGGCACCGACCAAGAGCTCTAAAAAAAACACTAACCCTTGTTTCCACCGGCCAAGGAGAAGAGGAAGAAGGGGTTGAGCGCCGGCCAAGGTTGAGAGGAGGATGATGGGCACCGGCTACAACCCTAGAAAGTCTTGCCGCCCAAGACAACTCCAAACCCTAGCTGCCCAAAGCCAAAACCCTAATCTCCCTTGAGTATCCTTGCCGCCCACCCCTTAAGCCTCCTTTTATAGAGCTAGGCTTAAGCCTCCTTTCAATCTCCACCATTGAATTTAGGGATTTAATCTCAACAGTCGGATCTAGGGATTTAATCTCAACCGTCGGATCTAGAGATTTAATCTCCACCGTCGGATCTAGAGATTTAATCTTCACCGTCGGATCTAGAGATTTAATCTCCACCGTCGGATCTAGAGTTCCATTTTCAACCATCGGATCTAGGCTTCATGAGGGTTTTAATAGGCTATAATAGGGACCATGAGGAGGAGTTGGATCTTGGCCACTCAATAAATCAAGCCCACATAAAGTCCGATCCATTAATGATAATCCATTCCACTAGAGGATTATCATTGATCTACCTCACCAACCCCCATAAATAAATATGGGCTCCATATATTATTTGTACAAATGTCTCCCCGTGTTTAAGATCTCGAATGTCCATCAATTAATTAATTTACCGATAATTAATTAATCAACATCTAACTCCATGAGTAGTACCACTCAACCTTATCATCATGCCGGACCAAGTCCACCTGCATGGTTTACATGATGAACCTTATGAGCTTCTCAAGAGGACATCATCATCCTAATATATAGGACACGGTTTCCTCCTATAATCAACGGCACGCCATATAAATAATATCATTTCCCAACTTACCGAGCCTATCAATTTACTCTATAAATCTCGCCCATTAGTAAATCAAAGAAATAAGTACTAAGTATATGTGCCCGTTATTATATCGGGATTATGAGCATGTACATCATAATATCCGAGGTCCGATTCAATTATGTAGTCAGCAATAAATCGAATCACCTCTAAGTCGGTCCTTCTTAATACACAAAGTGTACTAGTGTAATTCTATGGTCAAGACAAACCAATACCAAATCACACTACAACCATACCAATGGTTTGTCCAAAACCATCTCGGTTGTGAGCCTTTACTTATACTTTACAAGGAACTGATAACATGATCTCCCGTGTGACACTACACACCATGTTATCTACAATGTAATGTATTAGATAATATGCATAACCATAAAATGCAAACAATGATCATGTGATTCTTATTTCAAAAATAAAGATGTTCATACAAAAGATAGACTTTTCAGTATACATCCCAACAATCCATGCACTTGCAGGCATTGAGCGCGAGTGCGTGCTTCGAGTCCTCGATAGTCTCCGTCGCGAGATTTGAGGTCACGTTCGCATGCATCAAGTTTTTGACGCCGTTGCTGGGGACTAATTGATTCAATATCAAATCAAGAAGTGAATAATTGAATCGGACTTAGGTTAGATTTATTTACTTGCTTTACTTTTAGTTTATTTATTTATTTATATTTATTTTACTGTATTTACTTCAGTTTTAGATTTTTCATATCTAGAATTAGTTTTTATTTTAGCAGTAGTTCTACATTTTCTTTTTAGCTCTTCTTCATTTGATTTAGTTAGCTAGATTAGTTTATTTATTATTTCTGATCATTAGGCAATACTCCTAATTTTGTGGCTCGGTTTTTTGTATGCTTAAACGCCTATGATCGGAAGGCCTGATTCCGATCGATCTAGAAATCAAACGAACCTACCATCGCAGGAGAGCTGAACAGAAGAGGATGGAGGACCAAGCTGCATCCATGGTAAATGTAGGTAGTTGACCTTTGCGGGAGTACGCAAACCCTAGTGCTAGAGGATTTAGGCCGAGTATAGCTGGACCATCCATTTTGACAAACAACTTTGAGCTGAAATTGATACTCATACACATGGTCCAGCAGAGTCAATTTAGGGGAGCTACGACTGAAGACCCGAACCGACACCTAGAGACATGTTTGGAAATCTTCTCGATAATGAAGATCAATGGAGTCCTTGCCGACGCGATCCGCCTGAGCCTTTCTCATTGCGGGATAAGGCTAAGGCATGACTTCACTCCCTGCCATCGGGAAACATTACTACATGGGAGCAATGTGAGCAGCAATTTTTGAACAAGTACTTCCCACTAAGCAAGACTGCTCACATGCACCATCTAATCATGAGCTTCCGTCAGAAGGAAGGGGAGTCCCTATTTGAAGCCTGGGATCGCTACAAGGGGCTACTCTACCAATGCCCCCATCATTGACTGGAAAGATGGTTGGTGTTCCACATCTTCTATAATGGGATCACGTACGCCACAAAGATGTCCCTCAATTTTACCACAGGAGGAGCACTTATGAACAAGACTATATAGGAAGCTGAGGAGCTAATAGAAGAGGTGGCCCAGAACCACCATCAATGGGCTTCCGAATGTAGTCACCCAACTCTTTCCATGGGACGATATGCTGTCAACTCCGTGGACCACATGTCAGCAAGGATGGACGCGCTTAGCAGACGGTTCGACTCTTTAAATCATGTATCTGCATGTGCGGCCAATGACTTTGAAGAAGGAGCAGCAGCATATCGAGAGGACTACTATGGAGGGAAGGGTGGCTTAGAAGAGCAGCTTGAGCATGTCGATGCGGTTGGGGATTATAATCAAAGGCCCAACAACCCATACTCTGATACTTACAATCCCAGATAGAGGAATCACCCGAATTTTTCCTATCGGAATAACTCGGGGAACTTTCAACCATCAGGAGGGTATGGGCAACAACAGGGCAATGGGTAGCAACAACCACAGAAGTATAGGCTAGAATTGATGATGAAATACTTCATTGCTACCCAAACAAAGGCCAATGAAGAATTTCAACACCAACATCAGAAGACAGAAGAGTCACTTAAGGATTTGAAGGCCACTGTTGACGGTCTTGCAAGTCACATGAGGATGTTGGAAACACAAGTGACCCAGATAGCCCAAACTGTGTCGCAACCTATGGATGGTTCTCCGTCATTTCCCGAGCCGAGTCAAGTCAAGGAAGAGGGAGTGTACAACGAGAGAGTAGCACAGAGAAACAGATTCACCAAGGGGTGTGCAGGCATGATTTCCACCCTACTCGACCAAGCTGAAATTGAATATAAGATTCCACCGCTGCTTGAGAACCCTAGTGAATTTATTATACCCTGCTCGATTTATGGGGAGAGCTTCGATGAAGCACTGTGTGATTTAGGGTCATCAGTCAGCATGATGCCCTATGCACTCTATCTGAAGATGGGACCAAATGAGATCCAACCAGCAAAACTTGGTATTCGTATGGGGGATGACTCAGTCAAGGAACCCATCGACATCCTAGCATATGTGCCTGTGGTCATTGATAACTTCATTATACATACATATTTTATTATACTCGACACAGGACTAAATCTCTAGAATCCCATCATCTTGGGAAGACCCTTTCTGGCGACTGTGTGAGCATGCATAGATGTAAAGGCGCACAAGATCTCCTTGGAGGTAGACGGGGAGATCATCCTCTTCAATCTGTCAGAGTGTAGAGCTCCCTTCTTAGACGGCTACACTTTTAGCAGGGTAAAGCCGAGCCCACCGGATATCAGCACCGAGACGGATGAATGGAGGTTCACAGAGCCTCCAGAACCAAGTTGAAGATAATGGAGTGTGGTCGAGCTAAAAGACCTTAAATAAAGCGCTTCTTGGGAGGAAACCCAAGTTTAATTTTACATGTTTTTAATCTTTCTGCATTCATGTGTATAATTTAGACTTTGATTTATTGTCGCTTATGTTCTTTGCAAATAGCTTAGGATTAGGGAAAATCCTGCTAGGAAGAAGCAAAGATCATTTTAAGCCCACCTAGTCCACGTAGACATGAGCCAGCACCTGCACCGCCACCTTTTTCTACTTTTTAGAAGGATACAGGTACATCTGCCTATGATTTTTCGGAGTTCCGATTGTGTCTCGACAACATATATACTGAGTAGTAGACGCAGAGGCAGCGGGCCGAGGAGTTCTATGATGAGGCTCGTACACACAGAGCACCTACACACAGGTAGAGTTTCAGGGCTTCCTGGAGCACTTCCAGCGGGCCGAGGAGTTCTATGATGAGGCTCGTATCTACTTCCAGGAGGAGACTGCTCGTCGCCAGGTGGTGGCCACCTACCGTCAAGATATGCGACAACACATGCGTGCCCAGCAGGCACAGTGGGCTAGGGAGGAGGAGCACTAAGCAACCGCTGCATCTACTAGCTCTTAGATCGATCACATGTACATGTGGCATCAGCAACTCAATACCAAATTCTCTTAGGATCCCGAGATGTCGAGGCTACCAGACTTTCCACCTCGTCCACCATACTAGAGGTATGCTTTGCTTAAGTCTGGGGGGGACCCCAAGTCTTGATTTATTTTGTTTCTAGCAGTAGTTTCTTTCTTGTCATTTGCATTTTTAGTTAGCATTCATTTGTTCATACATAGAGTTTTTAGTTTCTTCAGTACTTAATTTTTGCTATCTTTAAGCTACCTCAGTAGTATTGCTAAAGTTTTCTTCATGAGTTGTTTCCATAGGTAGCTTAACTTCATTTACCTCATGGTCTTTTATTTTATTTGCTCTAATGAATGTTCTAGTCTTACACTGGTTAGCTTTTATTTTTTACACCTACACATGATGAACATTCTGAAAGGGAAAGTCTAGTATGTACCTAATTATGATTCATCTCAGTAGTCTAGTACTTTGGAATCCATAGGTGACCCTAAGTTTAACATTTTAGTTACTAGAGATGCTCGGATTGTGGAAGCCCATTTGTAAAAATTAAAATCCCAAGAGAGAGAAAAAAATAAAAATAAAAAAGAGATCAAGAAAAAAAAAATTTATAAGAAAAAAATCAGTTGTCGTGGGTGTAAATGGTTAGGTGCCCCTTTGAGACCGAGTTAGGTTACTGGGGAAACACCTATCAATTTCTCTCAATACCGAGTATGCCTTTGAGACTTTGTGCTAGATCTAGGGAACGAACCTCGCTTTGAGCAGGTAAGTGCCAAGAGTTGGAGACCTTAGGAAAGCTATAGGATGACGACTTAACTTACCATGGAACGAGTATCCCCTAAGAAGATTCGCTTAGCACGAGTACGAGGAGCTAACTTAGTGAATTTCTAGAACATATCTATTTTTCTTTGATTGCAAATACCACTTGATAAATCAAGTTAACATGCTAAGTATGGAACAATTCCTTTTTAAAATTTCATGGCACTGAGGTTTGCTTGAGGACAAGCAAAGATCTAAGTCTGGGGGAATTGATGTGAGCAAAACATATAGGATTTTAGGAGTAGTTATCGCTCATATCTCATTTTGTTTTATGTTTGTTTCATACATATTTTACTTTATTTTGCATGCATTTCCTGTTTTCTGGTTCGGAGGTCTACTTGTTGTACTTTTGTGTGCAGGACAACATTATATGGGGAAAATGGTGTACTTTTGGAGCGAAAAGAAGATATTTGGTAGCTAGAATAGAATGACACACACCTTGACCCTGTGAAAACACATGACCTGCGCCCGCGATTGCCACATGGCTTTACAGCCATGTGGATCCACTGCGGCCGTGTGGCCTTTGTCTTCGAATTTATTTTCTAGGTTTCGGGGAGATCCAGGTTGATGTCTATATAAAGGAGGCTATGCCTAAACCCAAACGGGGGAGGCACGACGGCTGGGACGACACTCTGATGCCCTAAAAAGCTTCTGAAACTCGCAACGGGGAGGAAGAAAGCTACCAGAGATCCATGATCTGCACTTCAACGCTAGAGAAAAGAGCCACATTGCATTGTAATTTCTATTCTTTGCATAATATCCATTGTTTATATGAATATAATCGTTCTTTGTGTTTCTCCTCTCATATTTATGGAGTAGATTCTTCGATTCTAGGATTAGGGAGTAGTTTGTGTGCGTAGAACATGTTATTCCAAATTAAATTTTGTTCGTGAATTTATATTTGCAATTGGTATTAGTTTAGATTGATATCTATGTATTTTGGTTTTCTATCTACTGTGCTAGCCAATATGAGGGGTGACAACCCTCGTATCTAAGATTTAGGATAATTAAGGAGGAACCTAGGGGTTGGCCTCGTCTCCTGTAACTGTGGATAGAAGGGTGCGATAGAATTGGAAATGATTTGTCACAAGGATTGATTTGGCATCTTCGTACTACCTATCCCATCCTAACGCTAGGGGTCGATCTGGTAAGGCAGAGATAGCTCCCGATAGATGTGAAGGCTCATCGGGGGAGTGTATGACGTCCCTTCCACAAGGCCATAGTTAGACGTTTAGACAACACCCAATTGACAACATGTTTTACGACACACAAGTGAAACTAAAATCCTAGAATTCCTTCCAAAGACTCGCAGCAAACATTTTCTTCTTCCATGTGACACCGTATTGAGTTAGGACCATCGACAACCCTTGCAATCACAACCATTAGAATTGAATTTCAAACAATAACGTCCACTTAACAAATCGATACTCGAATCTCAGTCCTTGTGGGATCGATAGTCTTTTTATTACTTGACGACATCCGTGCACTTCCGGGTGTTGAGCGCGAGTGCGTGCTTCTAGTCCTCGACGGTCTCTATCACGAGATTTGAGGTCGCGTTCGCATGCATCAAGCACACAATGTGCTCTTTTTGCTTTTCTTAGTGAGGACTCCAACATCCTTTGACTTTTGGTGTCGACACTTTCTCCTTCGCCAATTTTGGGCATTTGCTCTTGTAATGCCCGACTTCCCTACACTCAAAGCATATAATATGATTTTTATTCTTAATTACAATGATTGAGTTACCTAGTAAATTTTCTTCTTGTTCTTCACTTCTCCCGGATGTAGACGCTTCTTCTTGTTCTTGCTCCGGGATGGAAGATCTATCCTACCCTCAATGCTAGAGGTGGAGGTTTCCTCCAATTCATCCACATTCTCCGATGTTGATGGCAATTCTTTCTTGACATCCTTCTCTACTTGTGCCGGTTCAGGATTCTTATGGAATTTGATCAACTTATTCCTCAACTCCTTAGCATCCCGATATTCACCTAGCTTGGACAAAATATCGTAAGGTATTAATTTTATTAACATTTTCATTACCTTAACGGTTGTATTGAATTGTTGCCTTTGCTCCTCGGTCCATTTTGATTTTTCGATTATCTTGTTGTCTTCATCCGTTGGTACTTCGAAACCATCTTCAATTGTTAGCATAGTATAGAAATTGGTTTCGAAGTATACCTCCATCCTTCTTCTCCACTATGAGAATTCTCCCTCGAACTTCGGTGGATGGATGTTGATGTCGACCATTTGTTTGCTTATAGCAGCGGCGAGTCTGATGATAAGCTCCTCGCTCTGATACAACTTGTAGGAGGATCGTGGCTTGACTAGAAGGGGGGATGAATAGCTTGATTCGATGCTTGATTGTCTACACGAGTCATTATCACAGCGGAATATATGCTAAAATAAGACAATTAAAACTAAAGACAAAGATAAAAAGAAGCAAACGCTAAGACAAGGATGTAATGTGGTTCACGACTCTTGTCGCTAATCCACGGATGATTCGTAAGGTGAATCACTCCCTCAAACCAATCTACTAATATCTCCTTTAGCCCAAGACAAGGTGGAGGTAAATCTTCTTACACAATCTCTCCCTCTTACAATATAATTGAGATAAGAACAAGGAATTGGAGAGAAAACACGTTCAGGGCACTTGGGAGTATGAATATGAGTGAAGCATTAACCTCCCCAAGGCACCCAAGGCCTCCTCTTATAGAGAGGAAGTCATTCTTCCCGTTGGGCATGCAGTAGTCGACTGATGCATGCCATTAGTCGACTGCCGCTCTAATGGATGACTCCCAACGACTTCTGACTTACTGTCGTCATGATCCAACGGTATCCTTGGCAATCGACTGCTACTATTAGCAATCGACTACTGCCAACGTAGCCGACTGATCAGTCAGCTATGAGAGGTTCTATGCCCACAGCAGTCGACTTTCACCAGTCGACTGGGACATACCACCAGTCGACTGTAGTCGGGTAAAACCTCAAACACAAAGTTGTTTGAGCATCCGATCATTGGGTAAAATCTCAAACAACATGTTTGAGCATCCGACACTTGACCTCAGTCACTTGGCCAAGTTCACCTCATCCATGAGGTTTAACCCAAGACACCCTTAGCCTAGACCTAAACCTTCTAGCCACCTCTACTAGCTTCGCACCTATCGGATCCCTTCAAGTCGTCCATGACTTATTCATCCATCTGCAGATCCCTTCAAGTCATCCATGACTTGTTCATCCGTACGCTAGCCTCCAGGTGCTTCCTTCGGCTATTGTCATGCTCTTGGTGCCTACACCACCAAGGTACATATGGACTTACGCTCTCAAGACTATCGCTTGGCCTTACGACGCCAAACCACCCCTTGGACTTCCCAAATGCCAAGTCCCCATGACTTGGACTTTCACCACCAAGGCTACACACTTGGATTTAGGTGGCCAAGGCTACACACTTGGTCTTCCCTTGCCAACTCCATGTTGGACTTCCAATGCCAAGCCCCATGCTTGGACTTTCACCGCCAAGGCTACACACTTGGACTTGTTGGGGATCTTTGGAAGGTTAGAGGGGGGTGAATAGCCTCTCTTGAATTCTACAATTGCGATTAGTGGAAGCAAATACAAATACTAAAGAAAACAAGAATTTAAAAGGCAATCACTAACAAGAATATTTTTACTTGGTTCGGAGATTAAGCTCCTACTCCATGGCGATCCTTGAGGTGGATCAATCCAAACAATTCTCCACTAAGAAATATTTCTCTTACAAGACTCTCCTTTTCTTACAAATGATGAAGATGAAGATTAGAAAAGAGGAGGATTAAAAACACTTAGAAAGCTTAAGAGAAACATGGGAGCTTGAGAGTATGTTAGCAATAAGAGCACTAGTCTCCTCAAGCACCCAATGCCCTCTTTTTATAGAGAGAGGGATGATTTTCCCATTGAACCTCGATCAATCGACTGATGTACAACATCAGTCGACTGCTGCTGTAGCTGTCGTCATCCAACGACTTCTGATGAGCTGGATACGCAATCGTCACTTCCCAATGGAACTCTGATCAGTCGACTGATTATGCCATCAGTCGACTGATTGAGTAACCAATCAAGTGCCCGAAGTAATCACTCGACTGAAGAACCTTCTGTGCTGATGTCCACTTATAACAGTCGACTGATGGTGGACCAGTCGACTGTCAAACCCTAGCAGTCAACTGATGACCACATAACTTAGCCAACTTCAGTCGAGTGATTGATCAGTCGACTGAGACAAGGCTCCAGTCGACTGATACCTCAAGTATGATTAAATCATACTTGAAGTCAGCTCCCTAGACCTAGACTCAACCTTCTAGATCTTCCTTTATCCTTGCGCCTCCAGGATCCCTCTGAGTCTGCGACTCCTTCATCCTTGCGCTTGCTTCTAAGAGCTTCTCTCAGTTTCGTCATGTGTTAGGTTTCTCTTTTTCTAAAGGACTGCTTGGACTTTACACCGCCAAGACTACATGCTTGGACTTACGCTGCCAAGACCTTGCCTTTGGTCTTCCTTTGCCAAGGTCTGCTTGGACTTTACGTCGCCAAGACTACATGCTTGGTCTTACGCCGCTAAGACCTTCCCTTGCCAAGTTCATACTTGGACTTTCCCTTACCAAGTCTTCACACTTGGATCTTCCTGTCAATTGACATATTCATAGTTAGATCACAAAACATTACCAAACTATAAATGATTATCCAAACATCAAAAGACATAAATGCTTGGGGTATTATTGCACCAACAATCTTCCCCTTTTTGATGTTTGGCAATCATTTAAATTAGGTCTTAACATATGCCCTTAATGAAAAACATCATATTTCCAATATGAATTCTAACTTAAATTTTTCTTCTCCCCCTTTGACATACATAAAAAAGAGAAGGATTCATACAAGATAAGTTCATGAAAGAATTAAATTAGTTATGTCTTGAACTAAAGTATAAAATAGATATGGGGCTCCCCCTTAATCCAAGACATGGTTTATAATGTGTAAGGATCATGTTGAGCAAAGCATGAAACAAGAAGTATGAAAATATGTCCTAACTTTGCACTAACAATGTAGATTTTAGGGATAAAAAGATTAAGTCATGAAGCTCCCTCTAAAACAATGCATCAACCAGTCCTACACCCTCTTAATTACTAGGATTATCATACCATAGGGTTTGGATACTTAAGATCACACTTAAGACAAAGAAGTAAGGGTGATTTGCAGAAATATCAGTGTGGCAGTCGACTGAATACTGAAGCAATCGACTGCCGCACCTGAAATGCCATTTTCAGGGTTTTCAACCCAACTTCAGAAAATACGCCAAAAATTCAAAAAACATCGAAAAATCATGAAATTTTGTGTACACATTTCTGAAATCATTTTCTATCAAGGAAAAGTAATTTTAAAAATATATGTTTTCTAGATTTTAAAAATGATACAATTTTGAGAACTAGCAAAAGCTTTAAGATTTTTGAAGATTTTGTATCACTTTTGCTTATCAATTGAAAATTGTTTTCCAAAATATAATAAACATAGTTTAAAATATATTTTGTTTGACATTTCCAATCATGTTCTTAGAACTATATGCACATCAATTGTACATAAGCCTTCCCAATGATTGGTTTAATGAAGAATTAATGTCTCTAGATGACACTTTAGTTCATAGTAATGTATCATAACAAGCATGATGAACCAAGTGCATCTTCCTAACATCTCACATGATTTCTAAGTGGCTCAATACAAAATTCATGGTTTCTTAGGTATTTTGTGAGATGCTATAGAGGTATAATCCTAGAGTTTCTATAGGATTATGCAAGACTAAACCTCTACTCTACCAAACACATTCCAAGTTCTCTCCTAAGTGATGAATAATCTGCTTTGGGAAGAGCCTTAGTGAAAATGTTGGCTAAGTTGGACTTAGATTTTATGTAATTGAGTTCAATGTCCCCCTTGGCCACATGATCTCTAATGAAGTGATGCTTCACTTCAATGTGATTTGTCCTAGAGTGATGTACTGGATTTTTAGTCAAATTTATGGTACTCACATTAATACAATAAACTTTGACATTGGAGTATTGTAGCTCATAGTCCTCTAGAGTGTGTGTTAGTAATATATGAGAGATGTCCTAAGGCAATCGCCTTATGTATGAACCATTTATATGATAAATGAAGATTCACTATTTGAGTATACATGTTTTATGTATTTGATTGGATCTTAAACTCATTTACCGAATGTCCACGATACGATTCACAGCATGAGAGAATTTGTGATTGGATCACAACTAGTGAGTATCTCTACATGTGTAATTGTGATGTATCGGAATTATCCCTAGTCGATGAATTGATGGACTTGGACACCATCAATTCTGTCGAGACTAGCACGAGGTATACTCCTTGGTGTATCCAAGCAGCTGATTCTCACTGGCTGGAGACATAGTGATGTCCGGAGTTAATCGTGGATGCTAGTTATGGTAACTAGTTCATTGGAGTGACAGTAGTAAGACTTACGTATATGGTTCTCTGCATATATAGATATGTCAATGAAGTTCTTCTTGTGGCTTAAGTCGATGTTCCTTTGACTTGCGGTATTCAAGTCATCTTGATCATGAGACTTATGCTTTGACATCTTAAGCAAACATCTCTAAGGAGATGTGGACCCGGGATGATTGGGTATAAGTCGAAGTGATCGAAGGTGTTTGAATAGCCTATAAAGATTCACCACTCCTTGCGAGGAGATGTATACCCATGGCCTCGTCGGATTGTTCGGTTACTAAAGTCTTTGGCCAAAGCATTACATGTTTAGAGTAAGGTACTCTTGATACATGTGGAGTAACTAGAATCCGTGGGGCGAGGAAATGATACTTGGGCTAGGTGTGGCGTAGTCGACCTAGTGAGGTGACACTATAGACCATGTCCTGAACCAAGTGGGTATAAGATGAGTGAAGGGAATGGGGCACGAATCATTCGAGCTCTTTGAAGGGTTTCAGAAATAGTTCTGGATCAACCGTTGATCTTTTCGGTTAATTGGGGATCATGATGTACTACTAGGTGCCACTCATGATCGTTCTATAATTAATGGTTAATTATAGATGACCAACATAAACCGAGAACCTATTTGGTCACGCTGAGCGAGCATAAAGGATTTAAAGCGAGCTTGAGAATGGGATTCTCGACCGAGAAACTAGGTTTGGTTGGACCAAACATAAAGCGAGCATGAAATCATTTGATGCAATGGGCGTGGATGGGCGAGTCTTATGAAGGCGTAATGGATGAACCAAAATGGTTTGGTTCTAATCAATGGAGGAGAATAAACCAAAGGGTTTGGTTTATTTTAAGCGAATGAACCAAAAGTTGGTTAGGTTCGTTTTAACTTAAAATAAACCATCATGGTTTGGTTTATTTTAACTTATCTTAATGGAGGCGGGTTAACGGGCCTAATGGTTATGATCCAATAACCATTAGAGAATTAGTTCTCTATAAAGAGGGCTTAAGGGATAATTAAGCCCTAATCCAAAACCCTAGCTTGGAGTTCTGCCCAACCTTCATTGCCGCCCAACCTCCATTGCCGCCCAGCTTGTTGTGCCGCCGTCCAGCTCCTTGCCAACGACCAAACTTCAGCCGGTGATCCTCCGGCGACCCTCCGGTGATCTCCTATAGGTTTGGCATCAAGGTGAGCCTTTTCTTCCCTTGGTTGGCCGGCGCCTATCTCCTCCACCAAAGCTGTCCAATTTTATGGACAGCTTGTTCTCCTCTCGTCGGAGCGTCGTTTGGACGACGGTTAGAGCTCCGACAGCGGCTAACTTACCGGGGATTAGATCTCCGATAATCCTCTGAGGTGGAGGACGAAGGATTCGTCAATTGGTTGACGAATACCTCTCCGGAGAAGCGAGTTTTGAGAACTCGTATTAGGATCCGAATTTGAATTCGGATCGTGATCATCTCTCGATCACGTCGTCTTCAACACGAGGCTAGTAACCCGTACGAAGACGAAGCTCGTGGCTTAGCGAAGTCATCCCGAGGAACTCGGCGTGGATACGGATAGAGACGATTCTAGCGAGGATCGTTCCGGTTGATGCCGTTCCCGCTACACGTCATACGGAAGGTATAACGTAGATAAATTTCCTTTTATTGCAAATTTAAATTTACGGTTATGTCTACACTTGTTGTAATATGCATGCGTGTGTTGTGTGTGTTGTAATAAATGTAGATTTATTATTTTTATTGCTTCCGCTGTGTTCATGTTTACGAAACGTGATCGAACACACACACGCCGCGGTGCCGGAAACCCAACAGTGTGTCTCATCCAAAATAATTGAGCCACACACCCACCCATAGCCACATATTCAGCCTCAGTGGTGGACAAAGTAACACAAGGTTGCTTTCTACTACTCCAATTAACTAGGGAGGATCCAAGAAATTTGCATCCACCACTAGTACTCTTCTTATTCAACTTGCAACCCGCATAGTCAGAATCGGTGTACCCAACCAAATCAAAAGATTTTATCCTAGGGTACCAAAGTTCTACATTTAGTGTGCCTTTGATATATCTTAAAATTCTCTTAACGGCTACTAAATTGGACTCTTTGGCACAAGATTGGTATCTTGAACACATACCTACCGCAAATAAGATATCGAGTCTACTAGCAGTTAGGTATAAAAGGCTACCAATCATGCTTCTATAAAGTTTTGGGTCAATTATTTTACCTTCTTGATCATTATCTATTTTTGTGTTGGTTGCCATAGGAGTTGAAACTACCTTAGAATTTTCCAAACCAAATTCCTTGATCATTTCTTTGGAATATTTGGTTTGATATACACAAGTTCCTTCATTAGTTTGTTCGACTTGTAATCCTAAGAAGAATTTTAATTCTCCAACTAAACTCATTTCAAACTCATTCTCCATATTTTTAATGAAGTCTTGAAGGAGCTCATCATTTGTTGATCTAAAAATGATGTCATCTACATATACTTGGGCTACAAAGATATCCTTTGATTTTGACTTTATGAAGAGAGTTTGATCTAATTGACCTCTTCTAAAACCCTTAGAAACTAAGAAAGATGATAATCTTTCATACCAAGCCCGGGGAGCTTGTTTTAACCTGTATAAATCTTTTCTAAGCGTGTATACATGGTTTGGATAGTCTATATTCTCAAACCCGGGGAGGTTGTTCTACATATACCTCTTCCTTAATGAACCCGTTTAGGAATGCCGATTTTACATCCATTTGATGGAGTTTAAAACCCATATAAGAGGCATATCCTAATAGGATTATAATTGATTCTAACCTAGCAACCAGAGCATAGGTTTCATCATAGTCAAGTCCTTCAACTTGATTGAAGCCCCTTGCTACTAACCTAGCCTTATTTCTTGTTATATTTCCTTGATCATCTAATTTATTTCTAAAGACCCATCTTGTAGTAATAATGGTGCTATCATTGGGTCTGGGGACTAGCTCCCAAACTTGACTTCTCTCAAATTGAGCCAATTCATCTTGCATTGCTAAAATCCAATCCGGATCAAGTAATGCATTATTGATTGATTTGGGCTCAATTTGGGAGATAAGAGCTATTTGACTAGAGGGAGCTCTATGAAAAGACCTAGTTCTAACACCTTGAAATAATTCTCCTATAACTTGGTCTAGAGGATGATTTTGATGAACTCTTATTGTTCTAGGAGGTGTATCAAGTTGTTTTTGATCATGATTATCCTCATTCCTCCTCTAATCATCGGAATCTCCTCTTACTCCCCCTTGATTATTACTCACTAATCCTCCCCCTTGATCATTACCCCCTAAGGTCAAGGTTTGAAGCTTATGGGTAATGTCTTGATTTTTATCATTGATATCATTATCAATGGCGGATTTCCTATGGTAAGTATTAGAGTTTTTATCAAATTGAACATTTGAAGATTCCTCAACTATTTGTGTTCTCTTATTGTAGACCCTATAGCCTCTACTAGTGGATGAGTATCCAACTAGGATTCCCTCATCCACTTTGGACTCAAATTTTTCTAAATTGTCCTTGGTGTTTAAGATGTAAACTTTGCATCCAAAGACTTTAAAGTAATGAATTGTTGGAATTGTGTCATTCCATAATTCAAATGGAGTTTTACCTAGAAACCTATGAATTTGGAATCTATTTTGAATATAGCAAGTGGTATTAACTGCTTCAACCCACAAGTAGCTAGGTAATGAGTATGCATTAAGCATAGTCTGTTAGTGTCTATAAGATCCACATATCTCCACAATGGTATGATATTGTCCACTTTGGGCCTAATTCCTCATGGTTTTGTTTTTGGGCTTTACTCAAAAGGCCTCATGCCAATGGAGATATCTTTTGATCTTATAAGTACATGATCTTTTCCATGTCTTACTAATGTGGGACTTTGATTGTATTTCTCATACTCCCAACAATCCCCCCTCAAACTAAGGACCACATTGAGCCCCCCTCAAGCCTATCCATCCTTGAAGGACTTCCTATGCTTGATGTCCGAACCTTAACCCACTAGGACTTCCTGCTAATTGTCTGGTCCTCCTGACCCAGCTGGACTTCCTGCTAGTTGTCTAGCACTTCTGGCCTAATTGGACTTCCTGCCAATTGTTCGGTCCTCCCGACCCAACTGGACTTCTTGCCTGGTGTCTGGTTCTCTTGATCCAGACATGGGAGCTCAACTTCTTTCGTTTGAGGTTCATGGCTTGACATGGACCATGGCTCTGATACAAATTGTTAGTGCCTATAAGATTTACATATCTCCACAATGACATAATATTGTCCACTTTGGGCCTAAGATCTCATGGTTTTGTTTTTGGGCTTTACCCAAAAGGCCTCATGCTAATAGAGATATCTTTTTATCTTATAAGCATATGATCTTTTCCATGTCTTACCAATGTGGGACTTTGATTGTATTCCTCATACTCCCAACATAGTCCTAGCCGCTTCTTGTAGGGCACGATTTCTCCTTTCCACCACCCTATTTTGTTAGGGTGTTCTAGGACAAGAGAATTCATGCTTGTACCCTTGTTCTAAGCAAAATTTGGAGAAGTTAGAATTCTCAAATTCTCCACCATGATCACTACGGATCCGGTTGATTTTGAGATTTCTTTCATTCTCTACTCTTTTGCTAAATCCTATAATTATTTCTAGGGTATTGTCCTTATGTTTCATAAAATACACCCAAGTATATCTAGAAAAATCATCCACTATAACTAAGCAATATTTACTACCATTCAAAGAAGGAGTACTATGACAATTAAATAATTCTAAATGAATAAGCTCTAAAGGTAAAGAAGTACTAATTAAATTTTTACCCTTGTGTGATGACTTTGATTCTTTCCCTTCTTGGCATGCATCACACATCTTGTCTTTGATGTACTTCACTTTTGGCAATCCCTTCACTAGCTCCAATTTAGCTACCTTGGCTATGTTCTTCATGTTGATATGCCCTAATCTCCTATGTCATAGCCAACTTTCTTCTTCTTTTGCCATGAGACACTTAGGGGAAATGTTAGAAGCATAGGATAAATCAACATAATAAATATTTGATTACTTATATCCTACTAACATGCAATCATTTAATTCCTTGTGTGTTATAAGGCATTTAGTAGAAGTATATTCAACGCTAAAGTTGGCATCACATAATTGACTAACACTAAGCAAGTTGAATTTCATATTTTTGACTAAAAATACTTTATGAATAGCAAGCTTTGGGGATATCACAATTGTGCCTTTTCCTATAATTTTGAGTTTCCCACTATTACCAAAAGACACGGTTCCCTTGCTAAGATGGTTAATTGTGGAAAATTTGCTCACATCTCCAGTCATATGTCTTGAGCATCTACTATCAACAATCCACATGCTTGGTCCTTCTACCTAAACAACATGCAAAACACAAGCCTTACGCACCCAAATTTTTGGACCGGTAGCATTAACTACATAACTCTTGGGAACCCAAGCCTTTCTAACCTTGCTCCTAAGTGTTGCTTTTCTACTAATTAGGGAGGTAAATGCTACTTCCTTCTCCTTAGGTCTATATCCTATTCCGGCCTTGTTGTAAATAGCCCTTTGGTTCCTGAGTATCATGTCTAGGTATTTTGAGGCATTTGTAAATTTCTCTAAACATGCTCTTAGTTCACCTATTTCCATTTTAAGTTCATCATTTTCATCCTTGAGTGAACATGCATCATTACAAGAAAGTTCTACATTCCTAATTTCCTTGATCTCTACTTTTAAATCCTTAATCCTAGATTTTGATTTATTTAAAGCATTTTGAAGACATGCATGTTAGTGAAATCCCTAGAGCCATTCATGTGATGATTGTTGTATGGACTTTATTGTATCATATTCCTATTTATAAAGGCATGATTTTTATATTTACTTGTATTGGTGCCAAATAACCAAGTATAATAACGTCCTTGAGTAGTAGGTTCTTATCTATATTAATCGATTGGTTGAATCGATAATGAGATGATATAGAGAACACTACTCTTAATCATTCCTAGTCAAGTATTAACATTCAGGGACAATGTTAATGTGTAGAGACTAGCATGTAGGTCAACACGATGACTTGATCTCACAAGTCATGGATATGAGATATCAAGTTGACAAATGAGTATGCATTATGACTATTAATCCTTAGACCTGAAGTCACCATGGTTCCCTACATAAGGAGTTGCATACTTTGGCTTCGTCAAACGTCACTCGAAAATGGGTGGACTATAAAGACAATTACTGGGTATGTAATAAAATATACGGAGGGATGTGAGTGATGTAGATGATATCTATCCCTCCTATATGACGGGAGTGACATCGTTATTCTTGATAGAGTGAGACCACGAAGTGCATGGCAATGCCCAAATGAGTCAATATGAGATATTGAGCTCATTTGATTAGAGTGAGTCTACTTGGAGTTCAAGATATAGATTGTACCGAGGATGACATGGTCTATGCCTCAATTGGTCAATCTAGATGTCAAGAATAGAGGGACATTGTCACATATTGTAAGAGTCACAATTAGTAGTCACAAAGGTGATGTTGGATCTCAACATTCTTGTAACTTGGGTAGCAATGATGTGTTGCTAGATACCGCTCATTGCTTATGTTCCTAAATCGGTTTAGGAGCATTGTCAATGTTACAAGAACCTATAGGGTCACACACAAAGGGCAATTAGATGGAGATTAGGTTTATATGATGAACCATGAGGATTAGGTTCATAGGATGAACCAAATTGGATTAAGAGTAATCCAAATTAGACTAATTGAGTTAGACTCAATTTGATTCAAGTGTTGAATGAGTCTAATTTAGATTTGATTCATTGAGTCAATTTAAATTAATGAATAGGGATTCATTAAATCAAATTGACTTGAATCAAGTGGTTAGATTTGATCAACCATGGGAGATAAAAGATCAAGTTTGACTTTACTTGAGAGGGAAGATGAATGGTCAATTTTGACTTGACCAATTGCCATGTCATGATGACTTGGCATGGGGGCCGGCCAATGATGATGTTCCACATCATCATGGACTTATCATGGGGTGCCACCTCATGAGGAAGACTAAGAGCCATTGGCTCTTGGAGTTACATGCATACATGTAACCCCCACCCATTGAAGTGGCCGACCACTTTCATGAGATGAGAAATTATTTTGGTGAGTAACTCTATCTTCTTCTTCCTTGGATCTTCTTCCTCTCAAGCTCTCTCCCATTCCTCATCTTGGCCGAAACTTCCAAGGAGTGCTAGCACACTCTAGGTTGTTTTTCTCCACCATTTGTCCGTGTGGATACCAATAGAGGAGTGTACACTTGACACTCTTGAGTTCCGGCAAAGCATTTGGACGAGCAGGATAAGCGAAGGGCATCGCTACGAGGGTAACGCTCTCATCATATAGATCTATGGTAGATCTAGGCTTTTACTTAAACACATACATGTTTTTATTTTTTTTATATCTTCGTACGGATCCGTGGCTGGGCTTCCGAGGTTTCTTCAATGCAAAAAGCGGTTTTTGCAGCTCGAAAAGTCCAACAGTGGTATCAGAGCCACGTGCGAAGCATGTATGTGTTTTAAATTTGTAGTTTTTGTATTAGATATAAAAAATTACAGATTTTTTAATTTCTGTAAATTTTCTATTTTTATAGATTTTTTGGGTATTTTTCTCGAAGAGTCGAAGCAACAAGTGTTGGGACACTTGTAGGCTTCAACCATCGAGAAAAACTCTCCGGAATGGCGAAATCTTTCTTTAGGTTTTTGGGAAAGTGACTTAAGTCATTGTAAGATCAAGATGGGACACTCGCAAAGTTCATTTTGTGAGTAGGGGTGCTGCCACTAACCCCGAAAGGGGCATCGTCCCGAGATCGCGCTCGAAAACCGCTTAGCGGGACCGTTACGGAGAGGTGACTCATAAAATTGAAAATAAAATAGGAAAAATTATAGAAATTTTCTGTAAAATATATAATTTATAATTATGTATAATTCAGTGATGGTCATGGCCCAAGAACCCCAATATGATTGGATGATAATGTGTTGTAATTCATAATACGTCATGCGTGCCATTTTTGTGGTTGTGCATATTGTATAGGGTATGCGACCTACGCGTCATGCCTCTTCTTTTAAAATTCTAGTTGTAAATAGTTTTAGACTCGAATGTAACTCAAGTTTCATGTTTGTAATGTACAAAATGGAGCGGTGAAAGGTCCACTACTAGACGGAGTTACGAGAAGGGTACTGACGACACATGACGGTCAAAGGAGGCACTTGGAGAAGCCGCTAACCCTAGGTTGACCGTCTGATCTTCTCATTGGCTTGAGAAGATCGTAGTAGGGCCATGACCTAATCACAATTAATATATATATATATATATATATATTTGTTATGCTTGTATGTATGTGTATGTGATGCATGCTAGTAGAATAATGCTTGTATGTATATGATGCATGCTAGAATGATGCTTGTATGTATGTGATGCATGCTAGTGTAGGATAATAAAGGCCTTGATGCGTATATGATACACATTCACGATTAGATTAGATCATAATCGAATCAACTCGAAAATGCCTACTAAGTCTTGATACCCATCACTACCTTGATCATTTGTAGTTGTTGAATATGCCAAAGCAGAGCAACACATATTATCTTGGTAGGGTGTGGAGGGACAATCTTGGTCCCACCTATCACGGCTTGGGTTAGAGTAAGCTCAATTAGATTGAGTAAAACTAGTTAACTCAATTGGATCGAGTAGAACTATAGGCATATTCCAACCGTTGGAAAGATAGGATAAGATCATATTTACACTAAATCTTGGGTGATTTAGCCAAAGCTAACTCAAGGTCTTTTGTAAATGTGGGTCTTTATCCTATAAACAAGAATTGCATAGAGATGTAATCGGTAATGTGTCACCCACCGATCATACTAAGTCTTGGGCGATTTAGCCAAAGCTAACTCAAGGCTTAGTATGATGTGGATCTTGTCCCATAGGAATTATAGCATGTTTGTATGAATCTAGTAATGTGGTTTGACCACATCCATAACTCGATTCTACAAAAATCCTATAATTCAGTGGGAGCATCATTTGATTAAAGGCATAATTAAATGATAAAAGGAATATGATATTAATTTTCTGCATTGTGTATGTTGTAGATTACTATGTCGACAAACACGAACACTCCCTCCCAGTGTTCTGTCCTTGAGAAGGACAAGCTCAATGGAGCAAATTTCCTGGACTGGTATAGGAACCTGAGAATCGTTCTCACCCAAGAAAGGAAACTGTATGTCCTGGAGTAGCCCATTTCGAAGGCACCTCCTGCCACTGCCTCGCGAACTGACAAAGATGCTTATAAGAAGCATCAAGATGATGCATTAGATGTGTCATGTCTCATGCTTGTGACCATGAACTCTGAGCTTCAGAAGCAACACGAGTTCATGAATGCTTATGATATGGTTGAACATCTTCATCAACTATATCAAGGACAAGCAAGGCACGAGAGATATGAAGTCTCTAAGGCATTGTTTCAGTCTAAGATGCAAGATGGGACTTCCGTAGGTCCATATGTACTCAAGATGATTGGGTACGTAGAAAACCTACAAAGATTGGGATTCCCACTTGGCCAAGAGCTGGCCACTGACTTGATCTTGCAGTCTTTGCCACAAAGCTACAATCAATTTGTCATGAATTACAACATGAATGAAATTGATAAGCCACTGCCTGAGATGCTCAGCATGTTGAGAACTGCTGAGCTCAACCTTAAGAAGGGAAAATCTGAATCCATTTTGATGTTGCAAAAGAAGAAAGGAAAGGGCAAGCCTAAAGGTAAGGGAAAGTCCCAAACCAAGGGCAAAGGCAAAGAACTGAAACCCAAAGGAGGGGTGGCCAAAGAAGGGGCTTGCTTCCACTGCAAGGAAGCTAGACACTGGAAGCGTAACTGCAAAGCTTACCTGGAAGATCTTAAAAAGAAGAGAAGTGAGACTTCTACTTCAGGTATAAATGTTATAGAAGTCAATCTATCTATTTCTTCATCATGGGTATTAGATACCAGATATGCATCTCACATTTGTACCAATGTGCAGGCGTTGAGAAATAGCAGGGCATTGACAAAGGGCGAGGTGGACCTACGAGTAGGCAATGGAGCAAGGGTTGCTGCTGTTGCTGTAGAAACTTATGATCTATCTCTGCCCACTGGGCTTGTACTAGAACTAGATGAATGTTGTTATGTGCCTGCTTTAACTAAGAACATAATTTCGATTTCTTGTTTGGACAAGAAAGGATTTACATTTATAATAAAAAACAAATGTTGTTCAGTCTATTTAAATGATATGTTCTATTGTAGTGCATCTCTAATGAACGGGATTCTACTTTCTAGACTTAGAGAGCCCCATCTATAACATAAGTACCAAAAGGTTCAAGTCAAATGAGTTGAACCAAACCTATCTCTGGCATTGTCGCTTAGGTCACATAAATGAGAGTCGCTTATCCCAGCTCCATAAGGATGGGTTGCTGGACTCATTTGATTTTGAATCATATGAGACATGCGAGTCTTGCCTTCTAGGCAAGATGACCAAGACTCCCTTTAGTGGACACAGTGAAAGAGCAACAGACTTGTTAGGACTTATACATAGTGATGTATGTGGCCCTTTCAATGTTACTGCTAGAGGTGGTTACAGGTACTTCATTACATTTCATGATGACTTTAGTAGATATTGTTATGTGTATCTAATGACACATAAATCAGAATCCTTTGAAAAGTTCAAAGAATTCAAGAATGAAGTACAAAACTAGCTTGTCAAGAGTATTAAGATACTTCGATCAGATCGAGGTGGTGAATACCTTAGCCATGAGTTTCGTGACTATCTAGCTGAGTGTGGGATTTTATCCCAACTCACTCCTCCTGGAACACACAGTGGAATGGTGTATCCGAAAGCAGAAATTGTACCCTATTAGATATGGTACGATCTATGATGAGTCACACAGATCTTCCTATATCCTTTTGGGGATATGCTCTAGACACAACAACCTTCACCCTTAACCGTGTACCATCCAAGGCTGTGATAAAGACATCATATACGATATGGACAGGAAGAAATCCCAAGATGTCTTTTATGAAGATTTGGGGTTGTGAGGCTTACGTTCGACGTCAAGTCTCAGACAAACTAGGACCCAAATCTGATAAGTGCTATTTTGTTGGATATCCCAAGGAGACTAAGGAATATTACTTCTACATTCCCAGTCATCACAAAGTGTTTGTGGCAAGGACTGGAGCTTTTCTAGAAAGGGATTTTATTTCTAGAAAAACTAGTGGGAGTACGTTCGATCTTGAAGAAATTCAATATAAGGACCATAACACTGAGGCCTTGATGGAGGTTGAACAGGAACCACAAAATGTTGTGGATGATGAGATTGTTGCACAAAGAGTTGTGGAACAACCACCTGTTCAGGTAGACCTACCTCTTCGCAGGTCTGATAGGGTACGTCATCAGCCTGAGAGATACTCATTTCTCTTGTCTGACCATGATGATGTTATGCTCATTGAGAATGAGCCTACCTCCTATCAGGAATCTATGATGAGCCCAGACTCTGAGAAATGGCTAGAGGCCATGAGATCTGAGATGGAATCCATGTACACCAACCAAGTATAGACTTTGGTTGATCCACCTGAAGGGGTCAAACCCATTGGGTGTAAGTGGGTCTTTAAGAGAAAGACTGACATGGATGGACTTATGCATACCTATAAGGGCCGATTGGTGGCTAAAGGTTTCAAGCAAATTCATGGTATTGACTATGATGAAACCTTTTCTCCAGTGGTGATATTTAAGTCCATTCGGATCATGCTTGCTATTATAGCATACCACAATTATGAGATCTGGCAGATGGATGTCAAAATCATGTTTCTGAAAGGGAACTTGCTCGAGGATGTGTATATAACACAACTTGAGGGTTTTGTAGATCCACAGCATACTGGAAAAGTATGCAAGCTGCAAAGATCCATTTATAGGCTAAAGCAAGCTTCTCGGAGCTGGAATCTTCGATTTGATGATGCAATCAAACAGTTTGGTTTCATCAAGAATAAAGATGAACCGTGTGTCTACAAGAGGGTTAGTGGGAATACAGTTGTCTTCCTTGTATTGTATGTGGATGACATACTACTCATTGGGAATGACATCCCTTCGCTACAGTCTGTGAAGACTTGGCTGGGGACGTGCTTCTCAATGAAGGACTTAGGTGAAGCAACCTGTATTCTAGGCATCAAGATCTATAGAGATAGATCTAAGAGATTGCTTGTCCTAAGTCAGAGTACATACATTGACACGGTATTACTACGGTTTGCCATGCAGAATTCCAAGAAGGGACTTCTGCCGATGTCACATGGTGTGAGTCTTTCGAAGACTCAAAGTCCCTCTTCTAGAGAGGAGAGAGACCACATGGATAAGATCCCTTATGCATCTGCTATAGGATCTATCATGTATGCCATGTTGTGTACTCATCCTGATGTGTCGTATGCTATGAGCATGACGAGTAGATACCAGTCAGATTCAGGTGAGCATCACTGGATAGCAGTCAAGAATATTCTTAAGTACTTGAGAAGGACTAAAGAATATTTCTTGATATTTAAAGGCGATGAGGAGCTAGCTGTAAAGGGTTACAGCGATGCCAGCTTCCAAACTGACCAGGATGATTATAGATCACAATCAGGGTTCATGTTTTGCTTGAATGGTGGCGCTGTGAGCTGGAAGAGTTCAAAGCAAGATACAGTTGCTGATTCTACAATAGAGGCCGAGTATATTGCTGCATCAGAGGCAGCAAAGGAGGCAGTTTGGATCCACAAGTTCATTACTGAGCTTGGGGTGGTTCCTAACATAACAGATCCTATAGAGCTCTATTGTGACAACAATGGAGCGATTGCACAGGCTAAGGAACCTCGCTCACACCAGCAGACCAAACACATACTACGATGCTTCCATCTCATTCGAGAGATTATCGATAGAAAAGATGTGAAGATTTGTAGAGTACCCACAGAGGCTAACATTGCAGATCCCTTGACCAAGGCTTTGGCACAGAAAAAGCATGATGGTCACACTAGGTCATTGGGTATTAGATACTATGGTGATTGATACTAGTGCTAGTGGGAGATTGTTAGTGAAAGCCCTAGAGCCAATCATGTGATAATTGTTGTATGGACTTTATTGTATCATATTCTTATTTATAAAGGCATGGTTATTATATTTACTTGTATTGGTGCCAAATAACTAAGTATAATAACGTCCATGAGTAGTAGGTTTTTATCTATATCATTCGATTGGTTGAATCGATAATGAGATGATATAGAGAACACTACTCTTAATCATTCCTAGTCAAGTATTAACATTCAGGGACAATGTTAATGCATAGAGACTAGCATGTAGGTCAACACGATGACTTGATCTCATAAGTCATGGATATGAGATATCAAGTTAACACATGGGTATGCATTGGAGAATGTATACTGAATGATCCGCCATGAGAAAGTATCATGGATCATTATATGAGTGTCATATAGTTTCTCATGTGGCTATTAGTATGACTATTAGTCCTTAGACCTGAAGTCACCATGGTTCCCTACGTAAGGAGTTGCATACTTTGGCTTCGTCAAATGTTACTCGTAAATGGGTGGACTATAAAGGCGATTACTGGGTTTGTAACAAATTATGCAGAGGGATGTGAGTGATGTAGATGAGATCTATCCCTCCTATATGACGGGAGTGACATCGTTATTCTTGATAGAGTGAGACCACGAAGTGCATGGCCATGCCCAAATGAGTCAATATGAGATATTGAGCTCATTTGATTAGAGTAAGTCTACTTGGAGTTCAAGATATAGATTGTACCAAGGATGACACGGTCTATGCCTCAATTGGTCAATATAGATGTCAAGAATAGAGGGACATTGTCACATATTGTGAGAGTCACAATTAGTAGTCACAAAGGTGATGTTGGATCTCAACATTCTTGTAACTTGGGTAGCAATGATGTGTTGCTAGATACCGCTCATTGCTTATGTTCCTAAATCGATTTAGGAGCATTGCTAATGTTACAATAACCTATAGGGTCACACACAAAGGGAAATTAGATGGAGATTAGGTTCATATGATGAACCATGAGGATTAGGTTGATGGGATGAACCAAATTGGATTAAGAGTAATCCAAATTAGACTAATTGAGTTAGACTCAATTTGATTCAAGTATTGAATGAGTCTAATTTAGATTTGATTCATTGAGTCAATTTAAATTAATGAATAGGGATTCATTAAATCAAATTGACTTGAATCAAGTGGTTAGATTTGATCAACCATGGGAGATAAGAGGTCAAGTTTGACTTGACTTAAGAGGGAAGATGAATGGTCAATTTTAACTTGACCAATTGTCATGTCATGATGACTTGGCATGGGGGCCGATCAATGATGATGTTCCGCTTCATCATGGACTTATCATGGGGTGCCACCTCATGAGGAAGACCAAGAGCCATTGGCTCTTGGAGTTACATGCATGCATGTAACCCCCACCCATTGAAGTGGCCAGCCACTTTCATGAGATGAGAAATTATTTTGGGGAGTAACTCTATCTTCTTCTTCCTTGGATCTTCTTCCTCTCAAGCTCTCTCCCATTCCTCATCTTGGTTGAAACTTCCAAGGAGTGCTAGCAAACTCTAGGTTGTTTTTCTCCACCATTTGTCCGTGTGGATACCAATAGAGTAGTGTACACTTGACACTCTTGAGTTCCGACAAAGCATTTGGGCGAGCGGGATAAGCGAAGGCCGTCGCTACGAGGGTAACACTCTCATCATATAGATCTATGGTAGATCTAGGCTTTTACTTAAACACATACATGTTTTTATTTTTTTTATATCTTCGCACGGATCCGTGGCCGGGCTTTCGAGGTTTTCGCAACGCAAAAAGCAGTTTTTGCGGCTCGGAAAGTCCAACAATGCAATGGTTTCATAAAGTAATTCTACCATAGGGGAGTCTTTTATCTCATCGTCACTAGAGGATG
The DNA here is from genome assembly GCA_025175895.1 of Wurfbainia villosa. Taxonomy (NCBI): domain Eukaryota; kingdom Viridiplantae; phylum Streptophyta; class Magnoliopsida; order Zingiberales; family Zingiberaceae; genus Wurfbainia; species Wurfbainia villosa. The sequence goes on from CM046005.1 coordinate 58,429,026, forward strand.
ATTCGTCGCTTGAGGATGATGATGACTCCTCACTTGAGCTTCCGACTTCATCCTCCATGGCCATGAGTGCAAAATTGCATGTGATGTGACAAAGCTCCTCATCATCCGATGAATCTTCCAAGCTTTGTGTATCCCATGCTTGTGCTACCATGGCTTCTTTCTTTTTCTTCTCCTTCTTGTCCTTCTTCTTCTTTTCCTTTTCCTTCTTTTTCTTTAGCTCCGGGCAATTTGGCTTGATGTGCCCCTTTTTATTGCAACCATAGCAAGTAACATTAGGAGTAGCAATTGAACTACTAGAGGATTTACCTTTTGAGGATTGGAACATCTTCCTTGGTGAGCTTCCTTGATCTCCCACCAAATCTCTTCACACAGTGAGCCACCTCACTAGCCGATAGCTCCTCGTCACTACTTGAAGACTCTTCCTCCGACTCGGATGATGAAGAGACTTCCTTCTTCTTCTTGTCCTTCTTACCTACAACAAGAGCTATACCTTTTTCTTTCGAAGAAGTGTTAGCTGTTGGTGAAATTGGCCCAGGTTGACTCGAGTTTGACTCGAGCAGTACTTTGATAGTATTTTGATCATAGACAAAACTCATGACATAGGATTATCATGGGAAAGTCCAACATGGAGTTGGCATGGAAAATCCAAGCATGGAGCTTGGTGTGGAAAAGTCCAAAGCATTGCGAAGCCGTGTGCTTGGTGCTTGGTGAGAAATGCATTGCGAAGCCGTGCGCTTGGTGCATGTGGGAAGTCTTGAGGACTTGGTAAGTTCACTAGGCTTGGGGTCCTTGAGTCGGTGAAGAATCGCATTGCGAAGCCATGCGCTTAGTGTATCCGAGGAACCGCCGGACGGGGAGCGAATGGAGTGAGCCCAAAGGGAAGCATACTTCGAGGGCATGAGACACGAAGGATGGCGTTGTGAAGCCGTGCGCTTGGCGCATCCGAGGGACGTAGGCTGAGGGAAGAGATCTTCGGCGGGGAACTCCATGAGGGATAAGGTGGACTTGGCTAAGTGGCTAAGACTGAGTGTCGGAGGCTCAAACTTGATGTTTGAGGGTTTACCCGACGGTCGGATGCTCAAACAACTTGGTGTTTGAGGTTTTTCCGATCGCATAGGTGCCGATTTGATCGTGTTCAAGCCGACTAGGTTCTGACCGTGTAAGATGTGGGTTTTGTGCTTGGCGCGATCGCTATGGATCGGCAATGATCGCCGAGGGATGATAATGATGATGATGGAAGTGTCGCGAACATAGAATGCTCCGTAGCTGACTGGGCAGTCGACTACTAGGTCACCAGTCGACTTTCATGGACTGGTAGGATATCCGTTGGAAATTGTCCGACGTGGATCTGGCCATTGTGAGACAACGATTACAGGAGCAGTCGACTAGGGCCTTTTGGTAGTCGACTGATGGGCGAGAAAACAGCTTGATGCAGGTTATAAATGGAGCTCAAGTGGGAGGATTTCGCTCAGACTTTTGTGAAGCTATTGGAGAGGAATTGCTGCTGCATTCCAGACCTTCAAGATCCATCTAAAGCAAGCTACAAGCAAAGGGTTCAAAGCAAGCGTTGTAAAGTGTTCTTTATGTGTATTTCTTATTTGTCTTTGTATTGCTTGTATTTCATATATTACTTGTTGTAATATCTTGTGAGAGGTTTCTCCACCTCCGACGTGTAGTCGAGAAGGAGTTTAGTTAGTGTCATGCGCATAACTAGAGCTCAGAGAGCTCGCCCATGGAGTAGGAACCATTCAGTTCCAAACCACGTATATGCTTGTGTATTGCTTGTGATTGTTATGTGTTGTTAGTATTGTTATTATCATTGTTATTCCGCTGCACTAATGACAATCGTAGACAAGCAATGCAAGAAGAACGAACGAATTACGTCATCGAACGAAAGAGGGCTATTCACCCCCCTCTAGCCGGCCACATCCACACTTCATCAATCCTACAAGTGGTATCAGAGCCGAGGAAAGCTTGTCAAGGACTAACCGCTGACACAAGCACTACAAGATGGCCGGCTACAACCTCCAACCACCAAAATTCGAAGGAGATTTCCTATGGTGGAGAAGAAAAATGGAGGTATACCTAGAAACCGATTTTGATTTTATGCTAATCTTAGAAAACGGTTTCGAATTGCCTAGAAATAAAAGAAATAGGCAAATTGAGAAGTCAAGGTGGACCGAAGACCAAATCAAGGACTTCGAGACAAATCGCAAGGTAATTGAATTACTTAGTGATTTGATTCCTAACAACATTTGGTCTAGATTGGGTAATTTTAGAGATGCAAAGGAATTATTGGATAAAGTAATGAAATTCCAAGAAAATTTCCAACCGGCACAAGTAGAGGAGAATGTCGTGGAAGAATTGGCATCCACATTCGAAGATGTGGATGATTTGGTGGAGACCTCCACCTCTAGCATTGAGGGGGAGGAAAGGATTTCCATTCCGGAACAAGATCAAAATGAAGCTTCTACCTCCGGAAGAAGTGAAGAGGCCTCCACCACCTCCCTAGGTAACTCAAGTGTTATTATTTTAAATAAAAATTACATAATATGCTTTGAGTGTAGGGATAAAGGGCATTACAAGAGCAAATGCCCTAAATTGGCTAAGGAAAAAGCATCGGCACCAAAAGTCAACCCAAAGTCAAAGGATGCCGGAGTCCCCTCAATTAAGAGCAAAGAGCACATTGTGTGCTTTAAATGCAATCAAAAGGGGCACTACCGAAGCCAATGCCCTAGGGGGAGGAAGAAAGGGCAAGAAGGTGTAACTCATGTAGGGGGAGCTTCTAAAGCTAACCCTAAGGTACATTTAAATAATGCACTTTCAATTTCTAGGGTTAAAAAGCATGATAAAAATTATTTTAGTTCTCTTGCAATTATAAATGAAAAGCATGCTAAGAGAAATAATAAGGTTTATTGCTTAGGTGCCAAGCATGTTCATATAACTAAGGATAAACCTAGGACTCATAATTCTAGAAATATTTTTCCTAGGGAATCAATTAGGAGAGTAGAAGAAAATTTGGGTATTAATCCCAAAAAGTCTAGGCACATGCCTAAGAACAAGAGGCCTTCCCAAAAATCTAATGAAAATTCAAAATTCAAGAAATTAGAGCTAGAAAACCAAGTCTTGAGGTCAAGACTTGAGAGAATGGAGAAAACCCTTAGAATCATAGAAAATTCAATTCTAGGGTCAAATACCCAAAAGTCAAGACCTAAGGTTAAAAAACGGTCTAAGGGCAATGAAGGTTTGGGTCACAAATCTAAGCCCAAGAAGACTTATCATAATGTTCCATTTGATTATGGAACTATTTCTAGGTCTAGAAAAACAAAGGCTAATAGGGAAGCTATCCCTAAGTCTAGCCATGGTGTTTGCTTAGTGGCTAAGACCTCAAAGAAATCAAATGTAGCCACCTGGAAGGCCAAAGGAGGAGTCACCTCTAGAGTTAACCTAGGAAAGACCCAAAAGACTATGGCTTTAAAGCCTAAAAGGGTCATTAGAAAGGTATCTAGGGAAGTTATCTCTAGTGAATACCTTGTTAACCCAAGGAGCTCCAATAGGTATTGGGTTCCTAGGAGCGTGATCGTTTCACGCTAGATGGGTTAGGGTGTGTCAACCCTAAGTGGATGGGTAGTTAACCTAGCCATGGTGAGTTGACACATTAGGATGTGCCAATGTGCTTGAGAAGTTAAAAATGATTAAATTGGCACAAATAGGTCTTAGAGGTATTGGTGTGCCATTTTGGGTTTATGGCACACTTGGGAGAAAATGCCTTTAAGGCAAAATGGAATTAATTCCTAGAAATGACAACTTGGATTTAACACTTAGGTATTCCATACCTTAGTATATTTTACTTGCCATGATTTATTTGCCTTGCCATGTCATGACATCATTTTCATTTTTATCTATAAAAATGTCATGATCATGTTTAGAATTATTTTTAGATGTCATGTATGCTTAGATGTCTCTTACATGCCATGACATCATGATTTTGCCATATGTTTTTATCTATATCATATTTATGCCATAATCATCTTCATGCATATAACTAAAATGAAATTAAGGACTATGGCATGATTTGATGGGAATCAAATAATATTGCCTAGAAATATGCATGAGACCATTAAAGAACAAAAACCCCACATCTCACTAAAAACTTGACTTGTATGTGTTTTACACATCTAGATTCAAGTGTGATGTTTAGGAAAAAGAAGTTAAAGGTTTCAAAAATATTTTGAAAAACCTTGGTGAAGTCTATCTTTTGATAGCTATCACCATTGAATGGGATGATACAAAGAGGGCTCTTTATTGAAGCTTTTCTTAACTTTTGGACTTTTTGTCAATCTCTTAATTTAGTGGGTAAAATAATTTTCAAATATTTTTCACCCATAGTGTTTATGATAAGTAATATACATACCAAATTTCAAGATTTTTAAACCTATGTATATTTACTTATGAATTTCGGAAAATCATTTCTGAAATTTAGAAAATCAGAATAAATCTGATTGATCGCCATGGTGGCTAATGATCGATGATGTGGCAATTGACCATGATTTCTAAATTCATGATCGCTCCGATTTTGAGTAAATCTTGTTGGTTAGGCCCATGCTCAGCTAGGTTAATGTCCCCTAACCACTCCTAACCCTAGGATATGCTTGGGAGAGCATTGGAAAGGGTGGAAATCCATTGGACATGGATTAGGAGATGAGTTTAGGGAGAGTATCAATTTTAAGGTGGAAGAGAGTTCATTGTTGAACTTTGCCTTAATTTTGATTGGTTAAATGTTCCTATTGGCTTAGGGACTCTTCAAGGACATTGTTGGTGCAATGGTCAAGGGGGAGCAAGCTTCTAGGGGGAGGTATCCATCATGGGAAGATGGATGTGTATTTTCTCATGGGAGGAAAATTGGGTTGCCTCTCTTAAGTGATATGGGATCACTAGAAAGATTATAGGCATGTGTTCCTCCAAGGGAGAGATTGTAAGATCTCATTGGGATATGAGACATTCATACCCTTGGGGAGGACCTTTTTGATGTAATGTCAAAAAGGGGGAGAAGTTACCAATTAGGTTTGGAATTCTCATTTGGGATGTGAGAATTGCCAATATGGGAGAATTGGTAGACTTGAGATGGTAGTTTTGTCAATCATCAAAAAGGGAGAGATTGTTGGTGCAATCGGCCAAGGTTGACTCGAGTTTGACTCGTGCAGTACCTTGATAGTATTTTGATGATAGACAAAACTCATGAAATAGGATTGTCATGGGAAAGTCCAACATGGAGTTGGCATGGAAAATCCAAGCATGGAGCTTGGTGTGGAAAAGTTCAAAGCATTACGAAGCCGTGCGCTTGGTGCTTGGTGAGAAATGCATTGTGAAGCCGTGCGCTTGGTGCATGTGGGAAGTCTTGAGGACTTGGTAAGTTCACTAGGCTCGGGGTCCTTGAGTCGGTGAAGGATGACATTGCGAAGCCGTACGCTTAGTGCATCCGAGGGACCGCCAGACAGGGAATGAATGGAGTGAGCCCAAAGGGAAGCATACTTCGAGGGCATGAGATGTGAAGGATGGCGTTGCGAAGCCGTGCGCTTGGCGCATCCGAGGGACGTAGGCCGAGGGAAGAGAGCTCCGGTGGGGAACTCCATGAGGGATAAGGTGGACTTGGCCAAGTGGCTAAGACTGAGTGTCGGAGGCTCAAACTTGATGTTTGAGGGTTTATCCAACGGTCGAATGCTCAAACAACTTGGTGTTTGAGGTTTTTCCCGACAGCAGTCGACTAGCATAGGTGCCGGTTCGACTGGTTCAAGTCGACTAGGGTTCGACTGGTGTAAGACTGTGGGTTTTGTGCTTGGCAGTCGACTGCCATGGACTGTGAAGGGTTTTTTTTATCGAGTCCGTAAGGGGAAACTTCGCTTCCCACTTCACCTTGGTAGCTTGTCCATGGCGATCCCTTCGATGTCCCTGTATTAAAAAAATTTAATCCTAGACAAAAGGGATTGCCTAAACTACCAAGTCATCGTCGTGCTATTCGTTTAGAGAGGTCACTTGAACAAACTAGTTGTTCAAGCAACCATCCTCTATTCTACGAGTAGTCGCAGAATAGACGATGTCCAGATCGCCGGTTTTTGTGTTTATGCTTGGGATCCAAGGTTTATTTATCCATTTACAGATTTATAACATGCTTATAATTGAAAAACAAAAACAAGCAACAAACAAAAGAAGAAAGTAGAATAGGTATACCTCTCGATCTTCTAATGTATGACCTTCCTCCTTTTGGACGTCGTGTGGGCAACGATCCACCAAAAGTCGAAGCTCCTAGATCACAAATCTTCCTTCCTTGCTCTTCCAAAGCAAGAGGAAGAATAGAAACAAGGTTTTTCTCCTCACTAGAAACAACCAACAAGGAACTAAAACTATCCTTGCCGCCGGCCAACTAGGTGAAGGAGAAGATGGTGGAAAACAACAAAGACACCAAGGGAAGCCCTATATCTTGTTTCCACCACCTAAGGAGAAGAAGAAGGGGGCTTTTGGGTGCTGGCCAAGGCTGGAAAAGAGGCTGGAGAGGTGTTGGACGTTGGCCAAAAGAGGAATAAGAAGAGAAGAATACCTTCCTTATTTGGTGCCACCCTTGCCTCCAAACCCTAATCCTAATCCTATCTCAACTAGGATTCCTTCTTGCCGCCCAAACCCTAGCTCTCCTTCAATGTAGTTCATGCCAACTCCCATGCCATCCTTTTATAGAGTTAGGGATAAGTCATGAATTAATCTCATCCATTGGTTCTAGGGATTTAATCTCAACCGTCGAATCTAGAGATTTAATCTCAACCGTCAGATCTTAGAGATTTAATCTCTACCAATGGATCTTAGAGTTTTGTTTCTATCCATTGGATCTTAGCATCATGAGGTGTTAATAGGCTACATTAGGGACCATGAGGAGGAGTTGGGCCTTGGCCACCCATGGATCAAGCCCACATAAAGTCCGATCCACTAATGATGATCCAATCCACTAAAGGTTCATCATTGATCTACCTCACCAACCCCCATATGATAATATGGGCTCCATATATTATTTGTACATTTTCTTCCCGTGTTTAAGATCTCGAATGTCCGTCGATTAATTAATTTATTGACCATTAATTAATCAACATCTAACTCCTTGAGTAGTACCACTCAACCTTTTCATCATGCCGGACCAAGTCCACCTGCAGGGTTTACATGATGAACCTTATGAGCTCCTCAAGGGGACATCATCATCCTAATATATAGGACATAGTTTTCTCCTATAATCAATGGCACGCCATATAAATAATATCATCTCCCAACTTACCGAGTTTATCGATTTAATCTATAAATCTCGTCCATTGGTAAATCAAAGAGATGAGTACTAAGTATATGTGCCCGTTATTATATCGGGATTAAGAGCATGTATTAAATAATATCTAAGGTCCGATTCGATTATGTAGTCAGCAATAAATCGAATCACCTCTAAGTCGGTCCTGCTCAATACACACAAAGTGTACTAGTGTGATTCTATGGTCAAGATAAACCAATACCAAATCACACTACAACCATTCCGATGGTTTCTCCAAAGCCATCTCGATTGTGAGCCTTTACTTATACTTTTCAAGGGGCCGATAACATGATCTCCTGTGTGACATCACACACCATGTTATCTACAATGTAAAGTATTAGACAAGATTGCATAACCATAAAAATATGCAAACAATGATCATGTGATTCTTATTTCAAAAATAAAGATGTTCATAGAAAAGATAGACTTTTCAGTATGCATCCCTATAGACTGGCAGTCGACTGATGTCGAATGCAGTCGACTGTCGAGGGATTGCAGTCGACCGATGGGAGTGTCTCGAGCACAGAATGCTCCGTAGCCGACTGGGCAGTCAACTACTAGGTCACCAGTCGACTTCCATGGACTGGCAGTCGACTGGTAGGAGATCCGTTGGAACTTGTCCGACGTGGATCTGGCCGTTGTGAGACAACAGTTACAGGGGCAGTTGACTGGGGCCTTTTGGCATGCGACTGATGGGCGCGAAAACAACTTGATGCAGGTTATAAATGGAGCTCAAGTGGGAGGATTTTGCCAAGACTTTTGTGAAGCTATTGGAGGGGAATTGCTGCTACATTCCAGACCTTCAAGAGCCATCTAAAGCAAGCTACAAGCAAAGGGTTCAAAGCAAGCGTTGTAAAGTGTTCTTTACGTGTATTTCATATTTGTCTTTGTATTGCTTGTATTTCATATATTACTTGTTGTAATAGCTTGTGAGAGGTTTCTCCACCTTTGATGTGTAGTCGAGAAGGAGTTTAGTTAGTGTCGTGCGCATAACTAGAGCTCGAAGAGCTCGCCCGTGGAGTAGGAACCTTTCGGTTCCGAACCACGTATATGCTTGTGTATTGCTTGTGATTGTTATGTGTTGTTAGTATTGTTATTATCATTGTTATTCCGCTGCACTAACGATAATCGTAGACAAGCAACGCAAGAAGAACGAATGAATTACGTCATCGAACGAAGAGGGCTATTCACCCCCCTCTAGCCGGCCACATCCACACTTCATCGATTCTACATTAGCTTGCTCATGTAACTCAAATTCACAAAAAAGTTCATCTAACTTAACTAAAGAAAGATCCCTAGAGACCTTATAAGCATCTACCATTGATGCCCATAAAGTTATTCTAGGGAAAGCTTGAAGCATATACCTTACAAGGTCCCAGTTTTTGACCTTCTCACCTATTATATGTAATCCATTGACTATCTCCTTGAATTGACCATGTATTTGGCTCACGGTCTCGTTGGTCTTCATGGTGAAGCTTTGGAGTTGACCTATCAAAAGGTCCCTCTTTGCTCTTCTTTTCTCCTTTGACCCTTCATTGAGTTCGATGAGCTTCTTCCAAAGCTCTTTTGCAGATTTGAAGGGTCCGACCTTTGATAGTTGCTCCTTGGATAGACCATATTGAAGTGTGGTCGTTGCTTTTGCGTTGGCTTGCACTTTTTTTGTCATCTCCTTAGTCCAATACTTTGTTGGTATTGGCGCTCCATATTCGTGGACTGGCTTCTCGAATCCATCTACAATGCTAAACCAATTTTCAATATCATTCATAAGGTAGTATTCCATCCTACCTTTCCAATAGCCGAAGTCGTTGCCGTCAAAGAATGGAGGCCTCGCCGTGCTATATCCCTCTTGAAATGCCATCGTGCTCCGGTTGATTGTTAGATCTTCCGACGCAATCTAGGCTCTGATATCACTTGTTGGGGATCTTTGAAAGGCTAGAGGGGGGGGGGGGAATAGCCTCTCTTGAATTCTACAATTGCGATTAGTGGAAGAAAATAAAAATACTAAAGAAAACAAGAATTTAAAAGGAAATCACTAACAAGAATATTTTTATGTGGTTTGGAGATTAAGCTCCTACTCCACGGAAATCCTTGAGGTGGATCAATACAAATAATTCTCCACTAAGAAAGCTTTCTCTTACAAGACTCTCCTCTTCTTACAAATGATGAAGATAAAGATTAGAGAAGAGGAGGATTAAAAACACTTAGAAAGCTTAAGAAAAATGTGGGAGCTTGAGAGTATGTTAGCAATAAGAGCACTAGTCTCCTCAAGCACCCAATGCCCTTTTTTTTTTATAGAGAGAGGGCTGATTTTCCCGTTGAGCCTCGATCAATCGACTGATATACAACATCAGTCGACTGCTGCTATAGTTGTCGCCATCCAACGGCTTCTGACGAGCTGGATACGCAATCATCACTTCCCAATGGAACTCTGATCAGTCGACTGATTATGCCATCAGTCGACTGATTGAGTAACCAGTAGAGTGCCCGAAGCGATCACTCGACTGAAGAACCTTCTGTACCGATGTCCACTTATAACAGTCGACTGATAGGGTATATCAGTCGACTAATGGTGGACCAGTCAACTGCCAAACCCTAGTAGTCGACTGATGGCAACAGAACTCAACCAACTTTAGTCGAGTGACTAATTAGTCGATTGAGACAAGACTCCAGTCGATTGATACCTCAAGTATGATTAAATCATACTTGAAATCAACTCCCTAGACCTAGACTCAACCTTCTAGCTCTTCCTTCAGTCTTGCGCCTCCAAGATCCCTCCGAGTCCGTGACTCCTTCATCCTTGTGCTTACTTCCAAGAGTTTCCCTCGGTTTCATCATGTCTTGGGTTTCTCTTTTGCCAAAGGACTGCTTGGACTTTATGCCACCAAGACTACATGCTTGGACTTATGTAGCCAAGACCTTACCTTTGGTCTTCCTTTGCCAAGGTCCGCTTGGACTTTACGCCGCCAAGACTACATGTTTGGTCTTACGCCGCCAAGACCTTCCCTTGCCAAGTTCATACTTGGACTTTTTGTCACGCCCCGGGAGCCTATTCGCCATCCAAATGATGGAGGAGCCCCTTAGTGACAATATTCATAAACACAATACTGGAACCAGATCTGGTAAAAAAACTTCAAAATAATATAGAAATATAATTATCTTATGGATCGCATGCATGCACGACTAAGTATCAATTAATTAAAAGTAAAATATATTTTTAACACTAAATCCAATTGCGACAAAATCCAAAATGTGTAAATAAATTACAATAACAACAAAGGAAAATCGAACGACATCTCGATCAGTTGCTGTGGGACCAGCACGGCCAGGGACTCTCTAAGCGACACAATGGTAAGTCAACTGGACTCGTCCTCTATCAGCTAACCTGGAGGATAGGAGAAGAGGGGGTGAGTACAACAACTCAGTGGGTGGATAGAATAAAGTGCATAATCATAATGGATAGTTGGACATAATGAACATAATGAAAGTCAAAGAAACCAACTAGAGTAACTAAAATCTCAGAGTACTTGTACCAGTCCGCCACTAACCTGGACATCAATATAATAAATACATCTATAACACATAACCAACTGCAAATCTACAAGTAATGAATATCAAGATACTGCGACAAAGTCTCGGCTCTCGAGGTAATGCGAAGAGGTACTATCTACTAACTACCACGAACGAGACTTGTGGGTCGACAAGCAAAATACGAAGTACTGTCTACGGAGTGTAGGCTATACTAGCAGGAGTAAGGTCGTCAGACCAAATACAAGATGTATCCTATATGCATGTCAATCATATGTAACAACCAAGGCAGCAACCAAAATACAGCAAACACAAACAAATGCAATCCATGCGATATGCATGAGATGCAAATGACATGGTCACCCCTGACGCCAGTCAGCCGCCTCACATGCGATGGTGAGGCAGAGTGGGTAGGGCTATGACAACTGTGCACTCTACCATCACTGCTCCTGAGTGACCGAGTGGACAGGATGCTGTCAGAGTACACCTATCCTCCTACCCCAAACAGAGTGGGGGAGCAAAGCTCTCATCTCCCGGTGTCGTAGACCAGAGGAGGGATCCTTGCCCGCTACCATGCTGCATCACAGCTACCCATTAGCAGACCAGCGGAGCTTGACAAAGCTACTGCACACACCCTCCTGATGTACCACTAACCCATGAGTGGCTGTGTGCGCAGATCATGTAACTAGCTGCAGGCTCAACTACAAAGGAGTCGCTGCTCGCCAGCATGCAATCATGCAAGATGGTGCATGTCACTAAAGCATATAACATCAACCAATATACGTCTCCAAATAATATGTACAAAAAAATGAATACATATTGATGACCTAGGTATACAGGGAAATTATATCTAAAAGCTAGTCAAGTGTATGTCACAACTCCTAAAATAAGTACATCAAGGTAGTTAAACCTAGGGTTCCAACCCTTCTAACATGAACACCTATCACGGTCGATAAGATCATAAACCTTCTCATAACACATCGAGACGATCAAGTCTAAATTATACCATTTCTACCAATTCAATCATGCATGCTACCAACATGCTACCACGAACAGGTCTCGTGGGTACTTAAGATGTAAGGTAGTCATTTAGCTACAACCGATATACGATTCCAATTATCACTAACTTCGAACAGATAATATCCGAGTATGACTTTACGATAAGTTATCTCATCCATGATTGGGAAACACGATCGACCCCAGATATACAAAACAACCATAGAGAAACTCTACTGTAAACTTTCTCAACTACGAATGAGAGACTTAGTTGACAGCCGAAATATGAGAAACGGTATATACCCTCTAAGGATCATACCACCTTTGATAGTTCAATCATAATATCCACCGAACTAATGAGTAGATCAAACATATACCAGTAGCATCTACTAATAAGCACGCCCGAGTTATTATGCCTAAGGTTCCAACACCTAGGGTTCTACTAATGTTGTTTCCTTCCTGCGATCCACTCCTACGGAATGACCTCATCTAAGTTATACCATCTACTAGTCTCTATAATGGTATTGATCGCGATAATACATAACCAAATAAGCATTTAACCATGATGTCCAATAATAATAGTACAAACATACTCATGGAGATTAACAGACAATAATATATAATCGTATAAATACTTAACAGTGATATCCAATAACTACATAACTATATCAGTAGAAATCCATGACTGAAATTAATTAAGGTATAACTAAAGGGTCATCTTAGTAAGAAATGAAGACAATACTAAAATAGAGCATCAAGTGCAAATACACTATAAACCACGTAAGCAACATAATCATATCACCACGCACTAAAATCTAGAGAGTCAAAGAACCAATATATATACCCTCTAAGTGTTTATATCATCTTAGTCATATTATCCTACTAGTCCAATCTTAATACTAATCCAAACAATTAATAAGTAAATATCTACCAACAACATCTAACAGTATATATCACAGTGATAACTAGACGCGTATAACAGTAATAGCAATCAATAACTATATGCTAACGATAAGCAAACAACCTAGAATCTAGGTTCAACAGGTATAAGGCTAAAGCAATACTAGTCAGATCCCCAAGTGGAAACATAATACAATCTATGTAACCAGCATAACCAATATAACTAATACAAACATGCACTAAATTCTGAAATTATAGAATCCACCCACCTTGTATGCAGACTACATTGTCCATCTTCACATCCGAGACTCCGTTTCATATCAACGTCCTTAGTCATCTCAGTTTTAGGTAGCTGAGAAGCAGCTCTTGAATGATGATTAGCACTCTTTGACAATTTGGTAACAGTATTAGTGATTTTACACTGATCATTTGCTTCCTGGTTGAGCATACCAACACTTTCCTCCTGCATGTCCATGAATCTTTTTATGGAATCCATGTGAACTACATCAACTTTATAAGAATCACTCAGCTCTCTTCCAACAAATCTCAGATTTTGTGTTGACCTTGGCTTCTTGCGTCCCCTCTTCTCAATCAGATGATTCGTTATGGATTTTAAAATGTCAACAGGAACTTCTGGACACTTTCTAACATGAGCAGTAACAGCAAGATGATTCTTAAGCCTAGATACCCCACCACCATATCTGATTATGCCACACCAGTTGCATATCCAGTGAAACCTATTTCCATCAACTATCTCGCAATGATCCCACCCAATATCCCTAGTTTCACCAGAAGGCATTTCCAAAACCTTAAACAGTTTAAGAACCTTGTCTCTATTGATAATTAGACAATACTCGAGAGCAAACTAGATCTATTCGGTCCCACAACAGTGTATGAATCTCTTGATCCAAGTTCCAGGAAACCTCAGTGACATGAACAAGTCCAGTGAGATTATAATTACCATCTGGGAAACGTAGGTGAAAAATGCACCAAAATCTTCAAAGGGACCCATCCTTCCATCACAACATCACCAACCTTTATTTGACTAGAATACTTTGACCAAGATGCATCCTTCTCAGAAAAGATGAGCTTTTTTTCCTCCTCAATTACTTCGGTGACCTTCACAGAGATCGTTGAACCTACTAGGTCTTTTGCTACATCTTGAATGGCTCTTGATGGACCTTTGCATGAATGGTATGGAGAAAGAAGAGTGAATAAAATCGAATAATCAGACCCCATTATTGAAGGCTTCGATCTTTCCATCAAAAAGACCGCCACTATCTTTATAGGCCCTTGCTACCCTCCAGTCAGCAGACCTCCAGAGTTGGCGACGCAAGGATGAGGTAAACGATGGCCGCTTGGCGGCCGAGCATACCTGCGCGTGTGTAGCGGTGTTGGCCTGACAGCAGGCGCATGCGAGGAGGCAGGGGCAGCGGGGTTGTTGCTCGGCGCAGAGGAAGGAAAAGAGCGGCGATGCAACTGTCACCCGCGATGATGGTGACCTGGGCATCGGGAAAAGCAACGACGGTGAGTTGGGTGTGGCCGGTGTGCGAGGGAGAGGGCGGCGGCGGTGGTTCGAGCTTGAGCGGCTGCGACGAGAAGGAGAGGCGCGCCGAGGAGAAGGCGACGACTATTTTGGGAAGAAATGGGAAACTTACCAAAATTAATACCTAGGTTTCCTATTTATAGCATACATTTAGGGTTTAATTAACCCTTGACTAGATCCTTTATTGACCTTATCAATCCAACATAGTTTTATAAAACTTGCCCAATCTTTTTGTACGATAAACCATATCAAGTCGATCTAAATCCCGAAATTACCAACTAGAATACAAATAAATAAATGCATTTCCTTTTAATAAATAAATATATTTATTTTATTTAGTTCATTTTAAATTATATCATTATTAATTTGCTTAAATTAAATTTTAATTTTATTTTTTTCCCGATATATTACACTTTTCCTTACCAAGTCTTCACACTTGGATTTTCCTGTCACTTGACATATTCATAGTTAGATCACAAAACATTGGCTAACCATAAATGATTATCTAAACATCAAAAGACATAAATGCTTGGGGCATTGTTGCACCAACATGACTTACGTGGCCAAGACTACACACTTGGTCTTCCCTTGCTAACTCCATGTTGGACTTTCACTGCCAAGGCTACACACTTGGACTTACGTGGCCAAGGATACACACTTGGTCTTCCAATGACAATCACATGTCATATGTTTTGTTTAACATCAAAATATTGCTTGAGTCAAACTCGAGTCTTGTCAATCGTGACCTGGACCGATTGCACCAACAGACACAATGATAATCAAGCTCAACTTGGCTCATGAAGACTGAACATGTGAATAGTGAATTTATCTTGTTGTTGTAATCGATCAAGTTCACGATTGACCAGACTCGAGTAGTATTTTGATGTTTGACAAAATGATTGACAATGTGATTGTCATGGGAAGTCCAAGAATGGTTTTAGCATTTGAGAAGTTCAAGTCATGTATACTTGGCAATGGAAAGTCCAAGTCATGGGTACTTGGCAATTGAGAAGCCCAAGCATGGGTCTTAGCAAAGGATGTAACGCCCATAAAATTTCTAGAAAATTTTATAAGAATTTTTGCATGATCATAATGGGCTTTTATGTGGGATCTTTCAAAAATAAAAGAAAATAGAGCCAAAAAGGGATGCATGGCCCAGGGTTTGAACCATGAATCTCCAAGTAGATAACTAAACCTTAGAATGCATCCGATAACCAGAAGCCGAGCAAGGTTGTGCTATTAGAAGGGTATGGGAAATGATAGATAAGTATAAGGGAGGCTAAGGGACACCTTCAATTGAATAAATAGGAGTATGAGGAGACAATAGAACCCAAGTTGTCATTCTCCTCTTCCTCTCTTCTTCCTCCACCGAAACCCTATCTCCCCCTTCTTCCATTTCTGAAAACCAAATAAGCAAGAAGAGAGCTCTTGTCTTAGCACCACCTAGGGTATATTCTATTACTAAACAAGCGAAAGGATGTAAGTATCCCCTCACCTGCAGTACAAGTTTCGATTGTTGGTTGCTTAAAAACCCCTTTTGAAACTTTCGGCCATGACCCCTTCATGCTTCCAATGATTTTCCATGCCATGTTTTGTATGAATATGAAGATAACATGTTGATAGATAGGCTTGATTTGAGTGTTTGATCCCAAAGTCCTCCTTGAAGTTTTGGCCAAGACCTAATCATGCTCCTAATGGTCTTCCATGCCATGATCTATATGTTTCCATGCCATGTTTTGTATATAGATGAAGATAACATGTTGATAGATAGGCTTGATTTGAGTGTTTGATCCCAAAGTCCTCCTTGAAGTTTCGGCCAAGACCTAATCATGCTCCTAATGGTCTTCCATGCCATGATCTATATGTAATGGATGTTAACATGTGGTTAGTTAGACCTTGTACAAGTTGTTTAGGGTTTGAATTTTGTTAGAACCCCCATGAAGTTTCATCCAACCCATGTTATGCTTGTTAATGATGTTTCATGCCATACTATATATATATATATGATGTTAGTATGATGTTAGGTAGACCTTGTACAAGATGTTTTAGTGGTTGAATTCTTGAGAACCCTCCCTTAGGGTTTCGGTCAACCCATGCTCATGCTCTATAATAATTCCTCCATGCCATGCTACATGTATATAAGATGTTAATATGATGTTAGTTAGGCTTTGGGTAAGTTGTGGAGCATTTGGATACCTAAAAACCTCCATTAGGGTTTCGGCCAAACCATGTTTTGGCTACCAATGTTTTCCCCTTGTCATATTTTATATGTATATGATGTATCCCCTTGTCATGTTTTATATGTATATGATGTTAACATGTTGATAGTTAGATTAGACCTTGTACAAGTTGAATTAGTGTTTGAATTCTTAAGATTTCCTCTTGGAAGTTTCGGCCAAACCTTGTCCATGCTCACCCATGATCTTCCATGCCAGGATATATATCTATATATGATGTTAACATGATGCTAGTTAGACTTTATGATAGCATGATTGGTTTATGCCACTACCTTATGTCCATGTTAATTGTATGAATGTATGATTATGTTATGCTCATTGCATCATGATGAACAAGTATGTATGATGAAAATGCCTAAGAGATGCTTCCCTATGAATGGGGACTAAGAGCACTCTTTATGTTATGAAAAGGAACATGATATGTTATGAAAAGGAACATGATATGCTATGATAAGGAACATGATATGTTATGATAAGGACACATGATATGCTATTTTACTTTTTGCATGGCTTGTACCGGACCCTAACAAGGTCCAAGGGATGGGCTCCTACGTGCCCCTAGGTCGACGGTCATAGTATGGACCTAGTACAGGATGAGCTCCTAAGTTGCCCTAGGCCGACGGTTGTAGTACGGGCCTAGGATGGGCTTCTATGTTATGTTGCCCCTAGGTCGACGGACGTAGTACGAACCTAGTACCCTAGTAGGTTCGGGATTAGCTACCTCGGGTTTATTTAGGGATACGCACAAAGATGATGATGTATGTGGTACAATGTCGGGCCCAATATGTTGAGATTATGTTTAAGTATCTATAAAATATATGTTTTCAAAGAGCATCTTGCATATACCCCTTTTCATGTCTATGTGATTATGATATTTATATGAATGCTATGCTTATATGTTCTTAATTGATCATGTCACTATGAATGCTATGCTTATATGTTCTTAATTGATCATGTCACTACTTTTATATGAATGCTATGCTTATATGTTCTTAATTGATCATGTCACTACTTTTATATGAATGCTATGCTTATATGTTCTTGAATGATTATGTCACTACTCTTATATGTATGCTATGCTTATATGTTCTTAAATGATCATGTCACTACTCTATGCCTAATTCTTGATGTATGACTTTTGTGAGTAGGAAAGGATCTTACTAAGCCTATGTGCTTATAGTTTCATGTTCCCTTGTACTGCAGATAAGGGTAAAGAATGGCTAAACTAAAGGGAGCAGCAGGAGGGGCAAAGTGTGTGTGGTAGTGGCATGGTGGAGGAGATCTGTTTTATGTTCCCAGACTTATGCATGTTTTCCCTTTAAGTTTATGTTCCAAGACTTATGCATGTTTTCCCTTTAAGTTTTGCATGATAGTTGTTAAGAGTCGAACTCTACTTGATGTTGATGGTTGTTACTTGGTGTCCTTTAAGTTGACTATCATGAACTTGAACTAAGTACTTATGAAATAATTATGCATGCTCCATGTTTCATGCTTTATGTTTTAAAAAGAAAAAAAAAAGTTTAAAGTCTTCCGCTGTAAATGCATGTAGTCTTCCGCTATAAATGCATGTATGTATGATCGCATCACGCCGCCCTTCCAACCCCTATAGATTACAAGGAAAAAGGGCGGGCGTGACAAAGGAAAAGTCCAAGCATGGGTTTTGGCAATGGTAAAGTTCAAATCATGGGTACTTGGCAATTGGTAAAGTCCAAGTCATTGGTAATTGACAAGGAAAGTCCAAAGGTATAGTCTTGGCGGCATAAGTCCAAGTGTGTAGTCTTGGCAGTGTAAAGTCCAAGTGAACTTTGACGGTGAAAGTCCAAGTATGGATACTTATCATTTAAGAAGTCTAAGGGTGTGATATTATCGGCATAAAGTCCAAGTTGTAGTCTTGGCGACATAAGTCCAATGTTTGGCGACGTAAAGTCCAAGCGTGTATCTTGGCAGTATAAGTCTAAATGTATCTTGGTAAAGTAGATCCGGTTAGCATAACAATAGCCGATGGAAGCACCTGAAGGCTAGCGTATGGATGAACAAGTCATGGATGACTTGGAGGTATCCGATAAGCGTGAGGGTGATGGAGGTGGCTAGAAGGCTTAGGTTTAGGCTAAGGGTGGTCTATCAAGTATGAGGGGATCATACTTGAGTTAAACCTTATGTTTGAGGTTTATCAGTCGACTGGGGTTATGGATCAGTTGACTGCCCGAGTGTTTGATACTTGGTAGCCTAGTCAACTTGGATCAATCGATTGGGATTATGACCAGTCGATTGGTCAAGGCGTCGACTGAGGCTCGACTGTTGATCTGTGGCCTTGGCAGTCGACTGCTAGGGTTTAGTAGTCGACTAATCCATAAGCAGTAGACTGATTTAAGTGGACATGAGCACAGAAGCTTTGGCAGTCGATTTTCGGGCAATAGTCGACTACTGGTAAGGGCAGTCGACCGCTATGATATCAGTTGGAGTTTTTCCAGTGTGGATTAAGCCATTGTGAGACAACGACACTGAGGGCAGTCGATTGATGCCTTTTGGCAGTCGACAGCTGAGCACAAAATTAGCTTGATGTAGGTTATAAAAGAAGCTTGAGATGGAGGATTTTGCATCAGTTTTTGGGGAGATTTTGAAGGGGAATTGCTGCTGTATTCCAAACTTTCAAGATCAATCCAACGCAATCAACAAGCAAGGCAATCAAAGCACTCTCTTGTAAAGTTTTTCTTTGCATTTCATTTGTATTCTTGTAGTTGATTGTATCTTATTGTTATATTACTGTTGTAATCACTTATACGAGGTTTCTCCACCTCCGATGTGTTGTTGAGAAGGAGAAGATTTAGTGGTGGTGTGCATCACTAGAGCTCACTTGAGCTCAACCCATAGAGTAGGAACCCTAGGTTCCAAACCATGTTACATCTTGTGTATTGTGAGTGTTTGTCGTAATTTATTATTGTTATTTGTTTCTTCTGCACTAACAAGTTTTGTAGACAAACATGATCAAGCGAATTCCAAGCGACAAAGTGAAATCGCTATTCACCCCCTCTAGAGATGCTAATGTTCCTAACAAGTGGTATCAGAGCGAGGACACTCTTCAAGGCTTAACAACCAAGGGAGCAATGCTAGATGGCAAGATGGAACCAAAGCTTGGACTAGGTCATGACATCAACACTCCATCGCCCTATGGATTATATGTATTTGAGGGTTTCGATCAATGGATGGAAAATATAGAAACCTTCCTCATGATGAATATCGAAGATTGGTTCATCTTGATGGAAGGATTTGAAGACCCTATGGATAAGAAGGGAAGAGTTCTCGAAATTAAGAAATGGACCAAGGAGAAATGCCTAAAATTCAATACCAAGGTTAAGGTAACAAAATTTTGGAAAATTTAATACCTAATGATATTTTGTGCAAGCTAGCGGATTACATGGATGCCAAGGAGCTATGGAATAAATTGACAAGATTCCATGAGAAGCCTCAGCCGGTCCAAGATGGTAAGAAAGAAATAGAGGAGGAGTCCATGAAGGAGTGCTCCTCATCTCAAGATCAAGAAGACTCGGAAGTTGAGAGATGCTCAACATCCAAAGAGGAAGAATCATCATCATCCTCACAAGAGCTTGAGGAATCGAAGGTTGAAAGGCCATCAATATCCGAGGAAGAGGAAGTTGAAGAAGCAAGGATTGAGGGGGAGGATAGAGCTTCAACACTAGAACAAGAATTGGAGGAGAGACCTTCCACTCCAGAGTAAGATGAAGAGCAAGAAGAAACTTCAACATTCGGGAGAGATGAAGAACAAATTTAAAATTTTTGCCTAGGTAACTCAAGCACAATAATTAACAATAAAAATCATATTGTGTGTTTTGAGTGTAGGAAAAATAAACATTACAAGAGTAAGTGTCCAAAGCGGATAAAGAAGACCCCACAAGTTATGTCAAAGACCAAGGAGATCGGAGCCCTCACTAGGAAGAGTAAGGAGCATGTGGTGTGCTTCAAATGCTAACAACGAAGACACTACTTCACCCAATGTCCTAGGGGGAGTTACTCCAATAAGGACAAGAGAGGAGCTACAAATATAGGGGGAGCTTCTAAAGCAAACCCTAAGGGATTATTTATTAATGCACCTTCAAATTTTAGTATTAAGAAGCATGCTACGAATAATCTTAATGTTCTTTCTATTCATAATGGTCATAAAAGCATGCTAGTAGCAATAAATATTTTTACTTAGATGCTAAGTATGATAATCCTAGGTCTAAGAATAATTCAATATCTACTCCACCTAAGGATGTCAAAAACCTAGGCAATAACCCCAAGAAATCTAGACATATGCCTAGGAGGAAGAAAAGTATCCCAATAGCTTATGAAAAATCAAAAATTGAAAAATTGGAATTAGAAAATCAAGTTTATTTGTGCAATAGGCCCAGGTCACGATTGATCAGACTCGAGTTTGACTCGAGCAATGTTTTGATGTTTGACATGAAGGTTTGACATTGATGTCTGATAATGTTTTGGGGAGATTGTTGGTGCAATCGACCCGAGTCATGATTGACCGGACTCGAGTTTGACTCGAGGGGGATTTTGATGGTTGACTGGAGTTGACCATGTCATGAAAAGTCCAAGTCTTGAGTACTTGGCACGTAAAGTCCAAGCATGGGTCTTGGCATGGAAAGTCCAACATGGGTTGGCAAGTAAAGTCCAAGGATGTAGTCTTGGCCACGTAAGCCCAAGGGTGTAGTCTTGGCGGTGAAAGTCTAAGTCATGAGTACTTGGCATTTGAGAAGTCCAAGGGGTTTGATATTGGCGACATAAAGTCCAAGCGGGAGTCTTGGCAGCATAAGTCCAATGATTGGCGGCGTAAAGTCCAAGCGGAGTCTTGGCAGCGTAAGTCCAATGTGCCTTGGCTGTGTAGACACCGTTAGTATGACATAGCCGATGAAAGCACCTGAAGGCTAGCATATGGATGAACAAGTCATGGATGACTTGGAGGGATCCGATAGGCACGAGGTTGACGGAGGTGGCTAGAAGGCTTAGGTCTAGGCTAAGGGTGGTCTAGCAAGTATGGGGGCACCATACTTAGGTTAAACCTTATGTTTGAGGTTAAAACCTCATGTTTGAGGTGTATCAGTCGACTGGTACCATGTGGCAGTCGGCTGGTGTGAGTCAACTAGGGTTTGACTGTGGGGAGTGCCCGAGCAATCGACTGCCAGAGGTGGGCAGTCGACTGCTGGACCGATCAGTCGATTGATCTTGTGATCAGTCAACTGGTGCTCGATATTTCGGGAACAGAATGGAGTCGGACTCGACTGCTGGCGTTAGCAGTCGAGTGAAGGCTCGATTAGTCGACTGATGGACATGATCAGTTGACTGATGTCCTATCCGTTGGATTTTTCCAGCATGGATTGCACCGTTGTCTCACAACAACAGTGTCATTAGTCGACTGATGGTCCCGAGCAGTCGACTGATAGGCGAAAATCCAACCCGATTACAGGTTATAAAAGCATCTCGGAAGAGGGATTTTGGCAGCGATTTCTTGGGTGTTTTTGAGGTGATTTGCTGGTGCAAATCAGGGTCTTCAAGCATAGTTCAAGCGATCAACAAGCAAGCAATCCTAAAGCTCTTGTAAAGTTGTTTTCTTTACTTGTAATTGCATTTTATTGTTGTATCTTGCTTGTATTTGTTTCTTATTGTTGTAAGAGTTATTGTACGAGGTTTCTTCGCCTCCGACGTGTTGTCGAGAAGGAGTTTATTGTTTAGTGGTGTTTGTGGCATCGCTAGAGCTCAATCCATGGAGTAGGAACCATTCGGTTCCAAACCACGTTATATCTTGTGTAGTTTTTGTGATTGTGTCTCGTGTATTATTTTTATTATTATTATTCTGCTGTGCACTAAGACGATTTGTAGATGCAATGCGAACGAATTCCATCGACGCATCCAAAATGCTATTCACCCCTCCTCTAGCGGTCATCGAATCCTCATCAATTGGTATTAGAGCCTGGGGATCTTCTACGGATTAACAACCCGGAGCCAAGACGCTAGAGGGTGAAGAGGAACAAGATGGAAATTCAAGAGAATTTTGGTTGGGAAATCAACACCCCGATCCCATATGCTTTCTATGGACGAGAGGGCTTCAACCAATGGAAGGCTTTGGATTGAAGACTTCTTGATGATGAGGGACTTTGAAGAATGATCCATATTGATGGAAGGATTTAATTATCCAAGAGGATCAAAGGGAGGCTTCCTCAAGAAGAAGAGATGGACCGAGGAGCAACTCCAACAATTCGATAAAAATAAGAAGGTAGTTCAATTTATTTTTGATTTGTTTTCTAATGATATCTTGTGTAGCCTAGGGGATTACATGGATGCCAAGGAGTTTTGGAGCGAATTGGCAAAATATCCCGAAAACCCTCAACCAGTCCAAGAACAAGAAGAAGAAGAGGAGTGCTCATCCTCTCAAGATCAAGAAGAAGCAAGCACATCCTCATCATCACAAGAGCTTGATGATTCGAATGGTGATAGAGTCAACATTCGAATTGATAGAGGAGGTGGAATTGGAAGAAGCCTCCACCTCTAGGATTGAGGGGGAGGAGATTAGACCTTCCACACCGGAAGAACCTCAAGAAGAGCCATCCACCTCCGATCGAGAGGAAGAGGAAGCTCGAGACTCCCCTACCGTGGAAGGTAACTCAAACACACCATTTCAAAATAAAATTCATATAATGTGTTCTGAATGTAGGGAGTATGGGCACTACAAGAGCAAGTGCCCAAAGAAAGTCAAGAAAAGTCCACCGACACCTAAAAGTCAAAGGAAGCTGGTCCCCCAACCATCAAAAGCAAGGAGCACATCAGATACTTCAAATGTAATAAAAGAGGGCATTATAGGAGTCAATGCCCTAGGGGGAGTAAGAAGGTCAAAGAAAGAGCATCACATGTAGGGGGAGCTAAGGCTAACCCTAAGGTATATTTTAATAATGCATCTTCTAGTTTAAATGTCAAAAAGCATGCTAGGAATAATTTTAACAATCTTGCTATTGTATATGAAAAGCATGCTAGGAACAATAAATATTTTTGTCTAGGTGCTAAGAGTGTTAATTTTTCAAATAAGGAGAAATTTGGGACTAATGTCCCTAGAAAGACTTTACCTAGGGAAAGCATTAAGAAAATTGAGGACCATTTAGGTTTTAATCCCAAATGGACTAACCATATGCCTAGAAAGAACAATGCCCAAAGATTAAATCAAAATTAAAAAATTGGGCAATTAGAGGTTGAAAATCAAGCCTTGAGGTCAATGTTGGTGCAATCAGCCCAGGTCACGATTGACCAGGACTCGAGTTTGGCTCGAGTGATGTTTTGATGTGTTTTGATGTTTCGACAAAAACATATGACAATATAATTTTCATGAAAAGTCCAAGTTGGACACTTGGCATTTGGGAAAGTCCAAGTCATGGGTCTTGGCAAATGGAAAGTCCAACATGAGTTGGCAAGGAAAGTCCAAGTATGGTCTTGGCATGGAAAGTCCAACATGGGTTGGCATTAGAAGTCCAAGGGGATGGATATTGGCGGCGTAAAGTCCAAGCAGTAGTCTTGGAAGCATAAGTCCAATGGTTGGCGGCGTAAAGTTCAAGCGGAGTCTTGGCGGCGTAAGTCCAATGTGCCTTGGCGGTGTAGACACCGTTAGCATGACATAGCCGACGGAAGCACCTGAAGGCTAGCGCAATGGATGAACAAGTCATGGATGACTTGGAGGGATCCGAGAGGCGTGAGGTTGATGGAGGTGGCTAGAAGGCTTAGGTCTAGGCTAAGGGTGGTCTAGCAAGTATGGGGGAACCATACTTGGGTTAAAACCTCATGTTTGAGGTGTGCTACCGATCGTGCCATGTGGCGGACCGACCGAGTCAACTAGGGTTTGATCTGCGGGTTATAGCCTAGCGCCGATCGCCAGAGGTGGGCAATGATCGATGAGCTGAGCAATGATCGATCGCGTGATCACCGACCGTGCTCTAGAATTCGGCCACAAAATGGAGTCGACACTCGACTGGTCGAGTGAAGATTTGATCACCGATCGATTGTCACAATCCGATCGATGGTAGTTCCGCTGACTTATCCAACGTGGAACTAGCCGTTGTCTCACGACAACGGGCATCACGATTGATTGTCCCGATCAACGATCGATAGACTTTTTCCAAAGACAGTATATATGGAGCTCGTGATGGAGGAAAAATTAATCGGTTCTTGAGGGCTATTGGGGCGATTTGTTGGTGCAAATCAGGTCTCCAAGTGCAAGCAAGCAACCAAGCATTCAAGCAATCAAAACAAGTGTTGTAAAGTCTTCTCTTTACTTGTATTTCATATTTACATTGTATATTGCTTGTATTTCGTTCTTACTGTTGTAAGATCTATTGTAAGGGGTTTCTCCGCCTCCGACTTGTGTCGAGAAGGAGTGTTTATCATTAGTGAGTGCGTGTGCATCACTAGGGCTCTTTAGAGCTCGATCCGTGGAGTAGGAACCGTGCGGTTCCGAACCACGTTATATCATTGTGTTAGCTTGTTGTCTATTTCGTTATTGCTTTTATTATTTCTATTTCCGCTGCGCACTAACGAAATTGTAGACACAAACGTGATCGAATTTCATCTACGCTATTCACCCCCCTCTAGCCATTCCACGGGTCCTATCAAGTGGTATCAGAGCTCGGGGCTCTTTTACGGATTAACAACCCGGAGTCAAGAAGCTAGAGGGAAGAATATGGACTTCCAAGAAAAATTGGGTGACGACGTCAACATTCCACCTTCCTTCAACCGCGAACATTTCGCATATTGGAAAGGTAGGATGGAATATTTTCAAATGACGAATATAGAAAATTGGTTTGCCGTGACTATAGGTTTTGATGCTCCGAGAGGAGAAAACGGCGAAATCCTCAAGATGAAGAGATGGACCGAGGAGCAACGGGAAAAATTCAAGACAACCGTTAAGGTAACAAAAATGTTGATTGATTTGATACCTAACGATATTTTGTCCAGATTAGGAAGCTATAGGGATGCCAAGGAGTTGTGGAACAAGTTGATCAAGTTCCACGACAATCCCGAATCGGTCCAAGAAGACTTAGAAGAGGAGGAGACCGAAGAAGAATCATCATCATCCTCACAAGAAAGTGAGGAGTCAACTTCCGGGTTGGAAGAGGTGGAGGAAGTGGAAGAAGCATCCACCTCAAGGATTGAGGGGGAGGAGAGAACCTTCATACCGGAACATCAAGAAGAAGAAGCTTCAACATCCGGTCAAGATGAAGAAGCCCAAAGTCCAATTCCGGTCTCCACCATCATAGGTAACTCAAACACCTCAATTCAAAATAAAAATAACATTATGTGTTTTGAGTGTAAGGAATTTGGGCATTATAAGAGTAAGTGCCCAAAGAAAGTCAAGAAAGCTCCTCCGGTGCCTAAAAGTCAACAAAAGTCAATGGACGCCGGTTCCCCAAGTATCAAGAGCAAGGAGCACATCATATGCTTCAAATGCAAGGCAAAAGGACATTATAGGAATCAATGTCCTAGGGGAAAGAAGAAGACCCAAGAGGGAGCTACACATGTAGGGGGAGCTTCCAAAGCTAACCCTGAGGTATATTTTAATAATGCATCCTCTTTAGTTAATAGGCAAAAGCATGCTAAGGGTTTCAATTCTCTTGCTATTTATCATAAAGAGCATACTAGAAATAACAAACATATTTGTTTAGGAGCTAAGAAGGTTCACCTTAGGAATAAGGAGAAATTTGGGACTAATGTCCCTAAAAATATCTTACCTAGGGAATCAATTAGGAAAATAGGAGAACATCTAGGCCTTAACCCTAAATGGACTAGGCATATGCCTAGGAAGTCCAATGCCCATGGTTTAAATCAAAATTCCAAAATTGGGCAATTGGAATTAGAGAACCAAGCCTTGAGGTCAAGGCTTGAGAAACTAGAAAAGACCCTAAATAAGATACAAAATCAATCTAAAAGGTCTAATGGTCAAACTCCTAGGTCAAGAAGTCAAAGTCAACATCTAGGACCTAAGAGTCAAAAGTCAACCAAGGGCAAGAATGGTTTAGGTCACAAACCTAAGTCCAAGGTGACTTATCATAGTGTTCCATTTGACTATGGAACACTAACTAGGTCTAGGAAGACCAAGGTCAATAGGGAAGTCATCCCTAGAGTTGACCAAGGATTGTGTCTAGTGGCCAAGGTTTCGAAGAAACCTAGGATGACCACTAAGAAGGTTGTTAGGGAGGCAATCCCTAAGGTTAACCTAGGCAAGACCAAAATGACCAAGGCTAATAAGCCTAGGAGGGTCATTAAGAAGGTATCTAGGGAGGTTATCCCTAAGGAATACCTAATTAACCCTAGGAGCTCCAATAGGTTTTGGGTTCCTAAGAGCGTGATTGATTCACGCTAGATGGGTTTAGGGTGTGCCAACCTTGATTGGATGGGTAGTTAACTCAACCATAATAAAGGTAGCACTTTAGGTTATTTTCAAGGTTATGGTTGCCTTGGAAATACATTTAAGTCTTAATCCTAAAAGTTTTTTTTTTATGTGTCAATATTACTTGAGAAGTTTGATAAAATGATCAAAATTGGCACAATTTAGGTTTAGAGGTTAGTGTGCCATTTTGGGTTTTTGGCACACTTGGGAGAAAACTAGAAATATGGCAAAATGCAATTAATTATATGAAAAGGCAATTAATATTAAAATTTAGGTATTATTATACCTATATATTTTATATGTCATGCTCTGATTGCTATATGCCATGTCATGACATCATGCCTATTTCTATGATTTTATATGTCATGAGTATGCTTAGATTTTAGGTTAATGTCATGTATGCTTAGTTTTATATCATATGCCATGACATCATGATTATGAGCATGTGTTTATTTATATCATCATTAATGCCATAATCATTCATGCATTTAAGAAAATTTTGATTGAAATTGATTTAAGGACTATGACATGACTTGGAGTCCCATTTATAAGGGAATCAAGTAGAGTTGCCTTAGAAAAATGCATGAAACCCTAGATTAGGGAGAACAAAACCCACATCTCACATCCAATTGACATGTATGTGTATTTATACACCCTAGATACATGTGAGATGCTAGGATATGAGTTATGTTCAAGGTGCATAGTTGTTGCATCTAGATGAACTAAAACTCATCTAATTTTAGTAGTGGATCATTGGGAGAGCTTGTGTACAAGTCACGTACATAGAGCCCAAATAATATGATCCAAGATAAGGTTTTGAAAACATTTTAAAATCTTTTTGAAAAACCTTGGTGAAGTCTATCTTTTGATAGCAATCACCATTGATGAAGTTGATACAAAGTAGGGCCAAAACATTGAAAATTTCAATGGTTTTGAACTTTGTACCAATTTCACTATTTAATGGGTAAAATAATTTTCAAACATTTTTCACCCATTGTATTAGTCATAAGTATTATACGTATCAAATTTTGTGTTTTTTCGATATACGTATAATTAGTTATGATTTTTCAAAACTCATTTCTGATTTCTGAAAATCAGGTTTTGATTATCGATCATTGCTTCTACGCAAATGATCGATGGCAACATTTGGACTGATCGCAATGTATCACTCGATTGTTGCTTCGCGGCTCGATCGATGGACACATCACCGATCGTAGCTGACAGAGTCGACTGATAGCCTGATTTCGGGGTAACCAAAAGTTGTTTAACCCGATTTCAGCTACGGTTATGGTCCCTAATCACTCCTAACCCTAGGATATGCTTTGGGAAGCATTATAAAGGGTGAAAATCCATTGGATATGGATTAGGAGAGTTGTTTAGGGTTTGTATCAATGTTAAGGTGTTGGAAAGTTCAATGTTGAATTTCTAACCTTAATTTTGATGGTTTAGAGTTCCTATTGGCTTAGGGACTTCCCAAGGACATTGTTGGTGCAATGGTCAAGGGGGAGCAAGCCTTTAGGGGGAGATATCCATCTTGGGATGATGGATGTGTTTTTCTCCTTGAAGGGGAGAATGTTATCAATTTGGGAAATTGATGGATTTTTAGAAACCCAATTTGGAAATTGGGAGAGTGTTTAGGATTGCCTCTCTTAAGTGATATTGGACTTATCACTAGGAAGATGGTAGGCATCCTAGGTATTTTTGGATCAAGGGGGAGATTGTAAGATCTCATTGGGACATGAGACATTGACCTCCTTGGAGAGAAAACCTTTTTGATGTTAGTCAAAAATGGGGAGAATGTTTGGGGGAAAACATTTGGAGAGCATTTACCAATTTGGGATAATTGGTAAAGGATTGGTAAAGTATTCTAACTCAATTATTTGTTTGGTTTTTGTCAAACATCAAAAAGGGGGAGATTGTTGGTGCAATCGACCCAGGTCACGATTGACCAGGACTCGAGTTTGGCTCGAGTGATGTTTTGATGTGTTTTGATGTTTCGACAAAAACATATGACAATATAATTGTCATGAAAAGTCCAAGTTGGACACTTGGCATTTGGGAAAGTCCAAGTCATGGGTCTTGGCAAATGGAAAGTCCAACATGAGTTGGCAAGGAAAGTCCAAGCATGGTCTTGGCATGGAAAGTCCAACATGGGTTGGCATTAGAAGTCCAAGGGGATGGATATTGGCGGCGTAAAGTCCAAGCGGTAGTCTTGGCAGCATAAGTCCAATGGTTGGCGGCGTAAAGTCCAAGCGGAGTCTTGGCGGCGTAAGTCCAATGTGCCTTGGCAGTGTAGACACCGTTAGCATGACATAGCCCGGCCAGGAAGGCTAGCGCGATGGATGAACAAGTCATGGATGACTTGGAGGGATCCGAGGCGTGAGGGTGATGGAGGTGGCTAGAAGGCTTAGGTCTAGGCTAAGGGTGGTCTAGCAAGTATGGGAACCATACTTGGGTTAAAACCTCATGTTTGAGGTGTTCCGATTGGATTGCCATGTGACGATCGACCGACCGAATCAACTAGGGTTTATTGCGGTTTATGGCCTGCGATCAGCCAGGTGGGCGGTTGGTGATGGCTCAGCGATCGGCGATCGTGTGATCGATCGACTGGTGCTCGAGAATTCGCCGCAGAATGGAGTCTAGACTCGGCCCGGTCGAGTGAAGACTCCATCGACGGTCGGCCGATGGTCTGTCGGTCGGTGATGTTTCTGTTGGACTTATCCAACGTGGAACTAGCCGTTGTCTCCGACGACAGCGGTGGCATCGATCGTGATTGTCCCGATCGATCGGTGATAGACTTTTTCCAAGACAGGTTGAAGCTATATATGGAGCTCGTGATGGAGGAAAAATTAATCGGTTCTTGAGGGCTATTTGGGCGATTTGTTGGTGCAAATCAGGTCTCCAAGTGCAAGCAAGCAACCAAGCATTCAAGCAATCAAAATAAGTGTTGTAAAGTCTTCTCTTTACTTGTATTTCATATTTACATTTTATATTGCTTGTATTTCGTTCTTACTGTTGTAAGATCTATTGTAAGGGGTTTCTCCGCCTCCGACTTGTGTCGAGAAGGAGTGTTTATCATTAGTGAGTGCGTGTGCATCACTAGGGCTCTTTAGAGCTCGATCCGTGGAGTAGGAACCGTGCGGTTCCGAACCACGTTATATCATTGTGTTAGCTTGTTGTCTATTTCGTTATTGCTTTTATTATTTCTATTTCCGCTGCGCACTAACGAAATTGTAGACACAAACGCGATCGAATTTCATCTACGCTATTCACCCCTCCTCTAGCCATTCCAAGGGTCCTATCAGTCAAGGTTTAAGAAACTTGAAAAGACCCTTGCAAAAATGGCAAATCAAATGTAAAGGTCAAATGGTCAAACTCTAGGGTCTAGAAGTCAAAGTCAAAGACCTAGAAAAAAAGAACCATCCAAGGGCAAGCCTAAGCCCAAAAACACCAACCACAATGTTCCATTCGATTATGGAACACAATCTAGGTCTAGAAAAACCAAGGTTACTAAGAAAGCCATCCTTAAGGGTAACTTGTTGGGATGTATACTGAAAAGTCTATCTTTTGTATGAACATCTTTATTTTTGAAATAAGAATCACATGATCATTGTTTGCATATTTTGATGGTTACGCATATTGTCTAATACATTACATCGTAGATAACATGGTATGTGGTGTCACACAGGAGATCATGTTATCGACTCCTTGTAAAGTATAAGTAAAGGCTCACAACCGAGATGACTTTGGACAAACCATTGGAATGGTTGTAGTGTGATTTGGTATAGGTTTGTCTTGACCATAGAATCACACTAGTACACTTTGTGTGTATTGAGCAGGACCGACTTAGAGGTGATTCGATTTATTGCTGACTACATAATCGAATCAGACCTCAGATATTATATTGTACATACTCTTAATCCCGATATAATAACGGACACATATACTTAGTAGTCATCTCTTTGATTTACCAATGGACGATATTTATAGATTAAATCGATAGGCTCGGTAATTTGGAAGATGATATTATTTATATGGTGTGTCGTTGATTATAGGAGGAAACCGTGTCCTATACATTAGGATGATGATGTCCCCTTGAGGAGCTCATAAGGTTCATCATGTAAACCCTGCAGGTGGACTTGGTCCGACATGATGAAAAGGTTGAGTGGTACTACTCATGGAGTTAGATGTTGATTAATTAATGGTCAGTAAATTAATTAATCGACAGACATTCGAGACCTTAAACACGGAGAGAAAATGTACATATAATATATGGAGCCTATATTAACTTATGGGGGTTGGTGAGGTAGATCAATGGTAATCCTTTAGTGGATTGGATTATCATTTATGGATCGGACTTTATGTGGGCTTGATCCATGGGTGGCCAAGATCCAACTCTTCCTCATGGTCCCTATTGTAGCCTATTAACACCTCATGAAGCTTAGATCCAATGGATGAAAACAAATCTCTAGATCCAACGGTAGAGATTAAATCTCTAGATCCTACGGTTGAGATTAAATCTCTAGATCTGACGGCTGAGATTAAATCCCTAGAACCAATGGTGGAGATTAAAACAAGGCTTATCCCTAACTCTATAAAAAGATGGTATAGGGGTGGGCGGCAAGATAATGGATGAGGCTTAGGGTTTGCTTCCCTTGGGCGGTAAGCAATCCTAATTTGATTAGGATTAGGAGTGGGCAGCTAGGGTTAGGGTTTTGGGGTTGTGGTGGGCGGCAACAAGTGGAGGAAGCCTCTTATTCTTCTTCCTAAGGTTTTGACGACACCTATTCTTCCTCCCTCTACCTTGGCCGGTGCTCAACCTATTCTTCTTCTCCTCATCCTTGGCCAGAAATTAGGAAAGCTAGGTTTAGGGTTTGGGCGGCAACAAGGAGAAGGATTGCTTTCCTTTCTCTTCTCCAAGTGTTGGCCGGCGCCCATGCTCTCATGTTTTCTCCTTTGGCCTGTTCCTATACTCCATGTTCTCTTCCTTGGCCGGCGGCAACATCGAGTCTATTGACTTGGTGGCCGGTTCTAGATAGGAAGAAGAGTTTTGTTTGATGATCTTCCTTTGTTCGGAGTGAACAAGGAAAGGAAGATTCGTGATCTAGGAGGCTTCAACTTTTGGAAGATCGTCGCCCACACGACGTCCAAAAGGAGGAAGGACATAAAATAGAAGATCAAGAGGTATAATCTTGTTTATTTTGATTAGTCTTCCTTTCTATTATATTTATAATTGCTTTTCAATTATATGCATGCTTTATGTGGATGTTTACTTTATGTATGTGGCTAAATAATACTTGGATCCCGAACATAAACACAAAAACCGGCGATCCGTACATCGTCTATTCTGCGGCTACTCATAGAATAGAGGTAGGTCGCTTGAACAACAAGTTTGTTCAAGTGACCTCTCTAAACGAATAGCACGACGATGACAAGGTTGCTTGGGTGTTCCCTTTTGTCTAGGATTAAAGTTTTTTTAATCCGGGGACATCGATGGGATCGCCATGAACAAGCGATCGAGTTGAAGTGGGAAGCGAAGTTTCCCCTCACGGACTCGAAGATCAACCCAACATAACCAAGGTATGTGCCTAGTGGCTAGGGTTTTGAAGAAACCTAGAGAAACCACTAAGAAGGTTACAAGGGGAGTCACCCCTAGAGTTAACCTAGGCAAGACCCAAATGACCAAGGCTAACAAGCCTAGAAGGGTCATTAGGAAGGTATCTAGGGAAGTCATCCCTAAGGAATACCTAGTAAACCCTAGGAGCTCAAATAGGTTTTCGGTTCCTAAGAGTGTGATCGATTCACGCTAGATGGGTTTAGGCTGTGCCAACTTTGAATGGAAGGGTAGTTAACCTAACCATGGTAAAGATGACACTTTAGGTTATTTTCAAGGTTATGAATACCTTGGAAATAGTTTTGATCTTTGATCCTAAAAGATTTTAGGATGTGCCAATACATTTTTGGGATTGTGAAAAATAATTTAAATTGGCACAATTTAGGGTTAAAGGTTGTAGTGTGTCATTTTGGGTTTGTGGCACACATGGGGGTTTAGTAGCAATATGACGTCTTTGTCTTTGCTCCTGTCCGTTAGTCCATAGAAGAGCCCCGGGCTCTGATACAAATTGTAGAGGAAATGTTGACCGCTAGAGGGGGGGGGGGGTGAATAGCGTCGTTCTAGTACGTTGATGGAATTTGTTCGTGCTCGTCTCTATAATCTTTGTTAGCGCACAGCGGAATAATAATAAAGTAATAATGAAATAGACAAAGACACAATTACACAAGTATTTAACGTGGTTCGGAATCAAACGACTCATACTCCACAGATCGAGCTCTAAAGAGCTTAGTGATGCACACGCAACCACTAATCACAAACAACTCCTTCTCGGAACAATCCGGAGGTGGAGAAACCCCTTACAAGTGATTACAAAAGTAATACAATAAGAATACAAGCAACTACACTAAAATGCAAGTAAAGAAAACTTTACACCAAGCTTTTGAATGCTTGCTTGCTAGGTTGATCGAGTAGCACTTGGAGACCCTGAATTGTAGCAGCAACTCGCCCCAAAACACCTCAAAGAACCTTGTTGATTTTCTCCTCCACGAGCTTCATTTAAAGCTTCTACCTGGGCTGGAAATCGCCGATCAGTCGACTGATCAGGACCATCAGTCGACTGAGGACTCTGTTGCTGTGAGACAACGGTGTAATCCACATTGGAAAAATCCAATGGATAGGACATCAGTCGACTGATGGAGCCTTCACTTGACTGCTAACCTCGCAGTTGAGTCTCGGCTCCATTTTGTGCCAAAATTCTCGAGCATCAGTTGACTGATCACACGATTAGTCGACTGCTCTGTAACGCCCGTAAAATTTCTAGCAATTTTACAAGAATTTTTGGTTGATTATGATGGGTCTTATGTGGGCTCTTTCAAAAATAAAAGAAAATGAGCCAAAAAGGATGCAAAGCCTAGGAATTGAACCCCACACCTCTAGAGATAGCCAAGCCCTATAGATGCATCGAATAACCAAAAGCCCAGCAGGGTTGTACTATTAGAGAAATATGGGAAATTATAGTTAGGGTTAAGGGAGACTAAGGGACTCTTCAAGTGAATAAATAGGGGGAATGAGGAGACATGAGTGATCAAATTGCTTTTCTCTCCTCTCATCTTCTTCCTCACCGAACCCTAAAGCTCCCCCCTTTTCATCCTTTGTCCGAAACTCATCCAAGCAAGAAGAAGGCTAGGTTTGGCTTCCCTTAGGTCATCTTCCAACTAAAAGCAAAGCGAAGGATGTAAGTATCCCCTCACCTGCATACAAGTAGCTTTTCGATTGAAGTTGTTATGTCGAACTCTCCATGAACCATTCGGCCAAGTCCTTTACTTGAGTTTTCAATGAAGTTCTATGCCATACCTTGTATGTATATGATGATGTTAGGATGCTAGAGGGATTAGGTTAAGAGTTTAACCCTAAAAGCCCCAAGGAACCATTCGGCCAAGTCCTTTACTTGAGTTTTCAATGAAGTTCTATGCCATACCTTGTATGTATATGATGATGTTAGGATGATAGATGGATTAGGTTAAGAGTTTAACCCTAAAAGCCCCAAGGAACCATTCGGCCAAGTCCTTTACTTGAGTCTTCAATGAAGTTCTATGCCATTCCTTGTATGTATATGATGATGTTAGGATGCTAGATGGATTAGGTTAAGAGTTTAACCCTAAAAGCCCCAAGGGACCATTCGGCCAAGGCCCCTAATGTGATCTTTATGCCATGCTTTAAGTGAGTTCATGATAACTTGTGATGTTAAATGATGCTAGATGAAGATAACATGCTCTAGGTTAGGATAACATGTGTTTTATGCTTTAAGTGAGTTCATGATAACTTGTGATGTTAAATGATGCTAAATGAAGATAACATGCTCTAGGTTAGGTTAACATGTGTTTTATGCTTTATTTGAGTTCATGATAACTTGTGATGTTAAATGATGCTAGATGAAGATAACATGCTCTAGGTTAGGTTTGAAGTGAGTCCATGTCATGTTTGATGTTAGAAGAAGATAAAATGTCCCATGCCATGCTTTATACGTTAAAGAATTAACATGTGTTTTAGTTAGACTATACATATATATAAGTTGTTTGGTGTTTAAAATTTTGGTAGAGCTCCATGCAGTTTAGGTCACCCCATGTATACTTGCTCATGATGCTTATGCCTTATGCCATGCCCTATATGTGTGTGAAATATGATATGTTTATGAAGTGAAATATGATATGTTTATGAAATGGAATATGACGTGTTTATGAAATGAAATATGATATGGTTATGAAATGAAATATGATATGTTTATGAAGTGAAATATGATATGTTTATGAAATGGAATATGATGTGTTTATGAAATGAAATATGATATGGTTATGAAATGAAATATGATATGTTTATGAAGTGAATATGATCTGTTTATGAAATGAAATATGATATGCTTATGAGATGAAATATGATATGTTTATGAAATGAAATATGATATGTTATGATAAGAAGCATGTATGTATTTTACCTTCTGCATGGCTTGTACCAGGACCCTAACAAGGTCCAAAGGGATGGGCTCCTAAATTGCCCTAGGCCGACGGACTAAGATCGGGCCTAGGATGGGCTTCTATGTTATGATTGCCCCTAGGTCGACGGACTAAGATCGGGCCTAGTACGGGATGGGCTCCCAGATGCCCTAGGCCGACGGACTAAGATCGGGCCTAGGATGGGCTTCTATGTTACGACGATGGCCCCTAGGTCGACGGACTAAGATCGGGCCTAGTAACCTAGTAGGTTCGAGACTTGCTACCTCGGGTCTATATAGGGATGCACGCTATGATGATGATGATGTGGTACAATGCCTGGCCCAATATGTTGAGAGTTATGTTCAAATACCTATGATATATGTTTTCGAAGAGCATCCTGCATATACCTTTATGTTATGATTGCTTATGTTATATATGTTACATGTTATGTTTGCTTATGTCATATATGTAACATGATATGGTTGCTTATGATATATATGTTACATGGTATGTTTGCTTATGTCATATATGTGCATGATATGTTGCTTATGTTATATGTGTTGAATGTTATGTTTGCTTATGTTACATATGTTACATGATATGGTTGCTTATGATATATATGTTACATGTTATGTTTGCTTATGTCATATATGTACATGATATGTTGCTTATGTTATATGTGTTGCATGTTATGTTTGCTTATGTTACATATGCTACATGTTATGTTTGCTTATGTCATATATGTACATGATATGTTGCTTATGTTATATGTGTTGCATGTTATGTTTGCTTATGTTACATATGCTACATGTTATGTTTGCTTATGTCATATATGTTACATGTTATGTTTGCTTATATGTTATGAATGTTTACATGCTATGCTTAATGTCGATGTATGTGTTTTTGTGAGTAGGACAGGATCTTGCTAAGCCTATGTGCTTATAGTTTATGTTCCCTTGTACTGCAGATAAAGTTAAAGGGTGGATAAACTAAAGGGAGCAGCAGGAGGGGCAAGGTGTGTGTGGCAGTGGCATGGTGGAAGAGATCGGTTATGCCCCTTATGCATGTTTTCCTTAAGATGATTTGTTTATGGACTTGAATTAAGCACTAAGTACTTATGAAATAACGATGCATGCTCTATGTTAAGAAGAAGTACCTACGAAATGACGATGCATGTTTATGTTTAAAAGAAAAAAAAATATGTCTAAAGTCTTTCGCTGTAAGTAGTACGATGTATGTATGTACGATCGCGTCGCACCGCCCTTCCGGACCCTTGGAAAGGGCGGGCGTGACATGCTCGAGCCAACAGTCGACTGCCCACCTCTGGCAGTCGACTGCTGGGACACTTCCCGCAGTCAAACCCTAGTTGACTCACACCAGTCGGCTACCATATGGCACCAGTCGACTGGCACACCTCAAACATGAGGTTTTAACCCAAGCATGGTGCCCCCATACTTGCTAGATCACCCGTAGCCTAGACCTAAGCCTTCTAGCCACCTCTGTCAGCCTCGCGCCTCTCGGATCCCTCCATGTCATCCATGACTTATTTATCCATTGATAACACTCTCCATACCATTCTTGTAGGGAAATCCTCGTATGCCTAATGGCATATGCGCAACGGAAAATAGGATCCCTTCCAAGTGATCCATGCGAAAGCAAACTCGTATAAAATAAATTTCTCTAAACCAAGCCTATCTTATAGGAGAGTTCTACCTTTGTTGCGTGCCCTTTGCAATCCCGCTTTTCCTTTAGTTTGTTGGATCTTTAGCACGTTCAAGTGTCCGTGCCTCTATACGTATCCACACGAGCACGCTCTTGTCTCACAAAAGAAAACTAGAGGAGCTCTCCTTTACTTCTTGCTAGAGAAGTCCCTAAAGGAGAGGAAGCTAGGGAAAAGAGAAGGGAAGAAGAAGACTACTCTTCTTGCTACTCACAAAAGCCACACAACAATAAGCTCTCAAGCTCTCTCCAAGCCTCAAGCTCCCAACAACCACACTCCACAACCACAACAACAATTGCTATGGAATGGCCGGCCACTTCATGGTCTTTTATAGGGTTGGAAAAACCCTTTCACCTCCTACCATTCAATGCAATCCATTGCATTGGGACATTTGTTTGGCCGGCCACTTAAGGAGACAAAAACCATTTTGTTTCCTTCCACCTTAACTAGCTTAGGTGGATGCTTAGGTGGCATGCTTATGTGGCATGCTTATGTGGCATTCTTATGTGGCATTCATGCATGTTGAATTAATCTTATTAATTCAATTAAGCTTATGTTATCATATTGAATTAATCTTATTAATTCAATTAAGCTTATGTTATCATATTGAATTAATCTTATTAAATCAATAAGGTAACATATTGAATTAATCTCATTAAATCAATTAGCTAAAATTCTCATTAAGCTTAAAGTCCAAAACCATTTTGTACTTAAGCTTATTCCCATATTATTCTAGTCAAACTAGAATACTCTAATTCCTCTAATTATCATGCTCTTTGTGTGTGACCCTATAGGCTCTCATAACGTTGGCAGTGGACCTAAACTCTTTTAGATACACAAGCAATGAGCGGCATCTAGCAATACATCATTGCTACCCAAGTTACGAGATAAGTCAAGATCCGACTAACCTTTCACTATAATATATGACCGTGTCCTTCTATCCTTGATATCAGATTGATCAATGAGGCATAGACCGTGTCATCCTCGATCAATCTATGTGTTTCTTGATCCCTGAGTAAACTAACTCAAACAAATGAGCTCAATATCTCATATTGACTCATTCGAGCATGGCCATGCGTTTTAGTAGTTCTACTCAATCAAGGGGCCCACCGATATCACTCCCGTCATATGGAAGGGATAGATCCCATCTACATCACTCACATCCCTCCGCATAATTTGTTACATACCCAGTAATCGCCTTTATGGTCCACCCTGTTACGGGTGACGTTTGACGATACCAAAGTACATAACTCCTTATGTAGGGAACCGTAGTGACTTCAGTTCTAAGGACTATTCATACCAATAGTCACATGAGAAAGTTTATGACACTCATATAACGATCCATGAAACTTTCTCATGGCGAATTGATTCATATAGTCTCTAATATATACCCATGTGTCAACTTGATATCATATATCCATGACTTGTGAGATCAAGTCATCAATTGACCTACATGCTAGTCTTTATGTATTAATATTGCCCTTGCATATTAATACTCGACTAGGAACATTTAGGAAAGTGTTCTCTACAGCCTCTCATAATCAATTCTGCCAATTGATGTGCTGTAGATAAGAACCTACTTTTCTAGGGCATTATTATATTTAAATTAGCTGGCACAAGCAAGATGTAAATATAATAACCAATCCTTTGCCTTTATAGAATATGATACAAAATGTTCCCTATTCAACCATCACATGATTGGTTCTAGGGCTTTAACTAACAATTCTCCCCCAAAATATTCTCCCCCTTTTTGACTAACATCAAAAAGGTTATCTCTTCAAGGAGGTCAATGTCTCATGTCCCAATGAGATCTTACAATCTCCCCCTGGGTCCAAAAATACCTAGGATGCCTGCCATCTTCCTAGTGATAAGTCTCATATCACTCAAGAGAGGCAATCCTATACACTCTCCCAATTTCCAAATTGGGTATCTCAAAATTTCATTTCCCCCTTCATGAGGAAAAATACTATCCATCATCCTTTGATGGATACCTCCCCCTAAAGGCTTGCTCCCCCTTGACCATTGCACCAACAATGTCCTTGGGAAGTCCTTAAGCCAATAGGAACTTTAAACCATCAAAAATAAGATTCAAAGTTCAAACATGAACTCTCCACACCTTAAATTTGATACATCATCCTAACATCTCTCCTAATCCATATCCAATAGATTTTCACCCTTTATAATGCTTCCCAAAGCATATCCTAGGGTTGGAGTGGTTAGGGGACTTTACCATAGCTGAAAATGGGCTAAACAACCTTGTTTTTCCTGAAATCAGCCTAGCAGTCGACTCTATCAGATATCAGTCGACCGCGACTCTCATCAGTCGACTGCCACCAAGGTCAGTCGAGTGATAACTGAAAAATCCGATTTTCAGTTATGAGAGTTGAGTTTCAGAAATGCATAAATAATTATACGGATATTAAAAAATCATGAAAATTTATACGTATAATACTTATGACCAATACAATACGTGAAAAATGATAGAAAAATATTTTACCCATAAAATATTGAAATTGATACAAAATTCAAAAGTGAAGAAAAACTTCAAAGTTTTAGCTCACTTTGTATCAACTTCATCAATGGTGATTACTATCAAAATATAGACTTCACCAAGGTTTTCTAAAAGGATTTTAAAATGTTTTTAAAACCTTATTTTGGATCATATTCTTTGGGCTTAATGTACATGACTTGTACATAAGCTTTCCCAATGATCCACCATTAAGATAAGATGAGTTTTAGTTCATCTAGATGCAAAAACTATGCACCTTGAAATTAACTCATATCATAACATCTCACATGTATCTAGGGTGTATAAATACACATACATGTCAATTTAATGTAAGATGTGGGTTTTGTTCTCCTAATCTAGGGTTTCATGCATTCTCTAAGGCAACTCTACTTGATTCCCGTATAAATGGGACTTCAAGTCATGCCATTGTCCTTAAATCAATTTTCATTAACTTAAATGCATGAATGATTATGGCATAAATGATAGAATAAATAAACATGACCAATGATCAAGATGTCATGACATATAATATAATCTAAAAACGTATGACATTAAAACTTTAATCCTAACACATAATCATGACATATAAATGATAAAAATTAAAACATGATGTCATTACATGTTATATGACAATCAAGGCATGGCAGATAAAAGGTATAGGTACAAGAATACCTAAATTTTAAAATTAGTTTCCATTTGATATATTTAAGTATATTTTGCCATATGCTACTTTTCTCACAAATGTGCCAAAAACCCAAAATGACACACTACAACCTCTAAACCTAAATTGTGCCAATTTAATTGATTTTTCATAATTCCAAAAATGTATTGGCATATCCTAAAATCTTTTAGGATCATAATATCAAATCTATTTCCAAAGTATCCATAACCTTGAAAATTACCTAAAGTGCCACTTTTATCATGGTTAGGTTAACTACCCTTCCATTTAAAGTTGGCACACACTAAACCCATCTAGCGTGAATCAATCACGCTCTTAGGAACCCAAAACCTATTCGAGCTCCTAGGGTTTACTAGGTATTCCTTAGGGATAACCTCCCTAGATACCTTCCTAATGACCCATCTAGGCTTGTTAGCCTTGGTCATTTGGGTATTAACTAGGTTAACCTTAGGGATTGCCTCCCTAGTGAAGGGTTTTGTGTCCGGAACCGAAGCTCTTATACCACTTCAACTTGGTCGCTTGTTCATGGCAATCACTTCTACGTCCCCGAATAAAAAAATTCATCCTTGACAAGAGGGATTACCCAAGCAACCGTTTCATCGTCGTGCTATTCGATTAGAGTAGTCACTTGAATAAACTTGTTGTTCAAGCAACCAACCTCTATTCTACGAATAGCTACAGAATAGACGATGTACGGATCGCTGACTTTTGTGTTTATGTTCGGGGTCCAAGTTATATTAGCCACAAAACAGAATATATCATGCATATATAATTGAAAACAATCATAAACATGTTACATAAGAAAATAGACAAGTATTATACCTCTCGATCTTCTATCGTATGTCCTTCCTCCTTTTGGACGTCGTGTGGGCGACGATCTACCAAAAGTCGAAGCTCCTAGATCACCAATCCTCCTTCCTTGCTCGCTCTAAACAAGAGGAAGACTAAGAAACAAAGCACTTCTCCTTCTTTCAACCAACCACCAAGCTCCAAGCTTGGTGCTTGCCGCCGGCCAAGAAGGAGAAGAAGAATAATATGGAAACCGGCCAAGACTCCAAGGGAAGACCCTAAGTCTTGTTTCCAGCGGCCAAGGAGAAGGAGAAGGGCTGGTTTGGACGCCGACCAAGGTAGGGAAAAGCTGTATGGGCGCCGACCACCAAGGAAGAAGAAGAAGATAAGGAAAACTTTTCCTTATTTGGTGCCACCAACACCTAAACCCTAATCCCCAATGCTTGCCACCCCTTGCCCTAATCCTATCTCTAATGGGATTCATCTTGCCACCCACCCCCTCCTCTCCTTTTATAGAGTTAGGGATAAGCCTTGTTTTAATCTCCACCATTGGTTCTAGGAATTTAATCTCAACCATCAGATCTAGAGATTTAATCTCGATCGTCGGATCTAGAGATTTAATCTCTACCTTTGGATCTAGAGTTTTGTTTTCATCCATTGGATCTACGCTTCATGAGGTTTTAATAGGCTACAATAGGGACCATGAGGAGGAGCTGGATCTTGGCCACCCAATGGATCAAGCCCACATAAAGTCCGATCCATTAATGATAATCCAATCCACTAAAGGTTTATCATTGATCTACCTCACCAACCCCCATAAGTTAATAAGGGCTCCATATATTATTTATACATTTTTCTCCCCGTGTTTAAGATCTCGAATGTCCGTCGATTAATTAATTTACTGACCATTAATTAATCAACATCTAACTCCATGAGTAGTACCACTCAACCTTTTCATCATGCCGGACCAAGTCCACCTGCAGGGTTTTCATGATGAACCTTATGAGCTCCTCAAGGGGACATCATCATCCTAATATATAAGACACAGTTTCCTCCTATAATCAACGACACACCATATAAATAATATCATTTTGCAACTTACCGAGCCTATCGATTTAATCTATAAATCTCTCCCATTGGTAAATCAAAGAAATGAATACAAAGTATATGTGCCTGTTATTATATCAGGATTAAGAGTATGTATAATATAATATCTGAGGTCCGCTTTGATTATGTAGTCAGCAATAAATCGAATCACCTCTAAGTCGGTCCTGCTAAATACCCACAAAGTGTACTAGTGTGATTCTATGGTCAAGACAAATCAATACCAAATCACACTACAACCATGCCAATGGTTTGTCCAAAGCCATCTCGGTTGTGAGCCTATACTTATACTTTACAAGGATCCGATAACTTGATCTCCCATGTGACACCACACACCATGTTATCTACAATGTAATGTATTAGACAATATGCATCACCATAAATATGCAAACAATGATCATGTGATTCTTATTTAAAAAAAAAGATGTTCATACAAAAGATAGACTTTTCAATATACATCCCAACAATCTCCCACTTATACTAAAAGACTATGTTATCCTCAAACTGCCATACATCTGATTCTCATTCCCTCCACATGCCTATCAAAAGCTCTCGCCGGAAGGGCCTTAGTGAAAGGATCTGCCAGGTTATCCTCCGATGCAATCTTGGCCACAACAACTTCTCCTCTCTTTATGATTTCTCGTATCAGGTGGTACTTGCACTCTATGTGTTTACTTGCCTTATGGGCTTGTGGTTCCTTCGAGTTTGCAACTGCACCACTATTATCACAATAAATTGTGATAGTTCTGGGCAAACCAAGAATCACATCCAAGTCCATCAGGAAGTTCCTGAGCCACACAACTTCTTTGGCCACCTCAGAGGCAGCCACATACTCAGCTTCCATGGTAGAGTCCGCCATGCATTTCTACTTGACACTCCTCCATACAATGACTCCACCTCCCAATGTAAACACAAAACCTGAGGTAGACTTACTGTTATCCCTGTCTGATTTGAAGTCAGAATCCATGTAACTCACAGGGAGTAATTGGTCTGCCTGGTAAACTAGCATATAATCCCTAGTCCTTCTCAGGTACTTCAATATATGCTCTACCGCAGTCCAATGTCCATGTCCTGGATTACTTTGATATCTGTTGACCATGCTCACAATAAAGCAGATATCTGGTCTCGTACATAGCATAACATACATGAGGCTTCCTACTGCCGAAGCATAAGGAACCACCTTCATCTCCTCTATCTCCTCAGATGTTCTAGGACACATCTCCATAGATAAAGAAACTCCATGCCTAAAAGGTAGAAAACCCTTCTTGGAGTTCTGCATGCTAAAATGATCCACAATGGTGTCTATGTATGAAGCTTGAGATAAGCACAACATCCTTTTCCTGCGATCCCTTATAACCTTGATCCCAAGGATGTGTCCCACTTCTTCCAAGTCCTTCATATCAAACTGTTTGGACAACCATACCCTTACGTCCGATAACACCTTGACATTGTTGCCAATTAACAAAATATCATCTATATATAGTATAAGAAATACCACTATGTTTCTGTCACATCTCTTGTATACACAAAACTCATCCGGACTTTGAATAAATCCATAATGTTGGGATGTATAATAAAAAGTCTATCTTTTATATGAACATCTTTATTTTGAAATAAGAATCACATGATCATTGTTTGCATATTTTTATGGTTATGCATATTGTCTAATACATTACATTGTAGATAACATGGTGTGTGGTGTCACACGAAAATCATGTTATCGTCTCCATGTAGAGTATAAGTATAGGCTCACAACCGAGATGGCTTTGGACAAACCATTGGTATGGTTGTAGTGTGATTTGGTATTGGTTTGTCTTGACCATAGAATCACACTAGTACACTTTGTGTGTATTGAGCAGGACCGACTTAGAGGTGATTCGATTTATTGCTGACTACATAATTGAATCGGACCTCAGATATTATATTGTACATACTCTTAATCTCGATATAATAATGGGCACATATACTTAGTAGTCATTTCTTTGATTTACCAATGGGCGAGATTTATAGATTAAATCGATAGGCTCGGTAAGTTGGGAAATGATATTATTTATATGGTGTATCGTTGATCATAGGAGGAAA
The DNA here is from genome assembly GCA_025175895.1 of Wurfbainia villosa. NCBI lineage: Eukaryota > Viridiplantae > Streptophyta > Magnoliopsida > Zingiberales > Zingiberaceae > Wurfbainia > Wurfbainia villosa. The sequence continues at coordinate 58,473,428 of CM046005.1, forward strand.
CTGTGTCCTATATATTAGGATGATGATCTCCCCTTGAGGAGCTCATAAGGTTCATCATGTAAACCCTGCAGGTGGACTTGGTCCGGCATGATGAAAAGGTTGAGTGGTACTACTCATGGAGTTAGATGTTGATTAATTAATGGTCAGTAAATTAATTAATTGACGAACATTCGAGATCTTAAACACGGGGAGAAAATGTACATATAATATATGGAGCCCATATTAACTTATGGGGGTTGGTGAGGTAGATCAATGATAAACCTTTAGTGGATTGGATTATCATTAATGGATCGGACTTTATGTGGGCTTGATCCATTGGGTGGCCAAGATCCAACTCCTCCTCATGGTCCCTATTGTAGCCTATTAAAACCTCATGAAGCTTAGATCCAATGGATAGAAACAAAACTCTAGATCCAAAGGTAGAGATTAAATCTCTAGATCCGACGGTTGAGATTAAATCTCTAGATCCAACGGTTGAGATTAAAACAAGGCTTATCCAAGGGGTGGGTGGCAACTTGAATCCAACTAGAGATAGGATTAGGATTTTTGGGCGGCAAGGCTTGGAGGCTAGGGTTTAGGGCTTGGCGGCACCAAATAAGGAAGGTCTTTCCTTTCTTCTTCTTCCCTCAAGGTGGCCGGTGACCTAGCAGCACTTTCCAGCCATTTGCTGGCATCCAAAGCAGCCCCTCTCCTTCTCTTTGGCCAGTAAAACCTAGGCTTAGGGTTCTCCCTTAGAGCTTAGGTTGGCATTCACCTATTCTCCTCTTCCTTCTTGGCCGACGGCAAGCTCCAACCTTGGAGTTTGGTGGTTGGTTGAAAGAAGGAGAAGAGGCTTGTTTCTATTCTTCCTCTTCCTTTGGAAGAGCAAGGAAGGAAGTTTGGTGATCTAGGACCTTCAACTTTTGGTAGATCATCGCCCACACGATGTCCGAAAGGAGGAAGGTCATACAATAGAATATCGAGAGGTATATCGATTCTCTATTCTCTTTTGTAACATGTTTATATTTGTTTTTCAATTATATGCTTGGTATATATTCTATTTTATGGCTAAATATACTTGGACCCCGAATATAAATACAAAAGCCGGCGATCCGTACATCATCTATTCCGCCGCTATTCGTTGAATAGAGGTTGGTCGCTTGAACAACAAGTTTTTTCAAGTGACTACTCTAAACGAATAGCACGACGATGACAAGGTTGCTTGGGCAATCCCTCTTGTCAAGGATAAATTTTTTTATCCGGGGAACTAGAAGGGATCACCATTAACAAGCGACTAATTCGAAAGGGGAAGTGAAGTTTCCTCTCACGGACTCCCAACTAGTGGTATCAGAGCCATGGTTTCCGGTTTTGTGTGTTTAGGATTCAGTTACTCTTATGCATTTTTCATATATTATATGTGCCGGATAATAGTAGGATATGCGTAGGTTAACTCTTTGGTTGCAGGCATAAAATCCGATTATTATGGCCATATGTGTGTATGTGATTGTATGTGTATAATAGTATATTTTGTTGAATTCTCAGGGTTGACGAGGTTAGTATTTAATTTTTTGTAAATTAGATACGACATTGTTTAGCCACTCTTTATATTTTAGTTTACTTTCGATCTAGATTTCATGTACACTCCCTCGTGGAGTATAGGATCGATGGATGTAAATTAAAATAGTTTTTAGTCTCGGCTCGGATCTCCGGATGGATCGTACATGGCGTAGGAGGGGCGGACGAGAAGGCGATACGACGGGAGACATATTGAAGACAAAAGCCATAATAGTTGGAAAAATTTTATTTTTCATATTTATTGCTTATTGTTTGATGTGCATGTCGTAGGCTAGAAAATTCCTCAATTTCAAATTACTAAGTGGGAGAGGGAAATTTTTATAAATTCCCATGACCTCCATTACGATTTGACAAGTGATGCAAACAAACTTGCGCGTTGGCTCTGAGTGCCTTCCTCCCCATCGGATGAGTTTGTTTGCGGATCACAAGGTCAAATATGCTTATAGAAAATTATTAAGGAGCGTGTGTACTTCCCCATCGGAAGGCATATAACCCGAGATAATTACCTTGGTACCGAGTAATGGTGAACACTTAGAGACAAATATAAGTATCCTCCCCATCGGAGTCACTGCTTTTATTTGTAGGGACAAAGAGGAACCAACTATTAATTTTACTCGTCAAAAAGTTAGGTTGACAAGATAGTAAAATTAATGGGTAAAACCTCCTCTTACAAATGTAGAATTCGTATACGTCCACACTATCGTGGCATACGATATTCTCGGTGTTTTGAGGTGTTGGTTGATTTTAAAATTTTATTGTTTGAGGAATCAATAATTTTTTGAAATCTAATGTTTTGATCTATGTGATTCTTAGGTTTTCTTTCAAAATGACTTTCAACCCACTTGCTGTGATACTGAAAGAGAATAAACTTACTGGACCCAACTATGTTGATTGGAAGGGGAATCTAGACATTGTCTTGACTGCTGAGGAATACAAATATGTACTCCTCGAAGAGTGCCCTCCTAAGCCTGCGGATGATTATGGAGAAAAGGAGAGAGAGAGTTATAAGAAGTGGATAAAGGCTGATGAGATGACGCGGTGTTACATTTTGGCATCTATGTCAAATGTACTACAACATCAGCATCAAGCCATGCCCACTGCTTATGACATGATGCTCAATCTCAAAGAGCTTTTCAGACACCAGAATCGGGCTGCAAGGCAAAAAGCCATGAGAAACTTGATGAAGACCACCATGATCGAGGGAACACCCATAAGGGATCATGTTCTCAAGATGATGGCTCATTTGAATGAGCTGGAGGTCCTTAGAGCTGAGATCGATGGGGAAACCTAGGTTGATATCATACTCCAGTCTCTACCTAGGAGTTTTGAGCAGTTTGACTTGAACTACAACATGAACAAGAGGTTGTATTCATTGGCGGAACTTCTGACAGAACTCTAGGCGGCAGAGGGGCTATTTCGTCAGAGTGCTCAGGCACATGCCATGGTGACCCAAAAGGTTTCTGCTTCTAAGCTGAAAGGCAAGAAGAAGAAGAAACAAACTGGGATAAAGGCGGTGGGAGGAACTTAGGGAGGAGTGAAGAAGTCGAAAGGCTTGTGCTTCACTTGTAAGCAAACTGGACACTGGAAGGACTTCCCCAACCGCAAGTAGAACAAAGGTATATCTTTTGGTCTAGTTGTTGAAACATGTTTAGCGGTGTTATCTACCGGCACCTGGTGTGTAGATACGGGAGCCACTGATCGTGTCTGCAATACTTTGTAGGGGTTCCAGGAAACCATACGACTGGCTGAAGGGGAGATTACCGTGTACTTGCGCGATGCCACGAAGGTGGCGGCTATTGCAGTGGGAGACATTCATTTATCTTTTGAGAAAAATAAAGTTTTGGTTCTTAAGAATTGCCTTAATGTACCTTTATTTAGAAAGAATTTAATTTCGGTTTCTAAATTGTTTATGGATGGATATTCTATTTCTTTTAATGACAAAGTTGTTATAAAAAGGAATAGGGACATTATCTGTTTGGGTGCATTGATAGGAAATTTGTACACACTTGAACTAAAAGCTCCCACGATGCAAATTGAAGTTAATAACTCATCTTCTAATTCCAATAAGAGAAAAGAACCTTTGAAGATGAAACAAACATATCTTTGGCATCTTAGGCTTGGTCATATTAACCTAAGCAGGATTCAAAGGTTGATAGCTGATGGACCTCTGGGTTCATTAGTGGTGGAAGATTTCCCAACTTGCGAATCTTGCTTGGAGGGTAAAATGACCACGAGGCCTTTTAAGGCCAAGGGGTATAGAGCCAAAGATGTGTTAGAATTGGTTCATTCTGATTTGTGTGGTCCTATGTCTATCCAGGCTAGAGGTGGTTTTGAGTATTTTGTCTTTTTTATAGACGATTATTCGAGATATGGATACATTTACCTGATGCGCCACAAGTCTGAATACTTTGACAAGTTTAAAGAATTCAAGGTTGATGTGGAGAAATGTCAAGGTAAAAGTATCAAGACACTATGATCTGATCGTGGTGGTGAGTACCTCTTGGGAGAGTTTAAGAATTACTTATCAGAGGTTGGGATTCAATCCCAATTGTTTGCACCTGACACACCCCAGCAGAATGGTGTAGCAGAGCGAAGGAATAAAACTCTTATGGAGATGGTTAGATCGATGATGAGTTATTCTGAGTTGCCAGATTCGTTCTGGGGATATGCTCTAGATACGGTGGTGTACATTCTGAACTTGGTTCCATCTAAATCAGTGCCTTCTACTCCCACAGAATTATGGACTGAGCGAAAGCCCAGTCTAAGACATATTCGGATTTGGGGAACTCCAGCACATGTGCTGAAGGCAGATGCAGGTAGGTTGGAGCCTCGTACAGAAGTACGCATGTTCGTTGGTTATCCTAGAGGAACGAAGGGTGGTTTGTTTTATAGTCCTAGAGATCAGAAGGTGATCATTAGCACGAACGCCAGATTTCTAGAGGAAGACTATGTGATGAGCCACAAGCCCAAGAGTAAAATTGTTCTGGAGGAATTAAAAGGGGAAGACACTTCTTCAGTACCACCGGTACAAGAGGATATACCATAATTCACTACACCGCGTGTCACAGAGGATACACAGGTGATACCTCGTCGTAGTAGGAGAGTTGTGAGACAGCCTGATAGATTCATGTTCTTGGGAGAATCTTCTGATTTGGTCCCTGGCGAACATGAATCTAATCCCTGGACATGTAATGAGGCAATCCAAGATATAGATGCAGCTCATATGGATTATGAGGTGTGACATATGGATGTCAAGACAACTTTCCTTAATGGAAGTCTTGAGGAAAACATCTATATGTAGCAACCAGAGGGATTCATTGTCAAGGGCAAAGAGCATCTTGTATGTAAGCTTAATCGGTCCATTTATGGATTGAAGCAAGCTTTGAGGTCTTGGAACATCCGATTTGATGGGGTAATCCAGTCTTATGGATTTATTCAAAGTTCGGATGAGTCTTGTGTATACAAGAGATGTGACAGAAACGTAGTGATATTTCTTGTACTATAGGTAGATGAAATTTTGTTGATTGGCAACAATATCAAGGTGTTATCGGACGTAAGGGTATGATTGTCCAAACAGTTTGATATGAAGGACTTGGGAGAGGTGGGACACATCCTTGGGATCAAGGTTATAAGGGATCGCTAGAAAAGGATGTTGTGCTTATCCCAAGCTTCATACATAGACACGATTATGGTTCATTTTAGCATGAAGAACTCCAAGAAGGGTTTTCTACCTTTCAGACATGGAGTTCATTTATCTAAGGAGATGTGTCCTAGAACATCTGAGGAGATAGAGGAGATGAAGGAGGTTCCTTATGCTTCGGCAGTAGGAAGCCTCATGTATGTGATGCTATGTATGAGAACAGATATCTGCTTTGCCGGGGGCATGGTCAGCAGATATCAGATTATTCTAGGACAGGGACATTGGACTGCAGTAAAGCATATATTGAAGTACCTGAGAAGGACTAGGGATTATATGCTGGTTTACCAGGCAGACCAATTACTCCCTATGGGTTACACGGATTCCGACTTCCAATCTAATAGGGATAACAGTAAGTCTACCTCAGGTTTTGTGTTTACTTTGGGAGGTGGAGTGATTGTATGGAGGAGTGTCAAGCAGAAATGCGTGGCAGACTCCACCATGGAAGCTGAGTATGTGGCAGCCTCTGAGGCAGCCAAAGAAGTTGTGTGGCTCAAGAACTTCCTAATGGACTTGGATGTGATTCCTGGTTTGCCCAGAACTATCACAATTTATTGTGATAATAGTGGTGTAGTTGCAAACTCGAAGGAACCACGAGCCCACAAGGCAAGTAAATACATAGAGCGCAAGTACCACCTGATACGAGAAATCGTAAAAAGAGGAGAAGTTGCTGTGGCCAAGATTGCATCAAAGGATAACCTGGCAGATCCTTTCACTAAGGCCCTTCAGGCGAGAACTTTCGATAGGCATATGGAGGGAATGGGGATCAGATGTATGGCAGTTTGACGACAGCATAGTCTTTTAGTATAAGTGAGAGATTGTTGGGATGTATACTGAAAAGTCTATCTTTTGTATGAACATCTTTATTTTGAAATAAGAATAACATGATCATTGTTTGCATATTTTTATGGTTATTCATATTGTCTAATACATTACATTATAGATAACATGGTGTATGGTGTCACACAGGAGATCATCTTATCGGCTCCTTGTAGAGTATAAGTATAGGCTCACAACCGAGATGGCTTTGGACAAACCATTGGTATGGTTATAGTGTGATTTGGTATTGGGTTGTCTTGACCAAAGAATCACACTACTACACTTTGTGTGTATTGAGCAGGACCGACTTAGAGGTGATTCGATTTATTGCTGACTACATAATCGAATCGGACCTCAGATATTATATTGTACATACTCTTAATTCCGATATAATAACGGGCACATATACTTAGTAGTTATTTCTTTGATTTACCAATGGACGAGATTTATAGATTAAATCGATTGGCTCGGTAAGTTGGGAAATGATATTATTTATATAGTGTGCCATTGATTATAGGAGGAAACCGTATCCTATATATTAGGATGATGATGTCCCCTTGAGGAGCTCATAAGTTACATCATGTAAACCCTGCAGGTGGACTTGGTCCGACATGATGAAAAGGTTGAGTGGTACTACTCATGGAGTTAGATATTGATTAATTAACGGTCAGTAAATTAATTAATCGACGGACATTCGAGATCTTAAACATGGGGAGAAAATGTACATATAATATATGGAGCCCATATTAACTTATGAGGGTTGGTGAGGTAGATCAATGATAAACCTTTAGTGGATTGGATTATCATTAATGGATCGGACTTTATGTGGGCTTGATCCATTGGGTGTCCAAGATCCAACTCCTCCTCATGGTCCCTATTGTAGCCTATTAAAACCTCATGAAGCCTAGATCCAATGGATGAAAACAAAACTCTAGATCTAAAGGTAGAGATTAAATCTCTAGATCCAACGGTTGAGATTAAATCTCTAGATCCGACGGTTGAGATTAAATCCCTAGAACCAATGGTGGAGATTAAAACAAGGCTTATCCCCAACTCTATAAAAGGAGGGCAAGGGGTGGTCAGCAACTTGAATCCAACTAGAGATAGGATTAGGATTTTTGGGCGGCAAGGCTTGGAGGCTTGGGTTTAGGGCTTGGCGGCACCAAATAAGGAAGGTCTTTCCTTTCTTCTTCTTCCCTCAAGGTGGCCGGCGACCTAGCAGCACTTTCCAGCCATTTGCTGGCATCCAAAGCAGCCCCTCTCCTTCTCTTTGGTGGGTAAAACCTAGGCTTAGGGTTCTCCCTTGGAGCTTAGGTTGGCATTCACCTATTCTCCTCTTGCTTCTTGGCCGGCGGCAAGCTCCAACCTTGGAGTTTGGTGGTTGGTTGAAAGAAGGAGAAGAGGCTTGTTTCTATTCTTCCTCTTCCTTTGGAAGAGAAAGGAAGGAAGTTTGGTGATCTAGGAGCTTCAACTTTTGGTAGATCGTCGCCCACACGAGGTCCGAAAGGAGGAAGGTCATACAATAGAAGATTGAGAGGTATATCGATTCTCTATTCTCTTTTGTAACATGTTTATATTTGTTTTTCAATTATATGCTTGATATATATTCTGTTTTGTGGCTAAATATACTTAGACCCCGAATATAAACACAAAAGCCGGTGATCCATACATCGTCTATTCCGCGGCTATTCGTGGAATAGAGGTTGGTCTCTTGAACAACAAGTTTGTTCAAGTGACTACTCTAAATGAATAGCACAACGATGACAAGGTTGCTTGGGCAATCCCTTTGTTCAAGGATAAATTTTTTTATCCGGGGACCTAGAAGGGATCGCCATGAACCAGCGACTAAGTCAAAAGGGGAAGTGAAGTTTCCCCTCACGGACTCCCAACACATAAGACTAGATTACCTCATCAAAGCGGATGTTCCAAGACCTCGAAGCTTGCTTCAATCCATAAATGGACCGATTAAGCTTACATACAAGATGCTCTTTGCCCTTTGCAATGAATCCCTCTGGTTGCTTCATATAGATGTTTTCCTCATGACTTCCATTAAGGAAAGCTATCTTGATATCCATCTGCCACACCTCATAATCCATATGAGCTGCAATGCATAAGAGAATCCGTATAGACTTAAGCATGACTACCGGCGAAAAGGTTTCCTCATAATTGATACCCTCTTTCCGAGTATACCCCTTCACAACAAGCCTCGCTTTGAAGGTCTCAACCTTCCCATCTATTCCTCTCTTTCTTTTGTAGATCCACTTGCATCCAATGGTTTTTACACCATCGGGTGGTTCTACTAGCTCCCAGACCTGATTTGAATCCATAGATTCAATCTCAGCATTCATTGCACTTTGCCAAGATACTGCATCTTTATCTTAGATTGCCTCATCATATGTCCAGGGATCAGGTTCTTGTTCGCTAGGGATCAAATCAGAAGATTCTCCCAAGAACATGAATCTATCAGGCTGTCTAACAACCCTCCCACTACGATGAGGTATCACCTGTGTATCCTCTATGACATGCGGTGCAGTGACTTGTGGTATATCCTCTTGTACCGATGGTACTGAAGAAGCGACTTCTCCTTTTAATTCCTCTAGAACAATCTTACTCATGGGCTTGTGGTTCATCACATAGTCTTCCTCTAGAAATCTGACGTTCGTTCTAACAATCACCTTCTGATCTCTAGGACTATAAAACAAACCACCTTTTGTTCCCCTAGGATAGCCAACGAACATGCGTACTTCTGTACGAGGTTCTAACTTACCAGCATCCGCCTTCAGCACATGTGTTGGACTCCCCCAAATCCGAATATGTCTGAGACTAGGCTTTCGCCCAGTCCACAATTCTGTGGGAGTAGAAGACACTGATTTAGATGGAACCAAGTTTAGAATATACATTGCCATATCTAGAGCATATCCCCAGATCGAATCTGGCAACTCAGAATAACTCATCATTGATCTAACCATCTCCATAAGAGTCCTATTTCTTCGCTCTGCTACACTATTCTGCTGGGGTGTGCCAGGTGCAGACAATTGGGATTGAATCCCAGCCTCTGATAAGTACTTCCTAAACTCTCCCAAGAGGTACTCACCACCACGATCAGATCGTAGTGTCTTGATACTTTTACCTTGATGTTTCTCCGCATCAGCCTTGAATTCTTTGAACTTGTCAAAGCATTCAGACTTGTGGCGCATCAAGTAAATGTATCCATATCTTGAATAATCATCTATAAAAAAGACGAAATACTTAAAACCAGTTCTAGCCTGGATAGACATAGGACCACACAAATCAGAATGAACCAATTCTAACACATCTTTGGCTCTATACCCCTTGGCCTTAAAAGGCCTCTTGGTCATTTTACCCTCCAAGCAAGATTCACAGGTTGGGAAATCTTCCACCACTAATGAACCCAGAGGTCCATTAGCTATCAACCTTTGAATTCTGCTTAGGTTAATATGACCAAGCCTAAGATGCCAAAGATATGTTTGGTTCATCTTAGAAGGTTCTTTTCTCTTATTGGAATTAGAAGATGAGTTATTAACTTCTATTTGCATCGTGGGAGCTTTTGGTTCAAGTGTGTATAAATTTCCTATCAATGCACCCGAACAGATAATCTCCCTATTCCTTTTTATAACAACTCTGTCATTAAAAGAAATAGAATACCCATCCATAAACAATTTAGAAACTGAAATTAAATTCTTTCTAAATAAAGGTACATAAAGGCAATTCTTAAGAACAAAAACTTTATTTTTCTCAAAAGATAAATAAACGTCTCCCACTGCAACAACTGCCACCTTCATGGCATCGCCCAAGTAATGGTAATCTCCCCCTCAGCCAGTCGTTTGGTTTCCTGGAATCCCTGCAAAGTATTGCAGACATGATCAGTGGCTCCCGTATCTACACACCAGGTGCCGGTAGATAACACCGCTAAATATGTTTCAACGACTAGACCAAAAGATATACCTTTGTTCTGCTTGCGGTTGGGGCAGCCCTTCTTCCAGTGTCCAGTCTGCTTACAAGTGAAGCACTTGCCTTTCGGCTTCTTCACTCCTCCATGAGTTCCTCCCACCGCCTTTGCCCCAGCTTGTTTCTTCTTCTTCTTGCCTTTCGGCTTAGAAGTAGAAACCTTTTGGGTAACCATGGCATGCGCCTGAGCACTCTGACGAAATAGCCCCTCTGCCGCTTAGAGTTCTATCAGAAGCTCCGCCAATGAATACAACCTCTTGTTCATGTTGTAGTTCAGGCGAAACTACTCAAAACTCCTAGGTAGAGACTGGAGAATGATATCGACCTAGGTTTCCCCATCGATCTCAGCTCTAAGGACTTCCAACTCATTTAAATGAGCCATCATCTTGAGAACATGATCCCTCACGGGTGTTCCCTTGATCATGGTGATCGTCATCAAGTTCCTCATGGTTTCCTTCCTAGCAGCCCGATTCTGGTGTCCGAAAAGCTCTTTGAGATTGAGCATCATGTCATATGCAGTGGGCATGGCTTGATGCTGATATTGCAGTACATTTGACATAGATGCCAAAATGTAACACCGCGCCATCTCATCGGCCTTGATCCACTTCATATAACTCTCCTCCTTTTCCTCAGAATCTTCCGCAGGCTTAGGAGGGCACTCTTCGAGGAGTACATATTTGTATTCCTCAGCAGTCAAGACAATGTCAAGATTCCTCTTCCAATCAACATAGTTGGGTCCAGTAAGTTTATTCTCTTTCAGTATCACAACAAGTGGGTTGAAAGTCATTTTAAAAGAAAACCTAAGAATCACATAGATCAAAACATTAGATTTCAAAAAATTATTGATTCCTCAAACAATAAATTTTAAAATCAACCAACACCTCAAAACACCGAGAATATCGTATGCCACGATCGTGTGGACGTATACGAATTCTACATTTATAAGAGGAGGTTTTACCCATTAATTTTACTATCTTGTCAACCTAACTTTTTGACAAATAAAATTAATAGTTGGTTTCTCTTCGGCCCTACAAATAGAAGCAGTGACTCCGATTGAGAGGATACTTATATTTGTATCTAAGTGTTCACCATTACTCGATACCAAGGTAAGTATCTCGGGTTATGTGCCTTCCGATGGGAAAGTACACACACTCCTTAATAATTTCCTATAACAATATTTGATCTTGTGATCCACAAACAAACTCATCCAATGGGGAGGAAGGCACTCATAGTCGATGTGAAAGTTTGTTTGCATCACATGTCAAATCATAATGGAGGCCGTGAGAATTTATAAAAATATCTCTCTCCCACTTAGTAATTTGAAATTGAGGAATTTTCTAGCCAACGACATGCATATCAAACAATAAGCAATAAATATGAAAAATAAATTTTTTCCAACTATTATGACTTTTGTCTTCAATATGTCTCCCATCGTATCGCCATCTCGTCCGCTCCTCCCTACGCCATGTACAAGCCATCCGGAGATCCGAGCCGAGAAAAACTATTTTAATTTACATCCATCGATCCTATACTCCACGAGGAAGTGTACATGAAATCTAGATCGAAAGTAAACTAAAATAAAAAGAGTGGCTAAACAATGCCGTATCTAATTACAAAAATTAAATATTAGCCTCGTCAACCCCAAGGATTCAACAAAATTTACAATTACACAGATACAATCACATACACACATATGACCATAATAGTTGGATCCTATGCCTGCAACCAAAAAGTTAACCTATGCACATCCTACTATTATCCGACACATACAATATATGAAAAGTGCATAAAAGTAATCAAATCCTAAACACACAAAACCGGAAACCGTGGCTCTGATACCAATTGAAGGGTTTTGTGTCCGGAACCAAAGCTCTTATACCACTTCAACTTGGTCACTTGTTCATGGAGATCCCTTCTACGTCCCCGGATAAAAAAATTTATCCTTGACAAGAGGGATTACCCAAGCAACTGTTTCATTGTCGTGCTATTCGATTAGAGTAGTCACTTGAACAAACTTGTTGTTCAAGCAACCAACCTCTATTCTACGAATAACCGCGGAATAGACGATGTACGGATCGCCGACTTTTGTGTTTATGTTCGAGGTCCAAGTTATATTAGCCACAAAACAGAATATATCATGCATATATAATTGAAAACAATCATAAACATGTTACATAAGAAAATAGACAAGTATTATACCTCTCGATCTTCTATCGTATGTCCTTCCTCCTTTTGGACGTCGTGTGGGCGACGATCTACCAAAAGTCGAAGCTCCTAGATCACCAATCTTCCTTCCTTGCTCGCTCCGAACAAGAGGAAGACTAAGAAACAAAGCACTTCTCCTTCTTTCAACCAACCACCAAGCTCCAAGCTTGGTGCTTGCCGCCGGCCAAGAAGGAGAAGAAGAATAAGATGGAAACCGGCCAAGACTCCAAGGGAAGACCCTAAGTCTTGTTTCCACCGGCCAAGGAGAAGGAGAAGGCCTGGTTTGGATGCCGGCCAAGGGAGGGAAGGGTTGTATGGGCGCCGACCACCAAGGAAGAAGAAGAAGATAAGGAAAACTTTTCCTTATTTGGTGCCGCCAACACCTAAACCCTAATCCCCAATGCTTGCCGCCCCTTTCCCTAATCCTATCTCTAATGGGATTCATCTTGCCGCCCACCCCCTCCTCTCCTTTTATAAAGTTAGGGATAAGCCTTGTTTTAATCTCCACCATTGGTTCTAGGGATTTAATCTCAACCGTCGGATCTAGTAATTTAATCTCAACCGTCGGATCTAGAGATTTAATCTCTACCTTTGGATCTAGAGTTTTGTTTTCATCCATTGGATCTAGGCTTCATGAGGTTTTAATAGGCTACAATAGGGACCATGAGGAGGAGTTGGATCTTGGCCACCCAATGATCAAGCTCACATAAAGTCCGATCCATTAATGATAATCCAATCCACTAAAGGTTTATCATTGATCTACCTCACCAACCCCCATAAGTTAATATGGGCTCCATATATTATTTGTACATTTTTCTCCCCGTGTTTAAGATCTCGAATGTCCGTCGATTAATTAATTTACTGACCATTAATTAATCAACATCTAACTCCATGAGTAGTACCACTCAACCTTTTCATCATGCCAGACCAAGTCCACCTGCAGGGTTTACATGATGAACCTTATGAGCTCCTCAAGGGGACATCATCATCCTAATATATAGGACACAGTTTCCTCCTATAATCAACGGCAAACCATATAAATAATATCATTTCCCAACTTACCGAGCCTATCGATTTAATCTATAAATCTCTCCCATTGGTAAATTAAAGAAATGAATACTAAGTATATGTGCCCGTTATTATATCGGGATTAAGAGTATGTACAATATAATATCTAAGGTCCGATTTGATTATGTAGTCAGCAATAAATCGAGTCACCTCTAAGTCGGTCCTGTTCAATACACACAAAGTGTACTAGTGTGATTCTATGGTCAAGACAAACCAATACCAAATCACACTACAACCATGCCAATGGTGTCACGCCCCGAGAGTATGCCGAGCTGAAAATCAAACGGACGACATCTCCCCTGTACGTGGAAACATTTCGGGTTAATACCAGGCCCGTAGGCCCACAACAACAACATAATAAACAGCTAAATAGATATCAAACACACAGCGGAACAGAAAGCACATACCCACAACCACATATACAAAAAAAAACATACAGGTGTACTCCACCTGACAAGACCACAGCACTAAAACCGTACATAAAACGACTACACAAATAGAGTCCACGACATCACGACAAAATCCATAACAACAACAAGTCCATACATAACCAAAAATGAACTCCTCGGGAGACTCGGAAAATGGAGATGGGATGGATCGGTCGGCGCATCTCCAAGTTGTCACGAAGACCTCTACCTGTTACCTGGGCGACAGAAAAACCCAGGGTCGGAGGTGGTGAGTAAAACTTCGAGTGTCGAGAAAACATGTAAATATATGTATCAATATTACATGTCATTCAACAGTTTAATCTACTCGTACAACAAGTATACATCAGCATAACAATAGATATGCATGCATATACTAAATAAACTGAACATCAACGATGCTGACATACCTGGTAGTCAACTACTCTATCCTGATCCAACCTGGGCATATAATCACATCATAGAGTATAACAGTATAGTACTTACACAATATCCTAACCTGAGTCAAGGGTATCACTGTGAATATTCGATAGGTATACAAATATCAACCTACTACCATACAGGAAATGCAGTATCATGTATGAATATGTACAAACAAATGCAACAAGCATAGTACATACAAATGCATCATCAAAGTGAGTATACATATAGACTGTATCTGTATGTATACTAATCACCATCATCCATATATATATATATACAAGCAGGTATGTATATATATATAATCATATGCAAAACACCGTATGATACTACGCAAAGATGCATGGTCATGCCTGCTCACCCCTACTCACTACCACGACCCCAGTGTGGCTTAGGTGGCACGACATGACAACTATCCCGACTCCAGCCGCCACCACTCTCGAGTGACCGAGTTGGGTAGTATGATCAAGTAACATATGAGCGTAAAGAGCTCGCTACGCAAATAGGTCCCTGCTGCTGGCCACTCTGACTGAGACTGCCAATGAGCGGTCGAGTGCCATGCACCCAGGACAACTGCACACGACTCCAACAACCATCGTCAATAATGGTAGAGTGCGGCACAACAAATGCTATGCCCTCACACCAGTTACTCCTCTGGAAGTAACCTGGGAGGCAGGATGACTGACGACTCTCTCTCAACCCCAAGGGGAGACGATGTCGTCAGTATGCATGCAATGACATGAGGGTACTGTCTCACATACAGAACATCTACCCTAGACTCTCTGTTCAACAAAGAGTCACACCCAATTGATCAGTACACTCTCTACCCTGTAGAGAGTCACTCATCTGATCATGACAAGCTAGGACCATTGGTCCGTAGCGACACACTGTCCACGACTCACATGACCATTCACACAACCCGTGATTGGTGAATAAATGTGCAACATACAGGTATGGAATAAGTCCTACATCTAGGGCCATACTTATCCACAGAGGACCTTTTTGCCAAATTTACAATTTAGGTCAACCTTCGTACTCTAACATCTATAGCCTACTAAACAGTTAGACTTACTTACATCACATCTGTAACTTCTAGATCATGCTAGGGAATATGTGTTATCAATAATCGAACACACATATATATCAACGGTAAGTTCAAGCATACGATAAACAGAGCATGATCAAGGTAATATGAACACCTAACATGTTCATATCTATATCTAAATCTGGAAATCATTACATCTACCCGACCGGTAGAAAATTACCTACCTGATGTTAATACTCGTAGCAATAGAGTCCTCACGTCCGTGGACCAGTCTCGTATCCACGTCCTACAAATTTCAACATTTATAATTAAATTCAAGCACACGACAATATATATATATAAATTTGTTATTCTCCCGTTTCTACATTCACGTCCCTTAATCGAATACGAATTAGAAACCCCAATTAGCCAAACTTGACCATTTAACACCATACTTAACCGAGTTCACAAATCCATTCGCAAAATAGGGCTTCACCCCAGCTCACTATACAGATATAAAATCTGACAACCCTACATGATCAAACCTCAACTCGCATCCGATCATAACCTATGAACAGCTACATTGACAACCATAGACCCGTTTACGTCTCACTCACAGTCGGTCAAAACATCATCTCACAACCCCCTTTTTAGACCAAGATCAACCTTATTCACCATCGACAACTACAACTCTAATACAAGGCATAAATAGAGCCTCACCACCGTTCACAACACGGTCTACCCAGAACTTATCCCCTTTAATTACAGTCGCACATCCGGCACATCTTGTTCATAGTCGTTCGACCATACACCACTCACACAGACTCATTCACAACAATTTAACAACGAATTGAACTGCACAGACAAAACCAAAGGAAATGTCTTGCTTACCGGAAAATAGATCCTCACCGACAGCAACTCCACAGAACCGACAACCAATAAATCACACTACCCCTGTTTATCGAAAACCACTACATATTCCATCCACAACCCTTTTAACCGAATGGAATTCACAGCAATTTAACACTAGGTACTCCTCTAACCCTAACAACTTCACTGTCCACCGCCAACACCATAGCAATTTCTATCAAAAAGGAATTCACAAACTAAAGGAGTTAATCTTGCTTACCCAGTGTTGAATCCCGTCGGCAGCAACCTTCCCTTCTCCTCTGCTCATCGGCTCCAGATCACTGCCCAAACACCCAAAATTCCCCACAAAGATCACATATAGAAATTGGCAGATGAACATCACAGGTTAGTTCAAGCTTACTCGGGATTGGAACCTCCCCCTCGATGGTTCTCTTCCCCAACAGTTAAATTCGTCGGAAAGCTCCACTTTTGGTCGGAACGCCCAACCGCAGTGATGCCGTGGACGAGCTGTTCGCGTGAGAAAACACGCTGAGATGGAAAGGATCGACTGAACCAAACAAGAATCGTGCCCTTAACTTGCTCCGACGACAATTGGCCAAGCAGCTCACAGTGACGTCGATTTGGGAAAACATCCAGTTGGTCCGGCAGCGTGGCGGCGCCGGATTTCCAGTGTGGTCGAAGGTAGACCGGCTGGCTGTCACCGGCGATCGAAGGGGATCACGCGGCGGCAGCGACATGGCGGCGCGCGAGGGAGAAGGCAACGGCGAGGAGGCATCGTCGAGATCAGGAGTCGCCCGAGGCGACAACGATAGGGTCAGCTCCCGACATGGCGACGGCGGCGGGCGAGCTCGAGTGTGGGCGAGTGGCGGCGAGCGGCGCGGCGTGGAGGCGGAGATCACCCGGCGAGATCTGCGACTGCACGTGAGAAGTCGGGAAGAAGAAGAATCGCGCTGATTGGGAAGAAAAAGGGGCACGGGGAGAAAACGAATGGAAAAAAAAAGAAACGGTTTATATGGGTCAGGTTCGAGCGTTTTGTTTAAAACTGACCAATAGATTGAGCTTGCTCAAGTCTAACCCAAATCCCCAATTTAAACCTTAATTTTCCTCCTAATCGATCATATGAACTCCATTCAATGCTAGAAAAATTTCTAAAAACTCCTAAAAAATTCCACAAGATAATTCATCAATTAACGAGGAATATAATTTTATTATTATTATTTTTTTCCCGATATTTTACATTCTCCCCCACTTATAAAAATTTGGTCCCCAAATTTCGTACTAACATGCAAAATTACTTCAAGCAAGTTTTCCGAAAGGACCACATACCTTCCTTAAGTGACCAGATGAGACTATCGAGCTCGGATAGTGTCTTCCAGCTCCTAAGTAGCCTCCTCATCAATATGATGCTGTCATCCAGCCTTTATGAGTCGGATGGTTGTGTTCTGCAATTGACGCTCATTGCGACCAAAAATACGCACTGAAATCTCCTCGTAAGTCGCATTAGACAGAGGTAGAATCAAAACCTCTTTCAGAACATAATCAACATGCGACACGTATTTCCTCAGTATAACAACAAGAAATACGTTGTGAGCACCCGCAAGTATTGGAGGTAAAGCTAACCGATAAGTTACACCTCCATAATCCACGACACAAGATCTGAATAGATCCTCCAACGTTTGAATGTCATGCTCAGACAGTCCATCAGTTCGCGGATGAAATGTTGCACTTAGCCGAAGCTTTGTGCCTATAGTCTAATGCAGACTCTGCCAAAATCGTGAGGTAAATCGCGAATCCCTATCCGATAATCTTCTGACAATACAACTCTGTCGAATGGTCCAATGGGTACGACCCACGAATAGGAAAGAAGTGGGCTGATTTGGTAAGTCGATCCACAATCACCCAAATCGCATCACGTCCCTTACGGGTTCTAGGCAATCCCGTAACGAAATCAATCGTGATACGCTCCCACTTCCATTCCGGAATCGGAATTTTTCTAGAGAAATCCAACGAGTTTCTGATGTTCAGCCTTCACCTACTGGCATACTAAACATCGAGCAGCAAAATCTGCTATAACTCTCTTTATACCATTCCACCAGTATAAACGTCTCCAATCTCGGTACATCTGAGTACCGCCAAGGTATATAATCCATCTCGAATGATGTGCTTTCTTAAACACTGCAACTTCGGAAACCACAATCCTTATCAAAGATGGGGAATTGTCTTCTCAAAAGAGAAGTTCATCTGTCGTCCAAAAATTCCACTCCACCACGCACTCGGTAAGTGCATGGGAGACTATAGCGATCGAATCTCGCAAATTACAACTATTCGTGTTCCAGCAACTTTATACTAGCTACCCAGTAGTTAGTTAAAATCCCATGAGCATTCCTGCTCCATATATCCATAAATCCTGACAATAATTACTAAAGTCATGTCATGTATATGACAGACTATCTCGTAGTTTCTTAATTGTCGTAAGCATAAGGTACGCCTCATTCAACTGCATCAGAATCGCTCCGATCCCTGAAACGATGCATCCGCGTACAACCTCCTTTTATACACTCCGGAAGGATTAACTAATACTCATGTAAAAGTTAACCGTCGTCTAGGTCTTGTAACTGGTTTCACCAGCTTCCACTAAATGATTTCCATTATCACCTTTGTCAAACAAGTCCATGGTATAGTAATGCTAAGACATTCTATCCACATCAACAGTACTAACCAAAACATATAAGGCAAACCGCCATCTACGGTGGTCGAGTGCGCAACTCCTACTACCACAATCAATAGTGGCCAGGTTACGCAATTCCAACAACTACAAAAGGATCCAATCATGTTCAGGATACACGATTCTCAAATCCTGTGATGACTAAATCATTAATTAGTCTAACAAACTTAATCAAAACTCATACAATTCATACTAAGTATGAAATTGTCGTCTTCCATACACCTGCATCCTGCTTACTACAAGTTGATGATATACCAATAATCACAATGACTATGATAATTGTATGACATCATGTCACTACAATATCAACACTCCAGTCGTAAACTAATCCTAGAGTATACACAGGTGTCTTTGGCTGATCTCAATAGATCATCTATCCACAACGAAGGATATTCTTCACAATAACTATTGTATTCCATCATCGATAATCGATGCATAACTCTCAAAGGTCCATCCCTCTTTCAACAAAGAGTTTCGGATCTTTTCAAGGAGGAATACTGGGATAGATAAATATCCCTTCCAACTTCTCCTATAATTACTACTTACATTCTTCCAATTTCTATAGTGTTTAACAATGCTGATACTCACAAGACTATCACCCGGTCTATGATCTTCGATATCAGAACTATTTCTGTAATCATTTCGATCACCTACTCCACTTGCCTAAGCAACGGCAAGGCTAGGATTTCATCCGAAACTACATCCGAATGCTCTCGGATTATACGCACATCTGAGAGACATAATCATACCATACCTCCAACAATTTGACCATCCGCAAGGATATGTCTACAGTAAAAGTATGTCTATCAAAGTCTAAGGGCCTCCCTTGACTTCTTAATTATTGGTCCACATCTCACCTGACGGTAGAGATACCACCGACCCACCAGTCGATGTATAGGGATCCTTCTAATTCACACTAGGAATGTTCTAGACAAAGACACTTGTAAACCACAAGTATCTCTCAATATATTAACCTAGAGGGTAAAACTAGAGTAATACCCTAAACGATAAAATATCTGTCGATCCGATCCCAAAGGCTCCACGCAGGTCTCGGCCTTTCTCCGAAGAGAATAAGATCAGATCCAATTGTCCGCGACAAAACGGTCGCATTTCTGCGATGAATGATCCGAGGATTTTTTCCTAGATCATCTGATCCTATCACTTAAATCTACGAGCTACAACTGTAGAATACAAAATCGATACGACCATTGTTGTATACTCTCTCCTCTGTACAAATCAACTCACATCTGGAGGTAACTGTTGTTGTCTGTTGAATCTTCTAAGATGTCTTCTGGCGATCTTGTCGCTCGTCTGATCTCTGCTGAAGGGGAGTATCAAGGAACTCCAACCACGCCTGAGGTAGTAGGTCGCTGCTGACGAAATAACCCAATCTTTGGTGTCGATCTCTGCTGTCGAGACGGTGTATCATCTTCCCAGAATATCCCGGATAGTCTTCAACTAAGTCTTCAAAGTACACTTCCTCCACTGTACTAGTTGCTCACAATAGCAACAGATGAATTGTTCCAACAGATAATCTGACTTCGCGTGTCTTCGTGATCTGCATTGCACGCCCACAATCCCTTAGGAGTCTTTGTTCTGACTTTGCTGATATCCTCGAGAATATCTTGATGATCTATGGTTGGTCTTCCATAATCGGAGAGTAGCTCAAAGCCTATGCCTCCGATCTTGCTCCTTTTATCCAATAGTCGGAGACTTCTGACTTTAATAAGTTTACCTACAATATTTGCTTACCGGTCTCCAACTCTTAAACTCTTGTACGGAGTCATTTTTAAACTCCTGTCTCAATCCAATGTCTTTCGGCAGGATCTGGTAGAAGATCCCGACATCCTAATCCAACTATAAGCCAATAACTCTGGGCGGCTTAAATCATCCATTCATCTTCTTGAGCTATTAGGTGGTCGTAAACTCTGCAAGTCTCACGACTCTGCACAGTACCCTATTACTGACCGATCACTCTTTCTTGAAGCTCAAGAATTCCTTACAATGCGTCACTAAAAGTGACACGGGGAAATATTCTCTTTCAACATCACTAAACCATGATCAAATGATATATTATTTCTCGAAGATTATTTTCTGCATTTATCACCAAATACCGGCTTGACCCCGATAATGGTATGTAAATAACTCTACTTTCTCGGTATAACATGAGTTAAGTACTTAAAAGTACTCTCAAAGTTATACAACTCAGCACGAACAACTCAGGGATAAAATCCCTATGAAACTCCATAACCTAGCCTTCTGCTATCTGCATCAACAATAGTCTACAAGTCTGTTCATTACCCACAGGTAATGATCCGACTAGCACAGTTAGTGGAAATCTCTAAGACTTTAGTCTCTGATCTCCATAATAAATGTGACGACTTGGCCTTTATTTTCCGACTAGGTATCAGTCAACTCTCAAAGGTAAATTACCTTCTCGACACAGGTTCAAGACTCACAGACTCAACAGGTCGTTCCCGTGGTCAACTCATACCACGATTACGAATAATGACCAACACACTACATGTTACTCCCTGGTATAAGCATCTAAATGCATAGCTAACATAACCGGGAGTATAAACCCTAAAGGTCACTCCGGTTGGTCGCCTCGGTGGACGACACCTATTACAAGTCTGCACAGGTGTCATAACTATATTGTATACACCTACTAATCCAGTTTAGATAAATATCTACTAAACCATAAGTTTTTTAGGAATTCTTACCTCGTGCTGCTTGGAGCTCAGGCCGCTGTCCATCTCATCTCAGAAAACCAAAATCGAATAAACCAACTCCCGAGAATCCAAGACTCGACACAAAAACAACATTGTATGACATCGCAGAACCTTGGGCTCTGATAAATGGTTTGTCCAAAGCCATCTCGGTTGTGAGCCTATACTTATACTTTACAAGGATCCGATAACATGATCTCCTGTGTGACACCACACACCATGTTATCTACAATGTAATGTATTAGATAATATGCATCACCATAAATATGTAAACAATGATCATGTGATTCTTATTTCAAAATAAAGATGTTCATACAAAAGATAGACTTTTCAGTATACATCCCAACACCTAGTAACCTTCTTAGTGGCTTCCCTAGGTTTTCTAGAAACTCTAGCCACTAGGCACATACCTTGGTCAACTCTAGGGATGACTTCCCTTGTGACCTTGGTCTTCCTAGACCTAGTTTGTGTTCCATAATCAAATGGAACACTATGATAAGCCACCTTAGGCTTAGGTTTGTGACCCAAACCTTTCTTGCCCTTGGTTGACTCTTGTCTCTTAAGCCCTAGGTGTTGACTCTTGGACCTAGACCCTTGACTTTGACCATTTGACCCTTTTATTTGGTTTTGTATAATTCTAAGGGTCTTTTCCATTTTCTCAAGCTTTGACCTCAAGGTTTGATTTTCAACCTCTAATTGCCCAATTTTTGAATTTTAATTTAATCCTTGGGCATGGTTCTTCCTAGGCATATGCCTAGTCCATTTGGGGTTAAGACCAAGGTGCTCTTGTACCTTTCTAATTGTCTCCCTAGGTAGAATTGGTCTAAAATTATTTGACCTAGATTTGTCTTTAGATAAATTTGTTTTAGGGACATTAGTCCCAAATTTCTCCTTATTTGAAAAATTAACACTCTTAGCACCTGGACAAAACTCCCTATTTCTAGCATGCTCTTTATGATAAATTGCACAATTGCTAAAATTATTCCTAGCATGTTTTGGCCTATAATTTAAAGAAAAAGCATTATTTAGATATGTAGGATAATTGACGCCGCTAGAGGGGGGGGTGAATAGTGCATGACGGTTCGTAGATGGAATTCGTTCGCGGTTGTCTCTACAATTTCGTTAGCGCAGCGGAAATAGAAAGATAATAATGATAACAAAATATACAACACGCAAACACAAATATTTAACGTGGTTCGGAACCGCACAGTTCCTACTCCACGGATCGAGCTCTACGAGCTCTAGTGATGCACACACACTCACTAATCACAAATACTCCTTCTCGACACAAGTCGGAGGTGGAGAAACCCCTTACAAGTAATCTTACAACAATAAGATACAAATACAATGCAAGTAAAGAAAACTACTTTACGATTGCCTTTGGATTGCTTGATTGCTTGGTTGCTTGAAATCACCTTGGAGACCCTGATTTGCAACAACAAATCGTTCCAAAACCCTCAAGAAAACCGATGCCACTGTTGTCGTGAGACAACGGATAGATCCACGCTGGATAAGTCCAACGGATCTACCATCAGTCGACTGATGGTGTCCTCACTCGACTGCTGGTCCCAACGGTCGAGTGAGACTACACTCTGTGGCCGAATTCCTGAGCACCAGTCGATTGATCATGCAATCAGTCGACTTCTCGAGCCATCAGTCGACTGCCATCTTCTGGAAGTCGACTGTTAGGCCACTTCCCGCAGTCAAACCCTAGTTGACTCGGTCCAGTCGACTACCACATGACACCAGTCGACTGGCACACCTCAAACATGAGGTTTTAGCCCAAGTATGGTGCCCCCACACTTTCTAGACCACCCTTAGCCTAGACCTAAGCCTTCTTGCCACCTCCATCAGCCTCACGCCTCTCGGATCCCTCTAAGTCATCCATGACTTGTTCATCCATCGCGCTAGCCTTCAGGTGCTTCCATCGGTTATGTCATGCTAACGGTGTCTACACCGCCAAGGCTCATTGGACTTACGCCGCCAAGACTCCGCTTGGACTTTACGCCGCCAACCATTGGACTTATGCTGCCAAGACTCCCGCTTGGACTTTACGCAGCCAATATCAAACCCCTTGGACTTCTCATGCCAAGACTCAAGCTTGGACTTTCCCTTGCCAACCCATGTTGGACTTTCCATGCCAAGTACTCAAGACTTGGACTTTACCTTGATAAGACCCATGCTTGGACTTTCCATGTCAACTCATGTTGGACTTTCCATTGCCAAGAACCATGCTTGGACTTTACCAAATGCCAAGTGTCCCACTTGGACTTCCCATGCCAAGTACTCAAGACTTGGACTTTCCCATGACAATTACATTGTCATATGTTTTTGTCGAACATCAAAACATCACTCGAGTCAAACTCGAGTCCTGGTCAATCATGACCTGGGCCGATTACACCAACAATCTCCCCCTTTTTGATGTTTGACAAAAACCAAACAAATCATTGAGTTAGAACACTAACTCAAATCCCTTACCAATTATCCCAAATTGGTAACCACTCTCCAAATGTTCTCCCCCAAACATTCTCCCCCTTTTTGACTAACATCAAAAAGGTTTTCTCTCTAAGGAGGGCAATGTTTCATGTTCCAATGAGATCTTACAATCTCCCCCTTGGTCTAAAAATATCTAGGATGTCTACCATCTTCCTAGTGATAAGTCCCATATCACTCAAGAGAGGCAATCCTATTCACTCTCCCAATTTCCAAATTGGGTATTAAAAAAAACCATCAATTTTTCCAAATTGATGCTACTCTTCCAATAACTTCTCCTCTTCAAGGAGAAAAACACATCCATCATCCCAAGATGGATACCTCCCCCTAAAGGCTTGCTCCCCCTTGACCATTACACCAACAATGTCCTTGGGAAGTCCCTAAGCCAATAGGAACTCTAAGCCATCAAAATTAAGGTTAGAAATTCAACATTGAACTCTCCAACACCTTAAAATTGATACAATCCCTAAACACCTCTCATAATCCATATCCAATGGATTTTCACCCTTCATCATGCTTTCCAAAGCATATCCTAGGGTTAGGGACCTTAACCGCAGCTGAAATCGGGTTAAACAACCTTGGTTACCCCGAAATCAGGCTATCAGTCGAGTGATTCAGAAATCACCGATCGACATGTTTATCACCGATCGCCACCGAGGCCAATCGACATCTTGAAAATCTCGATTTCAGTTATCAGAAATGAGTTTTGGAAAATCATAACTAATTATACGTATATCGAAAAATCACGAAATTTGATACATATAATACTTATGACCAATACAATGGGTGAAAAATGTTTGAAAAATATTTTAACCATAAAATAGCGAAATTGATACAAAATCCAAAAGTGACTAAAAACTTTAAAGTTTAAGCTCACTTTGTATCAATCTCATTAATGGTGATTTCTATCAAAAGATAGGCTTCACCAAGGTTTTCTAAAATGATTTTAAAATGTTTTCAAAACCTTATTTTGGATCATATTCCTTGGGCTCTATGTACATGACTTGTACACAAGCTTTCCCAATGATCCATAATTGAAATTAGATGAGTTTTAGTTCATCTAGACGCAAAAACTATGCACCTTGAACTCAACTCATATCCTAGCATCTCACATGTATCTAGGGTGTATAAATACACATACGTGTCAATTAGATGTGAGATGTGGGTTTTTGGTTCACTTAATCTAGGGTTTCATGCATCTTCTAAGGCAACCCTACTTGATTCCCTTATAAATGGGACTTCAAGTCATGCCATAGTCCTTATATCAATTTTAATCAATTAAATGCATGAAATGATCATGACATAATAATATTAATAATTAAGCATGGCCAATGATCATGATGTCATGGCATAATATGAAATCTAAAATCACATGACATTTATCCTTAATCCCTAAGCATACTCATGACATATAAATGATAGAACATAAACATGATGTCATGTCATGGCATATGGCAAACAAATCATGACAAGTAAAAAGTATAGGTATAAGTATACCTAAATTTTAATATTACTTGCCATTTGATATAATTAATTATATTTTGCCATATTATCACTAATCTTCCTAGTGTGCCAAAAACCCAAAATGGCAAACTAATTTCTAAAACTAAATTGTGCCAATTTAATCATTTTATCAAACTTCTCAAATAATATTGGCACATCCTAAAATCTTTTAGGATTAAAGCTCAAATGTATTTTCAAGGTAACCATAACCTTGAAAATATCCTAAAGTGCCACCTTTACCATGGTTGAGTTAACTACTCATCCAATCAAGGTTGGCACACCCTAAACCCACCTAGCATGAATCAATCACGCTCTTAGGAACCCAAAACCGATTTGAGCTCCTAGGGTTAATTAGGTATTCCTTAGGGATAACCTCCCTAGATACCTTCCTAATGACCCTTCTAGGCTTATTAGCCTTGGTCATTTGGGTCTTACCATGGTTAACCTTAGGGATTGCCTCCCTAGTAACCTTCTTAGTGGCCACCCTAGGTTTCCTAGAAACCTTAGCCACTAGGCACAAACCTTGGTTACTCTTAGGGATAGCTTCCCTAGTAACTTTGGTCTTCTTAGACTTAGTTTGTGTTCCATAATCAAATGGAACACTATGGTAAGCCACCTTAGGCTTAGGTTTGTGACCCAAACCTTGCTTGCCCTTGGTTGACTCTTGACTTTGAGGTCCTAGATGTTGACTTTGAGATCTAGACCTAGACTTTTGATCATTAGACCCTTTAAATTGAGTTTGTATATTCCTAAGGGTCTTTTCTAGTTTCTCAAGTCTTGACCTCAAGGCTTGGTTCTCCAATTCTAATTGCCCAATTTTTGAGTTTTGATTTAAACCATGGGCATTGTCCTTTCTAGGCATATGCCTAGTCCATTTAGGGTTAAAACCTAAGTGTTCTTGTATTTTCCTAATAGATTCCTTAGGTAAGGTTTTTCTAGGGACATTAGTCCCAAATTTCTCCTTATTTCCTAAGTGGACCTTTTTAGCACCTAAACAAATATGTCTATTACTTCTAGCATGCTTTTCATGTACAATAGCAAGAGAATTAAATCTTCTAGCATGCTTTTGCCTATTAACTAAGGAAGGTGCATTATTGAAATATACCTTAGGGTTTGCCTTGGATGCTCCCCCTACATGTGTAGCTCCCTCTTTGGTCTTTTTGCTCCCCCTAGGACATTGATTCCTATAATGTCCTTTTGAATTGCACTTGAAGCATATGATGTGCTCCTTGCCTTTAGATGTTGGGGAACCGGCATCCTTGACTTTTGGTGCCGGTGGAGCTTTCCTAACCTTCTTTGGGCACTTTCTCTTGTAGTGTCCATACTCCCTACACTCAAAACACAATATATGGCTTTTATTTGAAATTGGAGTGTTTGGGTTACCTAGTTCGGCGGTGAGGGTCTCTTGAGCTTGTTCTTCCTCTTGACCGGATGTAGATGGTACTTCTTGTTGCTCCGGTGTTGAGAATGCTCTAATCTCCTCAATCCTAGAAGTGGATACTTCTTCCACCTCTTCTTTCTCCGATCCGGAGGTTGACTCCTCACTTTCTTGTGAGGATGATGAAGCTTCCTCTTCGGTCTCCTCCTCTTCCAAGTCTTCTTGGACCGATTCGGGATTGTCGTGGAACTTGACCAACTTGTTCCACAACTCCTTGGCATCCCTATAGCTTCCTAATCTAGACAAAATGTCATTAGGTATCAAATTAATTAACATTTTTGTTACCTTAACGGTTGTTTTGAATTTTTTCCATTGCTCCTCGGTCCATTGCTTCATTTTGAGGATTTCGCCGTTCTCTCCTCTCGGAGCATCAAAACCTATAATCACGGCAAACCAATTTTCTATGTTCGTCATTAGAAAATATTCCATCTTACCTTTCCAATACGCGAAATGTGCATGGTCGAAGGAAGGTGGAATGTTGATGTCGTCACCCAATCTCTCCTCGAACTCCATCTTGTTCCTCTAGCGTCTTGACTCTGGGTTATTAATCCGTAGAAGAGCCTCGGGCTCTGATACCAATTGTAGGATATTTGACGCCGCTAGAGGGGGGGGGTGAATAGCGCGTGATGGTTCGTAGATGGAATTCGTTCGCGGTTGTCTCTACAATTTCGTTAGTGTAGCGGAAATAGAAAGATAATAATGATAACAAAATATACAACACGCAAACACAAATATTTAACATGGTTCGGAACTGCATGGTTCCTACTCCACGGATCGAGCTCTACGAGCTCTAGTGATGCACATGCACTCACTAATCACAAATACTCCTCGACACAAGTCGGAGGTGGAGAAACCCCTTACAAGTAATCTTACAACAATAAGATACAAATACAAGCAATTACAATAATGAAATACAATGCAAGTAAAGAAAACTACTTTACGATTGCCTTTGGATTGCTTGATTGCTTGGTTGCTTGAAATCACCTTGGAGACCCTGATTTGCAACAACAAATCGCTCCAAAACCCTCAAGAAAACCGATGCCATATTCCTCCATCACGAGCTCCTTATAAAGCTTCAACCTGTGCTGGAAAAAGTCGATCAGTCGACTGATCGGGACCATCAGTCGACTGATGCCACTCTTGTCGTGAGACAACGGCTAGATCCACGCTGGATAAGTCCAACGGATCTACCATCAGTCGACTGATCAAACCCATCAGTCGACTGATGGTGTCCTCACTCGACTGCTGGTCCCGGCGGTCGAGTGAGACTACACTCTGTGGCCGAATTCCCAAGCACCACCGATCGATCATGCAATCGGGCCGATCGCTGAGCCATCATCGATCATTGCCATCTTCGGCAATGATCGCTAGGCCACTTCCCGCAGTCAAACCCTAGTTGACTCGGTCCAGTCGACTTCCACATGGCACCAGTCTACTGGCACACCTCAAACATGAGGTTTTAGCCCAAGTATGGTGCCCCCATACTTGCTAGACCACCCTTAGCCTAGACCTAAGCCTTCTAGCCACCTCCATCAGCCTCACGCCTCTCGGATCCCTTCAAGTCATCCATGACTTGTTCATCCATCGTGCTAGCCTTCAGGTGCTTCCATCGACTATGTCATGCTAACGGTGTCTACACCGCCAAGGCACATTGGACTTATGCCGCCAAGACTCCGCTTGGACTTTACGCCGCCAACCATTGGACTTATGCTGCCAAAACTCCCGCTTGGACTTTACGCAGCCAATATCAAACCCCTTGGACTTCTCATGCCAAGACTCAAGCTTGGACTTTCCCTTGCCAACCCATGTTGGACTTTCCATGCCAAGTACTCAAGACTTAGACTTTTCCTTGCCAAGACCCATGCTTGGACTTTCCATGCCAACTCATGTTGGACTTTCTATTGCCAAGAACCATGCTTGGACTTTACCAAATGCCAAGTGTCCCACTTGGACTTCCCATGCCAAGTACTCAAGACTTGGACTTTTCCATGACAATTACATTGTCATATGTTTTTGTCGAACATCAAAACATCACTCGAGTCCTGGTCAATCGTGACCTGGGCCGATTGCACCAACAAGATATACCTTAGGGTTTGCCTTAGAGGCTACCCCTACTTGTGATGCTTCTTCTTGGGTTTTCTTCCCCTTTGGGCATTGACTCCTATAGTGCCCCTTTTGATGGCACTTGAAACATACTACGAGCTCCTTGCCCTTGACGGTTGAGGCTTCGATCTCCTTGATCTTTTGAGCCGGTGGAGTCTTCTTAACCTGTTAGGATACTTACTCTTGTAGTGTCCTTTCTCCCTACACTCAAAGCATATTATATGAAGTTTATTTAAAATTACATTGCTTGAGTTACCTAGGTCCGTGGTGGAAGTCGGATTTTGAGCTTCTTCATCTTGACCGGATGTTGAAGGCTCTTCTTGAGGTTGCTCCGGTGTGGGAATTCTCTCCTCCCCCTCAATCCTAGAGTTGGAGGCTTCTTCCACCTTTTCCTCTTCTTCTTCCTCCAATCCGGAAGTTGATTCCCTATCAACTTCCGAATCCTCACTCGCTTGTGAGGATGAGCTTTCTTCCTCCTCTTCCTTTTCTTCTTGAATTGAGTGAGGCTCTTCATGGAATTTTTCCAATTTTTCCCATAGCTCCTTGGCATCTAGATATTCACATAATCTAGACAAAACATCATTAGGTATCAAATCTTCTAAAAGTTTTGTTACCTTGGCTTCGGTCTTGAATTTTTGTCATTGCTCTTGGGTCCATTTCTTCAACTTTAGAACTTCTCTCTTCTTATCCCTAGGAGGTTCAAAGCCTTCTATGAGGATGAACCAATCCTCTATGTTCATCATCAAGAATGTCTCCATTCTTGCTCTCCATGCCGAAAAATCTTGTCGGTCGTATGGTGGTGGAGTGTTGATGTCCCATCCAAGCTTGTCTTGGAATTCCATCTTCACCCTCTAGCGTCTTTGTCTTTGCTCCCAGCGGTTAGTCCGTAGAAGAGCCCCGGGCTCTGATACCAATTGTAGAGGAAATGTTGACCGCTAGAGGGGGGGGGGGTGAATAGCATCATGCTAGTACGTTGATGGAATTTGTTTGTGCTTGTCTCTACAATCTTCGTTAGCGCACAGCGGAATAATAATAAAGCAATAACGAAATAGACAAACACACAATTACACAAGTATTTAACGTGGTTCGGAACTGAACGATTTCTACTCCACGGATCGAGCTCTAAAGAGCTCTAGTGATGCACACACAACCACTAATCACAAACAACTCCTTCTCGGAACAATCCGGAGGTGGAGAAACCCCTTACAAGTGATTACAAAAGTAATACAATAAGAATACAAGCAACTACACTAAAATACAAGTAAAGAAAACTTTACATCGAGCTTTTGAATGCTTTCTTGTTAGGTTGATTGAGTAGCACTTGGAGACCCTGAATTGCAGCAGCAACTTGCCCCAAAACACCTCAAAGAACCTTGTTGATTTCCTCCTTCACGAGCTCCATTTAAAGCTTCTGCCTGGGCTAGAAATCGTCGATCAGTCGACTGATCGGGACCATCAGTCGACTGATGACACTGTTGTTGTAAGACAATGGTATAATCCACGCTAGAAAAATCCAACGGATAGGACATCAGTTGACTGATCATGTCCATCAGTCGATTGATGGAGCCTTCACTCGACTACTAACCCCGCAGTCGAGTCTCAACTCCATTCTGTGCCGAAATTCTCGAGCATTAGTCGACTGATCACACGATCAGTCGACTACCTATCTTTGGCAGTCGACTGCTAGGACACTTCCCGCAGTCAAACCCTAGTTGACTCACACCAGTCGACTGCCATATGACACCAGTCGACTGGCACACCTCAAACATGAGGTTTTAACTCAAGTATGGTGCCCCCATACTTGCTAGCCCACCTGTAGCCTAGACCTAAGCCTTCTAGCCACCTCCGTCAGCCTCGCGCCTCTCGGATCTCTCCAAGTCATCCATGACTTGTTCATCCATTGCGCTAGCCATCAGGTGCTTCCATCGGCTATGTCATGCTAATGTTGTCTACACCGCCAACGCACATTGGACTTATGCTGCCAAGACTCCGCTTGGACTTACGCCGCCAACCATTGGACTTATGCTGCCAAGACTCCCGCTTGGAATTTATGGAGCGAATATCAAACCCCTTGAACTTCTCAAATGCCAAGACTCAAGCTTGGACTTTCCCTTGCCAACCCATGTTAAACTTCCATGCCAACACCCATGCATGGACTTTTCCTTGCCAAGACCCATGCTTGGACTTTACATGCCAAGTACTCAAGACTTGGACTTTCCAAATGCCAAGTGTCCCACTTGGACTTTCCATGCCAAGAACTCATGACTTGGACTTTACCATCACATGGTCAATCCTAGTCAACCATCAAAATCCCCTCGAGTCAAACTCGATTCCGGTTAATCATAACCCGGGTTGATTGTATCAACAATCTCCCCAAAATATTATTAGACATCAATGTCAAACTTCCATGTCAAACATCAAAACATCACTCGAGTTAAACTCGAGTCTGGTCAATCGTGACCTGGGCCGATTGTACTAATAGGCAAGACCCAAATGACCAAGGCTAACAAGACTAGAAGGGTCATTAGGAAGGTATCTAGGGAGGTCATCCCTAAGGAATACCTAATTAACCCAAGGATCCCAAATAGGTTTTGGGTTCCTAGGAGCGTGATCGATTCACGCTAGATGGGTTTAGGTGTGTCAACCTTGATTGGAAGGGTAGCTAACCCAACCATAGCAAAGTTGGCACTTTAGGATATTTTCAAGGTTGTGGGTGCCTTGGAAATAAGTATGGAGCTAAATCCTAAAAGATTTTAGGATGTGCCAATATACTTTGAAGATTATGAAAAATCAATCAAATTGGCATAATTTAGGTTTAGAGGTCTTAGTGTGCCATTTTGGGTCTTTGGCACACTTGTGAGATAATTGACAATATGGAAAAATATACTTAATTATATCAAATGACAATTAATATTAAAATTTAGGTATTATTATACCTATACATTTTATTTGCCATGTTTT
This sequence comes from Wurfbainia villosa, assembly GCA_025175895.1. NCBI lineage: Eukaryota > Viridiplantae > Streptophyta > Magnoliopsida > Zingiberales > Zingiberaceae > Wurfbainia > Wurfbainia villosa. Next base: position 58,505,431 of record CM046005.1, read on the forward strand.
GTTTTCCATATAGCATGCCATGACATCATATCTATTTTTGATTATTTAATATGTCATGATCATGTCTAGGATTAAGGTAAAATGTCATGTATGCTTAGACTCTATCATATTCCATGACATCATAATCATTGGTCATGCTTATTTATGATTATCATTTATGCCATGATCATTCATGCATTAATTAAAATTGAGTTAAGAATTATGGCATGATTTGAAGTCCCATCTATAAGGGAGTCAAGTAGAGTTGCTTAGAAAATGCATGAGGCCATAATAACCCTAATCCCACATCTCACAATTACATTGACTTGTGTGTGCTTAATACTGTTGGTGCAGTGGGCACCAAAGTCGAACCGGTATTTTGATTATGGCAAAAGGCTCAATAGTTAAGGGTATATTTGTTATCTTACGAGCTCAATTAAGTGTGCAGAAATGCTAAAGTTGAGCGGAAGGTCTGCGACACCCGGTGGGAACCGAGGTGGTCGGGCAACGCCAGAGGGACTTCGGAGGAAGCCGAGGTACTCGGGTGAAGACCGGAAGCGAGGCTACAAGGTAAGCAAGGTCGTTAAGCGTAGATCCGACCCAATACCTCCAATGGAAGGTCTAGGTCGAGATCAGATGGTTAGAACCATCGTACTTTATATTTTAAGCTAACTTGTACTGCAGTCCAAAATCCTTTGACTACAGTCAACTGCTAGTCAAGTTCCAGCCTCGAGAAGAGCTCGAATTTCAAGGGGGTGAATTTGGACTTGACTCGTGTTTTGGTACAAAGGGTGATGTGGCATCAAGGTGGACATCCAAACCATCACCAAGCTTCCTTGTGGTGGACGCCCAAAATAAGGTGAGTTGGCACAAGATGGTTGGCTCCCATGATGTGGCATTGTTGAATGGCTCCAACAAGTTGGCGCCCAAGGAGGTTGGAGTTTGCACAAGGTGGTTTTATTAAACACCTCATCCTTTAGTTTGCGCACAAGAAGGTTGGAGGTGGCACAAGGTGGTTGGATGAAACACCTCATCCTTGAGTTGGCGCACAAGAAGGTTGGAGGTGGCACAAGGTGGTTGGATGAAACACCTCATCCTTGAGTTGGGATAAGAACCTCACCTTGGACACTACCTATGTCTAAATTCATAGATCAATATCCATAAATAGACATGTTCAAGCCAAGCAATACAAGAATTCAAGAGCTCTCAACACGTGCGTAACGCCGCTACTACTACTCACATTTGCTACGAAGTGCCACGACAACGAAAGCTACATCTTCTACTTATAAGAGTTGTCGGTATATTTATTTAAGTTCTACTTCTTTAAATTGTCTTTGTGCTTTAATCGTAACAAGGAAAGGGGGAGTGTCCCTTTGCCTTGATTTCTTTTTGTGATCGTTGCTCCTACTTCCAACGAGGAGGAGTGGTTTTAGTGAATTGCCCTCCGTACGTGATCAAGGATCACTAGGGCCGTGGATTAGCAATCGAAAGATTGTGAACCACGTAAAAATATCTTGTCTACTTTATATTTCCGCTGTGCACTCTCTACTTGCTTTTACTTATTGCAAAAGTTTTTAACGACACCAGTATCGCTATTCACCCCCTCTAGCGACACTTTCGATCCAACAATTGGTATCGAGTGGCGCTAAGATTCGTGAAACCACCAATCTAGCTTTGTTTTTTTCTTTTTTACAGATTTTTTATTTATTTATTTCTGTTTTCGTATAATTATTTCACTTGCTTATCTTCTCCTACATATAGAATTGCATTAGAGGCTTTAGGATCCGGATAAGGTTGTCCTTGGGTTAGATCTCGAGTAAGGTTGTCCTCGAACTTCAGCGACATTCGCATTTGATGTTGTTTATTTCTTTTGCAAGTTACATTTTATATATCTTTTTACTTCCCAAGACTACTAATCCAAGACGAAAGTCTTGGAATATTCTTTCGTGTGTGTTTGCAAGATTCTTTTAAATGCTTCTTCTTCTTGTTTTTAAATGGCCCATCTCGAAGCCCGACCCACTTCGCTTTTACAACGGTAATGACTTTCGTTATTGGAAGGGTCGGATGGAATGCTTTCTTAAAACCCAAATCGAGATGTGGATCGTAATCAAACCGGTTTCACACTTCCTATTAATGAAGATGGTGAATCTTTGGGTTACGATCAATGGTCAAATTCCATGAAAAACAAGTAGAAGCCGATGCCAAGGCAACTCAAATCTTGCAATGTGGGTTGTCCAAGGAAGAGTTCAACCGCGTCGGCCCCTTCATTAGTGCAAAGGACTTATGGACCAAGCTAGTGGAACTACACGAAGGCACCGAACACGAAGGTATGTAAAAGAGATTTACTTTTAAATAAATTGTATAACTTGAAAATGCAGGAAAACGAGACGCAACTCAACTACATGCTCGTATCCAAGACATCAACCAACTCCATGCCATCGGACAAAGGTCGAGAATCGCGACCTTATCGTATTCTCTTAACTCGCTTTCCTAGGACCACCTTGTGGGCATCCATGGTCGATGCCTACAAGGTCTCAAGGACCTTTCTAAGATTAGGTTAGGCGAATTGTTTTGAACTTGAATTACATGAGCAAACTAACGTGGTCCAGCCGAGAAGAGTATTGCGTTAGTTGCGTGTTCCAAGAAGAAGAAGCCCCAAGCAAGCCACCCTCGGAGGAAGAAGACGATATCCAAGAATGAGCCGCGACTCAAACCGAAGAAGAGTCCGAGTCCGAATCCGATGATGAGCTTCCATTCAAGACAAGCCACGGATCCGTATCCGGTTCAAAAGAATCGTTAAGGGTAAGTCGGTCGTTACTTAATACTTTGTATGGTGCAATTAAATTTTTAAATAAGAAACTAGCTAAGTCCGAGTCCAAGGTCGAGACCCTAATTGAGGAGGTTAACCTCCACAAACATGAGGTCTCCCTAACCTCTTCGACTACTCGTATTCAAGAGGAGGACTCAACTCAAGTTGAAAAGCTTGAAGTTGAGAACTCGCTTTTGAAAACACAAGTCGAAGACCTTAGGAACACGTTGGAAAGGTTCACTTTGGGATCCAAGGGACTTGACCTCTTACTTGGATCACAAAGGGCCGTGTACAACAAGGCCGGACTCGGGTTTAACTCAAATACAACCAATAAGTCATATATGTCTATAGTAAACCAACATAAGAAAAATGTCCAAGCATGGGTCCCTAAGATCACTTTGATTTCAACTTTAGGATCTAACATGTATTGGGTTCCCAAGGACCAAATTCACTATGTGAATAGACCCACTCGATTCAATGGTCCAGGGGGAGCCAATACAAAATGTATTTTTGTTAAGTCTTAGAAATTGCATGCTTAGTTTTTCCTTTATTTTTAGAATGGTTAGATAGGACTCATAATCAACTAAAATCCTACGAAAAGATTGAGCCTCGGGGAGCCTCTTTTCAAAAATAACTAGTTAGACCAAGATGTAGTCTCAAGTAAGTCGAGTTATCAATTTCTTGAAATTAGCTTTGTCTAAGGAAGTGGTCGTTGTTCCGATCAAAGAAGGCCTCTGTGCCTCGCCACGACCTGGAAGCTAATCTCTTGAAAAGATTACTTGATGAGCTTAGACTAAATCCGAATCTAACCTAATGTTGGTTAATTTAAATTCATTAAAATTAATCAAGTAAAATTGAAAGTCATCTCACAATAACACATAGGAATAACATGTTTTGATCATGTAGATATTGGTGAGATGATTTAGGTTTAAAAACTTACAAACAACCCTTTAGTAATTCCAATATCCGATCCAACTACCTTATATGTAGGATCAATGGATGTTGGACAGTGGTTGCTCCCGACACATGACCGGGGATCAACTCAGATTTTCGAAGTTACGATTCAAACGACAAGGATCGGTAGCCTTCGGAAATAACGGCAAGCTCAAAATCATCGGATCAGGTGATATTGAGCTCAACTCTAACTTTACAATTCAAAATGTCTTATTAGTAGAAAACTTTCAATATAATTTACTTAGTGTAAGCCAATTGTGTGATAACAATTATAAGGTCATATTTCTAGAAAATGAATGCGTAATCAAGATAAATGCAACATCTAAAATAATACTTAAAGGAACTAGGAATAGCAACATCTACACAATAAATTTACCCAACTTCTCAACCAAGTGTCTTATGACACAGCAAGAGGAATCTTGGTTATGGCAATCAAGACTCGGACACTGCACCCAAGACTCGTCCACAAGATGAGTAAGAGTGGCTTGGTTATAGGTTTGCCTAAACTAAACAACTTGGATAATAAAATATGTAATGCTTGTCAACAAGGTAAACAATCTAGGACACAACATCAATTAACTAATCAAGAACGAACCAAAAGTGTTCTTGAGCTCCTACACATGGATCTATTTGATTCACATGGAGCTAAGTCACTCAATGGTAGTCAATTTTGCTTAGTCATAATTGACGACTATTCTAGATTTACTTGGGTTAGGTTTATCAAACATAAAAATGATACTCTAGACCAACTAATCAATCTTTGTAGGTTAATCGAAAATCAAAAGAACCTTAAGATTAAAAGACTTAGAAGCGATCATGGTGGTGAATTCGAAAACCACGAGGTTTCTGATTTCTGTAACCTAAACGGATACCACCATGAGTTTTCATGTCCTAGAACCCCACAACAAAATGGGTTAGTCGAACGGAAAAATAGAACCCTACAAGAAGCCGCTAGGACAATGTTAAACGAGTATAACCTACCCGATAGATTTTGGGCAGAGGCCGTTAGTACGGCGTGCTATGTCCAAAATAGGATCCTTATGGTAAAGAGGCACCAAAAGTCCTCGTACGAGATTTATCACGATAAAATACCGAACATCAAATACTTTAGGGTATTTGGATGCAAGGTACATATCTTAAACACTAAGGATTACCTAGGGAAATTCAAATCCAAAACCTCTCGGAACCTTTCTAGGATACTCAACCACCGAGAGCTTATAGGGTATACAATCACGACACTCTTAGAGTCGAAGAAACCATTAATATAGTTTTGACGAAGGACACGAACCTGCTCAATCCTTAATAAAACCAACTAGCAAATCAACTTATAGCAAACCCGACTCTGATCTTGAACTTGAATCTCGTCCTAACCCAAGTCATCCTATCGACCAAGTGATAGATGACCCTAACCCAAGTCATCCTATCAATCAAGTTATAGGTGATCCAAATTTAGGGGTTCCAACTAGAGCTTCATATCGAAACCTTAGTCAAATCTCGTTAATTTCCAAAATCGAACCCAAAACTATTGAACAAGCACTTCTTGATCCCGACTGGATTATTGCTATGCAAGAAGAGCTAGCTCAATTCACTAGAAATGAAGTGGAATTAGTACCACCACCTAAAGAAAAATCAATTATTGGAACAAGGTGGGTATTTCGAAATAAACTTGATGATAAAGGTGAAGTAGTTAGAAATAAAGCTAGGTTAGTCGCAAAAGGGTTTAGTCAAGTCGAAGGTTTAGATTACGATGAGACCTACGCCCCCGTAGCAAGACTAGAGTCCATCCGAATGTTGTTAGCATATGCTGCACATCGAGGTTTTAAATTGTTTCAAATGGATGTCAAGTCAGCATTTTTGAATGGATACATTAAGGAAGAAGTTTACATCAGTCAACCTCCCGGATTCGAAAATCTAGATAAACCTGACCATGTCCTTAGACTTAAGAAAGTCCTATATGGACTCAAACAAGCCCCAAGAGCTTGGTACGAAAGGCTTTCGATCTATCTTAAGTCCAAAGGATTCAACCAAGGTTTAGTCGACCCAACCTTATTCGTAAAAACCGTAGGAAAAGAAATCTTTATAGCCCAAATCTATGTAGATGATATAATTTTTGGAACTACCAACTCGATCCTGCTAAACGAATTCATCTCACTTATGGAAAGTGAATTTGAAATGAATTTAGTAGGAGAGTTAAGTTTCTTCTTAGGTTTACAAATTAAACAAACTAAAGATGGAATATATTTACATCAACAAAAATATACTAAGGACTTAATAAATCGATTTGGAATGCAAGATGCTAAAATAATTAATACACCTATAGCAACTAATGTTAATATAAACGAAGATGTAGAAGGAAAACCCGTTGACCTAAAATACTATAGGAGCGCAATAGGAAGTCTCCTATACTTAACATGAGCGGACATTTTATTCGCGGTAAGTATGTGCGCAAGGTTACAAACCTGTGCCAAGGAGTCTCACCTAACCCTAGTCAAGCGTATCCTTAGATATCTAAAGGGCACGCTAAACGTAGGTATTTGGTACCCTAGATCTACCGAGTTTAATCTAATCGGCTACTCGACCGACTATGCGGTAGTAAACTCGATAGAAAGAGCACGAGTGGTTGTTGTCAAATCCTCGGCTCGAGTCTAGTAAGTTAGTGCAAGAGGAAGCGGCATTGCGTTGCCTTATCTACCACCGGCGAATACGTTGCGATGGGTGAGTGTGTCTCTCACTCCGTGGATGAAGCACACTCTCCAAGACTTTAGCTTAATCTTTAACAACATTAAAACCTACATAGATAACATTAGTTCAATTAACTTAACTAAAAATCCAATATGTCATTCTAGGACAAAACATATAGAAGTTAAACACCACTTCATTAGGGAACATGTAACTAATGGAACTATACAACTAGAGTATGTTGAGTCCAAATCAAACCTAGCGGACATCTTCACCAAACCACTACCCAAGCAATTTAGTTTATTAAGACGAAGTTAGGTATGTGCGTAATAGAGTAGGATTTAAATTTTTCTATATATGTACTCTACTTTTGCTTCTTTTTATGAAATTAGCCTAAGTCTTACCTTAGAAATCATATACCTATAGATTTAAGGAGCCAACACATCTCACAACACATAGGACTAATGTGTTTGTGTACTTAGCCACGTGAGCCAGGCGTGAGATGTTAGGACCTTACTCACAGTTCGGATGTAGATTCAGTGCATCGACATGAACCATGGAGTATAATTATTTAAAATTAATCAACTCCTTCAAGACTTATTGATCATTCTATATCAATCAAGTCCAACCGGAGTTGTACATTTTAGATGAACATATTTTCAAGCTTATTATTATTTTTAAAAAATATATATATATATTTATATTGGGAACTTGCTTGGACTTACAAACCTTAAAATATATTTACAAACTTTTTGAGTTAAGGCAAAAGGGGGAGAAAGTCACAAAAGTAACCAAAATTAACCAAAATTAAAGGGGAAGAAAGTAAACAAAATTATTACCTTTTATATTAAGTAATTCCGTTTACTTAAGCAACTATTAAGGGGGAGTAAAAATTATTTTTCAAGAACTCACCTTCGGTCAAGGGGGAGGTTACCTCAAAGGGGAGAACTTGAAACAATAATATTTCTCACTCATGCTTAATCTTTATGCTAGCTCACTCATGCTTAATCATTATGCTAGCTCATTCATATTTAATCATTATGCTAGCTCATTCATATTTAATCTTTATGCTAGCTCATTCATATTTAATCTTTATGCTAGCTCATTCATGCTTAATCATTATGCTAGCTCATTCATATTTAATCTTTATGCTAGCTCATTCATGCTTAATCATTATGCTAGCTTACTGTTATGCTTAATTTTTCCTTAACTTTTGTGTCGATTTGCCATGAATCAAAGGGGGAGATTGTTGGTGCATGGGCACCAAAGTCGAACCGGTATTTTGATTATGGCAAAAGGCTCAATAGTTAAGGGTATATTTGTTATCTTACGAGCTCGATTAAGTGTGCGAAATGCTAAAGTTGAGCGGAAGGTGCGACACCGGTGGGAACCGAGGTGGTCGAACGCCGAGGGACTTGGAGGAGGAGGTACTCGGGTGAAGAGGAGCGAGGCTACAAGGTAAGCTCGTGTGTGAAAGCGAAGCAAGGTCGTTAGCGTAGATCAGGCCCAATACCTCCAATGGAAGGTCTAGGTCGAGATCGGATGGTTAGAACCATCGTACTTTATATTTTAAGCTAACTTATGCTGCGTCCAAAACCCTTTGACTACGATCAACTGCTAGTCAAGTTCGACCTCGAGAAGAGCTCGAATTTCAAGGGGTTGAATTTGGACTTGACTCGTGTTTTGGTACAAAGGGTGATGTGGCATCAAGGTGGACATCCAAACCATCACCAAGCTTCCTTGTGGTGGACGCCCAAAATAAGGTGAGTTGGCACAAGATGGTTGGCTCCCATGATGTGGCACAAGTTGAATGGCTCCAACAAGTTGGCGCCCAAGGAGGTTGGAGGTGGCACAAGGTGGTTGGATGAAACACCTCATCCTTGAGTTGGCGACAAGAAGGTTGGAGGTGGCACAAGGTGGTTGGATGAAACACCTCATCCTTGAGTTGCACAAGAAGGTTGGAGGTGGCACAAGGTGGTTGGATGAAACACCTCATCCTTGAGTTGGGATAAGAACCTCACCTTGGACACTACCTATGTCTAAATTCATAGATCAATATCCATAAATAGACATGTTCAAGCCAAGCAATACAAGAATTCAAGAGCTCTCAACACGCCGTCGTAACGCCGCTACTACTACTCACATTTGCTACGACGAAGTGCCGCCGACAACGAAAGCTACATCTTCTACTTATAAGAGTTGTCGGTATATTTATTTAAGTTCTACTTCTTTAAATTGTCTTTGTGCTTTAATCGTAACAAGGAAAGGGGGAGTGTCCCATTGCCTTGATTTCTTTTTGTAATCGTTGCTCCTACCTCCAACGAGGAGGAGTGGTTTTAGTGAATTGCCCTCCGTACGTGATCAAGGATCACTAGGGCCGTGGATTAGCAATCGAAAGATTGTGAACCACGTAAAAATATCTTGTCTACTTTATATTTCCGCTGTGCACTCTCTACTTGCTTTTTACTTATTGCAAAAGTTTTTTAACGACACCGTATCGCTATTCACCCCCCCCCTCTAGCGACACTTTCGATCCAACAAATACATCTTAGATACATGTGAGATGTTAGGAAAATAAGTTAAGTTCAAGGTGCATAGATAGTGCATCTAGATGAACTTAAACTTATCTCAATCATCAATATGAATCATGAGGAAAGCTAATGTACAAGTCATGTACATCTAGCCAATAGTCCATGGTTCAAAATAGGTTTTTCAAATGATTTTAAAATCACTTTAGAAAACCTTGGTGAAGTCTATCTTTTGATATCAATCACCATTGAAGAAGTTGATACAAAGTAGATCAAAAACATTAAAGTTTTAATGGTTTATGAACTTTGTATCAATCTCCTATTTTAACGGGTAAAATATTTTTCAAACAATTTTCACCCATTGTATTGGTCATAAGTATTATACGTATGAAGTTTCATGATTTTTCAAATTACGTATAATTATTTATGAATTTCTAAAATTCATTTTTGATAACTGAAATTCAGAATTTCAATTATCAGTCGGCTGGCACCTGATGGCAGTCGACTGATGAGCATTTTAGTCGACTGATTTCTGAGAGAGTCGACTGATAGGCTAATTTTGGGAAAAACAAGATTGTTTAGCCCATTTTCAGCTACGGTAAAGTTTTCTAACCACTCCTAACCCTAGGATATGCTTTAGGAAGCATTATAAAGGGTGAAAATCCATTGGATATGGATTAGGAGAGTTGTTAGGGTGATGTATCAAATTTAAGGTATAGGAAAGTTTAATGTTGAACTTTAGACCTTATTTTTGATGGTTTAAAGTTCTTATTGGCTTAGGAACTTCCAAAGGACATTGTTGGTGCAATGGTCAAGGGGCAGGTATCCATCATGGGATGATGGATGATATTTTTCCTCATAAGGGGGGAAATGAGAATTTTGAGATACCCAATTTGGAAATTGGGAGAGTTTGTAGGATTGCCTCTCTTAAGTGATATGGAACTTATCACTAGAAAGATTGTAGACATCCTAGGTATTTTTGAACCAAGGGGGAGATTATAAGATCTCATTGGTGTAGGGTCGATGTATGTTGGCCGGCTAGAGGGGGTGAATAGCCTAATACGCGTATGGTGGAATTTTCTCGTCAATTGCTCATCTAAAAATTCATTAGCGCAAGCGGAAAGTATAAACAATAAAGACAAAGCAATAATAAGAATACAAACGCTAACACAAAGTCGTAACGTGGTTCACGGCTGCGCCGCTAATCCACGGTCCGATTCATCCACGGTGAATCACTCCGCAAGCTTCCACTATTCTCTCCTTTGCACTAAGCTAGGTGGAGGTAACCTCTTTACAAGAATTCACTCCTCTTACAAATATGATGTAAATAAAACCAAGTAAGAGGATGGAAAAACTTTAGGACACTTTGGAAGAGTTTAGAGCATGAACATTAGGCTCCCAAAGCCCCACACCCTTCCTCTTTATAGAGGAAGAGGGTTTCTTCCCGTTAACACAGGATCAGTCCACTGATGTCCTTATCAGTCGACTGGTCCTGTAGCTGTTGCCCAATAATGGCTGCTTTCCATGTTGGATTCCATCCAACGACATCATCATCAGTCGATTGATCTTACCATCAGTCGACTGATGGACCTATCAGTCAAGTGCTCACGAGCTCGACTCACTTCTGTACCCGAAACCCTTGCGACTAGTCGACTGATGCCTTCATCAGTCGACTGGTGGTCTCGTAGTCGACTGTCAATCCATGGCAGTCGATTGTTGGCACTTGAACCAGACTCGAACACTAGTCGAGTCACAGTCGACTTAGAGTAGTCAAATACCATAACATGGTAGTCGACTGATGTCGGGAAATCCCATCCGACACTTAGCCAAATGGCCAAGTTTCACCTAAGAGCACTACCCCTTCCCGGGTTACATTCGTTCACTCTCATCCCTTGGAGTCCCTCGCCTTCGAAGTTATCTTCGTCCAGCCACGTCCCTCGGATGCGCCAAGCGCATGACTCTGCAGCGTCATCCTTCGTGTCTCGCCCTGAAGTCTACTTCCTCCGGCTTCACTCCAAGCTCCTCGTCCGGCGGTCCCTCGGATGCTCCAAGCGCACGGCTTCCGCAAAGCCATCCTTCACCAACTCAAGGACCAAGTCATGAGATATGAAACTTGCCAAGGCTCCATGTGCAAATTACTAAGTTCTGCAAGACTCCAACGCACATATCAAATCCATACATCCTAACTTAAATCCTTTGCCACACACATCAAAACCATATCAAGGGTTGATTGCACTAACAATCTCCCCCTTTTTGATGTGTGGTAATCCATTTAAGTTAGGTAAAACATTTGATAAAACTATTAAGGTAAGAAAGCATGTAAATAACATGATTAGCAACTCTCCCCCTTAATACATGAAACTCCCCTTAAATATAATTCCCCCTTACTTAAACAAATATATTTCTCCCCCTTTGACACCATCAAAATTATTAAACAAGGTTTATCTAAGCATGGTATCAAGTTTAGAGGGAAACAAAAGCCAAAACATGACTTAAAATTGGATAAAGGAGATTATTGGGCATGTTATCAGACGATCAGTCGACTGGTTCAAACTACCAGTCGACTGGCACTCTGATTTCGGGTTTTTCAGATTTTCAGGGTGGATTTCAGAAATGCATTAGAAAATCTATAAAATTCGAAAAATCATGAAATTTGGGGAACATATTTCTTGTAAGTATATTTATTAATGAAAAATAGTTTTCCATGAAAAATCATTATATTTTCAAGTGTTTTCCAAAAATCCAAAAGTTTCAAAAGTAACTAGGTTTTTGATCAAGTTAGTATCAAGTTTAACACCTAGTTTTGCTTTGGATTGTTTCAAAACATGAACACACAAATTTTAAAGTAAGAAATTATTTTTAAAACATATAAAATATCCAACCATGATCTTTGGGCAATATGTCTATGAATTAAACATAAGCCTTCCCCATGATTGGTTTATTATTGCTATTTGATACCTTAAATGACCATCTAGATGCCATAGTCATTAGTGGACCATTAGTATCACCCTATCATCTCACCCATGCTAAGTTTTCAATCAAGGTAGCCTATGGTGAGTGTGAGATGTATCCTAAAGGTATTTATATATACTTAACCATTAATTTCGTGCAATTCTATACAAGGTTAAGTATTATCCTAACATACCACATGATCATAAAGATATATATGAATTAATTTTACATTATGATCATGAAACACATGTATCCATCATGCATTAGGTATAAAATCATGATAATAATGCAAGTATCACCTAGAGCATGATTTAAACCCTATTGCCCATGATTATCTATCAAATATCAAGATCATAAATCATGATTGCAAACATGTATAACAATTGCATTAACTATCATGATTTAAGCATTATTATCAATTTATGGGCACATTATCATCACCCAACACTATGCTAAAAATATTGTCCCGCCATCCTAAGTCAACGAAAATATGATATAGATAAATCCCATATGGTTGACTATCCTAGGGTTTTCCTAACCCTTTAGGATGGATTTAGGAACCCAATACAAGTTCTTTCCTATGGGGTTCACTAAAAATTCCTTAGGGATCCATTTTCTAGCAATTGTTTTCTTTTTATCTTGACCCCTAGCAATTAAGCATTTATAGGCCTTTTCATTTTTCTTTTCCTTATATCCTAGGCCTTTCTTATTGAAACTTGCTCTTTGGCTCCCTATAATCATATTAAGAGTGTTGGAGCCTATTGTAAATTTTTCTAGGGCCTAGGTCAAATGGTCTACCTTTTCTCTTAAAGTCCTATTTTCATCCATACATGCATCATTAACATTGAAAGGTATATAATTATCATGTGAGCATGCATCATTAAGACTAGAAGAAATATTATCATTTACATTTAAGCATGCTTTTTCTAATTTTTCTTCTAAGTCCTTAATTTGATCTAGCATGCATTTGTTCTTTTTCTTTGCCCTAAACAAGTCCTTAGTGAGGCTAGAAATAATTGACATAACTTTATTGGGGGAAAGATTGGTTACCTCACTTACCAAATCCTCTTCCGATGATGAGGATGTAGAAGAAGCTCTCCCTTCACTCGAGCTCTCCTCACTTGAGCTTGCTTCTTCATGTTCGGAGGAGGAGGAGTCTAGGTCGTCAAATGACATTAGTGCCAAATTTGTGACAAAGGCATTTTCTTCCTCGAATGATGATGATGATGAGGAAGAAGGGTCATCCCAAGTCCTTGCTTTTAGTGCCTTTGCCTTCCCTTTTTCTTTGGCCTTCTTCTCTTCTTCCTTCTTCTTGCTCCCCTTCTTCTTCTTCTTTTCTTCCTTCTTTCTCTTCTCCTCTTTGCTCTTGTTCAAGAGAGGACAATTATCCCTTATATGCCCCTCTCCTTGGCAATTATAGCAAATCACCTTCCCCCTTGGTCTTCTCCTCCTATCATTAGATTTATTAAATTTGAAATTTTTCAAAGCATGTCTTACCTTCCTTACCATGTATGCTTCATCCGTGCCATCCATGGAAGAGGAGGAGGATGCTTCATCTAAGGAGGAGGGAGTCTCCATCTTCTTCTTCCCTTTGTTGGCCATCAAGGCTACTCATTTTGAAGATTGAAATCTTGGCTCTTCTACTACTCTTTCGAGCCTTGTTTCGTGGAGCTCCATGGTTGAGAAGAACTCCTCCAAGGTGCTCACTTCTAAATTCTTGGACATGTAGAAGGAGTCCACCATTGATCTCCATTTCGATGACTGGGGAAAAGCATCGATTGCTTTCATGAGCATATCCCAGTTCAAAAGTCTTTCTCCTACACTTGTTAGTCCAAATAAGATTACTTTAAACCTAGAGTGTAATGATGTTACCTTTTCTCCCTTTTCTAATTTGATGTTAGATAGTTGGGAGCGGAGGAGGTCTCTCCTTGCAAGCTTGGCCTCCGAGGTACCTTCATGAGGCTCTACTAGCTTCTCCCACATCTCCTTGGCACTAGAGCATTCCCCAATCTGATTCACTTCTTGTTGGGGGAGTACGTTGTAAAGGTGATGTTTGGCTTTTGAGTTCGCCAAGTACTCTTCCCTTTGCCTCTTACTCCACCTTGATTTCTCCAATGGCTCCCCTTCTTCATTCCTAGGCATTTCGAAACCATTTTCCATAATTAAAAGAATTTCAAAATAGGTTTCGAAAAATACCTCCATTCTCTTTTTCCACCAAGAGAATTCTTCTTCAAACTTCGGTGGATGAATGTTCGAGCCGGCCATCTCTTGATATAGTGCTTGTGTTGGTGGTTAGTCCTCAACAAGCGTCTTGGCTCTGATACCACTTGTAGGGTCGATGTATGTTGGCCAGCCAAAGGGGGGGTGAATAGCCTAATACACGTATGGTGGAATTTTCTCGTCAATTGCTCGTCTACAAATTCATTAGCGCAAGCGAAAAGTATAAACAATAAAGACAAAGCAATAACAAGAATACAAACGCTAACACAAAGTCGTAACATGGTTCACGACTGCGCCGCTAATCCACGGTCTGATTTGTCCACGGTGAATCACTCCACAAGCTGCCACTATTCTCTCCTTTGCACCAAGCTAGGTGGAGGTAACCTCTTTACAATAATTCACTCCTCTTACAAATATGATGCAAATAAAACCTGTTGGGTTTCCGGCACCGCGGCGTGTGTGTGTTCGATCATGTTTCGTAAACATGAACACAGCGGAAGCAATAAAAATAATAAATAATCCTATTTATTACAACACACACAACACACGCATGCATATTACAACAAGTGTAGACATAACCGTAAATTTAAATTTGCAATAAAAGGAAATTTATCTACGTTATACGTTTCGTATGACGAGTAGCGGGAACGGCATCAACCGGAACGATCCTCGCTAGAATCGTCTCTATCCGTATCCACGCCGAGTTCCTCGGGATGACTTCACTAAGCCACGAGCTTCGTCTTCGTACGGGTTACTAGCCTCGTGTTGAAGACGACGTGATCGAGAGATGATCACGATCTGAATCCAAATTCGGATCCAAAATGAGTCCTCAAAACTCGCTTCTCCGGAGAGGTATTCATCAACGATTGACGAATCCTTCGTCCTCCACCTCAGAAGATTACCGGAGATCGAATCCCCGGTAAGTTATCCGCTGTCGGAGCTCTAACCGTCGTCCAAACGACGCTCCGACGAGAGGAGAAGAAGCTGTCCAGAAAACTGGACAGCTTGGTGGAGGAGTAGGCGCCGGCCAAAACAAGGAAGCCAAGTGCTCACCTTTTCGCCGAGGCCTAGGAAGATCACCGGAGGGTCACCGGAGGATCACCGGCTGAAGCTTGGTCGCCGGCAAGGAGCTGGACGCCGGCACAAGGGGCTGGGCGGCCAAGGAGCTTGGGCGGCACACCTAGGATGGGCGGCAACTCTAGGTTGGGCGGCAACTCCAACTAGGGTTTGGATTAGTTAGGGCTTAACAATCCCTTAAGCCCTCTTTTATAGAGAACTAATTCTCTTAATGGTTAATGGATCATATCCATAAAGCCCGTTAACCCGCTCCATTAAGATAAGTTAAAATAAACCAAACCATGATGGTTTATTTTAAGTTAAAACGAACCGAACCAACTTTTGGTTCATTCGTTTTAAAATAAACCAAACCCTTTGGTTTATTCTCCTCCATTGGATTAGAACCAAACCATTTTGGTTCGTCCATTATGTCTTCATAAGACACGGCCCATCCACGCTTCCATTGCGACTGAAACGATTTCATGCTCGCTTTATGTTTGGTCCAACCAAACCTAGTTTCTCTCGATCTGAGAATCCCATTCTCAAGCTCGTTTTAAATCCTTTGGATTACGCTCGTTGTGCGTGTGACCAAATAGGTTCTCGGTTTATGTTGGCCGTCTATAATTAACCATTAATTATAGAGCGATCATGAGTGGCACCTAGTAGTACATCATGATCCCCAATTAAGAAAAGATCAACGATTGATCCGTAACTATTTCAAACCCTTCTGACTCGAATGATTCGTGCCCCATTCCCTTCACTCATCTTATACCCACTTGGTTCTGACATGGTCTATTGTGTCAGTCCCCACTAGGCTGACTACGTCACACCTAGCCCAAGTATCATTTCCTTGTCCTACGGATTCTAGTTACTCCACATGTATCGAAGAGTACCTTACTCTAAACATGTAATGCTTTGGCCAAAGACTTTAGTAACAATCCGACGAGAGGCCATGGGTATACATCTCCTCGCAAGGAGTGGTGAATCCTTTATAGGCTATTCAAACACCTTCGATCACTTCGACTTATACCCAATCATCCCGGGTCCACATCTCCTTAGAGATGCTTGCTTAAGATGTCAAAGCATAAGTCTCTATGATCAAGATGACTTGAATACCGCAAGTCAAAGGAACATCGCACTTAAGCCACAGTAAGGACTTCATTGACATATCTATATATGCAGAGAACCATATGAAGTCTTACGGCTGGTCACTCCAATGAACTAGTTACCATAACTAGCATCCACGATTAACTCCGGACATCACAATGTCTCCAAATAGTGAGAATCGCTTGGATACACCAAGGAGTATACCTCGTGCTAGTCTCGACAGAATTGATGGTGTCCAAATCCATCAATTCATCGACTAGGGATAATTCTGATACATCACAATTACACATGTAGAGAACTCACTAGTTGTGATCCAATCACAAATTCTCTCATGCTGTGAATCGTATCATGGACATTCAGTAAATGAGTTTAAGATCCAATCAAATACATGAAACATGTATACTCAAATAGTGAATCTTCATTTATCATATAAATGGTTCATACATAAGGCGATTGCCTTAGGACATCTCTCATATATTACTAACAGACTCCCACTTGGCCTAATGCCAATCGCTACGGTATCCAATACCATAAGCTCGAACATGACCCTCAAACTTATTTTGAGGTAATGCCTTAGTCAAGGGATCCGCTAAGTTCCTTTCAGTGGGAATTTTCTCGATTTGTATTTCGTTCCTACTGATGATCTCTCTGATAAGATGATAGCGGCGAAGCACATGTTTGGATCATTGATGAGACCTTGGCTCTTTCGCCTGTGCAATTGCTCCATTGTCGTCGCAGTAGACCGGTATTGCTTCAACAATGGCCGGAATCACACCAAGTTCATGAACGAACTTCTTGATCCAAACCGCTTCCTTTGCTGCTTCCGAAGCTGCAATGTATTCTGCCTCAGTGGTAGAATCCACTACAGTCTCTTGTTTGGAACTTTTCCAACTCATTGCGCCCCCATTCAAGGTGAACACGTATCCAGACTGAGACCTGGATTCATCCTTGTTTGTCTGGAAGCTGGCATCCGTATACCCGCGTATCACCATGTCCCCTTCTCCATATATTAGGAACACATCCTTAGTTCTTCTCAAGTACTTAAGGATCGTCTTAACAGCCGCCCAATGGTCCATTCCTGGATCAGACTGGTATCTGCTCGTGACACTCAGAGCGTACGATACATCGGTCCTTGTACATAACATAGCATACATGATAGATCCTATTGCGGATGCATAGGGAATCTTACTCATGCAAATCCTCTCGCCTTCTGTGCGCGGACACATAGACTTCGAAAGGTGTACCCCATGCCTGATGGGTAAGAAACCTTTCTTGGATTCCGACATGCTAAACCTCTTTAGCACTCGGTCTATATATGTAGACTGCGAAAGACCAAGCAACCGTTTCGATCTATATCTATAGATCTTAATCCCGAGGATGTAGGTTGCTTCTCCCAGGTCTTTCATGGAGAATGTCTTGGATAACCAAACCTTCACTGACTGTAAGATTGAAACATCGTTTCCTATAAGTAGTATATCATCGACATACAATACTAGGAATACGACTGCACTCCCACTAACCTTCTTGTACACACAAGGTTCGTCTGGATTTTGTGAGAAATCAAACTTTTTGATTGTCTCATCAAAACGGATATTCCAGCTCCTGGATGCTTGCTTCAATCCATAAATGGACCATCGCAATTTGCATACCTTGGTTTTATCAACCGATGTGAAACCCTCAGGCTGTATCATATACACGTCCTCGAGCAGGTTTCCATTAAGGAAAGCTGTTTTCACATCCATCTGCCATATCTCATAATCATAATGAGCCGCTATGGCCAGGAGCATCTGAATGGATTTAAGCATAGCTACAGGCGAATAGGTTTCGTCATAATCAACACCTTGTTTTTGACGATATCCTTTCGCCACCAATCTAGCCTTATAGGTAATCACATTACCATCCATGTCGATTTTCTTGTTGAAAACCCACTTGCACCCTATAGGCTTTATCCCTTCAGGTGGGTCAACCAAGTTCCAAACTTGGTTTTCATACATGGAATCCATTTCCGACTTCATGGCACCAAGCCACTTATCCCTTTCTGAACTTGTCAGCACTTCTTCATAACTTGTAGGCTCCTCATCATCAATGAGTAACACGTCGTTCGATTAAACTACGAAATCTATATCTCTCGGGAATATTGCGTGTTCTACGGATCTACTGAAGATGTGGTGTTACAATAGGTCCAAACCGATTGCTCATCACTATGAGTTATCTACACATTGCTTCACCGTATCTCATCAATGTCTATTTGAGTCTCTCGAGCCTCCTCAAGCTCGACGACACTCCCACTATTTTCTTGCAAGAGAAACTCTTTCTCTAGAAACACAGCATGCCTTGAAACAAACACCTTTTGTTCCACAGGATGATAGAATTAGTAACCCCTTGTTTCCTTAGGGTATCCAATAAATAGACATTTATCAGACTTATCATCCAATTTGTCTGATACAGTCCGCTTCACATAAGCAGGACAACCCCATATCTTCAAGTAAGATACATGAGGTTTCTTACTATTCCATATCTCATATGGAGTAGTTGAGACTACCTTGGTAGGCATTCTGTTTAACAAGTAAACAACTGTCTGAAGTGCATAGCCCCAAAAGGACTTGGGAAGATTCGCATGATTCATCATTGACCTGACCATGTCCAACAAGGTCCGGTTACGCCTCTCAGATACACCATTATGCTGTGGTGTATATGGCGGAGTCCATTGAGACAATATGCCATTGTCTCTTAGATAATCAAGAAACTCTTGACTTAAGTATTCACTACCTCAATCTGATCGAAGTATTTTAATACTCTTGTCAAGTTGTTTCTCTACTTCATTTTTGAATTCTTTGAACCTTTCAAAGGCTTCAGACTTGTGTTTCATCAAGAACACATACCCAAACCGTGAGTGATCATCGGTGAAGGTAATGAAGTAGCTATAGCCTCCTAAAGCTTGAGTTGACATAGGTCCACATACATCACTATGTATTAGGCCTAGAAACTCTCCCACTCGTTCACCTTTTCCTGTAAAAGGTAACTTAGTCATCTTGTCTTTTAAGCATGATTTTGCATGTATCGTATGAATCTAATTCAAACGATTCCAGAATTCCACATCGGTGTAATTCGGACATGCGTTTCTTGCTTATATGGCCAAGACGACAATGCCACATATAGGAGTCTATTTGATTATCCTTTCGAGCACGCTTGTTGCTCGCTTCGATATTGCAAATGTCACTGGATACGTCCAACGTATAAACACCATTGCTTAAAGTTCCAGTCCCATAAAGAACTCCATTCAAAGTTATGTAACAACAATTGTTACTAAAATTCAAATGGTACCCATTTCTATTTAAACAAGAAATAGAAATGATGTTCTTTATCAACGAAAAGACATAAAAGCAATTGTCCAGTTCTAAGACAAGTCCTGCAGGGAGTTTCAACAAATACGTTCCGATGGCGAGTGCAGCAACCTTTGCTCCATTCCCAACACGTAAATTTGACTCTCCCTTGATGAGTCTTCTTCTATTCCTTAGCCCATGTATGTCTTTACATATATGTGAGCCACACCCAGTATCCAATACCCAAGTATTTGAGGGAATAGAATGACAATCAATAACGAAGATATCTGAAGAAGATGGGGCATCCGATGCCTTATTCTTCTTCACGGACTCAAGATAAATCTTGCACTTTCTTCGCAAATGGCTCTCCTTGCCATAATGATGGCAAGTTTCCTTTTGTGCTAGTTCTACCTTCTTAGCCCTTCTCTTCTTTCCCTTCTGCTGTTCCTTTGACTTCCTCTTAGAACCTTTCTTCGAGGAATCAACTAACAGCACCGTCCCCTGCTCATGCTTCTCAGAAGACTCCATAGTCTTCAGCATATTGAGCAGTACCACAGATGAACCTTCTAGTATCTCAGAGGTGAAGAGGAGCTTTGAGACTTCGAACCTTTCGAATCTCACTTGCTCATCAACCAACTCACAAAGATGAAGGACTACGATATGAGCATCCATATGCTCATGCTGCTTTCGTAGCTTGGGTTCCATCGCGGCTAGCATGATGCAACTCATTTGTTCAGAATCACTCACAAGTTTCTGATAGGCCAACAAATGGTCCAGAGTTGCATCGTCACTAGGACGGGCGGGAAGAGGCGCTTCGAGGACATTTGCAAGCTTTTCAACCTTGAGAACAATTCTCAAGCTTCTAAGCCAGTCCAAGAAGCTCGGCCCAGTCAATTTATTCGAATCCAAAATGGAACGCAAATTCAAAGACATCATGATCAATTTTAGAAATACAAAACGAGCATTTATGAGAAAATGATTTTAAAATGCATCAATATACATTTATAAATCCCATTCATTTTTCGAATTTCAAAAACCCCAAAATCACTTCGGGAGATCATAGGTCCATCTCCGAATGGGCTGATATCCATCATAGTTATGAACAACCTTGGAGAGAGTCCAACAAGCCATTCATAACTACGACGGTAGGTATCAACTATACCGATTGCATATCACGTATATGCAACTATCACAATGTGCTATCAACTAATTGAATGTTCACACATACATCGGGTTGTTAACACATTAACAAGTATGCATCATATGCATAGCACCCAACTTCACCTCCCTTTACATCGACCTTGGAGAGAGTCCAACAAGCTGATGCTCCAGGTTAAAGCCAACCCATTAATCGGGACATAGTTTTAATATGGTTAGAGCGCATTCAACCAATTTGCCCAGCTTGGAGAGAGTCCAACAACCAAAGCTAACGATTGACCTCTGACTCTTACCATATTAGTATTAAACTATTCCATGGTTTGAACATGTTCGGGTTCGAGCCGGGCTTGGAGAGAGTCCAACAACCCAAACAAGAAACGGAACTCTGGTTCTAACCATATTAATGGAAGGTGTAGGCTTTAATATTGTTTAAGGGTTTTATGTCTCATCCTCTTTGCATGCAAATAACTATTATCTACATGGCATGGCATACATGGCATACATCTACATGTCACGACACGCATGGCATAATGTTATGCATCTAATGCAATTACATGGCATACAATTATGTCATGTATATATTTCCTTATATGTCATAACTATTTATGGAAATAAAATATGTTTAAGATTTGATTCTCCAAATCAAATCATAATTAAATTAGGAAACAAATTTTCAAATCTAATCACATATTTTATTCATGGAATTATTTGATTAAGGAAAATCTATTTAGGAAACCAATTTTCTAAATCATTAAAACTACTTATGGAAATAAAATATTTTAAGATTTGATTTCCCAAATCAAATCATGATTAAATTAGGAAACAAATTTCCAGAATCTAATCAAATATTTTATTTATGGAAAATATCAATTTCCATAAATACTTCCAACTTTCCAAAAGTGGAAGATTTCCATAAATACTTCTAGACTTTCCAAAATTGAAAAATTTCCATAAATACTTCTAAATTTCCAAAATTAGAAAATTTCTAGAAATACATTATGACTATCGCAAAACCATTTTTACGATTATGTCGAAATACAACCTGGGCTCTGATACCACTGTTGGTTTTCCGGCACCGCGGCGTGTGTGTTCGATCATGTTTCGTAAACATGAACACAGCGGAAGCAATAAAAATAATAAATACTCCTATTTATTACAACACACACAACAAACGCATGCATATTACAACAAGTGTAGACATAACTGTAAATTTAAATTTGCAATAAAAGGAAATTTATCTACGTTATATCTTTCGTATGACGAGTAGCGGGAACGACATCAACCGGAACGATCCTCGCTAGAATCGTCTCTATCCGTATCCACGCCGAGTTCCTCGGGATGACTTCACTAAGCCATGAGCTTCGTCTTCGTATGGGTTACTAGCCTCGTGTTGAAGACGACGTGATCGAGAGATGATCACGATCCGAATCCAAATTCGGATCCAAAATGAGTCCTCAAAACTCGCTTCTCCGGAGAGGTATTCGTCAACCGATTGATGAATCCTTCATCCTCCACCTCAGAGGATTACCGGAGATCGAATCCCCGGTAAGTTATCCGCAGTCGGAGCTCTAACCGTCGTCCAAACGACGCTCCGACGAGAGGAGAAAAAGCTGTCCAGAAAACTGGACAGCTTGGTGGAGGAGTAGGCGCCGGCCAAAACAAGGAAGCCAAGTGCTCACCTTTTCGCCGAGGCCTAGGAAGATCACCGGAGGGTCGCCGGAGGATCACCGGCTGAAGCTTGGTCGCCGGCAAGGAGCTGGACGCCGGCACAAGGGGCTGGGCGGCCAAGGAGCTTGGGCGGCACACCTAGGTTGGGCGGCAACTCTAGGTTGGGCGGCAACTCCAACTAGGGTTTGGATTAGTTAGGGCTTAACAATCCCTTAAGCCCTCTTTTATAGAGAACTAATTCTCTTAATGGTTAATGGATCATATCCATAAAGCCCGTTAACCCGCTCCATTAAGATAAGTTAAAATAAACCAAACCATGATGGTTTATTTTAAGTTAAAATGAACCGAACCAACTTTTGGTTCATTCGTTTAAAATAAACCAAACCCTTTGGTTTATTCTCCTCCATTGGATTAGAACCAAACCATTTTGGTTCGTCCATTATGTCTTCATAAGACACGGCCCATCCACGCTTCCATTGCGACTGAAACGATTTCATGCTCGCTTTATGTTTGGTCCAACCAAACCTAGTTTCTCTCGGTCTGAGAATCCCATTCTCAAGCTCGTTTCAAATCCTTTGGATTACGCTCGTTGTGCGTGTGACCAAATAGGTTCTCGGTTTATGTTGGCCGTTTATAATTAACCATTAATTATAGAACGATCATGAGTGGCACCTAGTAGTACATCATGATCCCCAATTAACCGAAAAGATCAACGGTTGATCCAGAACTATTTCTGAAACCCTTCAGCAGCTCGAATGATTCGTGCCCCATTCCCTTCTCTCATCTTATACCCACTTGGTTCAGGACATGGTCTATAGTGTCAGTTCCCACTAGGCTGACTACGTCACACCTAGCCCAAGTATCATTTCCTCATCCTACGGATTCTAGTTACTCCACATGTATCGAAGAGTACCTTACTCTAAACATGTAATGCTTTGGCCAAAGACTTTAGTAACAATCCGACGAGAGGCCATGGGTATACATCTCCTCGCAAGGAGTGGTGAATCCTTTATAGGCTATTCAAACACCTTCGATCACTTCGACTTATACCCAATCATCCCGGGTCCACATCTCCTTAGAGATGCTTGCTTAAGATGTCAAAGCATAAGTCTCTATGATCAAGATGACTTGAATACCGCAAGTCAAAGGAACATCGCACTTAAGCCACAGTAAGAACTTCATTGACATATCTATATATGCAGAGAACCATATGAAGTCTTACGGCTGGTCACTCCAATGAACTAGTTACCATAACTAGCATCCACGATTAACTCCGGACATCACTATGTCTCCAGCCAGTGAGAATCAGCTGCTTGGATAAGCCAAGGAGTATACCTCGTGCTAGTCTCGACAGAATTGATGGTGTCCAAATCCTTCAATTCATCGACTAGGGATAATTCCGATACATCACAATTACACATGTAGAGATACTCACTAGTTGTGATCCAATCACAAATTCTCTCATGCTGTGAATCGTATCATGGACATTCAGTAAATGAGTTTAAGATCCAATCAAATACATGAAACATGTATACTCAAATAGTGAATCTTTATTTATCATATAAATGGTTCATACATAAGGCGATTGCCTTAGGACATCTCTCATATATTACTAACAAAACCAAGTAAGAGGATGGAAAAACTTTAGGACACTTTGGGAGAGTTTAGAGCATGAACATTAGGCTCCCAAAGCCCCAGACCCTTCCTCTTTATAGAGGAAGAGGGTTTCTTCCCGTTGACACAGGATCAGTCCACTGATGTCCCTATTAGTTGACTGGTCCTGTAGCCGTTGCCCAATAATGGTTGCTTTCCACATTGGATTCCATCCAACGACATCATCATCAGTCTACTTATCTTACCATCAGTCGACTGATGGACCTATTAGTCGAGTGCTCATGAGTTCGACTCGATTCTGTGCCCGAAACCCTTGTGACCAGTCGAAGGATTCCTTCATCAGTCGACTGGTGGTCTCACAGTCGACTGCCAATCCATGGAAGTTGACTGTTGGCACTTGAACTGGACTCAAACACTAGTCGAGTCACAGTCGACTTAGAGTAGTCAACTACCATAACATGGTAGTCGACTGATGTCGGGAAATCCCATCCGACACTTAGCCAAATGGCCAAGTTTCACCTAAGAGCACTACCCCTTCCCGGGTTACATTCGCTCACTCTCATCCCTTGGAGTCCCTCGCCTTCGAAGTTATCTTCGTCCAGCCACGCCCCTCGGATGCACCAAGGGCACGACTCTGCAGTGCCATCCTTCACGTCTCACTCTGAAGTCTACTTCCTCCGGCTTCACTCCAAGCTCTTCGTCCGGCGGTCCCTCGGATGCTCCAAGCGCACGGCTTCCGCAAAGCCATCCTTCACCGACTCAAGGACCGAGTCATGAGATGTGAAACTCGCCAAGGCTCCATGTGCGAATTACTAAGTCCTGCAAGACTCCAACGGACATACCAAATCCATACATCCTAACTTAAACCCTTTGCCACACACATCAAAACCATATCAAGGGTTGATTGCACTAACAATTGCGACATGAGACATTGACCTCCTTGGAGAAAACCTTTTTGATGTTAGTCAAAAAGGGGGAGAATGTTTGGGGAGAATTTTTGGGATTACCAATTTGGGATAATTGGTAAGAAGATTTGAGTTAGTGTTCTAACTCAAAGGTATGTATTTTTGTCTGACATCAAAAAGAGGGAGATTGTTGGTGCAATCAGCCCAGGTCACGATTGACCGGACTCGAGTTTGACTCGAGCAATGTTTTGATGTTTGACATGAAGGTTTGACATTGATGTTTGACATTGATGTCTGATAATGTTTTGGGGAGATTGTTGGTGCAATCGACCCAGGTCATGATTGACCGGACTCGAGTTTGACTCGAGGGGGATTTTGATGGTTGACTGGAGTTGACCATGTCATGAAAAGTCCAAGTCTTGAGTACTTGGCATGTAAAGTCTAAGCATGGGTCTTGGCAAGGAAAAGTACAAGCACGGGTCTTGGCATGGAAAGTCCAACATGGGTTGGCAAGTAAAGTCCAAGGGTGTAGTCTTGGCCACGTAAGTCCAAGGGTGTAGTCTTGGCAGTGAAAGTCCAAGTCATGAATACTTGGCATTTGAGAAGTCCAAGGGGTTTGATATTGGCAGTGTAAAGTCCAAGAGGGAGTCTTAGTAGCATAAGTCCAATGGTTGGCGGCGTAAAGTCCAAGCGGAGTCTTGGCATCGTAAGTCCAATGTGCCTTAGCGGTGTAGACACAGTTAGCATGACATAGCCGATGGAAGCACTTGAAGGCTAGCGTATGGATGAATAAGTCATGGATGACTTGGAGGGATCCGATAAGCGCGAGGCTGACAGAGGTGGCTAGAAGGCTTAGGTCTAGGCTAAGGGTGGTCTAGCAAGTATGGGGGCACCATACTTGGGTTAAACCTCATGTTTGAGATTAAAATCTCATGTTTGAGGTGTATCAGTCGACTGGTGTGAGTCAACTAGGGTTTGACTGCGGGGAGTGCCCTAGCAGTCGACTGCTAGAGGTGGGCGGTCGACTGCTGGATCAATCAGTCGACTGATCTTGTGATCAGTCGACTGGTGCTCAATATTTCGGGTATAGAATGGAGTCGGACTCGACTGCTGGGGTTAGCAGTCGAGTGAAGGCTTGATCAGTCGACTGATGGACATGATCAGTCAACTGATGTCCTATCTGTTTGATTTTTCCAGTGTGGTTTGTACTATTGTCTCACAGCAACAGTGTCATCAGTTGACTGATGGTCCCAAGAAGTCGACTGATAGGTGAAAATCTAGCCCGATTACAGGTTATAAAAGAAGCTCAGAAGAGGGATTTTGGAAGTGATTTCTTGGGCATTTTTGAGGCGATTTGCTGGTGCAAATCAGGGTCTTCAAGCATGGTTCAAGCGATCAACAAGCAAGCAATCCTAAAGCTCTTGTAAAGTTGTTTTCTTTACATGTAATTGCATTTTATTTTTGTATCTTTCTTGTATTTGTTTCTTACTATTGTAAGAGTTATTGTACGAGGTTTCTCCGTCTCCGACGTGTTGTGAAGAGGAGTTTACTGTTTAGTGGTGTTTGTGGCATTGCTAGAGCTCTTTAGAGCTTGATCCGTAGAGTAGGAACCGTTCGGTTCCGAACCACGTTATATCTTGTGTAGTGTTTGTGATTGTGTATCATGTATTGTTTTTATTATTATTATTCTACTGTGCACTAACACGATTTGTAGATGCAATCACGAACGAATTCCATCGACGCATCCAAAACGCTATCCACCCTCCTCTAGCGGTCACCGAATCCTCAACAAAGTTTTGAGGCCAAAACTTGAGAAATTAGGAAAGACCCTTAGAAAGATGGAAAAATCAATTGTAGGGTCTAATGGACAAAATCTAAGGTTTAGGAGGCAAGAGCCTTCCATGGATAGAAAAGGCTTGGGTCACAAGCCTAAGTCCAAGGGGGTTATGTCAACCTACCATAGTGTTCCATTTGACTATGGAACCACCCATAGGTTTATAAAAACCAAGGTTACTAGGAAAGTCATCCCTAAGGCTAACCATGGTAAGTGTCAAGTTACTAAGACTTTAAAGAAGTTTAGGAAAGTCACTAGCAAGGTTACAAGAAGAGTTACCCCTAGAGTTGACATTGACAAGGCCAAAATGACTAAGGCACCAAAGCCTAGGAGGGCCATTAGGAAGGTATTAAGGGATGATATCCCTAGTGAGTACCTAGTTAACCCAAGGAGTTCAAATAGATTTTGGCTTCCTAGGAGTGTGATTCCCTCACGCTAGATGGGTTAGGGTGTGTCAACTTGAATTGGTAAGGTAGTTAACCTAACTATAGAAAAGTTACCACTTTAGGGCATTTTGAGTAGTATGAAAAATTGATCAAAATTAGCACAATTAGATTTAGAGTCATAGTGTGTCATTTTGGGTTTTTGGCACACTTGGGAGATTTGGTATTATGAAATATTGGGTTTAATTCTAACAAATGAAAATTAATATTAAAATTTAGGTATTTTTATGCCTTTACATTTTATTTGTCATATTTTGTTTGTCATGTGTCATGTCATGACATCATATTTCATTTAATTATTTAAAATATCATGATAATATTTAGGTTAATTTTAATATCATGTTTGTACTTAGGTTCATTTTTATGCCATGATATAATGTATCATTGACACATGCTTGATTATGCTACTATTTATGTCATGATCATATCTCATGCATTAATGTTATCAAATTGATAAGGATAATGACATGATTTGAAGTCCCATGATAAGGGAATCGAATAGATTTGTCTAGATAAAATGCATGAGACCCTAAAACCAAAACACACATCTCACAAGAATATTTGACTTGTGTGTGTATTGATATACCTAGATACATGTGAGATGTTAGGAAAGTGAGTTAGGTTCAAGATGCATAGATATTGCATCTAGATGAACTCAAACTCATTTCAATCATAGGTATAAATCATGAGAAAAACTAGTATACAAGTAATGTAGACTTAGTTCATAGACCATGATTGAAACTAAGGTTTTAAAACCATTTTAAAATCATTTTAGAAAACCTTGGTGAAGTCTATCGTGTAATAGCAATCACAATTGATGAAGTTGATACAAAGTAAGCTTAAAACATTGAAGTTATCAATGGTTTTGAACTTTGTATCAATCTCACAATTTAATGGGTATTTTAATTTAAAACTATTTTTCACCCATTGTATCTGACATAAGTATTATACGTATGAATTTTTGTGATTTTTCAAATTATGTATAATTACTTATCATTTTCAAAATCTCATTTCTGATTTCTACGTTTATAGATATCAATCGATTACCACTTGAGGGTAGTCGACTGATGCTGATGGTAGTCGACTGATTGCTGATCAAGTCGACTGCTGGGTTGATTTCGGGTAAACAAGATTTGTTTAACCCATTTTCAGCCATCCCTAGCAACCCTAACTGTTCCTAACCCTAGGATATGCTTTGGAAAGTATTGGAAGAGTGAAAATTCATTAGAAGTGAATTAGGAGAGGTGTTTAGGGTGAAAATTGAATTTTAAAGGAGGTAAAAGTTCAGTGTTGAATCTTTACCCTTAATTTCAATTGTTTAAAGTTCCTATTGGATTAGGGTCTCTCCAAAGACATTGTGCAATGGTCAAGGGGGAGCAAGTTGTTAGGGCAATCTCTTGCCATGATAAGATTTTGATGTGTGTGGCAAAGGGTTTAAGTTAGGTTGGTATTGTTATTTGATATGTGCGTTGGAGTCTTGCAGGACTTAGTAATTCGCACATGGAGCCTTGGCGGGTTCACCCTCATGACTCGGTCCTTGAGTCGGTGAAGGATGGTTTTGCAGAAGCCGTGCGCTTGGAGCATCCGAGGGATCGCCGGAGGAGGAGCTTGGAGTGAAGCCGGAGGAAGTAGACTTCAGGGCGAGACACGAAGGATGGCGCTGCAGAGCCGTGCGCTTGGCGCATCCGAGGGACATAGCCGGACGAAGATAACTTCGAAGGTGAGGGACTCCGAGGAATGAGAGTGAGCGAATGTAACCCGAGAAGGGGTAGTAGCTCTTAGGTGAAACTTGGCCATTTGGCTAAGTGTCGGATGGGATTTCTCGACACCAGTCGACTGCCATTCCATGGCAGTCGACTGCCAGAGGATGTCGCGGGCACAGAACCACTCGTAGCCGACTGGGCAGTCGACTATGGAGGCAGCAGTCGACTGGTGAGGTCCATCAGTCGACTGCCAAGTGTTCCGTTGGACTACAACGGTCGGGATCTGACATGTTCGGAGGTCATTGTAGTGACGACAGTCGACTGCCAAGGGCAGTAGTCGACTGGTGGCGGCCAACGGGAAGAAATCAGCCCTCTCTATTAAAAGAGAGCGTGTGAGCCTTTGAGACGCTAATGCTTATGCTCTAAGTGATCTTCCTAGTGCCCCAAAAGCTCTAAACTCTTCTTACTTGTCTGTACTTCAATCTTATTGTAAGAAGAGTGATCTTGGTTGTAAAGGTTACCTCCACCTAGCTTGGTGCAAAGGAGAGACCATTAGTGGATTGGTTTTGGCGGAGTGATTCACCGAGGACGAATCGGGGATCGTGGATTAGCGGCGTAGCCGTGAACCACGTTACACCATCTTGTTAGTGTTTGATTTCTTGTATTTCTATTTGATTGTCTTGCTTTATTGTTTTCGTTGCGCTAATCTCTTTGTAGACGAGCAAATACCGACATCCAACGTTCGAGGGCTATTCACCCCCCTCTAGCCGGCCGTTCGATCCCCTACAAGTGGTATCAGAGCAAGGAAAGCTTGTCGAGGACTAACCGCCACAACAAGCAACATTCAAAATGGCCGGCTCCAACACCACCCATCGAAGTTCGACGGCGAATTCTCTTGGTGGAAAAAGAGAATGGAGGTATTCTTCGAAATGGATTTTGATATTATGATTATAATGGAATCCGGTTTTGTTTTGCCTAGGGATGAAGAAGGAAAGCTAATAGAGAAATCTAGGTGGACTAAAAAGCAAAGGGAAGAGCACCTTGCAAACTCAAAAGACAAGCATCATCTTTTCAATGTGCTTCCCCAACAAGAGATCAACCGAATTGAAGAATGCCTAAGTGCCAAGGAGATGTGGGAGAAGCTAATTGAGCTTCATGAAGGCACATCCGAGGCGAAGCTAGCAAGGAGAGACCTCCTTCGCTCCCAACTCAACAACATTAAACTAGAAAAGGGAGAAAAGGTAATTTCCTTACATTCTCGTTTCAAGGAAATTATAACCGGTTTGTCAAGTGTAGGTGAAAAGCTCTCCAACCGGGATATGGTAATGAAGGCCATAGATGCCTTTCCCCGGTCTTCAAAGTGGAGCTCCATGGTGGACTCATTCTATATCTCAAAGAATTTAGAAGTGAGCACCTTGGAGGAGTTCTTCTCAACAATGGAACTCCAGGAAACGAGGCTTGAAGGAATACAAGAAGAGCCAAGAATCCAACCTTCAAGAGGAGTAGCTTTGATGGCAAACAAGGGGAAGAAGAAGATGGAGATCCCCTCCTCCTCTGATGATGAAGCCTCTTCCTCCTCCTCCATGGATAGCACGGAAGAAGCGTATATGGTAAGGAGGGTAAGACGTGGATTAAAAGGTTTTAGATTTAACAAATCAAATGATAGGAATAGGAGACCAAGAGGAAAGATCATATGCTACAATTGCCAAGGAGAGGGCCACATAAGGGACAATTGTCCCCTCCTAAACAAGAGCAAGGAAGAAAAGAAAAAGAAGGAAGAAAAGAAGAAGAAAAAGGGGAACAAGAAAAAGGAAGAAGAAAAGAAGGCAAAGGAAAAGGGGAAGGCCAAAGCATTCAAGGCCAAGACATGGGATGACCCCTCTTCCTCTTCCTCATCCGAGGAAGAAAATGCATTTGTCACCAACCTAGCATTGATGGCATTTGACGACTTGGATTGCTCCTCCACAAAAAATGAAGAATCAAGCTCAAGTGGAGGGAGCTCTAGTGAAGGGGGAGCCTCCACCTCCTCATCCGAAGAAGAAGAGGACATGGAAACTATGGTAACCAATCTTTCACCTAGTAAAATAGTTTCTATGATTTCTAGCTTAACTAAGGATTTATTTAGAGCTAAGAAGAAGAACAAAAGCATGCTAGATCAAATTAAGGACTTAGAAAATAAGTTAGAAAAAGCATGCTTAAATGAAAATGAAAATATTTCTTCTTGCCATGATAATGATGCATGCTCACATGAATATATGCCATTAGATGTTAGTGATGCATGCATGGATGAAAATAAGGCTTTAAGGGAAAAGGTAGACTATTTGACAAAAGCCCTAGAGAAATTCACAATTGGCTCAAACACCTTGAACATGATTATAGAGAGCCAAAGAGCTAGCTTTAATAAGAAAGGTCTAGGATACAAAGAAAAGAAAAATGAAAAGGCCTATAAATGCCTAATTGCTAGGGGACAAGATAAGAAGAAAGTAATAGCTAGGAAATGGATTCCTAAGGAGTATCTAGTGAACCCCATAGGCAAGAACTTATTTTGGGTTCCAAAATCCATCCTTAAGGGTTAGGATAACCCTAGGGTAGTCAACCATATGCAATTGACCTATATCATATTTTGGTTGACTTAGGATGGCGGGACAACATTTTTAAATAGTGTTAGGTGATGATAAAGTGCCTATAAATAGTTAATAATGCTTAAATCATGATAATTAATGTAATTGCTATGTATGTTTGCAATCATGATTTATGATTTTGAAATTTGGCACATCATCATAAGAAATAGGGTTTAAATCATGCTTTAGGTGATATTTTGCTTATTATCATGACATAATACCCAATGCATGATAACAATTCAATGAATACATGTGTTTCATGATCATAATGTAAAATTAAGTCATATATGTCTTTATGATCATGTGGATTGTTAGGATGATACTTAACCTTGATATAATTGCATGAATATAATGGTTAAGTATATACAAATACCTCTAGGATGCATCTCACACTCACCATAGACTACTTTGATTGAAAACTTAGCATGGGTGAGATGTTAGGATGATACAAATGTCCACTAATGCCTATGGCATTTAGATGGTCATTTAAAGTATCAAAATAGCAATAATAGACCATGGTTGGATATTTCATATGTTTTCAAAATAATTTCTTACTTTAAAATCTATGTATTCATGTTTTGAAACAATTGGATGTAAAACTAGGTGTTAAACTTGATACTAGAATGATCAACAACCTAGTGGTTTTTAAAACTTTTGGACTTTTGTCAAATCTCTGGAAATATAATGCCTTTTCATGAAAAACTAATTTTCACTGATAAAGAATCTTACAAGAAATATGTTCCCCAAATTTCATGATTTTTTTAATTTTCTAGAATTTTTAATGCATTTCTGAAATTCGCCTAGAAAATCAGAATTTCGGAAACCATTGTGCCCCGATCGCATGCCATCGATATGATCACTCACCAAAACAGTCCAATATTTTCTGAATTCAGATTTTAAACATGTTTTTGGTATTTTTCCTTCTATTATACTTGATGCCATGGGTTTATAACATAGTATTAATCTTTTTGATGGTGTCAAAGGGGGAGAAATAATTGTGTTTAAGTAAATTATGATAGGGGGAGAATTTGTAGAGAGAGTTTCATGGATTAAGGGGGAGTTACATGTTGTTATATCATGTTTATGTTTACATGCTTTCTTACCTTAGAAATTTATATCAAATGTTTTTACCTAACTTAAACGGATTGCCACACATCAAAAAGGGGGAGATTGTTAGGGCAATCTCTTGCCATGATAAGATTTTGATGTGTGTGGCAAAGGGTTTAAGTTAGGTTGGTATTGTTATTTGATATGTGCGTTGGAGTCTTGCAGGACTTAGTAATTCGCACATGGAGCCTTGGCGGGTTCACCCTCATGACTCGGTCCTTGAGTCGGTGAAGGATGGCTTTGCGGAAGTCGTGCGCTTGGAGCATCCGAGTGACCGCTGGAGGAGGAGCTTGGAGTGAAGCCGGAGGAAGTAGACTTCAGGGCGAGACGTGAAGGATGGCGCTGCAGAGTCGTGCGCTTGGCGCATCCGAGGGATGTAGCTGGACGAAGATAACTTCGAAGGTGAGGGACTCCGAGGAATGAGAGTGAGCGAATGTAACCCGGGAAGGGGTAGTAGCTCTTAGGTGAAACTTGGCCATTTGGCTAAGTGTCGGATGGGATTTTCACACCCCGATCGCTATGGAATGGCGAATCATCGCTTAGTCGAGTGGGTTCGACTGGTATCTGACTGATGGGTTTATGCCCAGCAGTCGACTGCCATGGAATGATAGTCGACTGCCAGAGGATGTCGCGGGCACAGAACCACTCGTAGCCGACTGGGCAGTCGACTACGGAGGCAGCAGTCGACTGGTGAGGTCCATCAGTCGACTGCCAAGTGTTCCGTTGGACTACAACGATCGGGATCCGACGTGTTCGGAGGTCGTTGTAGTGATGGCAGTCGACTGCCAAGGGCAGCAGTCGACTGGTGGCGGCCAACGGGAAGAAATCAACCCTCTCTATAAAAAGAGAGGGTGTGAGCCTTTGAGAGGCTAATGCTTATGCTCTAAGTGATCTTCCTAGTGCCTCAAAAGCTTTAAACTCTTCTTACTTGTCTTTACTTCAATCTTATTGTAAGAAGAGTGATCTTGGTTGTAAAGGTTACCTCCACCTAGCTTGGTGCAAAGGAGAGACCATTAGTGGATTGGTTTTGGCAGAGTGATTCACCGAGGACGAATCGGGGACTGTGGATTAGCGGCGTAGCCGTGTACCACGTTACACCATCTTGTTAGCGTTTGATTTCTTGTATTTCTATTTGCTTGTCTTGCTTTATTGTTTCCGTTGTGCTAATCTCTTTGTAGACGAGCAAATACCGACATCCAACGTTCGAGGGCTATTCACCCCCCTCTAGCCGACCATTCGATCCCCTACACAAGTCTTTAGGGGGAGGTTATCCATCAAGAGATGATGGATGAGTTTTTTCTTAAAGGGGGAGAGTTGGAGAATAGTGAGAATTGCCTCTTGTTTAGTGATATGTGACTTATCACTATGAAGAGTGAAGGCATCCTAGATGTTTTTTTGACCAAGGGGGAGAATGAGTTATCTCATTGGGATATGAGGTATGGCTTTTTGATGTATGTCAAAAAGGGGGAGAATTTATGGCTTAAGTTAAGTTAACTATCTTAAAGGTTTTGTCAACATCAAAAAGGGGGAGATTGTTGGAGCAATCGATCTAAGTCACGATTAACCAGACTCGAGTTTGACTCGAGTAGTATTTTGATGTTTGATAAAATGATTGACAATGTGATTGTCATGAGAAGTCCAAGAATGGTCTTGGCATTTGAGAAGTTCAAGTCATGTGTACTTGGGAATGGAAAGTCCAAGTCATGGGTAATTGGCAATTGAGAAGTCCAAGCATGGGTCTTGGCAAAGGAAAAGTCCAAGCATGGGTCTTGGAAATGGTAAAGTCCAAGACATGGGTACTTGGCAAGGAAAGTACAAAGGTATAGTCTTGGCAGTATAAGTCCAAGTGTGTAGTCTTGGTGGCATAAAATCCGAGTGAACTTTGGCGGTGAAAGTCCAAGTATGGATACTTGGCATTTGGGAAGTCCAAGGGTGTGATATTGGTGGCATAAAGTCCAAGATGTAGTCTTGGAAACATAAGTCAAATGTTTGGTGACGTAAAGTCCAAGCGTGTGTCTTGGCAGTATAAGTTCAAATGTATCATGGTAAAGTAGACCCGATTAGCATGCCAATAGTGTTGGAACATCGGTGGTCGGCTAGAGGGGGGTGAATAGTCCTTAATCGTCGTACGATGTAATTCGTTCGTTGATTGTCTACAAATAAGATTAGCGCAAGCGAAAATATAAAAGATAATACAAAGGCAATGCTAACAAACCGATATAACATGGTTCACGACCTTGCCGCTAATCCACGGACATATTTGTTCCAGGTGAATCACGCCTTGAACTTTCCACTAGTCTCTCCTTTGCACAAAGCTAGGTGGAGGTAACCTTTCTTACACAAGATCTCTTCTCTTACAATATAATAGAAATAAGCTCAAGGAAGAGGATTGAAAATGTTTGGGCACTTGAGAAGATGTTTAGAGTAGAAGCATTAGGCTCCCCAAGTGTCCAAAGGCTCCATTTTATAGAGAAGAACTCATTCTTCCCGTTGGGTGCCTGGCAGTCGACTGATGCCTCGATCAGTCGACTGCTCCTGTAGTCATTGCCCAATAACAGCTTCTTCCATGTTGGATTTGTTAGAAATATATGAGAGATATCCTACGGCAATCGCCTTATGTTTGAACCATTTATATGATAAATGAATATTCACTATTTGAGTATACATGTTTTTATGTATTTGATTGGATCTTAAACTCATTTATTGAATATCCACGATACGATTCACAGCATGAGAGAATTTGTGATTGGATCACAACTAGTGAGTATCTCTACATGTGTAATTGTGATGTATCGAAATTATCTCTAGTCGATGAATTGATGGATTTGAACACCATCAATTCTGTCGAGACTATCACGAGGTATACTCCTTGGTGTATCCAAGCAGCTGATTCTCACTGGCTGGAGACATTGTGATGTCCGGAGTTAATCATGAATGCTAGTTATGGTAACTAGTTCATTGGAGTGACCAGCTGTAAAACTTCATATGGTTCTCTACATATATAGATATGTCAATGAAGTTCTTACTGCAGCTTAAGTGCGATGTTCCTTCAACTTGCGATATTCAAGTCATCTTGGTCATGAAGACTTATGCTTTGACATCTTAAGCAAGCATCTCTGAGGAGATGTGGATCGGGGATGATTGGGCATAAGTCAAAGTGATCGAAGGTGTTTGAATAGCTTATAAAGGATTCACCACTCCTTGCGAGGAGATGTATACCCAAGGCCTCTCGTCGGATTGTTACTAAAGTCATTGGCTAAAACTTTACATGTTTAGAGTAAGGTACTCTTAGATACATGTGCAGTAACTAGAATCCATAGGATGAGGAAATGATACTTGGGCTAGGTGTGACGTAGTCAACCTAGTGAGGACTGATACTATAGACCATGTCCTGAACCAAGTGGGTATAAGATGCGTGAAGGGAACAAGACACAATTCATTGTAGCTGCTGAAGGGTTTTAGAAATAGTTCTGGATCAACCGTTGATCCTTCGGTTAATTGGGGATCATGATGTACTACTGGGTGCCACTCATGATCGTTTTATAATTAATGGTTAATTATAGACGCCCAACATAAATCGATAACCTATTTGGTCACACACACAACGAGCGTAATCTGAAGGATTTAAAACGAGCTTGAGAATGAGATTCTCAGACCAAGAGAAACTAGTTTTGGTTGGACTAAACAAGGATCGAGCATGAAATCGTTTCAGTCACAATGGAAGCGTGGATGGGCCGTGTCTTATGAAGACATGATGGATGAACCAAATTGGTTTGGTTCTAATCCAATAGTGGATAATAAACCAAAGGGGTTTGGTTTGTTTTAAACGAATGAACCAAAAGTTGGTTCGGTTCGTTTTAACTTAAAATAGACCAACGCGGTTTGGTTTATTTTAAGTTATTGGAGCGGGTTAAAGGGTTTTGGTTATCAACTAATAACCGTTAGGATAATGTGTTCTCTATAAAAATATGGCTTAAGGGTTTTTCGTGGATAACTTTTGGTGTTGGAAAACCTAGCAACCCTCTTCCTTTCTTCTCCTTGCCGCCGGCCAAGGGTTCCACGCTGCCCAACTTTTTGCCAGCGTCCACCCTTGCTGCCAGTGTCTAGCTACTTCTGGCCACTCCTCCGGTGACCCTCTGGCGACTCATCTTGGTTTTGACGACCAAGGGTTGGCCGACCATCCTTTTTGGCCGGCGCAACATCCTCCACCAAGCTGTCCAGTTTTCTGGATAGCTTGTATCCTTCGTGTTGAAGCATCGTTTGGACGACTTTTGGAGCTCCGAAAGTGGCTACCTTGCCGGGGAAAGTTTAGAAGTATTTATGAAAATTTTCTAATTTTGGAAAGTTTAGAAGTATTTATGGAAATCTTCTACTTTTGGAAAGTTAGAAGGATTTATGGAAATTAACACTTTCCATAAATAAAATACTTGATTAGATTTTGAAATTTGTTTCCTAATTTAATCATGATTTGATTTGAGAAATCAAATCTAAAATATATTTTATTTCCATAAATAGTTTTGACAATTTAGGAAATTTATTTCCTAAATTAAATTTGACTTTCCTTAATTGAAATCTTCCAAAAATAAAATATGTGATTAGATTTGGAAATTTGTTTCCTAATTTAATCATGATTTAATTTTGGGAATCAAATCTTAAACATATTTTATTTCCTTAAATAGTTATGACATATAAGGAAATTTTTGTACATGCCATAATTGTATGTCATGTAATTACATTAGATGCATATCATTATGTCATGCATGTCGTGACATGTAGATGTATGCCATGCCATGTAGATAATAATTATTTGCATGCAAAGAGGATGAAACATAAAAACCCTTGCTCAATATTAAAGCTTACATCTTCCATTAATATGGTTAGAACCAGAGTTCTATTTCCTGTTTGGGTTATTGGACTCTCTCCAAGCCCGGCTCGAACCTGAACATGTGCAAACCATGGAATAGTTTAATACTAATATGGTAAGTGTCAGAGGTCAATCGTTAGGTTTGGTTGTTGGACTCTCTCCAAGATAGGCTAATTGGTTGAATGCGCTCTAACCATATTAAAACTATTTATCGATTAATGGGTCAGCTTTAACCTGGAGCATCGACTTGTTGGACTCTCTCCAAGGTCGATGTGAAGGGAGGTGAAGTTGGGTGCTATGCATATGATGCATACTTGTTAATGAGTTAACAACCCGATGTATGTGTGAACATTCAATTAGTTGATAACACATTGTGATAGTTGTATATATGTGATATGCAATCGGTATATTTGATACCTACCATCGTAGCTATGAATGACTTGTTGGACTCTCTCCAAGGTTGTTCATATCTATGTTGGATATCATCCCATTCGGAGATGGACCTATGATCTCCCGAAGTGATTTTAAGGTTTTGAAATTAGAAAAATGAATGGGACTAATGAATGTATGTTGATGCATTTAAATCATTTTCTCATATATGCTTGATTTGTATTTCTAGGTTAATTGATTGGTCATGATGTCTTTGAATTTTCACTCTATTTTGAATTCAAATAAATTGACTAGGTCAAACTTCTAGGACTGGCTATTGGATTCAACCTGAGAATTGTTCTCAAGGTTGAAAAGCTTGTGAATGTCCTCGAAGTGCCTCTTCTCGTCCATCCTAGTGACAATGCAACACCGGACTAATTGTTGGCCTATCAAAAATATGTGACTGATTCTGAAATGGCGAGTTGTTGTTGGTGCAATCGGCCCAGGTCACGATTGACCAGGACTCAAGCTTGGCTCGAGAGATGTTTTGATGTTCGACAAAAACATATGACAATGTAATTGTCATGGGAAAGTCCAAGTCTTAGGTACTTGGCATGGAAAGTCCAAGTGGGACACTTGGCATTTGGGAAAACCCAAGCATGGGTCTTGGCAATGTTAAGTCCAAGCATGGGTCTTGGCAAGGTAAAGTCCAAGTCTTGAGTACTTGGCATGGAAAGTCCAACATGGGTTGGCAAGGGAAAGTCCAAGCTTGAGTCTTGGAATTTGAGAAGTCCAAGAGGAATATTGGCGGCGTAAAGTCCAAGGGTGAAGTCTTGGCAGCATAAGTCCAATGGTTGACGGCGTAAGTCCAATGTGCCTTGGTGGTGTAGACACCGTTAGCGTGACATAGCCGATGGAAGCACCTGAAGGCTAGCGCGATGGATGAACAAGTCATGGATGACTTGGAGGGATCTGAGAGGCGTAAGGCTGATGGAGGTGGCTAGAAGGCTTAGGTCTAGGCTAAGAGTGGTCTAGCAAGTATGGGGGAACCATACTTGGGCTAAAACCTCATGTTTGAGGTGTGTCAGTCGACTGGTTCCATGTGGCAGTCGACTGGACTGAGTCAACTAGGGTTTGACTGTGGGAATTGCTCTAGCAGTCGACTGCCAAAGGTGGTCAGTCGACTGATTGGTAGAGCAGTCGATTGATCTCGTGATCAGTCGACTGGTGCTCGAGAAATCGAGCACAGAATGGAGTCTCACTCGACCGCTGCGGTCAACAGTCGAGTGATGGCTTGATAAGTCGACTGATGGTCATAATCAGTCGACTGATGATAGATCCGTTGGACTTATCTAGCGTGGATCTAGCCGTTGTCTCATGACAAAAGTGGCATCAGTCGACTGATGGTCCCGACCAGTCGACTGATCTACTTTTTCCAGCACAGGTTGAAGCTATAAAAGGAGCTCGTGATGGAGGAAAAAGGCATGGTTTCTTGAGGGCTTTTGGAGTGATTTGCTATTGCAAATTAGGGTCTCCAAGTTGATATCAAGCAACCAAGTGATCAAGCATTCAAAGAGCAATTGTAAAGTAGTTTTCTTTACTTGCATTGTATTTCATTATTGTATTTGCTTGTATCCATTTAGTTTATTGTTATAATTTATTGTACGAGGTTTCTCCACCTCCGACTTGTGTCGAGAAGGAGTATTTGTGATTAGCGAGTGCGTGTGCATCACTAGTGCTCTTTAGATCTCGATCCGTGGAGTAGGAACCGTTCGGTTCTGAACCACGTTATATCTCGTGTTGTGAATTGTGTTTGTCTTGTTTCGTTATTGTATTATTTCTATTTCCGCTGCGCTAACGAAATTGTAGAGACAAACACAACGAATTCCATCATCGAACGAGCACGACGCTATTCACCCCCCCTCTAGCTTCCAATCGATCCCCTATAAGTGGTATCAGAGCAAGGCCGCTCTTCAAGTTTAACAACAAAGGGAGCACGCTAGAGGGTGAAGATGGAAGTCCAAGAGCAATTAGGATGGGATATCAACACACCGATTCCTTACACCTTCTATGGACAAGAAGGTTTTAGACAATGAAAGGCGAGAATTAAGGACTTCCTAATGATTAGGGACTTCGAAGAATGGTCCATTTTAATGGAGGGATATAGCTATCCAAGAGGACCAAAAGGTGGATTCCTCAAGAAAAAGAGATGGACCGAAGAGCAAGTCCAAGCCTTCGAGAAAAATGATAAGGTAATGAAGTTTTTAATTGATTTAATACCTAACAATATCTTGTGTATGTTAAGCAATTATGTAGATGCCAAGGAGCTATGGAGCCAAGTGGCCAAACTCCATGAAAGCCCATCACCGGTCCAAGAGGAAGGGACCGAAGAGGCTAATGTATCATCCTCACAAGGAAGTGAGGACTTAGAGGTTGAGAGATCATCAACATCCAAGGAGGAAGAGGAAGTAGAATTGGAAGAGACCTCCACCTCTAGGATTGAGGGGGAGGAAATTGGAGCATCCTCAACTCCGGAGCAACAAGAAGAAGCTTCGACATCCGGTCAAGATGAAGAAGCTCCAATTCCGGCACCTATCACCATCATAGGTAACTCAAGCATTTCAATTTCAAATAAAAATCACATAACTTGTTTTGAGTGTAGGGAAGTAGGACATTACATGAGTAAATGTCCTAAAAGAATCAAGAAGAGTCCATCGATGCCAAAAGTCAATGAAACCGGTGTTCCCACCAAGAAAAACAAAGAGCAAATCATTTGCTTCAAATGCCAGCTACCGGGACATTATCGGAATCAATGCCCGAAGGGGGAGAAGAAGGGGCAAAGTGGAGCTTCTAAAGCTAACCCTAAGGCAAAATTGTTGGGATGTATACTGAAAAGTCTATCTTTTGTATGAACATCTTTATTTTTGAAATAAGAATCACATGATCATTGTTTGCATATTTTTATGATTATGCATATTGTCTAATACATTACATTGTAGATAACATGATGTGTGGTGTCACATGGGAGATCATGTTATCGGCTCCTTGTAAAGTATAAGTAAAGGCTCACAACCGAGATGACTTTGGATAAACCATTGGTATGGTTGTAGTGTGATTTGGTATTGGTTTGTCTTGACCATAAAATCACACTAGTACACTTTGTGTGTATTGAGTAGGACCGACTTAGAGGTGATTCGATTTATTGCTGACTACATAATCCAATCGGACCTCAGATATTATATTGTACATGCTCTTAATCCCAATATAATAACGGGCACATATACTTAGTATTCATTTCTTTGATTTACCAATGAGCGAGATTTATATATTAAATCGATAGGCTCGGTAAGTTGGGAAATGGTATCATTTATATGGTGTGCCGTTGATTATAGGAGGAAACCGTGTCCTATATATTAGGATGATGATGTCCCCTTAAGGAGCTCATAAGGTTCATCATGTAAACCCTGCAGGTGGACTTGGTCTGACATGATGAAAAGGTTGAGTGGTACTACTAATGGAGTTAGATGTTGATTAATTAATGGTCAATAAATTAAGTAATCGACGGACATTCGAGATCTTAAACACGGGGAGAAAATGTACAAATAATATATGGATCCCATATTAACTTATGGGGGTTGGTGAGGTAGATCAATGATAATCCTCTAGTGGAATGGATAATAATTAATGGATCGGACTTTATGTGGGTTTGATCCATTGGGTGGCCAAGATCCAACTCCTCCTCATGGTACCTATTATAGCCTATTAACACCTCATAAAGCTTAGATCCAATGGATGAAA
This sequence comes from Wurfbainia villosa, assembly GCA_025175895.1. Classification (NCBI taxonomy): domain Eukaryota; kingdom Viridiplantae; phylum Streptophyta; class Magnoliopsida; order Zingiberales; family Zingiberaceae; genus Wurfbainia; species Wurfbainia villosa. Next base: position 58,547,122 of record CM046005.1, read on the forward strand.
ACAAAACTCTAGATCCAACGGTTGAGATTAAATCTCTAGATCCGACGGTTGAGATTAAATCCCTAGAACCAATGGTGGAGATTAAAACAAGGCTTGAGCCCAACTCTATAAATAGAGCATTAAGGTGGGAGGCAAGGCTTGATGGATAAGGAGGATTAGGGTTTGCTTCCCTTGGGAGGCAAGTAATCCTAGTTTTGTTAGGATTAGGAGTGGGCGGCTAGGGTTAGGGTTTTGGGTGATTGGGGTGGGCGGCAACAAGTGGAGGAGGATTCTTCTTCGTCTTCCTAAGGTTGGCCGGCCCCTATTCTTCTTCCCTCTACCTTGGCCGGAGCTCAACCTATTCTTCTTCCCTTCACCCTTGGCCGGAAATTAGGAGAGCTAGGTTTAGGGTTTGGCGACAACAAGGAAAAGGATTGCTTTCCTTTCTCTTCTCCAAGTGTTGGCCGGCGCCCATGACCTCATTGATCCTCCTTTGGCCGGTTCCTATACTCCATGTTCTCTTCCTTGGCCGGCGGCAACATCGAGTTTATTGACTTGGTGGCGGATTCTAGATAGGAAGAAGAGTTTTGTTTGATGATCTTCCTTTGTTTGGAGTGAACAAAGAAAGGAAGATTGGTGATCTAGGAGGCTTCAACTTTTGGAAGATCATCGCCCACACAACGTCCAAAAGGAGGAAGGACATACAATAGAAGATCAAGGGGTATAACAAGAGGTATAATCTTGTTTATTTTGATTAGTCTTCCTTTGTATTATGTTTATAATTGCTTTTCAATTATATGCATGTTTTATGTGGATGTTTACTTTATGTATGTGGCTAATATAACTTGGACCCCGAACATAAACACAAAAGCCGGCGATCCGTACATCGTCTATTCTGTGGCTACTCGTAGAATAGAGGTAGGTCGCTTAAACAACAAGTTTGTTCAAGTGACCACTCTAAATGAATATCACGACGATGACAAGGTTGCTTGGGCAATCCCTCTTTTGTAGGATTAAATTTTTTTAATCTGGGGACATCGATGGGATCGCCATGTACAAGCAACCGAGTTGAAGTGGGAAGCGAAGTTTCCCCTCACGGATTGATCAAACCCTATAATTGGTATCAGAGCCAAGGTTTCCAATTTTGTGTGTTTAGGATTCGGTTAATTTTTATGCACTTTTCATATATTATATGTGCTGGATAATAGTAGGATATGCGTAGGTTAACTCTTTGGTTTTAGGCATAAGATCCGACTATTATGACCATATGTGTGTATGTGATTGTATGTGTGTAAATATTTATTTTGTTGAATCCTCGGGGTTGACGAGGCTAGTATTTAATTTTTTGTAAATTAGATACAACATTATTTAGCCACTCTTTTTATTTTAGTTTACTTTCGATCTAGATTTCATGTACACTCCCTCATAGAGTATAGGATCGATGGATGTAAATTAAAATAGATTTTAGTCTCGGCTCGGATCTCCGGATGACTCGTACATGGCGTAGGAGGAGCGGACGAGAAGGCGATGCGACGGGAGACATATTGAAGACAAAAGCCATAATAGTTGGAAAATAATTTATTTTTCATATTTATTGCTTATTGTTTGATATACATGTCATAGGCTAGAAAATTCCTCAATTTCAAATTACTAAGTGGGAGAGGGATATTTTTATAAATTCCCACGACCTCCATTACGATTTGACAAGTGATGCAAACAAACTTGCGCATTGGCTCTGTTTGCCTTCCTCCCAATCGGATGAGTTTGTTTGCGGATCACAAGGTCGAATATGGTTATAGGAAATTATTAAGGAGCGTGTGTACTTCCCCATCGTAAGGCACATAACCCGAGATAATTTCCTTGGTACCAAGTAATGGTGAACACTTAGATACAAATATAAGTATCCTCCCTATCGGAGTCACTGCTTTTATTTGTAGGGCCGAAGAGAAACCAACTATTAATTTTATTTGTCAAAAAGTTAGGTTGACAAGATAGTGAAATTAATGGGTAAAACCTCCTCTTACAAATGTAGAATTCGTATACGTCCACACGATCGTGGCATACGATATTCTCGGTGTTTTGAGGTGTTGGTTGTTTTAAAAATTTTATTGTTTGAGGAATCAATAATTTTTTGAAATCTAAAGTAATGATCTATATGATTCTTAGGGTTTTCAAAAATGACTTTCAGTCCACTTGCTATGATACTAAAGGAAAATAAACTTACTGTACCCAAATAATGTTAATTGGAAAAGAATCTAGATATTGTCTTATCTGCTAAGGAGTACAAGTATGTACTCTTCGAAGAGAGTCCTCATAAGCCTGCGAATGAGCTGGAAGTCCTTGGAGCTGAGATCGATGGGAAAACTCAGGTCGATATCATTCTCCAGTCGACAGAAAGGCTTGCTCAGGCTCAAGCCATGGTTGCTCAGAAGGTTTCTACTTCTAAGCCGAAAGGCAAGAAGAAGAAGAAACAAGGTGGAGCAAAGGTGGTGGGAGGATCTCAGGGAGGAGTGAAGAAGCCGAAAGGCAAGTACTTCACTTGCAAGCAGACTAGACAATGGAAGAAGGACTGTCCCAATCCGAAGCAGAACAAAGGAATATCCTTTGGTCTAGTCGTTGAAACATAGTTAGCGGCATTATCTACCGGCACCTGGTGTGTAGATACGGGAGCCTTTGATCATGTCTGTAATACTTTGTAGGGGTTCCAGGAAACCCGACGACAAGATGAGGGAGAGATTACCATTTACTTGGGCAATGTCATGAAGGTGGCGGCTATTGCAGTGGGAGATATTTTATTTATCTTTTGAGGAAAATAATGTTTTGGTTCTTAAGAATTTCCTTTATGTACATTTATTTAGAAAGAATTTAATTTCGGTTTCTAAATTGTTTATGGATGGATATTCTATTCCTTTTAATGACAGGGTTGTTATAAAAAGGAATTGGGAGAATATCTGTTCAGGTACATTGATAGGAAATTTATATACACTCGAACCAAAAGCTCCCACGATGCAAATAAAAGTTAATAACTCATCTTCTAATTTAAATAAGAGAAAAAAACCTTCGAAGATGAACCAAACATATCTTTGGCATCTTAGGCTTGATCATATTAACCTAAGCAGAATTCAAAGGTTGATAGCTAATGGACCTCTGGGTTCATTAGTGGTGAAAGATTTCCCAACCTGCGAATCTTGCTTGGAGGGTAAAATGACCAAGAGGCCTTTTAAGGCCAAGGGATATAAAGCCAAAGATGTGTTAGAATTGGTTCATTCTGATTTGTGTGGTCCTATGTCTATCCAGGCTAGAGGTGGTTTTGAATATTTCGTCTTTTTCATAGATGATTATTCAAGATATGAATGACACTATGATCTGCTCGTGGTGGCGAATACCTCTTGGGAGAGTTTAGGAATTACTTATCAGAGTCTTGTTAGTGATATATGGGTTGGAATGTATACTGAAAGCCTATCTCTTTTTGTATGAACATTTTTATTTTGAAATAAGAATCACAGGATCATTATCTGCACTTTATATTTATTATATGTGTGCATATTGTCTAATACTTTACATTGTAGATAACATGGTGCTTGGTGTGGCACAGAAGATCATGTTATCAGTCCCTTGTAGAATATAAGTAGAGGCTCACAACCAAGATGGTTTTGGATAAACCATTGGCATGGTTGTAGTGTAGCTTGGTATTGTTTTGTCTTGAACATAGAGTTACACTAGTACACTTAGGCGTATTGAGCAGGACCGACATAGATGTGATTCAATTTATTGCTGACTACATAATTGAATCGGACCTCGGATATTATGTTGTACATGCTCTTAATCCCAATATAATAATGGGCACATGTACTTAGTATTTATTTCTTTGATTTACCAAAGGGTGAGATTTATATGGATTAAATCAATATGCCTGGTAAGTTGGGAAATGATATTATTTACATGGTGTGCCGTTAATTATAGGAGGAAACCGTGTCCTACATATTAGGTTGATGATGTCCCCTTGAGGAGCTCATAAGGTTCATCATGTAAACCCTGCAGGTTGACTTAGTCAACATAATGATAAGGTTGAGTGGTACTACTCGAGGAGTTAGATGTTAATTGATTGATGGTCAGTAAATCAATTAATTGACGGACATTCGATATCTTAAACACGGGAAGATGGATGTACAAATAATGTATGGAGCCCATATTAATTTATGGGGGTTGGTGAGGTAATTCAATGATGATCCTCTAGTGGAATGGAATATCATTGATGGATCAAGTTTGTGTGGTTCCGATCCATTGGGTGGCCAAGATCCAACTCCTCCTCATGGTCCCTATCGTAGCCTAATATAAACCTCATGAAGCCTAGATCCAATGATGGAAAACAAATCCCTAGATCCGACGGTGGAGATTAAATCTCTAGATCCGACGGTTGAGATTAAATCTCTAGATCCGACAGTTGAGATTAAATCCCTAGATCCGACGATGGAGATTAAATCTCTAGATCCGACGATTGAGATTAAATCTCTAGATCCGACGGTTGAGATTAAATCCCTAAATCCGACGGTGGAGATTAAATCTCTAGATCTGACGGTTGAGATTAAATCTCTAGATCCGACGGTTGAGATTAAATCCCTAGAACCGACGGTGGAGATTAAAACAAGGCTTAAGCCCAACTCTATATAAGGAGGCTTAAGGTGGGCGGCAAGCTATGGGGTTGGATGTTTTTGGAGATTAGGGTTTTGCCTTTCATTGGCTTGGGCGGCAAGAAACCCTAGGGAGATTAGGGTTTGGTTCCTTGGTTGGGCGGCTAGGGTTTGCAAGGAGAGTGGGCGGCAACAATAGGTCTTCTTCCTAAGGTGTTGGCCGGCTCCTTCCTCTCTTCCCTCTACCTTGGTCGGCGCTCAACCTATTCCTCTTCTCCTCTTCTTTTCCTCTTGGCCGGCGACACAAAGGAGCAAGGGATTGTTCCATTGTTCGGTTCCTTGGTTGGCCATCTTGTTCTCCTTTTCTTGGGGCCGGCGGAATCAAGCCTTTGTGGCTTGGTAGTTGGCTCAAGCAAGAAGGGAAGGAGAGTTCTTCTTTCTTTTGATTGAAGAAGATCTAGGAAGCTTCAACTTGTGGAGGATCTTCGCCCACACAAAGTCTACAAGGAGGTTAGGACATACGATAGAAGATCAAGAGGTATAAAAGTTTTACAAGTTTTATTATTGATCTTTGCATGTTCTTATTAATATGTTTATATGCATTGATTATACATGTCTACATCCATATGTATTTGTATAATCATGGACCCTGAAGATAAGCACAAAAATCGACGATCCGTCCGTCATCTATTACGCGGTTAACCGACTAGAAGAGTTTTGTTGCTTGAACAACTAGTTTGTTCAAGCGATCGCTCAAGTCGTTAGCATGACGACGAATTGGTTGAGCTTAGGAAACTCATCCCATCCGGATTAGTTTTCATTAGTGAAAATTTTAATCCGGGGACATGGGAGCCAACGAGCCTCAGAGCATGCCATCAATATGAGAGATGTCCTAAGGCAATCGCCTTATGTTTGAACCATTTATATGATAAATGAAGATTCACTATTTGAGTATACATGTTTTCATGTATTTGATTAGATCTTAAACTCATTTACTGAATGTTCACGATACGATTCACAACATGAGAGAATTTGTGATTGGATCACAACTAGTGAGTATCTCTACATGTGTAATTGTGATGTATCGAAATTATCCCTAGTCGATGAATTGATGGATTTGGACACCATTGATTCTGTCGAGACTAGCACGAGGTATACTCCTTGATGTATCCAAACAGGTGATTCTCACTGGTTGGAGACATTGTGATGTCCGGAGTTAATCGTGGATGCTAGTTATGGTAACTAGTTCATTGGAGTGACCAGTCGTAAGACTTCATATGGTTCTCTGCATATATAGATATGTCAATGAAGTTCTTACTGTAGCTTAAGTGCGATGTTCCTTTGACTTGCGGTATTCAAGTCATCTTGATCATGAAGACTTATGCTTTGACATCTTAAGCAAGCATCTCTGAGGAGATGTGGACCCGGGATGATTGGGTATAAGTCGAAGTGATCGAAGGTGTTTGAATAGTCTATAAAGGATTCACCACTCCTTGCGAGGAGATGTATACCCATGGCCTCTCGTCGGATTGTTACTAAAGTCTTTGGCCAAAGCATTACATGTTTAGAGTAAGGTACTCTTCGATACATGTGCAGTAACTAGAATTCGTAGGATGAGGAAATGATACTTGGGCTAGGTGTGACGTAGTCAGCCTAGTGGGGACTGACACTATAGACCATGTCCTGAACCAAGTGGGTATAAGATGAGTCAAGGGAATGGGGCATGATTCATTCGAGCTGTTGAAGGGTTTCAGAAATAGTTCTGGATCAACCGTTGATCTTTTTGGTTAATTGGAGATCATGATGTACTACTAGGTGCCACTCATGGTCGTTCTATAATTAATGGTTAATTATAGACGGCCAACATAAATTGAGAACCTATTTGGTCACACGCACAACGAGTGTAATCCGAAGGATTTAAAACGAGCTTGAGAATGAGATTCTCAGATCGAGAGAAACTAGATTTGGTTGGACCAAACGTGAAGCGAGCATGAAATCATTTCAGTCGCAATGGAATCGTGGATGGGCCGTGTCTTATGAAGACATGATGGATGAATCAAATTAGTTTTGTTCTAATCCAACGGAAAAGAATAAACCAAAGGGTTTGGTTTGTTTTAAACGAATGAACCAAAGTTGGGTCGATTCGTTTTAACTTAAAATAAACCATCATGGTTTGGTTTTTTTGAACTTAAATTAATGGAGTGGGTTAACGGGCCTTTAGTTATGATCCGATAACCATTAAGAGAATTTGTTCTCTATAAAATAGGGCTTAAGGGTTTTGTTAAGCCCTAATCCAAAGCCTTGCAACCCTAATAGTTGCCGCCCCCTCCTCTACTTGGTGAAGTCGGCGCCAACAGCCCCCCTTGCCGCCGCCCACCACCTAGCTCCCTTGCCGGCATCCAAAAGGTGTTGTCCTTCCCTCTTGCCAGCGTCGAGCTGCTGCCGGAAAAGCTCCGGTGATCTCCCTTGGGTTCGGCAATAAGGTGAGCTTCAACCTTCCCTTTTGGCCGACCCTTATTCCTCCACCAAAGCTGTCCAGTTTTCTGGACAGCTTGTTTCCCTCTCGTCGGAGCGTCGTTTGGACGACGTTTGGAGCTCCGACAGCGGTAGACTTGCCGGGGATTCGATCTCCGGTAATCCTCATAGGTGGAGGATGAAGGATTCGTCAAACGGTTGACGAATACCTCTCCGGAGAAGCAAGTTTTTGAGGACTCATTTTGGATTGTGATCTTCTCTCGATCACATCGTCGTCAACATGAGGCTAGTAACCCGTATGAAGACGAGGCTCGTGACTTAGTGAAGTCATCCCAAAGATACTCGGCATGGATACGGATAGAGACGATTCTAGCGAGAATCGTTCCGGTTGATGCCTTTCCCACTACACGTGATACGTCAGGTATACGTAGTTTAAGTTTCCTTTTATTGCAAAATTTGAATTTACAGTTATGTCTACACATGTTGTACTATGCATGCGTGTGATGTGTGTGTTGTAATAAATTAGATTTATTATTTTATTCCTTCCACTGTGCACATGTTTACGAAACATGTTCGAACACACACTCGCCGCAGTGCCGGAAACCCAACAGTGGTATCAGAGCTAGGTTGTGTTTCGACATAATCATAAAATTGTTTTGCGATAGTCATAATGATATTTCTAGAAATTTTCTACTTTTGGAAAGTTAGAAGTATTTATGGAAATTTTTTAATTTTTGAAAGTCTAGAAGTATTTATGGAAATCTTCCACTTTTGGAAAGTTGGAAGAATTTATGGAAATTGATATTTTCCATAAATAAAATATTTGATTAGATTTTGGAAATTTGTTTCCTAATTTAATCATGATTTGATTTGGGAAATCAAATCTTAAAATATTTTATTTCCATAAGTAATTTTGATGATTTAGGAAAATGGTTTCCTAAATTGACTTTCCTTAATCAACTATTTCCACAAATAAAATATGTGATTAGATTTGTAAATTTGTTTCCTAATTTAATCATGATTTGATTTGGAGAATCAAATTTTAAACATATTTTATTTCCATAAATAGTTATGACATATAAGGAAATTTTGTACATGACATAATTGTATGCCATGTAATTGCATTAGATGCATATTATTATGCCATGCGTGTCGTGACATGTAGATGTATGTCATATATGCCATGTCATGTAGATAATAGTTATTTGAATGCAAAGAGGATGAGACATAAAAACCCTAATTCAATATTAAAGCCTACACCTTCCATTAATATGATTAGAACCAGAGTTCCGTTTCTTGTTCGGGTTGTTGGACTCTCTCCAAGCCTGGCTCAAACCCGAACATGTTCAAATCATGGAATAGTTTAATACTAATATGGTAAGAGTCAGAGGTCAATCATTAGCTTTGGTTGTTGGACTCTCTCCAAGCCGGGCTAATTGGTTGAATGCACTCTAACCATATTAAAACTATTTCTCGATTAATGGGTTGGCTTTAACCTGGAGCATCGGCTTGTTGGACTCTCTCCAAGGTCGATGTAAAGGGAGGTGAAGTTGGGTGCTATGCATATGATGCATACTTATTAATGTGTTAACAACCCGATGTATGTGTGAACATTCAATTAATTGATAGCACATTGTGATAGTTGCATATACGTGATATGCAATCGGTATAGTTGATACCTACCATCGTAGTTATGAATGGCTTGTTGGACTCTCTCCAAGGTTGTTCATATCTATGATGGATATCAGCCCATTCGGAGATGGACCTACGATCTCCCGAAGTGATTTTGGGGTTTTTGAAATTCGAAAAATAAATGGGATTTATGAATGTATAATGATGCATTTTAAAATCATCTTTCTCATATATGCTCGTTTTGTATTTCTAAGATTGATCATGATATCTTTGAATTTGCGTTCCATTTTGGATTTGAATAAATTGACTGGGCCGAACTTCTTGGACTGGCTTAGAAACTTGAGAATTGTTCTCAAGGTTGAAAAGCTTGCAAATGTCCTCGAAGCGCCTCTTCTCGCCCGTCCTAGTGACAATGCAACTCTGGACCAATTGTTGGCCTATCAGAAACATGTGAGTGATTCTGAACAAATGAGTTGCATCATGCTAGCCATGATGGAACCCAAGCTACGGAAGCAACATGAGCATATGGATGCTCATATCGTAGTCCTTCATCTTTATGAGTTGTTTGATAAGCAAGTGAAATTCGAAAGGTTCGAAGTCTCCAAGCTCCTCTTCACCTCTTAGATGCAAGAAGATTAATCTGTGGTACTGCTCAACATGCTGAAGACTGTGGAGCATTCTGAAAATCATGAGCAGGGGACGATGTTGTTAGTTGATTCCTCGAAGAAAGGTTTTAAGAGGGAGCAAAGGAACAACAGAAGGGGAAGAAGAAAAAGGCTAAAAAGGCAGAACCAGCTCAAAAGGGCACTTGCCATCATTATGGCAAGTAGGGCCATTGGCGAAGAAATTGTAAGATTTTTCTTGAGTTCGTGAAGAAGAATAAGGCATAAGATGCTCCATCTTTTTCATATATCTTCATTATTGATTGTCATTCTATTTCCTCAGACACTTGGGTATTGGATACTGGGTGTGGCTCACATATATGTAATGACATACATGGGCTAAGGAATAAAAGAAGACTCGTCAAGGGAGAGTCAAATTTACGTGTTGGGAATGGAGCAAAGGTTGCTGCACTCGCCATCGGAACGTATTTGTTGAAACTCTCTGCAGCACTTATCTTAGAACTGGACAATTGCTTTTATGTTCCTTCGTTGATAAATAACATCATTTCTATTTCTTGTTTAAATAGAAATGGGTACCATTTGACTTTTAGTAACAATTGTTGTTACATAACTTTGAATGGAGTTCTTTATGGGACTGGAACTTTAAGCAATGGTATTTATACGTTGGACGTATCCAGTGACATTTTCAATATCGAAGCGAGCAACAAGTGTGCTCGAAAGGATAATCAATTAGACTCCTACATGTGGCATTGTCGTCTTGACCATGCAAACAAGAAACGCATGTTCGAATTACACCGATGTGGAATTCTGAAATCGTTTGAATTGGATTCATATGATACATGCGAATCATGCTTGAAAGGCAAGATGACTAAGTTACCTTTTATAGAAAAAGGTGAACGAGTGGGAGGGTTGCTAGGTCTAATACATACTGATGTATGTGGACCTATGTCAACTCAAGCTTTAGGAGGCTATAGCTACTTCATTACCTTCACCGATGATCGCTCACGGTTTGGGTATGTGTTCTTGATGAAACACAAGTCTGAAGCCTTTGAAAGGTTCCAAGAATTCAGAAATGAAGTAGAAAAAGAACATGACAAGAGTATTAAAATACTTCAATCGGATCGAGGTGGTGAATACTTAAGTCAAGAGTTTCTTGATTATCTAAGAGACAATGGTATATTGTCTCAATGGACCCCGCGATATACACCACAGCATAATGGTGTATCTGAGAGGCGTAACCGGACCTTGTTGGACATGGTCAGGTCAATGATGAATCATGCGAATCTTCCCAAGTCCTTTTGGGGCTATGCACTTCAGACAGCTGTTTACTTGTTAAATAGAATGCCAACCAAGGTAATCTCTTCTACTCCATATGAGATATGGAATAGTAAGAAACCTCATGTATCTTACTTGAAGATATGGGGTTGTCCTGCTTATGTGAAGCGGACTGTATCAGATAAATTGGATGCTAAGTCTGATAAATGTCTATTTATCGGATACCCTAAGGAAACAAGGGGTTACCAATTCTATCATCCTGTGGAACAAAAGGTGTTTGTTTCAAGGCATGCTGTGTTTCTAGAGAAAGAGTTTCTCTTGCAAGAAAACAGTGGGAGTGTCGTCGTGCTTAAGGAGGCTCGAGAGACTCAAATAGACATTGATGAGATACCTGGTGAAGCACAACAGCCGACAACTCATAGTGATGATGAATCGGCTGGACCTATTGAAATACCACATCTTCGTAGATCTGGTAGAACACGCAATATTCCTGAGAGATATGGATTTCTCGTAAGTGAATCGAACGATATGTTACTCATTGATGATGAGGAGCCTACCAGTTATAAAGAAGTTCTGACAAGTTTAGAAAGGGATAAGTGGCTTGAAGCCATGAAGTTGGAAATGGATTCCATGTATGAAAACCAAGTTTGGAACTTGGTTGACCCACCTGAAGGCATAAAGCCTATAGGGTTCGAGTGGGTTTTCAAGAAGAAAACCGACATGTATGGTAATGTGATTACCTATAAGGCTAGATTAGTGGCGAAAGGATATCATCAAAAGCAAGGTGTTGATTATGATGAAACCTATTCGCCTGTAACTATGCTTAAATCCATTCGGATGCTCCTGGCCATAACGACTCATTATGATTATGAGATATGACAGATGGATGTGAAAATAGCTTTCCTTAATGGAAACCTGCTCGAGGACGTGTATATGATACAGCCTGAGGGTTTCACATCGGTTGATAAAACCAAGGTATGCAAATTGCGACGGTCCATATATGGATTGAAGCAAGCTTTCAGGAGCTGGAATATCCATTTTGATGAGACAATCAAAAAGTTTGATTTCTCATAAAATCCAGATGAACCTTGCGTGTACAAGAAGGTTAGTGGGAGTGCAGTCGTGTTCCTAGTATTGTATGTCGATAGAAGATGATGTTTCAGTCTTACAGTCAGTTAAGATTTGGTTATCCAAGACATTCTCCATGAAAGACCTGGGAGAAGCAACCTACATCCTCGGGATTAAGATCTATAGAGATAGATCGAAATGGTTGCTTGGTCTTTCGCAGTCTACATATATAGACCGAGTGCTAAAGAGGTTTAGCATGTCAAAATCCAAGAAAGGTTTCCTACCCATCAGGCATGGGATTCCCCTTTTGAAGTCTATGTGTCCGCGCACAGAAGACGAGAGGATTTGCATGAGTAAGATTTCCTATGCATCTGCAATAGGATCTATCATGTATTCTATGTTATTTACGAGTCTCGATGTATCGTATGCTCTGAGTATCACGAGTAGATACCAGTCTGATCCAGGAATGGATCATTGGGTGGCTGTTAAGACAATCCTTAAGTACTTAAGAATAACTAAGGATGTGTTCCTAATATATGGAGAAGGGGACATGGTGATATGTGGGTATACGGATGCCAACTCCAGACAGACAAGGATGATTCCATGTCTCAGTCTGGGTATCTATTCACCTGGAATGAAGGCGCAATAAGTTGAAAAAGTTCCAAGCTTGACACTATAGCGGATTCTGCCACTAAGGCAGAATACATTGCATCTTTGGAAGCAGCAAAGGAAGCGGTTTGGATCAAGAAGTTCATCTATGAATTTGATGTGGTCTCATCAATGATCCAAACATGTGCTTCACCGCTATCATCTGATCAGAGAGATCATCAGTAGGAAGGAAATACAAATCGAGAAAATCCCCACTGAAAGGAACTTAGCGGATCCTTTGACTAAGGCATTCCCTCAAAGTAAGTTTGAGGGTCATGTTAGAGCCTATGGTATAAGATACTGTAGCGATTGGGATTAGGCCAAGTGGGAGTTTGTTAGTGATATATGAGAGATGTCCTAAGGCAATCGCCTTATGTTTGAACCATTTATATGATAAATGGAGATTCATTATTTGAGTATACATGTTTTCATGTATTTGATTAAATCTTAAACTCATTTACTGAATGTCCACGATACGATTCACAACATAAGAGAATTTGTGATTGGATCACAACTAGTGAGTATCTCTACATGTGTAATAGTGATGTATCAGAATTATCCCTAGTCGATGAATTGATGGATTTGGACACCATTGATTCTGTCGAGACTAGCACGAGGTATACTCCTTGGTGTATCCAAGCAGTTGATTCTCACTGGTTGGAGACATTGTGATGTCCGGAGTTAATTGTGGATGCTAGTTTTGGTAACTAGTTCATTGGAGTGACCAGCCGTAAGACTTCATATGGTTCTCTGCATATATAGATATGTCAATGAAGTTTTTACTGTAGCTTAAGTGCGATGTTCCTTTGACTTGCGGTATTCAAGTCATCTTGATCATAAAGACTTATGCTTTGACATCTTAAGCAAGCATCTCTGAGGAGATGTGGACCCGGGATGATTGGGTATAAGTCGAAGTGATCGAAGGTGTTTGAATAGCCAATAAAGGATTCACCACTCCTTGCGAGGAGATGTATACCCATGGCCTCTCGTCGGATTGTTACTAAAGTCTTTGGCCAAACCATTACATGTTTAGAGTAAGGTACTCTTCGATACATGTGCAGTAACTAGAATCTGTAGGATGAGGAAATGATACTTGGGCTAGGTGTGACGTAGTCAGCCTAGTGGGGACTGACACTATAGACCATGTCCTGAACCAAGTGGGTATAAGATGAGTGAAGGGAATGGGGCACGATTCATTCGAGCTGTTGAAGGGTTTTAGAAATAGTTCTGGATCAACCGTTGATCTTTTCGATTAATTGGGGATCATGATGTACTACTAGGTTCCACTCATGATCGTTCTATAATTAATGGTTAATTATAGACGGCCAACATAAACCGAGAACCTATTTGGTCACACGCACTACGAGCGTAATCCGAAGGATTTAAAACGAGCTAGAGAATGAGATTCTCAGACCGAGAGAAACTAGGTTTGGTTGGACCAAACATGAAGCGAGCATGAAATCGTTTCAGTTGTAATGGAAGCGTGGATGGGCCGTGTCTTATGAAGACATGATGGATGAATCAAATTGGTTTGGTTCTAATCCAACAGAGGAGAATAAACCAAAGGGTTTGGTTTGTTTTAAATGAATGAACCAAAGTTGGTTCAGTTCGGTTTAACTTAAAATAAACCATCATGGTTTGGTTTATTTTAAATTAAATTAATGGAGCGGGTTAACGAGCCTTTGGTTATGATCCGATAACCATTAAGAGAATTTGTTCTCTATAAAATAGGGCTTAAGGGTTTTGTTAAGCCCTAATCCAAAGCCTTGCAACCCTAATAGTTTCCGCCCCCTCCTCTCCTTGGTGAAGTCAGCGCCAACAGCCCCCCTTGCCGCCACCCACCACCTAGCTCCCTTGTCGGCGTCCAGAAGTTGCTGTCCTTCCCTCTTGCCGGCGTCGAGCTGCTGTCGGAGAAGCTCGGGTGATCTCCCTTGGGTTCGGCAATAAGGTGAGCTTCAACCTTCCCTTTTGGCCGGCCCTTATTTCTCCACCAAAGTTGTCCAGTTTTCTGGACAGCTTGTTTCCTTCTCGTTGGAGTGTCATTTGGACGACGTTTGGAGCTCCGACAGTGGTAGACTTGCTAGGGATTCAATATCCAGTAATCCTCATAGGTGGAGGACGAAGGATTCGTCAAACGGTTGACGAATACCTCTCCGGAGAAGCGAGTTTTTGAGGACTCATTTTGGATCCGAATGTTGATTCAGATCGTGATCTTCTCTCGATCACATCGTCTTCAACACAAGGCTAGTAACCCGTACGAAGACGAGGCTCGTGACTTAGTGAAGTCATCCCGAAGATACTCGGCATGGATACAGATAGAGACGATTCTAGTGAGAATCGTTCCGGTTGATGCCTTTCCCGCTACACGTGATACGTCAGGTATACGTAGTTTAAGTTTTCTTTTATTGCAAAATTTGAATTTATGGTTATGTCTACACATGTTGTACTATGCATGCGTGTGATGTGTGTGTTGTAATAAATTAGATTTATTATTTTATTCCTTCCGCTGTGCACATGTTTACGAAACATGTTCAAACACATACTCGCCGCGGTGCCGGAAACCCAACAAGGCTGAGATTCAATCCCAATTGTCTGCACTTGACACACCCCAGCAGAACGGTGTAGCAGAGAGAAGGAATAGGAATCTTATGGAGATGGTTAGATCGATGATGAGTTATTCTAAGTTGCCAGATTCGTTCTAGGGATATGCTCTGTTGGGATGTATACTGAAGCCTAGCTCTTTTGTATGAACATTTTTATTTTGAAATAAGAATCACATGATCATTGTTTGCACTTTATATTTATTATATGTGTGCATATTGTCTAATACTTTACATTGTAGATAACATGGTGCTTGGTGTGGCACAGAAGATCATGTTATCAGTTCCTTATAGAATATAAGTAGAGGCTCACAACCAAGATGGTTTTGGACAAACCATTGGCATGGTTGTAGTGTAGCTTGGTATTGTTTTGTCTTGAACATAGAGTTACACTAGTACACTTAGGTGTATTGAGCAGGACCGACATAGAGGTGATTCAATTTATTGCTGACTACATAATTGAATCGGACCTCGGATATTATGTTGTACATGCTCTTAATCCCGATATAATAACGGGCACATGTACTTAGTATTTATTTCTTTGATTTACCAAAGGGTGAAATTTCTATGGATTAAATCAATATGCACCGTAAGTTGAGAAATGATATTATTTACATGGTGTGCCGTTGATTATAGGAGGAAACCGTGTCCTATATATTAGGTTGATGATGTCCCCTTGAGGAGCTCATAAGGTTCATCATGTAAACCCTGTAGGTTGACTTAGTCAACATGATGATAAGGTTGAGTGGTACTACTCGAGGAGTTAGATGTTAATTAATTGATGGTCAGTAAATCAATCAATTGACGGACATTTGATATCTTAAACACGGGGAGACGGATGTACAAATAATATATGGAGCCCATATTAGTTTATGGGGGTTGGTGAGGTAATTCAATGATGATCCTCTAGTGGAATGGAACATCATTGATGGATCAAGTTTGTGTGGTTCCGATCCATCGGGTGGCCAAGATCCAACTCCTCCTAATGGGCCCTATCGTAGCCTAATATAATCCTCATGAAGTCTAGATCCAATGATGGAAAACAAATCTCTAGAATCGACGGTTGAGATTAAATCTCTAGAACCGTCGGTTGAGATTAAATCCTTAGAACCGACGGTTGAGATTAAATCTCTAGATCCGACGGTGGAGATTAAATCTCGAGAACCGACGGTTGAGATTAAATCTCTAGCTCCGACGATTGAGATTAAATCCCTAGATCCGACGGATGGGATGAAACCCTAGATCTGACAGTTGGGATGAAACCCTAGATCCGACGGTTGGGATGAAACCCTAGATCCAACGGTGGAGATTAAATCCCTAGATATGATGGCGGAGATTAAAGGAGGCTTAAGCCTAACTCTATAAATAGAGGGCATTGGATTGGGCGGCAACCTAATGGTAAGAGGTTAAGGTTTTGGGAGAGACCTTGGGCAACATCATTAGGGTTTAGAACCCTAATGCTTGGGCGGCAAGATTATGGTTTAGAACCCTAATCTTTGGGCGGCGCCCATGGTCCATGGTGTGTGTGGCCGACGGCAAGAAGGTAAGGGATTAGCTTCTCATCTTCCTCTCTTGGCCGAAGCATTCTCTCCTCTTCTCTATCAAGGTTGGCCGGTGGCAACCTTCTTCAAGGTTGGTCGGCAATTCCTTTTATTCTCTTTGGGCCGGCGGCAAACATCATGCCTGGAGCTTGATGGTTGGTCCTAGATAAGAGATGAGTTATGTTTCTACTTCTTCTTGTTCAGAGCGAGCAAGAAAAGAAGATCGTGATCTAGGAAGCTTCAACTTGTAGAGGATCTTTGCCCACACGAAGTCTATAAGAAGGTTAGGACATATGATAGAAGATCGAGAGGTATAAAAGTTTTACAACTTTTATTATTGATCTTTGCATGTTCTTATTAATATGCTAGCTTATGTTCATTATGTTAGTATGTGTTGATTATACTAGTTTACATTTGTATGTATTTGTATAATCATGGACCCCGAAGATAAACACAAAAACCGGCGATCCATCCGTCGTCTCTTCTGCGGCTAACCGACTAGAAGAGTTGATTGCTTGAACAACAAGTTTGTTCAAGCGATTGCTCGAGTCGTTAGCACGACGACGAATTGGTTGTGCTTAGGAAACTCATCCCATCCAGATTAGTTTTCATTAGTGAAAATTTTAATCCGGGGACATGGGAGCCGATGAGCCTCCAAAGTCGATTTCCAACATGCTCTAGATACGACGGTGTACATTCTGAACTTGGTTCCATCTAAATCAGTGCCTTCTACTCCCAAAGAATTGAGGACTGAGTGAAAGCCTAGTCTAAGACATATTCGGATATGGGGGAGTCCAGCACATGTGCTGAAGGCAGATGCTGGTAAGTTAGAACCTCGTACAGAAGTACGCATGTTCGTTGGCTATCCTAGAGGAACGAAGGGTGGTTTGTTTTATAGTCCTAGAGATCAGAGGGTGATCGTTAGCACGAACGCCAGATTTCTAGAGGAAGACTATGTGATGAGCCACAAGCCCAAGAGTAAAATTATTTTGGAGGAATTAAAAGGGGAAGTCACTTCTTCAGTACCACTGGTACAAGAGGATATACCACAAGTCACTGCACCGCATGTCACAGAGGATACACAGGAGATACCTCGTCGTAGTGGGAGGGTTGTGAGACATCCTGATGGATTCATGTTCTTGGGAGAATCTTCTGATTTAGTCCCTGGCGAACATGAACCTGATCCCTGGACATATGATGAGGCAATCCAAGATAAAGATGCAGCATCTTGGCAAAATGCGATGAATACTGAGATTGAATCTATGGATCCAAATCAGGTCTGGGAGCTAGTAGAACCACCCGATGGTGTAAAAACCATTGGATTCAAGTGGATCTACAAAAGAAAGAGAGGAATAGATGGGAAGGTTGAGACCTTCAAAGCGAGGCTTGTTGCGAAGGGGTATACTCAGAAAGAGGGTATCGATTATGAGGAGACCTTTTCGCCGGTAGCCATGCTTAAGTCTATCCTGATTCTCTTATGCATAGCAGCTCATATGGATTATGAGGTGTGGCAAATGGATGTCAAGACAGCTTTCCTTAATGGAAGTCTTGAGGAAAACATCTATATGAAGCAACCAGAGGGATTCATTGCAAAAGGCAAAGAGCATCTTGTATGTAAGCTTAATCGGTCCATTTATGGATTGAAGCAAGCTTTGAGGTCTTGGAACATCCGTTTTGATGAGGTAATCCAGTCTTATGGATTTATTCAAAGTCCGGATGAGTCTTGTGTATACAAGAGATGTGATGAAAATGTAGTGGTATTTCTTGTACTATACGTAGATGACATTTTGTTGATTGGCAACAATATCAAGGTGTTATCGGATGTAAGGGTATGGTTATCCAAACAGTTTGATATGAAGGACTTGGGAGAAGTGGGACACATCCTTGGGATCAAGGTTATAAGGGATCGCAGGAAAAGGATGTTGTGCTTATCCCAAGCTTCATACATAGACACGATTATGGATCATTTTAGCATGCAGAACTCCAAGAAGGGTTTTCTACCTTTCAGGCATGGAATTCCTTTATCTAAGGAGATGTGTCCTAGAACATCTGAGGAGATAGAGGAGATGAAGGCAGTTCCTTTATCTTACTTGAAGATATGGGGTTGTCCTACTTATGTGAAGCAGACTGTATCAGACAAATTGGATGCTAAGTCTGATAAATGTCTATTTATTGGATACCCTAAGGAAACAAGGGATTACCAATTCTATCATCCTGTGGAACAAAAGGTGTTTATTTCAAGGCATGCTGTGTTTCTAGAGAAAGAGTTTCTCTTGCAAGAAAACAGTGGGAGTGTCGTCGAGCTTGAGGAGACTCGACAGACTCAAATAGACATTGATGAGATACCTGGTGAAGCACAATAGCCGACAACTCATAGTGATGAGCAATCGGCTGGACCTATTGTAACACCACATCTTCGTAGATCTGGTAGTACACGCAACATTCCTGAGAGATATGGATTTCTTGTAAGTGAATCGAACGACGTGTTACTCATTGATGATGAGGATCCTACCAGTTATGAAGAAGTGCTGACAAGTTCATAAAGGGATAAGTGGCTTGGTGCCATGAAGTCAGAAATGGATTCCATGTATGAAAACCAAGTTTGGAACTTGGTTGACCCACCTGAAGGCATAAAGCCTATAGGGTGCAAGTGGGTTTTCAAGAAGAAAACCGACACTGATGGTAATGTGATTACCTATAAGGCTAGATTGGAGGCGAAAGGATATCGTCAAAAGCAAGGTGTTGATTATGACGAAACCTATTCGCATGTAGCTATGCTTAAATCCATTTGGATGCTCCTGGCCATAGCGGCTCATTATGATTATGAGATATGGCAGATGGATGTGAAAATAGCTTTCCTTAATGGAAACCTACTCGAGGACGTGTATATGATACAGCCTGAGGGTTTCACATCAGTTGATAAAACCAAGGTATGCAAATTGCGATGGTCCATTTATGGATTGAAGCAAGTATCCAGGAGCTGGAATATCCGTTTTTATAAGGCAATCAAAAAGTTTGATTTCTCACAAAATCCAGATGAACCTTGTGTGTACAAGAAGGTTAGTGGGAGTGCAGTCGTGTTCCTAGTATTGTATGTCGATGACATATTACTTATAGGAAACGATGTGTCAATCTTACAGTCAGTTAAGGTTTGGTTATCCAAGACATTCTCCATGAAAGACCTGGGAGAAGAAACCTACATCCTCGAGATTAAGATCTATAGAGATAGATCGAAATGGTTGCTTGGTCTTTCGCAGTCTACATATATAGACCGAGTGCTAAAGAGGTTTAGCATGTCGGAATCCAAGAAAGGTTACCTACCCATCAGGCATGGGGTACACCTTTCAAAGTCTATGTGTCTGCGCACAGAAGACGAGAGGATTTGCATGAGTAAGATTCCCTATGCATCCACAATAGGATCTATCATGTATGCTATGTTATGTACGAGACCCGATGTATCGTATGCTCTGAGTGTCATGAGAAGATACCAGTCTAATCCAGGAATGGATCATTGGGTGACTGTTAAGACGATCCTTAAATACTTAAGAAGAACTAAGGATACGTTCCTAATATATGGAGAAGGGTACATGGTGATACGTGGGTATACGGATGCTAGCTCCAGACAGACAAGGATGATTTCATGTCTCAGTCTGGGTATGTATTCACCTGGAATGGAGCCGCAATAAGTTGGAAAGGTTCCAAACTTGACACTATAGCGGATTCTGCCACTAAGGCAGAATACATTGCAGCTTTGGAAGCAGCAAAGGAAGCGATTTGGATCAAGAAGTTCATCTTTGAACTTGATGTGGTCTCATCAATGATCCAAACATGTGCTTCTCCGCTATCATCTGATCAGAGAGATCATTAGTAGGAAAGAAATACAAATCGAGAAAACCCCCACTAAAAGGAACTTAGCAGATCCTTTGACTAAGGCATTACCTCAAAGTAAGTTTGAGGGTCATGTTAGAGCTTATGATATTGGAAACCGTAGCGATTGGCATTAGGCCAAGTGGGAGTCTGTTAGTAATATATGAGAAATGTCCTAAGGCAATCGCCTTATGTTTGAACCATTTATATGATAAATGAAGATTCACTATTTGAGTATACATGCTTTCATGTATTTTATTGGATCTTAAACTCATTTACTGAATGTCCGCGATATGATTCACAGCATGAGAGAATTTGTGATTGGATCACAACTAGTGAGTATCTCTACATGTATAATTGTGATGTATCATAATTATCCCTAGTCGATGAATTGATGGATTTGGATACTATCAATTCTGTTGAGACTAGCACGAGGCATACTCCTTTGTGTATCCAAGCAGTCGATTCTCACTGGTTGGAGACATTGTGATGTCCGGAGTTGATCGTGGATGCTAGTTATCGTAACTAGTTCATTGGAGTGACCAGCCGTAAGACTTCATATGGTTCTCTGCATATATAGATATGTCAATGAAGTTCTTACTGCGGCTTAAGTGCGATGTTCCTTTGACTTGCGGTATTCAAGTCATCTTGATCATAAAGACTTATGCTTTGACATCTTAAGCAAGCATCTCTGAGGAGATGTGGACCCGAGATGATTGGGTATAAGTCGAAGTGATCGAAGGTGTTTGAATAGCCTATAAAGGATTCACCACTCCTTGCGAGGAGATGTATACCCATGGCCACTCGTCGGATTGTTACTAAAGTCTTTGGCCAAAGCATTACATGTTTAGAGTAAGGTACTCTTCGATACATGTGGAGTAACCAGAATCCGTAGGACGAGGAAATGATACTTGGGCTAGGTGTGACGTAGTCAACCAAGTGGGGACTGGCACTATAGACCATGTCCTGAACCAAGTGGGTATAAGATGAGTGAAGGGAATGGGGCATGATTCATTCGAGCTACTGAAGGGTTTCAGAAATAGTTTTGGATCAACCGTTGATCTTTTCGGTTAATTGGGGATCATGATGTACTACAAGGTGCCACTCATGATCATTCTATAATTAATGGTTAATTATAGATGGCCAACATAAACTGAGAACCTATTTGGTCACACGCACAACGAGCGTAATTTGAAGGATTTAAAAAGACCTTGAGAATGAGATTCTCATACCGAGAGAAACTAGGTTTGGTTGGACCAAACAAGAAGCGAGCATGAAATTGTTTCAGTCGCAATGGAAGCGTGGATGGGCCGTGTCTTATGAAGACATAATGGATGAACCAAAATGGTTTGGTTCTAATCCAATGGAGGAGAATAAACCAAAGGGTTTGGTTTTTTAAACGAATGAACCAAAAGTTGGTTCGGTTCATTTTAACTTAAAATAAACCATCATGGTTTGGTTTATTTTAACTTATATTAATGGAGCTGGTTAACGGGCCTTATGGTTATGATCCAATAACCATTAAGAGAATTAGTTCTCTATAAAAGAGGGCTTAAACCCTAATCCAAAAACCCTAAGCTAAGAGTTGCCGCCCACCTCCCCTTGGTGATTTTCGGCGCCAACACCTCCATTGCCGCCGCCCAGCCCCTTGTGCCGCCGTCCAAATTGTTACCGGCGTCCAAGCTTCGGCTGGTGATCCTCCGGAAACTCTCCGGTGATCTCCTTTGGGTTTGGCATCAAGGTGAGCTTCATCCTACCTTTTTGGCCGGCTCTAATTCCTCCACCAAAGCTGTCCAGTTTTCTGGACTGCTTGTTTCCCTCTTGTCGGAGCGTCGTTTAGACGACGTTTGGAGCTCCGACAGCACCTTACTTACCGGGGATTCGATCTCCGGTAATCCTCAGAGGTGGAGGATGAAGGATTCGTCAAACGGTTGACGAATACCTCTCCGGAGAAGCGAGTTTTGAGGACTCGTCTTTGGATCCGAATTTGAATTCGGATCGTGATCCTCTCTCGATCACGTCGTCTTCAACACGAGGCTAGTAACCCGTACGAAGACGAAGCTCGTGACTTTGTGAAGTCATCCCGAAGATACTCTGCGTGGATACGGATAGAGACGATTCTAGCGAGGATCGTTCTGGTTGATGTCGTTCCTGCTACACGTGATACGAAAGGTATACGTAGTTAAATTTCCTTTTATTGCAAAATTTAAATTTACGGTTATGTCTACACATGTTGTACTATGCATGCGTGTGATGTGTGTGTTGTAATAAATGTAGATTTATTATTTTTATTTCTTCCTCTGTGCATATGTTTACAAAACATGTTCGAACACACACTCGCCGCGGTGCCCGAAACCCAACATAATGTCCCTAGAAAAGTTTTACCTAGGGAATCTATTAAGAAAATAGGAGAACACCTAGGTCTTAATCCTAAATGGAGTAGGCATATGCCTAGGAAAAACAATGCCCAAAGATTAGATCAAAATTCAAAAATTTGGCAATTAGAAAAGGAAAATCAAGCTTTGAGGTCAAGGCTTGAAAAATTGGAAAAGACCCTAAATAAGATACAAAATCAATTTCAAGGGTCTAATGGTCAAAGTCAAGGGTCCAAATCTAAAAGTCAACACTTAGGACCTAAAAGACAAAAGTCAATCAAGGGGAAGCAAGGTTTGGGTCACAAACCTAAGCCTAAGGTGGCTTATCATAGTGTTCCATTTGATTATGGAACACAATCTTGGTCTAGGAAGACCAAGGTTACTAGGGAAGTTATCCCTAAGTGTAACCATGGTAAGTGCCTAGTGGCTAGGGTTTCTAGGAAACCTAGGGTGGCCACTAAGAAGGTTGCAAGGGGAGTTATCCCTAGAGTCAACCTAGGCAAGACCACAATGACCAAGGCTAACAAGCCTAGAAGGGTCATTAGGAAGGTATCTAGGGAGATTATCTCTAAGGAATACCTAATTAACCATAGGAGCTCAAATAGGTTTTGGGTTCCTAATGTTGGAATGTATACTGAAAGCCTAGCTCTTTTGTATGAATATTTTTATTTTGAAATAATAATCACATGATCATTGTTTGCACTTTATATTTATTATATGTGTGCATATTGTCTAATACTTTACATTGTAGATAACATGGTGCTTGGTGTGGCACAGAAGATCATGTTATCAGCCCCTTGTAGAATATAAGTAGAGGCTCACAACCAAGATGGTTTTGGACAAACCATTAGCATGGTTGTAGTATAGCTTGGTATTGGTTTGTCTTGAACATAGAGTTACACTAGTACACTTAGGTGTATTGAGCAGGACCGACATAGAGGTGATTCAATTTATTGCTGACTACATAATTGAATCGGACCTCGGATATTATGTTGTACATGCTCTTAATCCCGATATAATAACGGGCACATGTACTTAGTATTTATTTCTTTGATTTACCAAAGGGTGAGATTTATATGGATTAAATCAATATGTCCGATAAGTTGGGAAATGATATTATTTATATAGTGTGCCGTTAATTATAGGAGGAAACCGTGTCCTATATATTAGGTTGATGATGTCCCCTTGAGGAGCTCATAAGGTTCATCATGTAAACCCTGCAGGTTGACTTAGTCAACATGATGATAAGGTTGAGTGGTACTACTCTAGGAGTTAGATGTTAATTGATTGATGGTCAGTAAATTAATTAATTGATGGATATTCGATATCTTAAACACGGGGAGATGGATGTACAAATAATGTATGGAACCCATATTAATTTATGGGGGTTGGTGAGGTAATTCAATGATGATCCTCTAGTGGAATGGAACATCATTGATGGATCAAGTTTGTGTGGTTCCGATCCATCGGGTGGCCAAGATCCAACTCCTCCTCGTGGTCTCTATCGTAGCCTAATATAATCCTCATGAACCCTAGATCCAATGATGGAAAACAAAACTCTAGATTCGACGGTGGAGATTAAATCTCTAGATTCGACGGTTGAGATTAAATCTCTAGATCTGACGGTTGAGATTAAATCCCTAGAACCGATGGCGGAGATTAAATCTCTAGATCCAACGGTTGAGATTAAATCTCTATATCCGACGGTTGAGATTAAATCCCTAGATCCGACGGTGGAGATTAAATCTCTAGATCCGACGGTTGAGATTAAATCTCTAGATCCGAGGGTTCAGATTAAATCCCTAGAACCAATGGTGGAGATTAAAACAACGCTTAAGCCTAACTCTATAAAAGGGGGCTTATGGTGGGCAGCAAGGGGGTGGATGGATTTTGGAGATTAGGGTTTTGCATATCATTGGCTTGGGCGGCAAGAAACCCTAGGAAGGTTAGGGTTTGGTTGGGCGGCTAGGGTTTGAAAGGTGGAGTGGGCAGCAATAATAGGAGAGGTTCTCTTCTTCTTCCTAAGGTGTTGTCGGAACCTATCTCTTTTCCCTCTACCTTGGTCGGCGCTCAACCTATTCCTCTTCTCCTCTTCTTTTCCTCTTGTCCAGCGGCACAAAGGAGCTAGGGATTGTTCCCTTGTTTGGTTCCTTGGTTGGCCATCTTGTTCTCTCTTTTCTTGGGGCCGGCGGCATCATGTCTTTGTTGCTTGGTGGTTGGCTCAAGCAAGAAGGGAAGGAGAGTTCTTCTTTCTTTTGATTGAAGAAGATCTAGGAAGCTTCAACTTGTGGAGGATCTTCGCCCACACGAAGTCTACAAGGAGGTTAGGACATACGATAGAAGATCGAGAGGTATAAAAGTTTTACAAGTTTTATTATTGATCTTTGCATGTTCTTATTAATATGTTTGTATGTGTTGATTATACATGTCTACATCCATATGTATTTGTATAATCATGGACCCCGAAGATAAACACAAAAACCGGCGATCCGTCCGTCGTCTATTCCGCGGTTAACCGACTAGAAGAGTTTTGTTGCTTGAACAACTAGTTTGTTCAAGCGATCGCTCGAGTCGTTAGCACGACGATGAATTGGTTGTGCTTAGGAAACTCATCCCATCCGGATTAGTTTTCATTAGTGAAAATTTTAATCCGGGGACATGGGAGCCAACGAGCCTCCGAGCATGCCATTAAATTGGTATCAGAGCCACGGTTTCCGATTTTGTGTGTTTTGGATTCGGTTACTTTCATGCACTTATCATATATTGTGTATGCCGAATGATAGTAGGATGTGCGTAGCATAACTTTTTGGTTGCATGCATAAGTTCCAACTATTATGGCTATATATGTGTGTATGTGATTGCATGTGTGTGTGATTGTATATTATTTGAATCCTCGGGGTTGACGAGGCTAAATTAGTATTTAATTTTTGTAATTAAATACAACATTGTTTATCCACTCATTTTAGTTTACTTTCGATCTAGATTATTTGCACACTCCTTCGTGGAGTATAGGGTCGATGGATGTAAATTAAAATAGTTTGTCTTGGCTCGGATCTCTTTGGTGACTTGCGCACGGGAAAAGGTGGAGCAGACGAGGTGGCGACACGACGGGACGCATATTGGAGAACAATGTCATAATAGTTGGGAAAATTCTGTTTTTTTCCATATTTATTGCTGATTTGTTTTATATGCATGTTGTGTGTGCTTGAAAATTCCTTACTATCAATTTACTAAGTGGGAGAGGGACATTTTAATTAATTCCCGCGGCCTCCATTACAATTTGACGTGTGATGCAACAAACTTGCGCGTCGGCTCTGAGTGCCTTCCTCCCCATCGGATGAGTTTGTTTGCAGATCACTAGGTCAAATAATGGTTATAGGAAATTATTTAGGAGCGTGTGTACTTCCCTATCGGTAAGGCACATAATCCGAGATAATTCCCTTAGTATCATGTAATGGTGCACACTTAGATGCAAATAAAAAGTATCCTCCCCATCGGAGTCACTGCTTTTATTTGTAGGGAAAAAGAGGAATCAACTATTAATTTTATTTGTCAAAAAGTAAGGTTGGCAAGATAATAAAATTAAAGGGTTAAACCTCCTCTTACAAATGTAGAATTCGTATACATCCACACTATCGTGGCATGCGATATTCTCGGTGTTTTGAGGTGTTGGTTGATTTCGAAATTTAATTGTTTGAGGAATCAATGATATTTGAAATCTAATATTTTGATCATTGTGATTCTTAGGTTTTTCAAATGGCTTTCAACCCACTTGCTGTGATATTGAAAGAAAATAAACTTACTGGAACAAATTATATTGATCGGAAAAGAAATTTGGATATTGTCTTAACTGTAGAGGAGTACAAATTTGTACTCTTCGAGGTCTGTCCTCCTAAGCCCACCGATGACTCTGATGAAAAGGGGAAAGAAAGTTATAAGAAATGGATCAAGGTAGATGAGATGGCGCGGTGTTACATTTTGGCATCTATGTCAAATGTGCTGCAACATCAGCATTAGGTCATGGCCACGGCTTATGACATGATGTTCAATCTCAAGGAACTTTTCGGACATCAGAGTAGGGCGGCCAGACAGGAGGCTATGAGGAACTTGATGACGACCACCATGATCGAGGGAACACCCGTCAGGGACCATGTTCTCAAGATGATGGCTCATCTGAATGAGATGGAAGTCCTCGGAGCTGAGATCGATGGGGAAACCCAGGTCGATATCATTCTCCAGTCTCTGCCTAGGAGTTTTGAGTAGTTCCGCCTCAACTACAACATGAACAAGAGGTTGTATTCGTTGGCGGAGCTTCTGACAGAACTCCAGGCAACAGAGGGGCTTTTTCGTCATAGCGCTCAAGCCATGGTTGCTCAAAAGGTTTCTACTTCTAAACCGAAAGGGAAGAAGAAGAAGAAGCAAGGTGGAGCAAAGAAAGTGGCAGTAGGACCTCAGGCAGGAGTGAAGAAGCCAAAAGGCAAATGCTTCACTTGCAAGCAGACTGGACATTGGAAGGCGAACTGTCCTCGCCAAAAGAACAAAGGTATATCTTCTTGTTTAGTTGTTAAAACATGTTTAGCGGTGTTATCTACCAGTACCTGGTGTGTAGATATAGGAGCCACTGATCATGTCTGCAATACTTTGCAAGGGTTCCAGGAAACCCGATGATTAGCTGAGGGAGAAATTACCGTCTTCATGGGCAATGCTTCAAAGGTGGCGGCTATTGCAGTGGGAGACGTTTATTTATCTTTTGATAGGAATAAAGTTTTGGTTTTGAGAAATTGTCTTTATGTACCTACTTTTAGAAAGAATCTAATTTCAGTTTCTAACTTGTTTCTGGATGGATATTCTGTTTCTTTTAATGACAAAGTTGTTATAAAAAGAAATAGGGAGATTATCTGTTCTGGTACATTGGTTGGCAATTTATACACTCTTGAACCGAAAACTCCCATGATGTATATAGAAGTGAATAACTCATCTTCTAAGTCTAATAAGAGAAAAGAACCTTCGAAAATGAACCAGACATATCGTTGGCACCTAAGACTTGGTCATATTAACCTCAGTAGAATTCAAAGGTTGATAGCTGATGGACCCTTGGGTTTATTAGTGGTGGAAGATCTCCCAACCTGCGAGTCTTGCATGGAAGGTAAGATGACCAAGAGGCCTTTTAAGGCTAAGGGGTATAGAGCCAAAGATGTATTTGAATTGGTTCATTCTGATTTGTGCGGTCCTATGTCTATCCAGGCTAGAGGTGGCTTTGAATACTTTGTCTCTTTTATAGACGATTATTCAAGGTATGGATACATTTACTTGATGCACCGCAAGTCTGAATGCTTTGACAGGTTCAAAGAATTCAAGGCTGATGTGGATAACCGTCAAGGTAAAAGTATCAAGACACTACGATCTGATCGTGGTGGCGAGTACCTCTTGGAAGAGTTTAGGAGTTACTTATCAGAGGCTGGGATTCAATCCCAATTGTCTGCACCTGCCACACCCCAGCAGAATGGTGTAGCGGAGCGAAGGAATAGGACTCTTATGGAGATGGTCAGATCGATGATGAGTTATTACGAGTTACCGATCGTTACGGGGTTTGCTCGAAACGATAGCACACATTCGAACTTGGTTCCATCTAAGTCGTACCTCTACTCCTGAATTGTGGTCAAGAAAGCCTAGTCTAAGACATATTCAGATTTGGGGTAGTCCAGCACATGTGCTGAAGGGAGATGCTGGTAAGTTGGAATCTCGTACAGAAGTACGCTTGTTTGTTGGCTACCCTAAGGGAACGAAGGGTGGTTTGTTCTATAGTCCTAGAGATCAGAAGGTGATCGTGAGTATGAATGCCAGATTTCTAGAGGAGGACTATGTGATGAACCACAAGCCCATGAGTAGGATTGTTCTTGAGGAGTTGACAGGGGAAGTCCCGACTTCAGTACCACCGGTACAAGAGGAAATGCCACAAGTCACTGCACCGCATGTCACAGAGCATACACAGGAGGCACCTCGTCGTAGTGGGAGGGTTGTTAGACAACCCGTGAGATTCATGTTCTTGGGAGAGTCTTCGGACTTAGTCCCTGGTAAACATGAACCTGATCCCTGGACATATGACGAGGCACTCCAAGATAGAGATGCGGTATCTTGGCAAAGAGAGATGAATTCAGAGATAGAATCTATGGATTCTAATCATGTCTGGGAGCTAGTAGAACCACCCGATGGTGTGAAAGCCATTGGATGAAAGTGGATCTACAAGAGAAAGAGAGGAGTAGACGGGAAGGTTGAGACCTTCAAAGCTAGGCTTGTTGCGAAAGGGCATACTCAGAAAGAGGGTATCAATTATGAGGATACCTTTTCACCGGTAGCTATGCTTAAGTCTATCCGGATTCTCTTATATATTGCTGCTCATGAGGATTATGAGATTTGGCAGATGGATGTCAAGATAGCTTTCCTTAACGGAAGTCTTGAGAAAAACATCTATATGAAGCAACCAGAGGGATTCATTGCAAAGGGAAGAGAGCATCTTGTGTGTAAGCTTAATTGGTCCATTTATGGATTGAAGCAAGCTTCTAGATCTTGGAACATCCTCTTTGATGAGGTAATCCAGTCATATGGATTTATTCAAAGTCCGGATGAGCCTTGTGTATACAAGAGATGTGATGGAAACGTAGTGGTATTTCTTGCACTATACGTAGATGACATTTTGTTAGTTGGCAACAATATCAGAGTGTTATCAGACGTAAGGGTATGGTTGTCCAAACAGTTTGATATGAAGGACTTGGGAGAAGTGGGACACATCCTTGGGATCAAGGTAATAAGGGATCGCAAGAAAAGGATGTTGTGCTTATCTCAAGCTTCATACATTGACACTATCCTTGCTCGTTTTAGCATGCAGAACTCCAAGAAAGGTTTTCTACCTTTTAGGCATGGAGTACCTCTATCTAAAGAGATGTGTCCCAAAACATTAAAGGAGATAGAGGAGAAGAAGGTGGTTCCTTATGCTTCGGTAGTAGGAAGCCTCATGTATGCTATGATATGTACGAGACCAGATATCCGCTTGCGGCATGGTTAGCGATATCGAGTATCCTCGATGTGACATTGACTCTGAAAGCATATATTGAAGTACCTAAGAAAGACTAGGGATTATATGCTGGTTTACCGGCAGATCAATTAGTCCCTGTGGGTTACACGGATTCGGATTTCCAATCAGATAGGGACAAGAGTAAGTCTACCTCGGGGTTTTTGTTTACTTTTGGAGGTGGAGCCATAGTATGGAGGAGTGTCAAGCAGAAATGCGTGGCGGACTCTACCATGGAAGCTGAGTATGTGGCAGCCTCTGAGGCAGCCAAGGAAGCTGTATGGCTCAGGAACTTCTTGATGGACTTGGATGTGATTCCTGGTTTGCCCAGAACTATCACAATTTATTGTGATAACAGTGGTGCAGTTGCAAACTCGAAGGAACCACGAGCCCATAAGGCGAGTAAACACATAGAGCGCAAGTACCACCTGATACGAGAAATCGTAAAGCGAGGAGAAGTAGTTGTCGCCAAGATTGCATCAGAGGATAACCTGGCGGATCCATTCACTAAGGCCCTTCCAGCGAAAGCGTTTGATAGGCATGTGGAGGACATGGGGATCAGATGTATGGCAGTATGATGACAACATAGTCTTTTAGTATAAGTGGAAGATTGTTGGAATGTATACTGAAAGCCTAGCTATTTTGTATGAACATTTTTATTTTGAAATAAGAATCACATGATCATTGTTTGCACTTTATATTTATTATATGTGTGCATATTGTCTAATACTTTACATTGTAGATAACATGGTTCTTGGTGTGGCACAAAAGATCATGTTATCAGTCCCTTGTAGAATATAAGTAGAGGCTCACAACCAAGATGGTTTTGGACAAACCATTGGCATGGTTGTAGTGTAGCTTGGTATTGGTTTGTCTTGAACATAGAGTTACACTAGTACACTTAGGTGTATTGAGTAGGACCGACATAAAGGTGATTCAATTTATTGCTGACTACATAATTGAATCGGACCTCGGATATTATGTTGTACATGCTCTTAATCCCGATATAATAACGGGCACATGTACTTAGTATTTATTTCTTTGATTTACCAAAGGGTGAGATTTATATGGATTAAATCAATATGCCTGGTAAGTTGGGAAATGATATTATTTATATGGTGTGCCGTTAATTATAGGAGGAAACCGTGTCCTACATATTAGGTTGATGATGTCCCCTTAAGGAGCTCATAAGGTTCATCATGTAAACCCTGCAGGTTGACTTAGTCAACATGATGATAAGGTTGAGTGATACTACTCGAGGAGTTAGATGTTAATTGATTGATGGTCAGTAAATTAATTAATTGACGGACATTTGATATCTTAAACATGAAGAGATGGATGTACAAATAATGTATGGAGCCCATATTAATTTATGGGGGTTGGTGAGGTAATTCAATGATGATCCTCTAGTGGAATGGAACATCATTGATGGATCATGTTTGTGTGGTTCCGATCCATCGGGTGGCCAAGATCCAACTCCTCCTCATGGTCCCTATCGTAGCCTAATATAATCCTCATGAAACCTAGATCCAATGATGGAAAACAAAACTCTAGATCCGACGGTGGAGATTAAATCTCTAGATCCGACGGTTGAGATTAAATATCTAGATCCGACGGTTGAGATTAAATCCCTAGAACCGACGGTGGAGATTAAATCTCTAGATCCAACGGTTGAGATTAAATCTCTAGATCCGACGGTTGAGATTAAATCCCTAGATCCGATGGTGGAGATTAAATCTCTAGATCTGATGGTTGAGATTAAATCTCTAGATCCGACGGTTGAGATTAAATCTCTAGATCCGACGGTTGAGATTAAATCAATGCTTAAGCCTAACTCTATAAAAGGGGGCTTAAGGTGGGCGACAAGGGGGTGGATGGTTTTTGGAGATTAGGGTTTTGCCTATCATTGTCTTGGGCGGCAAGAAACCCTAGGAAGGTTAGGGTTTGGTTGGGCGGCTAGGGTTTGGAAGGTGGAGTGGGCGGCAACAATAGGAGAGGTTCTCTTCTTCTTCCTAAGGTGTTGCCGATACCTATCTCTTTTCCCTCTACCTTGGTCGGCGCTCAACCTATTCCTCTTCTCCTCTTCTTTTCCTCTTGGTCGGCGGCACAAAGGAGCTAGGGATTGTTCCCTTGTTTGGTTCCTTGGTTGGCCATCTTGTTCTCTCTTTTCTTGGGGACGGCGGCATCAAGTCTTTGTGGCTTGGTGGTTGGCTCAAGCAAGAAGGGAAGGAGAGTTCTTCTTTCTTTTGATTGAAGAAGATCTAGGAAGCTTCAACTTGTGGAGGATCTTCGCCCACACGAAGTCTACAAAGAGGTTAGGACATACGATAGAAGATCGAGAGGTATAAAAGTTTTACAAGTTTTATTATTGATCTTTGCATGTTCTTATTAATATGTTTGTATGTGTTGATTATACATGTCTACATCCATATGTATTTGTATAATCATGGACCTCGAAGATAAACACAAAAACCGGTGATCCATCCGTCGTCTATTCTGCGTCTAACCGACTAGAAGAGTTTTGTTGCTTGAACAACTAGTTTGTTCAAGCGATCGCTCGAGTCGTTAGCACGATGACGAATTGGTTGAGCTTAGGAAACTCATCCCATTTGTATTAATTTACATTAAGTGAAAATTTTAATCCGGGGACATGGGAGCCAACGAGCCTCCGAGCATGCCATCACCTAAGAACGTGATTGATTCACGCTAGAGGGGTTTAGGGTGTGCCAACCTTGATTGGGTGAGTAGTTAACTCAACCATGATAAAGGTGGCACTTTAGGTTATTTTCAAGGTTATGGTTACCTTGGAAATACATTTGAGCTTTAATCCTAAAATATTTTAGGATGTGCCAATATTATTTGTGAAGTTTGATAAATTGATCAAATTGGCACAATTTAGGATTAGAGGTTATAGTGTGTCATTTTGGGTTTTTGGCACACTAGAGAGAAAAGTAATAATATGGCGAAATATACTTAATTATATCAAATGACAATTAATATTAAAATTTAGGTATTATTATACCTCTACTTTTTATTTGTCATGCCTTGATTGCCATATAACATGCCATGACATCATGTTTATTTTTTTCATTTATATGTCATGATCATGTTTAGGATTAAGGATTAATGTTATGTGTTTTTAGATTATATCATATGTCATGACATCGTGATCATTGGCCGTGTTTAATTATTGCTATCATTATGCCATGATCATTTCATGCATTTAAATTGACTAAAATTGATTTAAGGACAACGGCATGACTTGGAGTCCCATTTATAAGGGAATCAAGTAGAGTTGCCTTAGAAAATGCATGAAACCCTAGATTAGGGAGAAAAAAACTCACATCTCACATCACATTGACATATATGTGTATTTATACATCCTAGATACATGTGAGATGCTAGGATATGAGTTGAGTTCAAGGTGCATAGTTTTTGCATCTAGATAAACTAAAACTCATCTTATTTAAGTGGTGGATCATTGGGAAAGCTTGTGTACAAGTCATGTATATTGAGCCCAAGGAATATGATCCAAAATAAGGTTTTGAAAACATTTTAAAATCATTTTAGAAGACCTTGGTGAAGTCTATCTTTTGATAGCAATCACCATTGATTAAGTTGATACAAAGTGAGTCAAAACTTAAAAGTTTTCTTCACTTTTTAATTTTGTATCAATTTCAGTACTTTATGGGTAAAATATTTTTCTATTATTTTTCACCCATTGTATTGGATATAAGTAATATATGTATCAAATTTCGTGATTTTTCGATATATGTAGAATTACTTATGATTTTCTGAAATTCAACTCTGATAACTAAAATTCGGAAATTTCAGTTATCGATTTACGGTGGTAGATCGATGATGAGTGGCAATAGATCATTGATGGTGGCGGCCAATGCTGATTTCGGGAAAATAAGGTTTGTTTAGCCCATGTTCAACTACGGTTAAGGTCCCTAACCACTCCTAACCCTAGGATATGCTTTGAGAAGCATTATAAAGGGTGAAAATCCATTGGATATGGATTAGGAGAGGTGTTAGGATAATGTATCAAATTTAAGGTGGGGAGAGTTCATGTTTGAACTTTTAACCTTAATTTTGATGGTTTAGAGTTCCTATTGGCTTAGAGACTTCCCAAGGATATTACTGGTGCAATGGTCAAGGGGGAGCAAGCCTTTAGGGGGAGGTATCCATCTTGGGATGATGGATGTGTTTTTTTTCTTGAAAAGGAGAAGTTATTGTGAGAAGGACATCAATTGGGAAATTGATGGGATTTTGAGAGACCCAATTTGGAAATTGGGAGAGTGAATAGGATTGCCTCTCTTAAGTGATATGGGACTTATCACTAGGAAGATGGTAGGCATCCTAGGTATTTTTGGATCAAGGGGGAGATTGTAAGGTCTCATTGGGACATGAGACATTGACCTCCTTGGAGAGATAACCTTTTTTGATGTATGTCAAAAAGGGGAAGAAAGATAAGATTACCAATTTGGGATAATTGGTAAGGAGTTTTTGAGTTAGATGGTCTAACTCAAATGGTTTGTTTGGTTTTTGTCAAACATCAAAAAGGGGGAGATTGTTGGTGCAATCGGCCCAGGTCACGATTCACCAGAACTCGAGCTTGACTCGAGAGATGTTTTGATGTTCGACAAAAACATATGACAATGTAATTGTCATGGGAAAGTCCAAGTCTTAGGTACTTGGCATGGAAAGCCCAAGTGAGACACTTGGCATTTGGGAAAGCCCAAGCATGGGTCTTGCCAATGTTAAGTCCAAGCATGGGTCTTGGCAAGGTAAAGTGCAAGTCTTGAGTACTTGGCATGGAAAGTCCAACATGGGTTGGCAAGGGAAAGTCAAAGCTTGAGTCTTGGCATTTGAGAAGTCCAAGGGGAATATTTGCGTCGCAAAGTCAAAGGGTAAAGTCTTGGCAGCATAATTCCAATGGTTGGCGGCGTAAAGTCCAAGCGGAGTCTTGGCGGCATAAGTCCAATGTGCCTTAGCGGTGTAGACATCGTTAGCGTGACATAGCCGATGAAAGCACCTGAAGGCTAGTGCTATGGATGAACAAGTCATGGATGACTTGGAGGGATCCGAGAGGCGTGAGGCTGATGGAGGTGGCTAGAAGGCTTAGGTCTAGGCTAAGGGTGGTCTAGCAAGTATGGGGGAACCATACTTGGGCTAAAACTGTTAGGGCAATCTCTTGCCATGATAAGGTTTTGATGTGTGTGGCAAAGGGTTTAAGTTAGGTTGGTATTGTTATTTGATATGTGCGTTGGAGTCTTGTAGGACTTAGTAATTAGCACATGGAGCCTTGGCGGGTTCACCCTCACAACCTCGTGCCTGAGTCAGAGAAGGAGCATTGCAGAGTCATGCGCTTGATGCTGCCGAGGGACCGCCGGAATAGATGACTTGAAGTGAAGCCAAGGAAGCAGACTTCGGAGGCAAGAGACGCGAAGGAGCACTGCAGAGCCGTGCGCCTGATGCTGCCGAGGGACGTGGCCGCGAACGAAGAGAGCTTCGGCGAGGGACTTCGAGTGAGATGAAAGAATGAGTGAAATGTAAGTAGATCATTAGGTGAACTTGGCTGAATGGCTGAGTGTCGGAGACTAGACCGCAAGGGTTAAGGTTTACCCGACCGCCGGAAGCTCAAACTTATGTTAAGTTTGAGTTTCACACGACACCAGTGGACTGCTCCGAGTCGAATGTGGTTCGACTGGTATTCGACTGAATGTTTTGAGGCCAGCAGTCGACTGCCATATGTGGGCCGATCGCAAGATTACATCACCGATCGCTGAATGCAGACGATCGTCGAAAGGGTTTAGCCATAGAACCGCTCGTAGCCGACTGAGCAGTCGACTACGGAGGCAGGAGTCGACTGATGAGGTCCATCAGTCGACTGCCAAGTGTTCCGTTGAACTACAACGGTCGGGATCCAACGTGTTTGGAGACCGTTGTAGTGGCGGCAGTCGACTGCCAAGGACAGCAGTCGACTGGTGGTGGCCAATGGGAAGAAAAGCCTCCTCTCTATAAAAAGAGAGGATGTGGAGCTTTGGGGGGCTAATGCTCTTACTCCAAACGACCATCCAAGTGCCCCACAAGCTCTAAACTCTTCTTACTTTCTTTTACTCCATTCTTATTGTAAGAAGAGTGATCTTGTTTGTAAAGGTTACCTCCACCTAGCTTGGTGCAAAGGAGAGACCAATAGTGATTGGCTTTGGAGGAGTGATTCACCTTGGACGAATCGGACCGTGGATTAGCGGCGTAGCCGTGAACCACGTTATACCATCGTGTTAGCGTTTATTTTATTGTTTATCTTTTGCTTTGTCTATTTGTATATTCCGCTTGCGCTAATCTTTTGTAGACGAGCAATTTATGACATCCATTGGAAGAGGGCTATTCACCCCCCCTCTAGTCGGCCGTCCCGATCTCCCAACAAGTGGTATCAGAGCCAAGGAAAGCTTGACGAGGACTAACCGCCACAACAAACAACTTTCAAAATGGGCGGCTCTAACATCCATCCACCGAATTTTGAAGGAGAATTCGCTTGGTGGAAGAAGCGAATGGAGGTATTTTTCGAAACGAATTTTGATATCATGATTACAATGGAATCCGGTTTCGTTTTGCCTAGGGATGAAGAAGGGAAGCCAATAGAGAAATCTAGGTGGACCAAAAAGCAAAGGGAAGAGCACCTTGCAAACTCAAAAAGCCAAGCACCATCTCTTCAATGTGCTCCCCCAACAAGAGATCAACCGAATTGGAGAATGCCTAAGTGCCAAGGAGATGTGGGAGAAGCTAATTGAGCTTCATGAAGGCACATCCCAGGCGAAGCTAGCAAGGAGAGACCTCCTCCGCTCCCAACTCAACAACATTAAACTAGAAAAGGGAGAAAAGATAATTTCCTTACATTCTCATTTCAAGGAAATTATAACCGGTTTGTCAAGTGTAGGTGAGAAGCTATCAAACCGGGATATGGTTATGAAGGCTATAGATGCCTTTCCGCGATCCTCAAAATGGAGCTCCATGGTGGACTCATTTTATATCTCCAAGAATTTAGAAGTAAGCACCTTGGAGGAATTCTTCTCGACCATGGAGCTTCATGAAATAAGACTTGAAGGAATACAAGAAGAGCCTAGAATCCAACCTTCAAGAGGAGTAGCTTTGATGGCAAACAAGGGGAAGAAGAAGATGGAAATCCCCTCCTCCTCCGATGATGAAGCATCCTCATCCTCCTCCATGGATAGCACGGAAGAAGCGTATATGGTAAGGAGGGTAAGGCATACTTTAAAAGGTTTTCGATTTAATAAATCCAATGATAGGAGTAGAAGACCAAGGGGGAAAATCATTTTCTACAATTGCCAAGGAGAGGGACACATAAGGGACAATTGTCCTCTCCTAAACAAGAGCAAAGAAGAGAGGAAGAAGAAAGAAGAAAAGAAGAAGAAAAAGGGGAGCAAGAAGAAAGAGGAGAAGAAGACAAAGGAAAAGGGAAAGGCCAAAGCTCTCAAGGCAAGGACTTGGGATGATCCATCCTCATCCTCTTCATCATCATCGGAAGAGGAGAATGCCTTTGTCACCAATTTGTCCTTAATGGCCTTTGATGACTTGGATTGCTCCTCCACCGAAAATGAAGGATCAAGCTCAAGTGGAGAGAGCTCAAATGAAGGGGGAGTCTCCTCCACATCATCATCCTCCTCATCCGAAGAAGAAGAAGAGGACATGGAAACTATGGTAACGAATCTAACTCCTAAGAAAATAGTTTCCATGGTTTTTAGCTTAACTAGGGATTTATTTAGAGCTAAGAAGAAGAACAAAAGCATGCTAGATCAAATTAAGGACTTAGAAAATAAACTAGAAAAAGCATGCTTAAATTATGATAATATTTCTTCTTGCCATGATGATGCATGCTCACATGAATATATGCCATTTAGTGTTAATGATGCATGCATAGAAGAAAATAGGGCTCTAAGGGAAAAGGTAGACTATTTGACAAAAGCCCTAGAGAAATTCACAATTGGCTCAAACACCTTGAACATGATCATAGGGAGCCAAAGAGCTAGCTTCAATAAGAAAGGCCTAGGTTATAAAGAAAAGAAAAATGAAAAGGCCTACAAATGCCTAATTGCTAGGGGACAAGATAAAAAGAAAGTAATTGCTAGGAAATGGATTCCCAAGGAGTATCTTGTGAACCCCATAGGAAAGAACCTATTTTGGGTTCCAAAATCCATCCTTAAGGGTTAGAAAACACCTACGGTAGTCAACCATATGCAATTGACCTATATCATATTTTGGTTGACTTAGGATGGCGGGACAACATTTTGAAATAGTGTTAGGTGATGATAACGTGCCTATAAATAGTTAATAATGTTTAAATCATGATAATCAATGTAATTTCTATGTATATGTGCAATCATGATTTATGATTTTGAAATTTAGCACATCATCATGAGAAATAGGGTTTAAATCATGCCTTAGGTGATATTTTGTTTATTATCATGATATAATACCTAATGCATGATAACAATTCAATGAATTCATGTGTTTCATGATCATAATGTAGAATTCATTCATATATGTCATTATGATCATGAGGATTGTTAGGGTGATACTTAACCTTGATAAAATTGCATGAATATAATGGTTAAGTATATATAAATACCTCTAGGATACATCTCACACTCACTATAGGCTACCATGATTGAAAACTTAGCATGAGTGAGATGTTAGGATGATACAAATGTCCACTAATGCCTATAGCACTTAGATGGTCATTTAAGGTATCAAAATAGCAATAATAGACCAATCATGGGGAAGGCTTATGTTTAATTCATAGACATATTGCCCAAAGATCATGGTTGGATATTTCATATGTTTTCAAAACAATTTCTTACCTTAAAATATGTGTATTCATGTTTTGAAACAATTCAAACTGAAACTAGGTGTTAAAATGGATACTATTATAATCAAAAACCTAGTAGTTTTTAAAGCTTTTGGATTTTTGGAAAATACGTGAAAATATAATGATTTTTCATGAAGACCTATTTTTCACTGATAAAGAATCTTACAAGAAATATGTTCCCCAAATTTCATGATTTTTTGAATTTTCTAGAATTTTTAATGCATTTCTGAAATTCATCCAGAAAATCGAATTTGAAACCATTGTGTCACGATCCATACCGATATAGAATGATCGCTTCACCAAAAAATAGTCTAATATTTTCTGATTTCAGATTTTAAACATGTTTTTGGTATTTTCCTTCTATTAGACTTGATGCCATGGGTTTATAACTTAGTATTAATCTTTTTGATGGTGTCAAAGGGGGAGAAATAATTGTGTTTAAGTAAATTATGATAGGGGGAGAATTTGTAGAGAGAGTTTCATGGATTAAGGGGGAGTTGCATGTTGTTATATCATGTTTATGTTTATATGCTTTCTTACCTTAGAAATTTCTATCAAATGTTTTTTTACCTAACTTAAACGGATTGCCACACATCAAAAAGGGGGAGATTGTTAGGGCAATCTCTTGCCATGATAAGGTTTTGATGTGTGTGGCAAAGGGTTTAAGTTAGGTTGGTATTGTTATTTGATATGTGTGTTGGAGTCTTGCAGGACTTAGTAATTCGCACATGGAGCCTTGGCGGGTTCACCCTCACAACCTCGTGCCTGAGTCGGAGAAGGAGCATTGCAGAGTCGTGCGCTTGATGCTGCCGAGGGACCG
Source organism: Wurfbainia villosa (assembly GCA_025175895.1). NCBI lineage: Eukaryota > Viridiplantae > Streptophyta > Magnoliopsida > Zingiberales > Zingiberaceae > Wurfbainia > Wurfbainia villosa. The sequence continues at coordinate 58,586,618 of CM046005.1, forward strand.
CCGGACGAGATGACTTGAAGTGAAGCCAAGGACGCAGACTTCGGAGGCAAGAGACGCGAAGGAGCATTGCAAAGTCGTGCGGCTGATGCTGCCGAGGGACGTGGCCGCGAACGAAGAGAGCTTCGGCGAGGGACTTCGAGTGAGATGAGAGAATGAGTGAAATGTAAGTAGCTCATTAGGTGAACTTGGCCGAATGGCTGAGTGTCAGAGACTTGACCGCAAGGGTTAAGGTTTACCCGACCGCCGGAAGCTCAAACTTATGTTAAGTTTGAGTTTCACACGACACCAGTCGACTGCCATGTAATGGCAGTCGACTGCTCCGAGTCGAATGTGGTTCGACTGGTATTCGACTGAATGTTTTGAGGCCAGCAGTCGACTGCCATATGTGGGCAGTCGACTGCCAAGACCATCAGTCGACTGGTCGAAAGGGTTTTGCCACATAACCGCTCGTAGTCGACTGAGCAGTCGACTACGGAGGCAGGAGTCGACTGATGAGGTCCATCAGTCGACTGCCAAGTGTTCCGTTGGACTACAACGATCGGGATCCAACGTGTTCGGAGACCGTTGTAGTGGCGGCAGTCGACTGCCAAGGGCAACAGTCGACTGGTGGCGGCCAACAGGAAGAAAAGCCTCCTCTCTATAAAAAGAGAGGGTGTGGAGCTTTGGGGGGCTAATGCTCTTACTCCAAACGACCATCCAAGTGCCCCACAAGCTCTAAACTCTTCTTACTCACTTTTACTCCATTATTATTGTAAGAAGAGTGATCTTGTTTGTAAAGGTTACCTCCACCTAGCTTGGTGCAAAGGAGAGACCAATAGTGATTGGCTTTGGAGGAGTGATTCACCTTGGACGAATCAGACCGTGGATTAGCGGCATAGCCGTGAACCACGTTATACCATCATGTTAGCGTTTGTTTTATTGTTTATCTTTTGCTTTGTCTATTTGTATATTCTGCTTGCGCTAATCTTTTGTAGACGAGCAATTTACGACATCCATTGGAAGAGGGCTATTCACCCCCCTCTAGCCGGTCGTCCCGATCTCCCAAAAAAAACCTCATGTTTGAGGTGTGCCAGTCGACTGGTTCCATGTGACAGTCAATTGGACTGAGTCAACTAGGGTTTGACTATAGGAATTGCCCTAGCAGTCAACTGCCAAAGGTGTTCAGTCGACTAATTGGTCGAGCAGTCGACTGATCTTGTGATCAGTCGACTGGTGCTCGAGAAATCGAGCACAGAATGGAGTCTCACTCAACTGCTGCCATCAGCAATTGAGTGATGGCTTGATCAGTCGACTGATGGTCATAATCAGTCGACTGATGATGGATCCGTTGGACTTATCCAGCGTGGATCTAGCCGTTGTCTCACGACAATAGTGGCATCAGTCGACTGATTGTCCTAACCAGTTGACTGATCGACTTTTTCTAGCACAGGTTGAAGCTATAAAAGGAGCTCATGATGGAGGAAAAAGGCATGGTTTCTTGATGGCTTTTGGGGCAATTTACTATTGCAAATCAGGGTCTCCAAGTTGATATCAAGCAACCAAGTGATCAAGCATTCAAAGAGCAATTGTAAAGTAGTTTTCTTTACTTGCATTGTATTTCATTATTGTATTTGCTTGTATCCATTTAGATTATTGTTGTAATCTATTGTATGAGGTTTCTCCACCTCCGACTTGTGTCGAGAAGGAGTATTTGTGATTAGTGAGTGTGTGTGTATCACTAGAGCTCTTTAGAGCTCGATCCGTGGAGTAGGAACCATTCGGTTTCGAACCACGTTATATCTCGTGTTGTGAATTGTGTTTGTCTTGTTTCGTTATTTTATTATTTCTATTTCCGCTTCGCTAACGAAATTGTAGAGACAAACGCAACGAATTCCATCATCGAACCAGCACGACGCTATTCACCCCCCCTCTAGCTTCAAATCGATCCCCTACAGTTGAATCATGCTAGTCGCGATGGTACATGAGCTGCAGAAGCATCATGAGCATATGGATGCTCATACCATAGTCCTTCATCTTTATGAGTTGTTTGATGTGTTAGTAATATATGAGAGATGTCGTAAGACAATCGCCTTATGTATGAACCATTTATATGATAAATGAAGATTCACTATTTGAGTATACAAGTTTTATGTATTTGATTGGATCTTAAACTCATTTACTGAATGTCCACGATACGATTCACAGCATTAGAGAATTTGTGATTGGATCACAACTAGTGAGTATCTCTACATGTGTAATTGTGATGTATCGAAATTATCCCTAGTCGATGAATTGATGGATTTGGACACCATCAATTCTGTCGAGACTAGCACGAGGTATACTCTTTGGTGTATCCAAGCAGCTGATTCTCACTGGCTGGAGACATAGTGATGTCCGGAGTTAATCGTGGATGCTAGTTATGGTAACTAGTTCATTGGAGTGACCAGCCGTAAGACTTCATATGGTTCTCTTCATATATAGATATGTCAATGAAGTTCTTACTGTGGCTTAAGTGCGATGTTCCTTTGACTTGGGGTATTCAAGTCATCTTGATCATAGAGACTTATGCTTTGACATCTTAAGCAAGCATCTCTAAGGAGATGTGGACCCGGGATGATTGGGTATAAGTCGAAGTGATCGAAGGTGTTTGAATAGCCTATAAAGGATTCACCACTCCTTGCGAGGAGATGTATACCCATGGCCTCTCGTCGGATTGTTACTAAAGTCTTTGGCCAAAGCATTACATGTTTAGAGTAAGGTACTCTTCGATACATGTGGAGTAACTAGAACTGTGAGGACGAGGAAATGATACTTGGGCTAGGTGTGGCGAGTCAGCCTAGTGGGGACTGACACAATAGACCATGTCCTGAACCAAGTGGGTATAAGATGAGTGAAGGGAATGGGGCACGAATCATTCGAGCTGCTGAAGGGTTTCAGAAATAGTTCTGGATCAACCGTTGATTTTTTCGGTTAATTGGGGATCATGATGTACTACTAGGTGCCACTCATGATCGTTCTATAATTAATGGTTAATTATAGACGACCAACATAAACCGAGAACCTATTTGGTCACACGCACAACGAGCGTAATCCAAAGGATTTAAAACGAGCTTGAGAATGGGATTCTCAGACCGAGAGAAACTAGGTTTGGTTGGACCAAACATAAAGCGAGCATGAAATCATTTCAGTCGCAATGGAAGCGTGGATGGGCCGAGTCTTATGAAGACGTAATGGATGAACCAAAATGGTTTGGTTCTAATCCAATGGAGGAGAATAAACCAAAGGGTTTGGTTTATTTTAAACGAATGAACCAAAAGTTGGTTCGGTTCGTTTTAACTTAAAATAAACCTTCATGGTTTTGTTTATTTTAACTTATCTTAATGGTGCGGGTTAACGGGCCTAATGGTTATGATCCAATAACCATTAAGAGAATTAGTTCTCTATAAAAGAGGGCTTAAGGGATAATTAAGCCCTAATCCAAAAACCCCTTGCCCTAAGGTTGCCGCCCACCCCATTGAGGGAGCTTTCGGCGCCAACCTCTTGCCGCCGCTCATAGCTCCTCCAACCGGTGTCCAGAAGGTAGCTTCCTTCCCCCTCGCCGGCGTCGAGCTGCTTCCGGTTAGTGCTCCGGAGATCTCCTTCAGGTTTGGCATCAAGGTGAGCTCTATCTTCCTTGGTTGGCCGGCGCCTATCACCTCCACCAAAGCTGTCCAGTTTTCTGGACAGCTTGTTCTCCTCTCGTCGGAGCGTCGTTTGGACGACGGTTAGAGCTCCGACAGCGGCTAACTTACCGGGGATTCGATCTTCGGTAATCCTCTGAGGTGGAGGACGAAGGATTCGTCAATGGGTTGACGAATACCTCTCCGGAGAAGTGAGTTTTGGGAACTCGGTTTTGGATCCGAATTTGGATTCGGATCGTGATCATCTCTCGATCACGTTGTCTTCAACACGAGGCTAGTAACCCGTATGAAGACGAAGATCGTGGCTTAGCGAAGTCATCCTAAGGATACTCGGCGTGGATACGGATAGAGACGATTCTAGCGAGGATCGTTCCGGTTGATGCCGTTCCCGCTACACGTAATACGAAAGGTATAACGTAGATAAATTTTCTTTTATTGCAAATCTAAATTTACGGTTATGTCTACACTTGTTGTAATATGCTTGCGTGTGTTGTGTGTGTTATAATAAATGTAGATTTATTATTTTTATTGCTTCCGCTGTGTTCATGTTTACGAAACGTGATCGAACACACACACGCAGCCGTGCCGGAAACCCAACAGTGGTATCAGAGCCCAGGTTGTGTTTCGACATAATCGTAAACATGGTTTTGCGATAGTCATAATGTATTTCTGGAAATTTTCTAATTTTGGAAATTTTGAAGTATTTATGGAAATTTTTCAATTTTGGAAAGTCTAGAAGTATTTATGGAAATCTTCCACTTTTGGAAAGTTGGAAGTATTTATGGAAATTGATATTTTCCATAAATAAAATATTTGATTAGATTCTGGAAATATGTTTCCTAATTTAATCATGATTTGATTTGGGAAATCAAATCTTAAAATATTTTATTTCCATAAGTAGTTTTAATGATTTAGGAAATTGGTTTCCTAAATAGATTTTCCTTAATCAAATAATTCCATGAATAAAATATGTTATTAGATTTGGAAATTTGTTTCCTAATTTAATTATGATTTGATTTGGAGAATCAAATCTTAAACATATTTTATTTCCATAAATAGTTATGACATATAAGGAAACATATACATGACATAATTGTATGTCATGTAATTGCATTAGATGCATAACATAATGTCATGCGTGTCGTGACATGTAGATGTATGTCATGCCATGTAGATAATAGTTATTTGCATGCAAAGAGGATGAGACATAAAACCCTTAAACAATATTAAAGCCTACACCTTTCATTAATATGGTTAGAACCAGAGTTCCGTTTCTTGTTTGGGTTGTTGGACTCTCTCCAAGCCCGGCTCGAACCCGAACATGTTTAAACCATGGAATAGTTTAATACTAATATGGTAAGAGTCAGAGGTCAATCGTTAGCTTTGGTTGTTGGACTCTCTCCAAGCTGGGCTAATTGGTTGAATGTGCTCTAACCATATTAAAACTATTTCCGATTAATGGGTTGGCTTTAACCTGGAGCATCGGCTTGTTAGACTCTCTCCAAGGTCGATGTAAAGGGAGGTGAAGTTGGGTGCTATGCATATGATGCATACTTGTTAATGTGTTAACAACCCGATGTATGTGTGAACATTCAATTAGTTGATAGCACATTGTCATAGTTGCATATACGTGATATGCAATCGGTATAGATGATACCTACCGTCGTAGTTATGAATGGCTTGTTGGACTCTCTCCAAGGTTGTTCATAACTATGATGGATATCAACCCATTCGGAGATGGACCTACGATCTCCCGAAGTGATTTTGGGGTTTTTGAAATTCGAAAAATGAATGGGATTTATAAATGTATATTGATGCATTTTAAAATCATTTTCTCATATATGCTCGTTTTGTATTTCTAGGTCAATAAATTGATCATGACGTCTTTGAATTTGCGCACTATTTTGGATTCGAACAAACTGACTGGGCCTAACTTCCTGGACTGGCTTAGAAACCTGAGAATTGTTCTCAAGGCGGAAAAGCTTGCATATGTCCTTGAAGAGCCTCTTCCTGACCGTCCTAAGGACGATGCAACTCCAGACCAAATGTTGGTCTATCAGAAGCATGTGGCAGATTCTGAGCTGGCGAGTTGCATCATGCTAGCGGCGATGGTACCTGAGCTGCAAAAGCAGCATGAGCATATGGATGCTAATACTATAGTCTTCCATCTTCATGAGTTGTTCGATGAGCAAGCGAGATCCGAAAGGTTCGAGGTCTCTAGGCTCCTCTTCACCACGAAGATGCAAGAAGGTTCGTCTGTAGTGCAGTTTGTGCTAAAGATGAACGGGTACATCGAGCGGCTAGCCACCCTCGGTTTTGTGATGGATCATGAGTTAAGTATTGACTTAATTCTGCATTGTTTGCCCAAGAGTTTCTCACAATTTGTGATGAACTATCGGATGAACAAATTAGAATCCACCATTCCCGAGCTCCTCAATATGCTGAAGACTGTGGAGCCTTCTGTGAAGCATGAGGAGAAGGCTCATAGTTGATTCCTCAAAGAAAGGTTCTAAGAGGAAGGCAAAAGAATGTAAGAAAGGAAAGAAGAAAAGGCAAAGAAGGCGTAATCCAAGAAAAGGGCACTTGCCATCACTGTGGCAAGGAAGGCCACTGGCGAAGAAACTGCAAGATTTATCTTGAGTCCATGAAGAAGAAGAAGGCATCCGATGCCCCATCCTCTTCAGGTATCTTCGTTATTGATTGTCATTCTATTTCCTTAGACACTTGGGTATTGGATACTGGGTGTGGCTCACATATATGTAATGACATACAGGGGCTAAGGAATAGAAGAAGACTTGTCAGAGGGGAGTCAAATTTGAGTTAGCAATGGAGCAAAGGTTCTTTGCGCCGCCATCGAAACTTATTTCTGGTTGAAGCTCCTAGTGGACTAGTCTTAGAATCGACAATTGCTATTATGTTCCTTCTCTAATAAAGAACATTGTTTCTATTTCGCTTAAATAGAAATGGTTTCCATTTGACGCTTAGTAACAATTGTTGTTATATAACTTTGAATGGCGACTTTATGGAACCGGAACTTTGAGTAATGGCATTTATACATTGGACGATCCAAAGGACATTTTCAATATCGGCTTGAGCAACACACGTGCTTGAAAGGATAATCAAATAGACTCCTATATGTGGCATTGTCGTCTTGGCCATATAAGCAAGAAACGCATGTCCGAATTACACCGATGTGGAATTCTGGAATCGTTTGAATTGGATTCATACGATACATGCGAATCATGCTTAAAAGGCAAGATGACTAAGTTACCTTTTACTGGAAAAGGTGAACGAGTGGGAGAGTTACTAGGTCTAATACATACTGATGTATGTGGACCTATGTCAACTCAAGCATTAGGAGGCTATAACTACTTCATTACCTTCACCGATGATCACTCACGGTTTGGGTATGTGTTCTTGATGAAACACAAGTCTGAAGCCTTTGAAAGGTTCAAAGAGTTCAGAAATGAAGTAGAGAAACAACATGACAAGTGTATTAAAATACTTCGATCGGATCGAGGTGGTGAATACTTGAGTAAGGAGTTTCTTGATTACCTAAGAGACAATGGTATATTGTCTCAATGGACTCCGCCCTATACACCACAGCATAATGGTGTATCTGAGAGGCGTAACCAGACCTTGTTGGACATGGTCAGGTCAATGATGAATCATGCGACTCTTCCCAAGTCCTTTTGGGGTTATGCACTTCATACAGCTGTTTACTTGTTAAACAGAATGCCTACCAAGGTAGTCTCAACTACTCCATATGAGATGTGGAATAGTAAGAAACCTCATGTATCTTACTTGAAATATGGGGTTGTCCTGCTTATGTGAAGTGGACTGTATCAGACAAATTGGATGCTAAGTCTGATAAATGTTTATTTATTGGATACCCTAAGGAAATAAGGGGTTACCAATTCTATCATCATGTGGAACAAAAGGTGTTTGTTTCAAGGCATGCTGTGTTTCTAGAGAAAGAGTTTCTCTTGCAAGAAAACAGTGAGAGTGTCGTCGAGCTTGAGGAGGCTCGAGAGACTCAAATAGACATTGATGAGATACCTGGTGAAGCACAACATCTGACAACTCATAGTGATGAGCAATCGGCTGGACCTATCGTAACACCACATCTTCGTAGATCTGGTAGAACACGTAATATTCCTGAGAGATATGGATTTCTCGTAAGTGAATCGAACGATGTGTTACTCATTGATGATGAGGAGCCTACCAGTTATGAAGAAGTGCTGACAAGTTCAGAAAGGGATAAGTGGCTTGGTGCCATGAAGTCGGAAATGGATTCCATGTATGAAAACCAAGTTTGGAACTTGGTTGACCCACCTGAAGGGATAAAGCCTATAGGGTGCAAGTGGGTTTTCAAGAAGAAAACCGACATGGATGGTAATGTGATTACTAATAAGGCTAGATTGGTGGTGAAAGGATATCGTCAAAAATAAGGTATTGATTATGACGAAACCTATTCGCCTGTAGCTATGCTTAAATCCATTCGGATGCTCCTGGCCATAGCGGCTCATTATGATTATGAGATATGGCAGATGGATGTGAAAACAGCTTTCCTTAATGGAAACCTGCTCGAGGACGTGTATATGATACAACCTGAGGGTTTCACATCGGTTGATAAAACCAAGGTATGCAAATTGCGACGGTCCATATATGGATTGAAGCAAGCATCCAGGAGCTGGAATATCCGTTTTGATGAGACAATCAAAAAGTTTGATTTCTCACAAAATCCAGACGAACCTTGTGTGTACAAGAAGGTTAGTGGGAGTGCAGTTGTGTTCCTAGTATTGTATGTCGATGACATACTACTTATAGGAAATGATGTTTCAATCTTACAGTCAGTGAAGGTTTGGTTATCCAAGACATTCTCCATGAAAGACCTGGGAGAAGCAACCTACATCCTCGGGATTAAGATCTATAGAGATAGATCGAAACGGTTGCTTGGCCTTTCGCAGTCTACATATATAGACCGAGTACTAAAGAGGTTTAGCATGTCGGAATTCAAGAAAAGGTTTCTTACCCATCAGGCATGGGGTACACCTTTCGAAGTCTATGTGTCCACGCACAGAAGACGAGAGGATTTGCATGAGTAAGATTCCCTATGCATCCGCAATAGGATGTATCATGTATGCTATGTTATGTACAAGGCCCGACGTATCGTACGCTCTGAGTGTCACGAGCAGATACCAGTCCGATCCTGGAATGGATCATTGGGCGGCTGTTAAGATGATCCTTAAGTACTTGAGAAGAACTAAGGATGTGTTCCTAATATATGGAGAAGGGGACATGGTGATACGCGGGTATACGGATGCTAGCTTCCAGACAGACAAGGATGATTCCAGGTCTCAGTCTAGATACGTGTTCACCTTGAATGGGGGCGCAGTGAGTTGGAAAAGTTCCAAACAAGAGACTGTAGCGGATTCTACCACTGAGGCAGAATACATTGTTCGGAAGCAGCAAAGGAAGCAGTTTGGATCAAGAAGTTCGTTCATGAACTTGGTGTGATTCCGGCCATTGTTGAAGCAATACCGGTCTACTGCGACAACAATGGAGCAATTGCACAGGCGAAAGAGCCAAGGTCTCATCAACGATCCAAACATGTGCTTCACGCTATCATCTTATCGAGAGATCATCGAGGGAACGAAATTTACGTATTGCTAAAATTTCACTTGAAAGACTTGGCGGATCCCTTGACTAAGGCATTACCTCGAAATAAGTTTGAGGTCATGTTGAGCTTATGGTATTGGATCTAGTAGCGATTGGCATTAGGCCAAGTGGGAGTCTGTTAGTAATATATGAGAGATGTCCTAAGGCAATCGCCTTATGTATGAACCATTTATATGATAAATGAAGATTCACTATTTGAGTATACATGTTTCATGTCTTTGATTGGATCTTAAACTCATTTACTGAATGTCCACGATACGATTCACAGCATGAGAGAATTTGTGATTGGATCACAACTAGTGAGTATCTCTACATGTGTTATTGTGATGTATCGGAATTATCCCTAGTCGATGAATTGATGGATTTGGACACCATCAATTCTGTCGAGACTAGCACGAGGTATACTCCTTGGTGTATCCAAGCGGTGATTCTCCTGGAGACATAGTGATGTCGGAGTTAATCGTGGATGCTAGTTATGGTAACTAGTTCATTGGAGTGACCAGCCGTAAGACTTCATATGGTTCTCTGCATATATAGATATGTCAATGAAGTTCTTACTGTAGCTTAAGTGCGATGTTCCTTTGACTTGCGGTATTCAAGTCATCTTGATCATAGAGACTTATGCTTTGACATCTTAAGCAAACATCTCTAAGGAGATGTGGACCCGGGATGATTGGGTATAAGTCGAAGTGATCGAAGGTGTTTGAATAGCCTATAAAGGATTCACCACTCCTTGCGAGGAGATGTATACCCATGGCCTCGTCGGATTGTTACTAAAGTCTTTGGCCAAAGCATTACATGTTTAGAGTAAGGTACTCTTGATACATGTGGAGTAACTAGAATCCGTAGGGGCGAGGAAATGATACTTGGGCTAGGTGTGGCGTAGTCGACCTAGTGAGGGTGACACAATAGACCATGTCACGAACCAAGTGGGTATAAGATGAGTGAAGGGAATGGGGCACGAATCATTCATTTCTTTGAAGGGTTTGAAATAGTTACGGATCAACCATTGATCTTTTAGGTTAATTGGGGATCATGATGTACTACTAGGTGCCACTCATGATCGTTTTAATTAATGGTTAATTATAGATGGCCAACATAAACCGAGAACCTATTTGGTCACACGCTGGCGTAATCCAAAGGATTTAAAAGCGAGCTTGAGAATGGGATTCTCGGAGAGAAACTAGGTTTGGTTGGACCAAACATAAGCGAGCATGAAATCGTTTGATGTGCAATGGAGCGTGGATGGGCGAGTCTTATGAAGACGTAATGGATGAACCAAAATGGTTTGGTTCTAATCCAATGGAGGAGAATAAACCAAAGGGTTTGGTTTATTTTAAACGAATGAACCAAAAGTTGGTTCGGTTCGTTTTAACTTAAAATAAACCATCATGGTTTGATTTATTTTAACTTATCTTAATGGAGCGGGTTAACGGGCCTAATGGTTATGATCCAATAACCATTAAGAGAATTAGTTCTCTATAAAAGAGGGCTTAAGGGATAATTAAGCCCTAATCCAAAAACCCCTTGCCCTAAGGTTGCCGCCCACCCCATTGAGGGAGCTTTCGGCGCCAACCTCTTGCCACCGCCCAAAGCTCCTCAAACCGGCGTCCAGAAGGTAGCTTCCTTCCCCCTCGCCGGCGTCGAGCTGCTTCCGGTTAGTGCTCCGGAGATCTCCTTCAGGTTTGGCATCAAGGTGAGCTCTATCTTCCTTGGTTGGCCGGCGCCTATCACCTCCACCAAAGCTGTCCAGTTTTCTGGACAGCTTGTTCTCCTCTCGTCGGAGCGTCGTTTGAACGACGGTTAGAGCTTCGACAGCGGCTAACTTACCGGGGATTCGATCTTCGGTAATCCTCTGAGGTGGAGGACGAAGGATTCGTCAATCGATTGACGAATACCTCTCCGGAGAAGCGAGTTTTGGGAACTCGGTTTTGGATCCGAATTTGGATTCGGATCATGATCATCTCTCGATCACGTCGTCTTCAACACAAGGCTAGTAACCCATACGAAGACGAAGCTCGTGGCTTAGCGAAGTCATCCTAAGGATACTCGGCGTAGATACGGATAGAGACGATTCTAGCGAGGATCGTTCCGGTTGATGCCGTTCCCGCTACACGTAATATGAAAGGTATAACGTAGATAAATTTCCTTTTATTGCAAATCTAAATTTACGGTTATGTATACACTTGTTGTAATATGCATGTGTGTGTTGTGTGTGTTGTAATAAATGTAGATTTATTATTTTTTTAGCTTCCGCTGTGTTCATGTTTACGAAACATGATCGAACACACACACGCCGCGGTGCCGGAAACCCAACATGATGAGCAAGAGAGATTTGAAAGGTTCGAAGCCTCCAAGTTCCTCTTCACCTCTGAGATGCAAGAAGGTTCATCTATGGTGCTGCTCAACATGCTGAAGACTATGGAGCCTTCTGTGAAGCATGAGCATGGGATGGTGCTGTTAGTTGATTCCTCGAAGAAAGGTTCTAAGATAAGTCAAAGGAAAAACAGAAGGGGATGAAAAAAGCTAAAAAGGCAGGACCAGCTCAAAAGGGAACTTGCCATCATTATGGCAAAGAGGGCCATTGGCGAAGAAACTGCAAGATTTATCTTGAGTCCGTGAAGAAGAATAAGGCATCAGATGACCCATCTTCTTCAGATATTTTCATTATTGATTATCATTCTATTTCCTTAGACACTTAGATATTGGATACTGGGTGTGGCTCACATATATGTAATGACATACATGGGCTAAGGAATAGAAGAAGACTCGTCAAGGGAGAGTCAAATTTATGTGTTGGGAATAGAGCAAAGGTTGTTGCACTTGCCATCAGAACGTATTTGTTGAGACTCCCTACAGGACTTGTCTTAGAACTGGACAATTGCTTTTATGTTCCTTCGATGATAAAGAACATCATTTCTATTTCTTATTTAAATAGAAATTGCTACCATTTAACTTTTAATAACAATTGTTGTTACATAAATTTGAATGACGTTCTTTATGGGACTGGAACTTTAAGCAATAGTATTTATACGTTGGACGTATCTAGTGACATTTTCAATATCGAAGTGAGCAACAAGCATGCTCGAAAGGATAATCAATTAGACTCCTATATGTGGCATTGTCGTCTTGGCCATGCAAGCAAGAAACACATGTCCGAATTACACCGATGTGGAATTCTGGAATCGTTTGAATTGAATTCATACGATACATGCAAATCATGCTTAAAAGGCAAGATGACTAAGTTACCTTTTACTGGAAAAGGTGAACGGGTGGAAGAGTTGCTAGGTCTAATACATACTAATGTATGTGGACCTATGTCAATTCAAGCTTTAGGAGGCTATAGCTACTTCATTACCTTCACCGATGATCACTCACAGTTTGGGTATGTGTTCTTGATGAAACACAAGTCTGAAGCCTTTGAAAGGTTCCAAGAATTTAGAAATGAAGTAGAGAAACAACATGACAAGAGTATTATAATACTTCAATCGGATCGAGGTGGTGAATACTTAAGTCAAGAGTTTCTTGATTATCTAAGAGACAATAGTATATTATCTCAATGGACTCCGCCATATACACCGCAGCATAATGGTGTATCTGAGAGGCGTAAGCGGACCTTGTTAGACATGGTTAGGTGAATGATGAACCATGCGAATCTTCCCAAGTCCTTTTGGGGCTATGCACTTCAGACAGTTGTTTACTTGTTAAACAAAATGCCAACCAAGGTAGTCTCAACTACTCCATATGAGATATGGAATAGTAAGAAACCTCATGTATCTTACTTGAAGATATGGGGTTGTCCTGCTTATGGGAAGCGGACTGTATTAGATAAATTGGATGCTAAGTCTGATAAATGTCTATTTATTGGATACCCTAAGGAAATAAGGGGTTATTAATTCTATCATCCTATGAAACAAAAGGTGTTTGTTTCAAGGCATGTTGTGTTTCTAGAGAAAAAGTTTCTCTTGTAAGAAAACAATGGGAGTGTCATTGAGCTTGAGGAGGCTCGAGAGACTCAAATAGACATTGATGAGATACCTGGTGAAGCACCACAACCGATAACTCATAGTGATGAGCCATCGGCTGGACCTATTGTAACACCACATCTTCGGAGATATGGTAGAACATACAATATTCCTGAGAGATATGAATTTCTCATAAGTTAATCGAACGACGTGTTACTCATTGATGATGAGAAGCCTACTAGTTATGAAGAAGTTCTGAAAAGTTCAGAAAGGGATAAGTGGCTTAACACCATGAAGTCTGAAATGGATTCCATGGATGAAAATCAAGTTTAGAACTTGGTTGACCCACCTGAAGGCATAAATCCTATAGGGTGCATGTGGGTTTTCAAGAAGAAAACCGACATGGATGGTAATGTGATTACCTATAAGGCTAGATTGGTGGCGAAAGGATATCGTCAAAAGCAAGGTGTTGATTATGATGAAACCTATTCACCTATTGCTATGCTTAAATCATTTCAGATGGATGTAAAAACAGTTTTCCTTAATGGAAACCTACTCAAGGATGTGTATATGATATAGCCTGAGGTTTCACATCTGTTGATAAAACCAAGGTATGCAAATTGCGATGGTCCATATATGGACTGAAACAAGCATCCAGGAGCTGGAATATCCATTTTGATGAGGCAATCAAAAAGTTTTATTTCTCACAAAATCCAGACGAACCTTGTGTGTACAAGAAGGTTAGTGGGAGTGCAGTCGTGTTTCTAGTATTGTATGTCGATGACATATTACTTATAAGAAATGATGTTTCTGTCTTACAGTCGGTTAAGATTTGGTTGTCCAAGACATTCTCCATGAAAGACTTGGGAGAAGCAACCTATATCCTTGGGATTAAGATCTATAGGGATAGATCGAAACGGTTGCTTGGTCTTTCGTAGTCTATATATATAGACCGAGTGCTAAAGAGGTATAGCATGTCGGAATCCAAGAAAGGTTTCCTACCCATCAGGCATGGGATACACCTTTCGAAGTCTATGTGTCTGTGCACAGTAGATGAGAGGATTTGCATGAGTAAGATTCCCTATGCATCCGCAATAGGATCTATCATGTATGTTATGTTATGTATGAGGCCCGATGTATCGTATGCTCTGAGTGTCATGAGAAGATATCAGTCTGTTCCAGGAATGGTTCATTGGCTAGCTGTTAAGATGATCCTTAAGTACTTAATAAGAACTAAGGATGTGTTCCTAATATATGAAGAAGGAGACATGGTGATACGCGGGTATATGAATGTCAGCTTCCAGACAGACAAGGATGATTACAGGTCTCAGTCTGGGTACGTGTTCACCTTGAATGGAGGCACAATAAGTTGGAAAGGTTCCAAGCTTGACACTATAGCAGATTCTGCCACTGAGGCAGAATACATTACAGCTTCGAAAGCAGCAAAGAAAGCGGTTTGGATTAAGAAGTTCATTTCTGAAAATGATGTGGTCTCATCAATGATCCAAACATGTGCTTCGCCGCTATCATCTGATCAGAGAGATCATAAGTAGGAAGGAAATACAAATTGAGAAGATTCCCACTGAAAGGAACTTAGCGGATCCTTCAACTAAGGCATTACCTCAAAGTAAGTTTGAGGATCATGTTAGAGCTTATGGTATTGGATACCGTGGCGATTGACATTAGGCCAAGTGGGAGTTTGTTAGAAATATATGAGAGATATCCTAAGGCAATCGCCTTATGTTTGAACCATTTATATGATAAATAAAGATTCACTATTTGAGTATACATGTTTTCATGTATTTGATTGGATCTTAAACTCATTTACTGAATGACCACGATACGATTCACAGCATGAGAGAATTTGTGATTGGATCACAACTAGTGAGTATCTCTACATGTGTAATTGTGATGTATCAGAATTATCACAAGTGGATGAATTGATGGATTTGGACACCATCAATTCTGTCGAGACTAGCACGAGGTATACTCCTTGGTGTATCCAAGCAGCTGATTCTCACTGGCTGGAGACATTGTGATGTTCGGAGTTAATCGTGGATGCTAGTTATGTTAACTAGTTCATTGGAGTGACCAGTTGTAAAACTTCATATGGTTCTTTGCACATATAGATATGTCAATGAAGTTCTTACTGCAGCTTAAGTGCGATGTTCCTTCGACTTGCAATATTCAAGTCATCTTGGTCATGAAGACTTATGCTTTGACATCTTAAGCAAGCATCTCTGAGGAGATGTGGACCCGGGATGATTGGGCATAAGTCAAAGTGATTGAAGGTGTTTGAATAGCCTATAAAGGATTCACCACTCCTTGCGAGGAGATGTATACCCAAAGCCTCTCGTCGGATTGTTACTAAAGGCTTTGACCAAAGCTTTACATGTTTAGAGTAAGGTACTCTTGGATACATGTGCAGTAACTAGAATCCGTAGGACGAGGAAATGATACTTAGGCTAGGTGTGACGTAGTAAACCTAGTGAGGACTGACACTATAGACCATGTCCTAAACCAAGTGGGTATAAGATGCGTGAAGGGAACGAGACACGATTCATTGTAGCTGCTGAAGGGTTTCAGAAATAGTTCTGGATCAACCGTTGATCTTTCGATTAATTGGGGATCATGATGTACTACTAGGTGCCACTCATGATCATTCTATAATTAATGGTTAATTATAGATGGCCAACATAAACCGAGAACCTATTTGGTCACACGCACAACGAGCGTAATCCGAAGGATTTAAAACGAGCTTGAGAATGAGATTCTCAGACCGAGAGAAACTAGTTTTGGTTGGACCAAACAAGGATCGAGCATGAAATCATTTCAGTCGCAATGGAAGCATGGATGGGCCGTGTCTTATGAAGACATGATGGATGAACCAAATTGGTTTGGTTCTAATCCAATGGTGGAGAATAAACCAAAGGGGTTTGGTTTGTTTTAAACGAACCAAAAGTTGGTTCGATTCGTTTTAACTTAAAATAGACCAACGCGGTTTGGTTTTCTTTAACTTAAGTTATTGGAGTGGGTTAACGGGTTTTGATTATCAACCAATAACCATTAGGAGAATGTGTTCTCTATAAAAACATGACTTAAGGGTTTTTCGTGGATAACTTTTGGTGTTGGAAAACCTAGCCACCCTCTCCCTTTCTTCTCCTTGCCGCCGCCCAAGGGTTCCATGCCACCCAGCTTTTTGCTACCGTCCACCCTTGCTGCCGGCATCCAGCTACTACCGGCCACTCCTCCAGCGACCCTCCAGCTACTCACCTTGGTTCCGGCGACCAAGGTTTGGTCGACCATCCTCTTTGGCCGGCGCAAGATCCTCCACTGAGCTGTGCATGCTTGTATCCTTCGTGTCGGAGTGTTGTTTGGACGACATTTGGAGCTCTGACAGCGGCTACCTTGCCGGGGATTCAATCTTCGATAATCCTCATGTAGGGATGTATACTTAAAAGTCTATTTTTTGTATGAACATCTTTATTTTGAAATAAGAATCACATGATCATTGTTTGCATATTTTTATGGTTATGCAATATTGTCTAATACCTTACATTGTAGATAACATGGTGTGTGGTGTCACACGGGAGATCATGTTATCGGCTCCTTGTAAAGTATAAGTAAAGGCTCACAACCGAGATGGCTTTGGACAAACCATCGGAATGGTTGTAGTGTGATTTAGTATTGGTTTGTCTTGACCATAGAATCACACTAGTGCACTTTGTGTGTATTGAGCGGGGCAAACCACAGGTGATTCGATTTATTGCTGACTACATAATCGAATCGGACCTCAGATATTATTTAGTACATGCTCTTAATCCCGATATAATAACGGGCACATATACTTGGTACTCATCTCTTTGATTTACCAATGGGCGAGATTTATAGATTAAATCGATAGACTCGGTAAGTTGGGAGATGATATTCTTTATATGGTGTGCCGTTGATTATAGGAGGAAACCGTGTCCTCTATATTAGGATGATGATGTCCCCTTGAGGAGCTCATAAGGTTCATCATGTAAACCCTGCAGGTGGACTTGGTCCGGCATGATGAAAAGGTTGAGTGGTACTACTCATGGAGTTAGATGTCGATTAATTAATGGTCAGTAAATTAATTAATTGACGGACATTCGAGATCTTAAACACGGGAAGAAAATGTACAAATAATATATGGAGCCCATATTATCATATGGGGGTTGGTGAGGTAGATCAATGATGGACCTTTAGTGGATTGGACCATCATTAGTGGATCGGACTTTATGTGGGCTTGATCCATGGGTGACCAAGACCCAACTCCTCCTCATGGTCCCTAATGTAGCCCATTAACACCTCAAGATGCTTAGATCCAATGGATAGAAACAAAACACTAAGATCCATTGGTAGAGATTAAATCTCTAAGATCCGACGGTTGAGATTAAATCTCTAGATCCGACGGTTGAGATTAAATCCCTAGAACCAATGGAGGAGATTAATTCATGGCTTATCCCCAAACTCTATAAAAGGTGGCATGGGGTTGGCGTGAAGATGAATATAGAGAGGGAGCAAGGCTTGGGCGGCAAGAATAGGGCAATCCTAGTTGAGATAGGATTGGAATTAGGGTTAGGGTTTTGAGGCTAGGGTGGCACCAAATAAGGAAGGTTCTTTCTCTCTTCTTCTTCCTCTTTGTAACAACGTCTAGCAGCTTCTCCCAGCTTTTTTCCAGCCTTGGCCGATGCCCAAAGCCTCCTTCTTCTTCTCCTTAGGTGGTGGAAACAAGATACAGGGTTTCCCTAGGTATCTTGGTTGCTTCCCACCACCATCTCCTTCATTTACTTGGCCGGCGGCAAGGAAGGGATTGATTCCTTGTTGGTTGAGTTTTGGAAGGAGAAAAACATTGTTTCTCTTCTTCCTCTTGCTTGGGAAAGCAAGGAAGGAAGTTTTGCGATCTAGGAGCTTCGACTTTTGGTGGATCGTCGCCCACACGACGTCCAAAAGGAGGAGGGTCATACATTAGAAGACCAAGAGGTATAACTATTCTTCTATCTCTTTTATTCATTGCTTGTGTTTGTTTTTCAAAATATAAGCATGTTATATTTCTGTAAATAGGCTAAATAATACTTGGATCCCAAGTACAAACACAAAAACCGGTGATCCGGACATCTCATTCATGACTACTCGTAGGATAGAGGATGGTCGCTTTAACAACTAGTTTGTTCAAGTGACCTCTCTAAATGAATAATACGATGACTTGGTTGCTTTGAGAATCCCTTTTGTCTAAGATTAAATTTTTAATCCGGGGACATCAAAGGATCACCATGGTCAAAACGCAGAGGTGAAGGGGAAGCGAAGTTTCCCCTCACGGATCAACCCCAACAATTGGTATCAGAGCCAAGGATTTCGGTTTTGTGTGTTTAGGATTCGGTTAATTTTATGCACTTTTTCATATATTATATGTGCCGGATAATAGTAGGATATGCGTAGTTTAACTCTTTGGTTGCAGGCATAAGATCCGACTATTATGGCCGTGTGTGTGTATGTGATTGTATGTGTGTAAATATTTATTTTGTTGAATCCTCGGGGTTGACGAGGCTAGTATTTAGTTTTTTTTGTAAATTAAATATGGCATTGTTTAGCCGCTCTTTATTTTATTTTACTTTTGATCTAGATTCATGTACACTCCCTCGTGGAGTATAGGATCGATGGATGTAAATTAAAATAGGTTTTAGTCTCGGCTCGGATCTCCGGAGGGCTTGTACATGGCGTAGGAGGAGCGGACGAGATGGCGATGCGACGGGAGCCATATTGAAGACAAAGGCCATAATAGTTGGAAAATAATTTATTTTTCATATTTATTGCTTTTTGTTTGATATGCATGTCGTAGGAAAATTCCTCAATTTTAATTTACTAAGTGGGAGAGGGATATTTTAATTAATTCCCGCGGCCTCCATTACAATTTGACGTGTGATGCAACAAACTTGCGTGTTGGCTCTGAGTGCCTTCCTCCTTGCGGATGAGTTTGTTTGCGGATCACTAGGTCAAATAATGGTTATAGGAAATTATCTAGGAGCATGTGTACTTCCACAGCGGTAAGACACATAATCCGAAATAATTCCCTTAGTATCGTGTAATGGTGCACACTTAGATGCAAATTAAAAGTATCCTCCCCATCGGAGTCACTGCTTTTATTTGTAGGGCCAAAGAGGAACCAACTATTAATTTTATTTGTCGAAAAGTAAGGTTGACAAGATAATAAAATTAATGGGTAAAACCTCCTCTTACAAATGTAGAATTCGTATACGTCCACACTGCGTGGCATGCGATATTCTCGGTGGATTGAGGTGTTGGTTGATATCAAAATTTTATTGTTTGAGGAATCAATAATTTTTTGAAATCTAATGTTTTGATTTATGTGATTCTTAGGTTTTCTTTCAAAATGACTTTCAACCCACTTGCTGTGATACTGAAAGAGAACAAACTTACTGGACCCAACTATGTAGATTGGAAGAGGAATCTAGATATTGTCTTTATTCTTTGAGGAATACAAATATGTACTCCTCGAAGAGTGCCCTCCCAAGCCTACAGATAGTGCAGGAAAAGGAGAGAGAGCTATAGGAAGTGGAACAAGGCCGATGAGATGGCACGGTGTTACATTTTGGCATCTATGTCAAATGTACTCCAACATCGACATCAAGCCATGCCCTTGCCTATGATATGATGCTCAATCTCAAGGAGCTTTTGACACCGGACACGAGAATCAGGCTGCGAGGCAAGAGGCCATGAGAAACTTGATGGCGACCACCATGATCGAGGAACACCGTGAGGATCATGTTCTCAAGATGATGGCTCATTTGAATGATGGAGGTCCTTGGAATTGAGATCAATGAAACCCAGTCGATATCATACTCGATCTCTGCCTAGGAGTTTTAGCGATTCGCCTCAACTACAACATGAACAAGAGGTTGTATTCATTGGCGGAACTTCCGTGAACTCCGGTGGCGGAGGACTATTTTCGAGTGCTCGGTGCATGCCGTGATGACCCGAAGGTTTACGCTTCTAAGCGAAAGGCAAGAAGAAGAAGAAACAAAACCGGCAAAGGCGGTGGGAGGTACTCGGGGAGGAGTGAAGAAGCCGAAAGGCAAGTGCTTCACTTGTAAGCGGTGGACAGACTGGAAGAAGGAGCGCGCAAGAACAAAGGTATATCTTTTGGACTAGTCGTTGAAACATGTTTAGCGGTGTTATCTACCGGCACCTGGTGTGTAGATACGGGAGCCACTGATCATGTCTGCAATACTTTGCAGGGGTTCCAGGAAACCAGACGACTGGCTGAAGGGGAGATTACCATGTACTTGGGCGATGCCACAAAGGTGGCGGCTGTTGCAGTGGGAGACGTTCATTTATCTTTTGAGAAAAATAAACTTTTGGTTCTTAAGAATTGCCTTTATGTACCCTTATTTAGAAAGAATTTAATTTCAGTTTCTAAATTGTTTATGGATGGATATTCTATTTCTTTTAATGACAGAGTTGTTATAAGAAGGAATAGGGACATTATCTGTTCGGGTACATTGATAGGAAATTTGTACACACTTGAACCAAAACCTCCCACGATGCAAATTGAAGTTAATAACTCATCTTCTAAATCCAATAAGAGAAAAGAACCTTCGAAGATGAACCAAACATATCTTTGGCATCTTAGGCTTGGTCACATTAACCTAAGCGAGATTGAGGTTGATAGATGATGGACCTTTGGGCTCATTAGTGGTGGAGGATCTCCCAACCTGTGAATCTTGCTTGGAGGGTAAGATGACCAAGAGGCCTTTCAAGGCCAAGGGGTATAGAGCCAAAGATGTGTTAGAATTGGTTCATTCTGATTTGTGTGGTCCTATGTCTATCCAGGCTAGAGGTGGTTTTGAATATTTCGTCTCTTTTATAGACGATTATTCAAGATATGGATGCATTTACTTGATGCGCCACAAGTCAATGCTTTGGCGAGTTCAAAGAATTCAAGGTGATGTGGAGAACCGTCGAGGTAAAAGTATCAAGACCCTACGATCGATCGTGGTGGTGAATACCTCTTGGGAGAGTTTAGGAATTACTTATCGGAGGTGAGATTCAATCCCAATTATGCACTGGCACACCCCGGAATGGTGTAGCGAGCGAAGGAATAGGACTCTTATGGAGATGGTTAGATCAATGATGAGTTATTACGACTTGCAGTTAGTTACGGGGATATGCTCTATATCTGGTATACATTCGAACTTGGTTCCATCTAAATCAGTGCCTTCTACTCCGTAGAATTGTGGGTGGCGAAGCCTAGTCTCGAGACATATTCGGATATGGGGAGTCGGCACATGTCTTTAAGCGGATCTTTGGTAAGTTGGAACCTAAATGCAGTGTGCATGTTTGTTGGCTACCCTAAGGGAGCGAAGGGTGGTTTGTTCTATAGTCCTAGAGATCGAAGGTGATCGTGAGTCTGAATGCAGATTTCTAGAGGAGGACTATGTGATGAACCACAAGCCCACGAGTAAAATTGTTGGAGGAGTTAAAGGGAAGTCACTTCTTTAGTACCCATACAAGAGGATATACCACATGTCAGCACCACGTGTCACAGAGGATACACAGTGATACCTCGTCGTAGTGGGAGGGTTGTGAGATGACCTTATAGATTCATGTTCTTGGGAGAATCTTACGATTTGGTCACAGCGAACATGAACTGATCCTGGACATATGATGAGGCAATCCAAGATAAGATCGATATCTTGGCGAGTGCAATGAATCTTTGAGATTGAATCTATGGATTCAAATCAGGTCTGGGAGCTAGTAGAACCACCCGATGGTGTAAAAACCATTGGATGCAAGTGGATCTACAAAAGAAAGAGAGGAATAGATGGGAAGGTTGAGACCTTCAAAGCGAGGCTTGTTGCGAAGGGGTATACTCAGAAAGAGGGTATCAATTATGAGGAGACCTTTTCGCCGGTAGCCATGCTTAAATCTATCCGGATTCTCTTATGCATAGCAGCTCATATGGATTATGAGGTGTGGCAGATGGATGTCAAGACAGCTTTCCTTAATGGAAGTCTTGAGGAAAACATCTACATGAAGCAACCAGAGGGATTCATTGCTAAGGGAAAAGAGCATCTTGTATGTAAGCTTAATCGGTCCATTTATGGATTGAAACAAGCTTCGAGGTCTTGGAACATTCGGTTTGATGAGGTGATCCAGTCTTATGGATTTATTCAAAGTCCGGATGAGTCTTGTGTATACAAGAGATGTGACGGAAATGTAGTGGTATTTCTTGTACTATACGTAGATGATATTTTATTGATTGGCAACAATATCAAGGTGTTATCGGACATAAGGGTATGGTTGTCCAAACAGTTTGATATGAAGGACTTGGGAGAAGTGGGACACATCCTTGGGATCAAGGTTATAAGGGATCGCAAGAAAAGGATGTTGTGCTTATCCCAAGCTTCATACATAGACACGATTATGGACCGTTTTAGCATGCAGAACTCCAAGAAGGGTTTTCTACCTTTCAGGCATGGAGTACCTCTATCTAAGGAGATGTGTCCTAGATCATCTGAGGAGATAGAGGAGATGAAGGCGGTTCCTTATGCTTGGCGATAGGAAGCCTCATGTATGCGATGCTCATGCGAGACCGGATATCTGTTTTTATCGTGGGCATGGTCAGTAGATATCAGAGTAATCCAGGATAGGGACATTGGGCTGCGGTAAAGCATATATTGAAGTACCGGAGAAGGACTAGGGATTATATCTTTGGTTTCAGGGCGGACCAATTACTCCTGTGGGTTACAGTTCGATTTCCAATCGATAGGGATAACGATAAGTCTACCTCGGGTTTGTGTTTACTTTGGGAGGTGGAGCCATTGTATGGAGGAGTGTCAAGCAAAGTCGTGGCGGACTCCACCATGGAAGCCGAGTATGGCGGCCTCGAGGCGCCAAAGAAGGCTGTATGGCTCAGAACTTTCGATGGACTTGGATGTGATTCCTGGTTTGCCCAGAACTATCACAATTTATTGTGATAATAGTGGTGCAGTTGCAAACTCGAAGGAACCACGAGCCCATAAGGCTAGTAAACACATAGAGCGCAAGTACCACCTGATACGATAAATCGTAAAGCGAGGAGAAGTTGTTGTGGCCATGATTGCATCGGAGGATAACCTGGCAGATCCTTTCACTAAGGGCCTTCCGGCGAGAGCTTTTGATAGGCTTGTGGAGGGAATGGGGATCAGATGTATGGCACTTTGAGGACAGCATAGTCTTTTAGTATGAGTGGGAGATTGTAGGGATGTATACTTAAAAGTCTATTTTTTGTATGAACATCTTTATTTTGAAATAAGAATCACATGATCATTGTTTGCATATTTTTATGGTTATGCAATATTGTCTAATACCTTACATTATAGATAACATGGTGTGTGGTGTCACACGGGAGATCATGTTATCGGCTCCTTGTAAAGTATAAGTAAAGACTCACAACCGAGATGGCTTTGGACAAACCATCGGAATGGTTGTAGTGTGATTTGGTATTGGTTTGTCTTGACCATAGAATCACACTAGTGCACTTTGTGTGTATTGGGGGCCGACCACGAGGTGATTCGATTTATTCTTGACTACATAATCGAATCGGACCTCAGATATTATTTAGTACATGCTCTTAATCCCGATATAATAACGGGCACATATACTTGGTACTCATCTCTTTGATTTACCAATGGGCGAGATTTATAGATTAAATCGATAGACTCGGTAAGTTGGGAGATGATATTATTTATATGGTGTGCCATTGATTATAGGAGGAAACCGTGTCCTATATATTAGGATGATGATGTCCCCTTGAGGAGCTCATAAGGTTCATCATGTAAACCCTGCAGGTGGACTTGGTCCGGCATGATGAAAAGGTTGAGTGGTACTACTCATGGAGTTAGATGTCGATTAATTAATGGTCAGTAAATTAATTAATTGATGGACATTCGAGATCTTAAACACGGGGAGAAAATGTACAAATAATATATGGAGCCCATATTATCATATGGGGTTGGTGAGGTAGATCAATGATGGACCTTTAGTGGATTGGACCATCATTAGTGGATCGGACTTTATGTGGGCTTGATCCATGGGTGACCAAGACCCAACTCCTCCTCATGGTCCCTAATGTAGCCCATTAACACCTCAAGATGCTTAGATCCAATGGATAGAAACAAAACACTAAGATCCATTGGTAGAGATTAAATCTCTAAGATCCGACGGTTGAGATTAAATCTCTAGATCCGACGGTTGAGATTAAATCCCTAGAACCAATGGAGGAGATTAATTCATGGCTTATCCCCAAACTCTATAAAAGGTGGCATGGGGTTGGCGTGAAGATGAATATAGAGAGGGAGCAAGGCTTGGGCGGCAAGAATAGGGCAATCCTAGTTGAGATAGGATTGGAATTAGGGTTAGGGTTTTGAGGCTAGGGTGGCACCAAATAAGGAAGGTTCTTTCTCTCTTCTTCTTCCTCTTTGTGCCAACGTCCAGCAGCTTCTCCTAGCTTTTTTCCAGCCTTGGCCGACGCCCAAAGCCTCCTTCTTCTTCTCCTTAGGTGGTGGAAACAAGATATAGGGTTTCCCTAGGTATCTTTGTTGCTTCCCACCACCATCTCCTTCATTTACTTGGCCGGCGGCAAGGAAGGGATTGATTCCTTGTTGGTTGAGTTTTGGAAGGAGAAAAACATTGTTTCTCTTCTTCCTCTTGCTTGGGAAAGCAAGGAAGGAAGTTTTGCGATCTAGGAGCTTGACTTTTGGTGGATCGATCGCCCACGACGTCCAAAGGAGGAGGGTCATACATTAGAAGACCAAGAGGTATAACTATTCTTCTATCTCTTTTATTCATTGCTTGTGTTTGTTTTTCAAAATATAAGCATGTTATATTTCTGTAAATAGGCTAAATAATACTTGGATCCCGAGTACAAACACAAAAACCGGCGATCCGGACATCGTCTATTCCGCGGCTACTCGTAGGATAGAGGATGGTCGCTTTAACAACTAGTTTGTTCAAGTGACCTCTCTAAATGAATAGCACGATGATGACTTGGTTGCTTTGGGAATCCCTTTTGTCTAAGATTAAATTTTTAATCCGGGGACATCAAAGGGATCACCATGGTCAAGCAACCGAGGTGAAGGGGAAGCGAAGATTCCCCTCACGGATCAACCCCAACACCTCATAGGTGGAGGACGAAGGATTCGTCAAACGGTTAACGAATACCTCTCTGGAGAAGCGAGTTTTGGGGACTCATTTTTGAATCCGAATTTTGATTCGTATTGTGATCTTCTCTCGATCACATCGTCTTCGACACGAGGCTAGTGACTCGTATGAAGATGAGGCTTGTGGCTTTGTGAAGTCATCCCGACGATACTCGGTGTGGATACGGATAGAGGTGATTCTAGCGAGAGTCGCTCCAGTTGATGCCTTTCCTGCTACACGTGATACGTCAGGTATACGTAGAGTAATTTCCTTTTATTGTAAAATTTGAAACTACGATTATGTCTACACATGTTGTACTATGCATCTGTGTGATGTGTGTATTGTTATAAATTAGATTTATTGCTTTTTATTTCTTCCGCTGTGCACATGTTTACGAAACATGTTCGAACACACACTCGCTGCGGTGCCGGAAACCCAATAGGATTTCATCCAACGGCTCCCATATCAGTCGACTGATCATCCCATCAGTCGAATGATGGAGCTACCGGTCGAGTCCCGGAAGCGAGCACTCCACTGATCAACATTTTGTGCCCGAAACCCTTGCGACCAGTCGACTGGTGGTTTCATTCGTCGATTGATGTGACACGGACAAGACTTGAACACTAGTCAAGTAACAGAAGACTTGGAGTAGTCGACTGCCATGTCATGGCAGTCGACTGATGTCGAAAAATCTCATTCGACACTTAGTCAAATGACCAAGTTTCACCCACGATCTACCCCGTCCCGGGTTACAATCGCTCACTCTCGTTCCCTTGGAGTCCCTCACCTTCGAAGTTGTCTTTGTCCGACCACGTCCCTCAAATGTGCCAAGTGCACGGCTTCGCAGCGCCATCCTTCGCGTCCCGCCCTGAAATCTACTTCCTCTGGCTTCACTCCAATGCTTCTCGTCTGGCAGTCCCTCGGATGCCCCAAGCACATGACTTCCACAAAGCCATCCTTCACTGACTCAAGGACCGAGCCATGAGAGGTGAAACTCGCCAATGCTCCATGTGCGAATTACTAAGTCCTACAAGACTCCAATGCACACATCAAATCCATATCAAACCTAACTTAAACCTTTTTCCATACACATCAAAACCATATCACTGGGTTGATTGCCCTAACAATCTCCACCTTTTTGATGTGTGACAATCCGTTTAAGTTAGGTAAACAAACAACAATAACAACATAAGGCAAGAAAGCATGTAAATAATATGAGTATGAAAACTCCCCCTTAAACATGCAACTCCCCCTTAAGACATGCTAAATTTTTTCCTTTTAACATGATTAACTTAAACTTAATAATTCTCCCCCTTTGACACCATCAAAAACATTGTCTAAATGTCATAATCCAAGGCATCAAAGTCTAAGGGTCAAAAAACCATGAATAACAGCCTGAAAACACTAAAATCGTCAGTGAACGCCACCAATGGTGAATTAGACATCACGATCGGGCATGTCGTTTCAACAATTTCGATTTTTGACGTAAATTCGTAAATGTAACAGAAATTCTAGAAAATTTAAAAAATTGTGAAATTTTGAAAACACATTTCTGTTAAAGTCCTTTATTAGTGAAAAATGAATTTTCATGAAAATTACTTATATTTTCAATGATTTGCAAAAAATCCAAAAGTTTCAAAAATAACTAGTATTTGATCAAGTTTGTATCAATTTTAACACCTAGTATTGCTTTAGATTGTTTCAAAACATGAAAACACAGATTTTAAAGTAAGGAATGGTTTTGAAAACATTAGAAATATCCAACCAAGAACTTTGGGCAATATTTCTATGAATTAAACATTGCTATTATTACTATTTTGATACTTTAAATGACCATCAAAATGCCATAGGCATGCATTAGTAGACCATTTGTATCATCCTATCATCTCACCCATTGCTATGTTCTCAATCAAGGTTATCCTTATGGTGAGTGTGAGATGTTCCTAAAGGTATTTAAATACTTAACCTTCAAATCCATGCAATTCTACCCAAGGTTAAATATCACGCTAACATATCACATGATCATAAAGACATATATGCATTCATTTCACATTATGATCATGAAACAAGTGTATCAATCAATTTGTAATCATGCATTAGGTATAGAATCATAATAATAAGTCAAGTATAACTCAAAGCATGATTTAAGCTATTTATGGGTGCATTATCATCACCTAACACTATTTTAAAAATTAAGTCCCGATCATTCTAAGTCAACCATATAATATAATATAAGTGAAGTCCACCTATGGTTGACTATCATAGGGTTTTCCTAACCCTTAAGGATGAATTTAGGAACCCAATACAAGTTCTTTCCTATAGGGTTCAATAAAAATTCCTTAGGGATCCATTTTCTAGCAATTGTTTTGTTTTTGGCTTGACCCCTAGCAATTAAACAATGATAGGCCTTTTTATTTTTGTTTCCGTTATAACCTAGGATTTTTCTATTGAAGCTTGCCCTTTGGCTCCCTATGATCATGTTTAATGTATTGGAGCCTATGGTAAATTTTTCTAGGGCTTTAGTTAGGTGATCTACCTTTTCCCTTAAAGCCTTATTTTCATCCATACATGCATCACTAACATTTAGAGGTATATAATCATTATGTGAGCATGTATCATCATTAACATTTAAGCATGCTTTTTCTAGTTTTTCTTCTAGGACCTTAATTTGATCAAGCATACTCTTATTTCTCTTTTTAGCCCTAAACAAATCCCTAGTTAGGCTAGAAATCATGGCAACTACTTCTTGAGTGGGAAGGTGTTTTCCCATAGTTACCATGTCTTTTTCTTCGGATGATGAGGATGATGATGAGCCTCCCCCTTCACTTGAGCTCTCCTCACTTGAGCTTGTTTCTTCTTTTTCGGAGGAGGTGGTGTCCAAATCTTCTATTACCATTAGAGCTAGATTTGAGACAAAGGCATTTTCTTCCTCCGATGATGATGATGAAGGATCATCCCATGTCATTGCTTTGAGTGCTTTTTCCTTCCCTTTCTCCTTGACTTTCTTCTCTTCTTCCTTCTTCTTGCTCCCCTTCTTCTTTTCTTCTTTTCTCCTCCTTTCTTCTTTGCTCTTGTTCAAGAGGGGACAATCATCTCTTATGTGCCCCTCTCCTTAGCAATTGTAGCAAATTATCTTCCTCCTTGGCCTTCTTCCCCTATCATGAGATTTGTAAATTTAAAACTTTTAAGTGCACGCCTTACCTTCCTTACCATAGAGGCTTCTTCCGTGCTATCCATGGAGGAGGAGGAGGAGTCTTCATCGGATGTGGAGGGAGTCTCCTTCTTCTTCTTACCCTTGTTGGCCATTAGTGCCACTCCCCTTGATGGCTTGATGATTGGTTCTTCACTTATTCCTTCAAGCCTTGTTTCATGTAGCACCATGGTGGAGAAGAATTCTTCTAGGGTGCTCACCTCTAGATTCCTCGATATATATAAGGAGTCCACCATGAAACTCCACTTTGAGGACCGGGGAAAGACATCTATAGCCTTCATTACCATCTCCCGGTTGGAAAGCTTTTCACCTACACTAGATAAACCATTATGAATTTCTTTAAATCTAGAATATAGAGATGTTATCATTCTAGGGGGTTGCATCGGAGGCTCATTGGCTCCCATGTCCCCGGATTAAAATTTTCACTAATGAAAGAATTAATCCGGATGGGATGAGTTTCCTTAGCACAACCAATTCGTCGTCGTGCTAACAACTTGAGTGGTCACTTGAACAAATTAGTTGTTCAAGCAACACAACTCTTCTAGTTGGTTAGCCGCGGAAGAGACGACGGACGGATCGCCGGTTTTTGTGTTTGTCTTCGGGGTCCATGATTATACAATATATTTACTAATTCACACATGCATAATCAAAACATAAAAGAACAAGCTCAGATCTGTAAATAAAGTTAAAATAACTTTATACCTCACGATCTTCTACCGTATGTCCTATCCTTCACGTGGACGACGTGTGGACGAAGATCCTCCACGAGTAGAAGCCTTCTAGATCACTTTCTTCTCTACCTAGTCCGCTGCGAACAAAGAGAAGAAACAACAAATACCTTCCTATCTAGAACCGGCCACCAAATTAGGGAATTTGGTGCAACCGCCGGCCAAGGAACAATTGGATGATGCGCCGGCCAACTTCAAGAAGTGTTGCCGCCGGCCACTCTAGGATGAAGGGAGGAAGATGAATGCCGGCCACCTATGGAAGGAAAACCGCCGGCCAAGGAAGAAGGGAGAGGCCTCTAGGATGGGCGCCGGCCAAGTGTTGATGGAGGAGGATGGGCGCCGGCAACAACTAGAAGAAAGGAAGTTGCCGCCCACTTTGCTCCAAACCCTAGCCGTCCAAAAACCCTAGCCGCCCAAAACCCTAACTCCAATTCGAAAATCTCTTCTTCCTGCCCAAGCCTAAGCCCCCTATTTATAGAATTGGGCTTAAGCCTCCTTTAATCTCCACCATCGGATCTAGGGATTTAATCTCCACCGTTGGATCTAGGGTTTTATCCCAACCGTCGGATCTAGGGTTTCATCCCAACCGTCGGATCTAGGATGTCATCCCAACCATCGGATCTAGGGTTTCATCCCAACCGTCGGATCTAGGGTTTTATCCCAACCGTCAGATCTAGGGATTTAATCCTAACCGTCGATTCTAGGGTTTCATCCTAACCATCGGATCTTAGGGATTTAATCCCAACCGTTGGTTCTAGGGTTTCATCCTAACCATCGGATCTTAGGGATTTAATCCCAACCGTTGGTTCAAGGTTTTGTTTTATATTCTTGGATCTAGACTTCACAAGGATTATATTAGGCTACGATAGGGACCATAAGGAGGAGTTGGGTCTTGGCCACCCGATGGATCGGAACCACACTAACTTGATCCATCAATGATGTTCCATTCCACTAGAGGATCATCATTGAACTACCTCACCAACCCCCATAAATCAATATGGGCTCTATATATTATTTGTACATTAATCTCCCCGTGTTTAAGATATCGAATGTCCGTCAATTAATTGATTTACTGACCATCAATTAATTAACATCTAATTCCTCGAGTAGTACCACTCAACCTTATCATCATGTTGACTAAGTCAACCAGCTGGGTTTACATGATGAACCTTATGAGCTCCTCAAGGGGACATCATCAACCTAGTATATAGGACACGGTTTCCTCCTATAATCAACGGCACACCATGTAAATAATATTATTTCCCAACTTACCGGGCATATTGATTTAATCCATCTAAATCTCACCTTCTGGTAAATCGAAGAAATAAATACTAAGTACATGTGCAGTTATTATATCGGGATTAAGAGCATGTACAACATAATATCAGGAGTCGATTCAATTATGTAGTCGATACTAAATTGAATCACCTCTATGTCGGTCTGCTCAATACACCTAAGTGTACTAGTGTAACTCTATGTTCAAGACAAAACAATACCAAGCTACACTACAACCATGCCAATGGTTTGTCCAAAACCATCTTGGTTGTGAGCCTCTACTTATATTTTACAAGGGTGATAACATGATCTTACACACACCAAGCACCATGTTATCTACAATGTAAAATATTAGACAATATGCACACATATAATAAATATATAAAGTGCAAACAATGATCATGTGATTCTTATTTCAAAATAAAATGTTCATACAAAAGAGCTAGGCTTTTGTATACATTCCAACAATCTCCCACTTATACTAAAAGACTATCGTCATCACTCTGCCATACATCCCGATCCCCATGATATCCTCCATGCCTATCAAGCGCTTTATTTGGAAGGGCCTTAGTGAATGGATCCGCCGGGTTATCCTCTGATGCAATCTTGGCGGCAACAACTTCTCCTCGCTTTACGATCTCGTATGAGGTGGTACTTGCGCTCTATGTGTTTACTGCCTTATGGGCTCGTGGTTCCTTGAGTTTTACCATTGCTGCTATTATCACAATAAATTGTGATAGTTACGGGCAAACCGGGAATCACATCCAAGTCCATCAAGAAGTTCTGAGCCATCTGACTTCCTTTGCCTCGGAGGTGCCACATACTCGACTTCCATGGTAGAGTCCGCCACGCATTTACCTTGACACTCCTCCATACTATGGCTCCACCTCCAAAAGTAAACACAAACCCGAGGTAGACTTACTCTTGTCCCTATCGATTGGAAATCCGAATCCGTGTAACCCACGAGGACTAATTGATCTGCCCGATAAACGACATATAATCCCTAGTCCTTCTCGGGTACTTGATATATGCTTTACAGCAGTCAATGTCACTGTCGGGATTACTCTGATATCTGCTAACCATGCCCATGGCAAAGCAGATATCCGGTCTCGTACATAGCATAACATACATAAGGCTTCCTACTGCTGAAGCATAAGGAACCGCCTTCATGTCCTCTATCTCCTTTGATGTTTTGGGACACATCTCTTTAGATAAAGGAACTCCATGCCTAAAAGGTAAAAAACCTTTCTTAGAGTTCTGCATGCTAAAACGAGCAAGGATAGTGTCAATGTATGAAGCTTGAGATAAGCACAACATCCTTTTCTTGCGATCCCTTATAACTTTCATCCTAAGGATGTGTCCCACTTCTCCCAAGTCCTTCATATCAAACTGTTTGGACAACCATACTCTTACGTCTAATAACACTTCGATATTGTTGCCAACTAACAAAATGTCATCTACGTATAGTACAAGAAACACCACTACGTTTCCGTCACATCTCTTGTATACACAAGGCTCATCCAGACTTTGAATAAATCCATATGACTGGATTACCTCATCAAAGCGGATGTTCCAAGATCTAGAAGCTTGCTTCAATCCATAGATGGACCGATTAAGCTTACATACAAGATGCTCTTTTCCTTTAGCAATGAATCCCTCTGGTTGCCGCATATAGATGTTCTCCTCAAGACTTCCATTAAGGAAAGCTGTCTTGACATCCATCTGCCAAATCTCATAATCCATATGAGCAGCTATAGATAAGAGAATCCGGATAGACTTAAGCATAGCTACCAATGAAAAGGTCTCCTCATAATCGATACCCTCTTTCTGAGTATACCCTTTCGCAACAAGCCTAGCTTTGAAGGTCTCAACCTTCCCGTCTACTCCTCTCTTTCTCTTGTAGATCCACTTGCATCTAATGGATTTTACACCATCGGGTGGCTCTACTAGCTCCCAGACCTAATTAGAATCCATAGATTCTATCTCTGAATTCATCGCACTTTGCCAAGATACCGCATCTCTATCTTGGATTGCCTCATCATATGTCCAAGGATCAGGTTCATGTTCCCCAGGGACTAAGTCCGAAGACTCTCCCAAAAACATGAATCTATCGGGTTGTTTAACAACCCTCCCACTACGACGAGGTGCCTCCTATGTATGCTCCGTGACACGCGGTGCAGTGACTTGTGGTGTCTCCTCTTGTACCGGTGGTACTGAAGTCGGGACTTCCCCTGTCAACTCCTCAAGAACAATCCTACTCTTGGGCTTGTGGTTCATTACATAATCCTCCTCTAGAAATCTGGCATTCGTGCTAACGATCACCCTTTGATCTCTAGGATTATAAAACAAACCACCTTTCGTTCCCTTAGGGTAGCTAACAAACAAGCGTACTTCTGTACGAGATTCCAACTTACCAGCATCTCCCTTCAGCACATGTGCTGGACTACCCCAAATCTGAATATGTCTTAGACTAGGCTTTCGCCTAGTCCACAACTCTGTGGGAGTAGAGGGTACTGACTTAGATGGAACCAAGTTCAGAATGTGTCTTCTTGTTTCGAAGCAAACCCCGTAACTCATCATCGATCGACCATCTCCATAAGAGTCCTATTCCTTCGCTCCGCCTACACCATTCTGCTGGGGTGTGCGGTCAGACAATTGGGATTGAATCGACCTCGATAAGTAACTCCTAAACTCTCCCAAGAGGTACTCGCCACCACGATCGGATCGTAATGTCTTGATACTTTTACCTTGGCGGTTCTCCACATCGACCTTGAATTCTTTGAACTTGTCAAAGCATTCAGACTTTAGCGCATCAAGTAAATGTATCCATACCTTGAATAATCGTCTATAAAAGAGACGAAGTATTCAAAGCCACCTCTTGCCTGGATAGACATAGGACCACACAAATCAGAATGAACCAATTCTAACACATCTTTGGCTCTATACCCTTGGCCTTAAAAGGCCTCTTGGTCATTACCTTCCAAGCAAGATTCGCGAGGTTGGGAGATCCTCCACCACTAATGAACCCAAAGGTCCATCGGCTATCAACCTTTGAATTCTACTTAGGTTAATATGACCAAGCCTTAGATGCCAAAGATATGTTTGGTTCATTCTTGAAGGTTCTTTTCTCTTATTAGACTTAGAAGATGAGTTATTGATTTCTATATGCATCGTGGGAGTTTTTGGTTCAAGTATATAAATTGCCAACCAATGTACGAGCAGATAATCTCCTATTCCTTTTTATAACCACTTTGTCATTAAAAGAAACAGAATATCCATCCATAAACAATTTAGAAACTGAAATTAAATTCTTTCTAAAAGTAGGTACATAAAGACAATTTCTCAAAACCAAAACTTTATTCCTATCAAAAGATAAATAAACGTCTCCCACTGCAATAGCCGCCACCTTTGAAGCATTGCCCATGAAGACGGTAATCTCTCCCTCGGCTAGTCGTCGGGTTTCCTGGAACCCCTGCAAAGTATTGCAGACATGATCAGTGGCTCCTGTATCTACACACCAGGCACTGGTAGATAACACCGCTAAACATGTTTCAACAACTAAACAAGAAGATATACTTTTGTTCTTTCGGCGAGGACAGTCCGCCTTCCAATGTCCAGTCTGCTTGCAAGTGAAGCACTTGCCTTTCGGCTTCTTCACTCCTGCCTGAGGTCCCACTGCCACTTTCTTCGCTTCACCTTGTTTCTTCTTCTTCTTACCTTTCGGTTTAGAGGAAGAAACCTTCTGAGCGACCATGGCTTGAGCACTCTGACAAAAAAGCCCCTCTGCTGGAGTTACATCGGAAGCTCCGCCAACGAATACAACCTTTTGTTCATGTTGTAGTTGAGGCGGAACTACTCAAAACTCCTAGGCAGAGACTGGAGAATGATATCAACCTGGGTTTCCCCATCGATCTCAGCTCCGAGGACTTCCATCTCATTAAGATGAGCCATCATCTTGAGAACATGATCCCTAACGGGTGTTCCCTCGACCATGGTGGTCGTCATCAAGTTTCTCATTGCCTCCTGCCTAGCCGCCCTACTCTGATGTCCGAAAAGTTCCTTGAGATTGAACATCATGTCATAAGCAGTGGCTATGGCCTGATGCTGATGTTGCAGCACATTTGACATAGATGCCAAAATGTAACACCGTGCCATCTCATCTGCCTTAACCCATTTCTTATAACGTTCTTTCTCCTTTTCATCAGAGTCATCGGTGGGCTTAGGAGGACAGACCTCGAAGAGTAAAAATTTGTACTCCTCCGCAGTTAAGACAATATCCAGGTTTCTTTTCCAATCAATGTAGTTTGGACCAGTAAGTTTGTTTTCTTTTAAAATCACAACAAGTGGGTTGAAAGCCATTTGAAAATCCTAAAAATCACAATGATCAAAATATTAGATTTCAAATATTATTGATTGCTCAAAACAATAAAATCCCGAAATCAACCAACACCTCAAATCACCGAGAATGTCGCATGCCACGCAGTGTGGACGTATACAAATTATACATTTGGAAGAGGAGGTTTTACCCATTAATTTTATTATCTTGTCAACCTTACTTTTTGACAAATAAAATTAATAGTTGGTTCCTCTTTGGCCCTACAAATAAAGGCAGTGACTCCGATGGGGAGGATACCTTTATTTGCATCTAAGTGTGCACCATTACACGATACTGAGGGAATTATTTCGGATTATGTGCCTTACCGCTGTGGAAGTACACATGCTCCTAGATAATTTCTTATAATCATTATTTGACCTAGTGATCCGCAAACAAACTCGTCCGCAGGGAGGAAGGCACTCAGAGCCAACACACAAGTTTGTTTGCATCACACGTCAAATTGTAATGGAGGTCGCAGGAATTAATTAAAATGTCCCTCTCCCACTTAGTAAATTGCAAATGAGGAATTTTAAATCATACACAACATGCATATAAAACAAATAAGCAATAAATATGGAAAAAACAGAATTTTTTCCAACTATTATGGCATTGTCCTCCAATATGCATCCCATCGTGTCGCCACCTCGTCGGCTCCATCTTTTCCCGTGCGCAAGTCACCAAAGAGTTCCAAGCCGAGATAAAACATTTTAATTTACATCCATCGATCCTATACTCCACGAAGGAGTGTACAAATCATCTAGATTGAAAGTAAACAAAAATGAACGGATAAACAATGTCGTATTTAATTACAAAAATTAAATACTAATCTAGCCTCGTCAACCCCGAGGATTCAAATAATAAATTTTTACACACATCCATTCACATACACACACATGGCCATAATAGTCGGATCTTATGCCTGCAACCAAAGAGTTAAACTATGCATATCCTACTATTATCTGACACATCTTATATATGAAATATGCATAAAAATTAACCGAATCCAAAACACACAAAACCGGAAACCGTGGCTCTGATACCACTTGTAGGGGGTTGCTTCGGAGGCTCATTGGCTCCCATGTCCCCGGATTAAAATTTTCACTAATGAAAGAATTAATCAGGATGGGATGAGTTTCCTTAGCACAACCAATTCGTCGCCGTGCTAACAACTTGAGTGGTTGCTTGAACAAACTAGTTGTTCAAGCAACACAACTCTTCTAGTTGGTTAGCCGTGGAAGAGACGACGGACGGATCGCCGGTTTTTGTGTTTGTCTTCGAGGTCCATGATTATACAATATATTTACTAATTCACACATGCATAATCAAAACATAAAAGAACAAGCTCAGATATGTAAATAAAGTTAAAATAACTTTATACCTCACGATCTTCTACCGTATGTCCTATCCTTCTCGTGGACGACGTGTGGACGAAGATCCTCCACGAGTAGAAGCATTCTAGATCGCTTTCTTCTCTACCTTGTCCGCTGCGAACAAAGAGAAGAAACAACAAATACCTTCCTATCTAGAACCGACCACCAAATTAGGGAATTTGGTGTAACCACCGACCAAGGAACAATTGGATGATGCGCCGGCCAACTTCAAGAAGTGTTGCCGCCGGCCACTCTAGGATGAAGGGAGGAAGATGAATGCCGGCCACCTATGGAAGGAGAACTGCCGGCCAAGGAAAAAGGGAGAGGCCTCTAGGATGGGCGCCGACCAAGTGTTGATGGAGGAGGATGGGCGCCGGCAACAACTAGAAGAAAGGAAGTTGCCGCCCACTTTGCTCCAAACCCTAGCCGCCCAAAAACCCTAGCCGCCCAAAACCCTAACTCCAATTCGAAAATCTCTTCTTGCTGCCCAAGCCTAAGCCCCCTATTTATAGAATTGGGCTTAAGCCTCCTTTAATCTCCACCGTCGGATCTAGGGAGTTAATCTCCACCGTCGGATCTAGGGTTTTATCCCAACCGTCGGATCTAGGGTTTCATCCCAACCGTCGAATCTAGGATTTCATCCCAACCATCGGATCTAGGGTTTCATCCCAACCGTCGGATCTTGGGTTTTATCCCAACCGTCGGATCTAGGGATTTAATCCTAACCGTCGATTCTAGGGTTTCATCCTAACCATCGGATCTTAGGGATTTAATCCCAACCGTTGGTTCTAGGGTTTCATCCTAACCATCGGATCTTAGGGATTTAATCCCAACCGTTGGTTCTAGGTTTTGTTTTATATTCTTGGATCTAGACTTCACAAGGATTATATTAGGCTACGATAGAGACCATAAGGAGGAGTTGGGTGTTGGCCACCCGATTGATCGGAACCACACTAACTTGATCCATCAATGATGTTCCATTCCACTAGAGGATCATCATTGAACTACCTCACCAACCCCCATAAATCAATATGGGCTCCATATATTATTTGTACATTAATCTCCCCGTGTTTAAGATATTGAATGTCCGTCAATTAATTGATTTACTGACCATCAATTAATTAACATCTAATTCCTCAAGTAGTACCACTCAACCTTATCATCATGTTAACTAAGTCAACCAGCTGGGTTTACATAATGAACCTTATGAGCTCCTCAAGGGGACATCATCAACCTAATATATAGGACACGGTTTCCTCCTATAATCAATGGCACACCATGTAAATAATATTATTTCTCAACTTACCGGGCATATTGATTTAATCCATCTAAATCTCACCCTCTGGTAAATCAAAGAAATAAATACTAAGTACATGTGCCCGTTATTATATCGGGATTAAGAGCATGCACAACATAATATCCGAGGTCCGATTCAATTATGTAGTCAGTACTAAATTGAATCACCTCTATGTCGGTCCTGCTCAATACACCTAAGTGTACTAGTGTAACTCTATGTTCAAGACAAAACAATACCAAGCTACACTACAACCATGCCAATGGTTTGTCCAAAATCATCTTGGTTGTGAGCTTCTACTTATATTTTACAAGGGACTGATAACATGATCTTCTGTGCCACACCAAGCACCATGTTATCTACATTGTAAAATATTAGACAATATGCACACATATAAATATATAAAGTGCAAACAATGATCATGTGATTCTTATTTCAAAATAAAATGTTCATACAAAAAGAGCTAGGCTTTCAGTATACATTCCAACAATCTTCTCCCCTTTATCAAGTTTAATATTGTTGAGTTAGGAGCGAAGGACATCTCTCCTTGCTAGTTTGGCCTCGGATGTGCCTTCATGAAGCTCCACTACCTTCTCCCACATCTCTTTGGCGCTAGCACATTCTCCTATTCGGTTGACTTCTTGTTGAGGGTGTATGTTGAATAGATGATGCTTGGCTTTTGAATTTGCCAAGTACTCCAATCTTTGTTTCTTTGTCCATCTTGATTTTTCCAAAGGGTCCCCTTCCTCATCCCTAGGTATCTCAAAACCATTCTCCATTATTAGCATAATTTCAAAATTGGTTTCGAAAAATACCTCCATTCTCTTCTTCCACCAAGAGAATTCCCCTTCAAACTTTGGCGGATGGATGTTAGAGCCGGCCATCATTGTTGTAGTGCTTGTTGCGACGGTGAGTCTGTTGACAAGCGACCTTGCTCTGATACCACTTGTTGGAACGTTGGTGGCCGGCTAGAGGGTGGTGAATAGCCCTTAATTGTCGTACGATGGAATCTGTTCGTTGATTGTCTACAAATAAGATTAGCGCAAGAGGAAATATAAAAGACAATACAAAGGCAATGCTAACAAACTGATATAATGTGGTTCACGGCCTTGTCACTAATCCATGGACCGATTCATTTCAGGTGAATCACGCCTTGAATTTTCCACTAGTCTCTCCTTTGCACAAAGCTAGGTGTAGGTAACCTTTCTTACACAAGATCTCTCCTCTTACAATATAATAGAAATAAGCTCAAGGAAGAGGATTGAAAACGTTTGGGCACTTGAGAAGATGTTTAGAGTAGAAGCATTAGGCTCCCCTAGTGTCCAAAGGCCCCATTTTATAGAGAAGAACTCATTCTTCCCATTGGGGGCCTGACAGTCGACTGATGCCACAATCAGTCGATTGCTCCTGTAGCCGTTGCCAAATAACGACTTCTTCCACGTTGGATTTCATCCAACGGCTCCCACATCATTCAATTGATCATCCTATCAGTCGACTGATGGAGCTACCAGTCGAGTGCCAGAAGAGAGCACTCGACTGATCAACATTCTTTGAAATCGACGACCGACCGATGCCATCATCGATCGGTGAATCATCGATCGCCAATCCTTCGCGATACAGACTAGACTCGAACACCAGTCTAGTCACAGTCGAATTGGAGCAGTCGATTGCCATGTCATGGCAGTTGACTGATGTCGGGAAATTCCATCTGACACTTAGCCAAATGGCCAAGTTTCACCCACGATCTACCCCAACCCGCGTTACAATTGTTCACTCTCATTCCCTTGGAGTCCCTCGCCTTCGAAGTTGTCTTCGTCCGGCCACCTCCCTCAGATTCGCCAAGTGCACAGCTTCGCAGCGTCATCCTTCGCGTCTCGCCCTGAAGTCTACTTCCTCTAGCTTCACTCCAATGCTTCTCGTCCGGGGGTCCCTCGGATGACCCAAGCACACGACTTCCGCAAAGCTATCCTTCACTGACTCAAGGACCGAGTCATGAGAGGTGAAACTCGCCAATGCTCCATGTGAAAATTACCAAGTGCTGCAAGACTCCAACGCACACATCAAATCCATATCAAACCTAACTTAAACCCTTTGTCAGACACATCAAAACCATATCACTGGGTTGATTTCCCTAACAATCTACCCCTTTTTGATGTGTGGAAATCCGTTTTTGTTAGGTAAACAAATAACAATAACAACATAAGGCAAGAAAGCATGTAAATAATATGAGTATGAAAACTCCCCATTAAACATGCAACTCCCCCTTAAGACATGCTAAATATTCCCTTTTAGCATGATTAACTTAAACTTAACAATTCTCCCCCTTTGACACCATCAAAGACATTATCTACATGTCATAATCCAAGGGATTAAAGTCTAAGAGTTGAAAAACCATCAAAAACAGCCTAAAAAAATTGAAATCAAGCTGTGAACAGTGCCACTAGTCGACTGAATTAGACATCAATCGAATGGTACGTTGGTTTCAGCAATTTCTAATTTTCGGACCGAAATTCAGAAATGCACCAGAAATTCTAGAAAATTCAAAAAATTGTGAAATTTTGAAAACATATTTTTTTTAAAGTCCTTTATTAGTGAAAAGTGAATTTTCATGAAAATTACTTATATTTTTAATTATTTCCCAAAAATTTAAAAGTTTCAAAAACAACTAGTATTTGATCAAGTTTGTATCAATTTTAACACCTAGTTTTGCTTTAGATTGTTTCAAAACATGAAAACACAGATTTTAAAGTAAGGAATGGTTTTGAAAACATATGAAATATCCAACCAAGATTTTTGGGCAATATGTCTATGAATTAAGCATAAGCCTTCCCCATGATTGGTCTATTATTACTATTTTGATACTTTAAATGACCATCAAAATGTCATAGGCATTAGTGGACCATTTGTATGATCCTATCATCTCACCCATTGCTATGTTCTCAATCAAGGTTATCCTTATGGTGAGTGTGAGATGTTCCTAAAGGTATTTGTATACTTAACCTTCAAATTCATGCAATTCTACCCAAGGTTAAGTATCACTCTAACATACCACATGATGATAAAGACATATATGCATTGATTTTACATTATGACCATGAAACAAGTGTATCAATCAATTTGTAATCATGCATTAGGTATAGAATCATGATAATAAGTCAAGTATCACTCAAAGCATGATTTAAGCTATTTATGGGTGCATTATCATCACCCAATACTATTTCAAAAATTAAGTCCTGATAATTCTAAGTCAACCATATAATATGATATAAGTGAAGTCCACTTATGGTTGACTATCCTAGGGTTTTCCTAACCCTTAAGGATGGATTTAGGAACCCAATACTAGTTCTTTCTTATAGGGTTCACTAAATATTCCTTAGGGATCCATTTTCTAGCAATTGTTTTGTTTTTGGCTTGACCCCTAACAATTAAACAATGATAGGCCTTTTTATTTTTGTTTCCCTTATAACCTAGGCCTTTTCTATCGAAGCTTGCCCTATGGCTCTCTATGATCATATTTAATGTATTGGAGCCTATGGTAAATTTTTCTAGGGCTTTAGTTAGGTGATCTACCTTTTCCCTTAAAGCCTTATTTTCATCCATACATGCATCACTGACAGTTAGAGGTATATAAATATTATGTGATCATGTATCATCATTAAAATTTAAGCATGATTTTTCTAGTTTTTCTTCTAGGGCCTTAATTTGATCAAGCATACTCTTATTTCTCTTTTTTGTTGGGAGATTGTTGGTGCAATCGTCCCAGAGCAGTACCCTGATAGTATTTTGATGATAGACAAAACTCATGACATTGGATTGTCATGGGAAAGTCCAAAGCATTGCGAAGCCGTGCGCTTGGTGCTTGGCATGGGAAATCCAAAGCATTGCGAAGCCGTGCGCTTGGTGCTTGGTGAGAAATGCATTGCGAAGCCGTGCGCTTGGTGCATTTGGGAAGTCTTGAGGACTTGGTAAGTTCACTAGGCTCGGGGTCCTTGAGTCGGTGAAGGATGACATTGCGAAGCCGTGCGCTTGGTGCATCCGAGGGACCGCCGGACGGGGAGCGAATGGAGTGAGCCCAAAGGGAAGCATACTTCTTGGGCATGAGACGCGAAGGATGGCGTTGCGAAGCCGTGCACTTGGCGCATCCGAGGGACGTAGGCCGAGGGAAGAGAGCTTCGGTGGGGAACTCCATGAGGGATAAGGTGGACTTGGCCAAGTGGCTAAGACTGAGTGTCGGAGGCTCAAACATCGTTATGTTTGAGGTTTTAGCCGACATCGGTCAGCATAGGTGCGATCGCTTCTAGGTCGTATGGGTTCGACTGTTCGATGAACCAAGATTGGTTGGATCGATCGCCATGGGAGGCACGATCGTGATGGGAG
Organism: Wurfbainia villosa; assembly: GCA_025175895.1. NCBI lineage: Eukaryota > Viridiplantae > Streptophyta > Magnoliopsida > Zingiberales > Zingiberaceae > Wurfbainia > Wurfbainia villosa. The sequence goes on from CM046005.1 coordinate 58,628,779, forward strand.
AATATCGATTAGCCAATGGGTGGCGATCGGTGATGACTTGTCTGCAGACGCGAATGGAGTCGACTCGACCGGGCACTCGAATGATGGATGATCGATCGATGGGTGCCATCGATCGGTGATGTGTGATCCGTTGGAACTTAACCAGCGTGGATCCGCCCGTTGTGAGACAAGCGACTCGATACCGACTGATGGTCACGATCAGTCGACTGATGGGCGCGAAAACAGCTTGATGCAGGTTATAAATGGAGCTCGAGTTGGAGGATTTCGCCAAGGTTTTTTGGGTGACTTTGAAGGGGAATTGCTGTTCATTCCAGACCTTCAAGAGCAAACAAAAGCAAGCAACAAGAAAGCGATCAAAAGCAATCGGTGTAAAAGTTCTCTTTTGTATTGTCTTTGTATTTCTTGTTGTATTTCATTACTTAGTGTAATAGCTTGTGAGAGGTTTCTCCACCTCCGACGTGTTGTCGAAAAGGAGTGTTATAGTTAGTGTCGTGAGCATAACTAGAGCTCGAGGAGCTCACCCGTGGAGTAGGAACCATTCGGTTCCGAACCACGTATATCGTTGTGTTTTGTTTGTGTGTATTTGTGTTTCTTGTTAGTATTATTATTGTTATTCCACTGCGCTAACAAGAATTGTAGACGAGAACGATCAAAATACGATGAACAACGAACGAGGGCTATTCACCCCCCCCCTCTAGCCGGCCAATCTATCCCCAACAAGTGGTATCAGAGCAAGGTCGCTCTTCAAGGACTAACCGCCACGAGAGCACTACAAATGGCCGGCTTCATCTATCCACCGAAATTCGATGGAGATTTTTCTTGGTGGAGGAAACGGATGGAGGTATATCTTGAAACCGATTTTTATTCTATGTTAATTGTAGAAAATGGTTTTAAGATGCCTAGGGACAAATACAACAAGCCAATTGAAAAGTCAAGATGGACCCAAGACCAAATTAAGGACTTCAAGACAAATCTTGAGGTAATAAAATTACTTAGTGATTTATTACCTAACACTATTTTGTCTAGATTGGGTGACTATAGGGATGCTAAGGAATTATGGGAGAAAATAATGAAATTCAAAGAAAATTCCCAATCGGCACAAGTAGAGGAGAATGCCAAAGAAGAAGCACCCACAACATTTGAAGATGCTGATGATTTGGTGGAGACCTCCACCTCTAGCATTGAGGGGGAGGAAAGGCAATCTTTCATCCCAGAGCAAGAACAAGAAGCATCCACATCCGGGAGAAGTGAAGATCATGAAGAGGCCTCCACCACCTCCCTAGGTAACTCAAGTGTTATTATTTTAAATAAAAAACACATAATATGCTTTGAGTGTAGGGAGAAAGGGCATTACAAGAGCAAATGCCCTAAATTGGCTAAGGAAAAGGCATCAAGACCGAAAGTCAACCCAAAGTCAAAGGATGGCGGTGTTCCCAAAATCAAGAGCAAAGAGCACATTGTGTGTTTCAAATGCAATCAAAAGGGACACTACCGAAGCCAATGCCCTAGGGGGAGGAAGAAAGGGCAAGAAGGTGCAACTCATGTAGGGGGAGCTCCTAAAGGTAACCCTAAGGTAAATTTAGTTAATGCACCTTTAATTCCTAGAACTAAAAAGCATGCTAAGAATTATTTTAGTTCTCTAGCAATTATCAATGAAAAGCATGCTAGGAGAAATAATAAAGTTTATTGTTTAGGTGCAAGGCATGTTAATTTAACTAAGGATAAACCTAGGACTCATATGTTAGTAATATATGAGAGATGTTCTAAGGCAATCGCCTTATGTATGAACCATTTATATGATAAATGAAGATTCACTATTTGAGTATACATGTTTTATGTATTTGATTGGATCTTAAACTCATTTACTGAATGTCCACGATACGATTCACAGCATGAGAGAATTTGTGATTGGATCACAACTAGTGAGTATCTCTACATGTGTAATTGTGATGTATCGGAATTATCCTAGTCGATGAATTGATGGATTTGGACACCATCAATTCGAGACTAGCACGCAGGTATACTCCTTGGTGTATCCAAGCGGTGATTCTCCGGCTGGAGACATAGTGATGTCGGAGTTAATCGTGGATGCTAGTTATGGTAACTAGTTCATTGGAGTGACCGGTAGTAAGACTTCATATGGTTCTCTGCATATATAGATATGTCAATGAAGTTCTTACTGTGGCTTAAGTGCGATGTTCCTTTGACTTGCGGTATTCAAGTCATCTTGATCATGGAGACTTATGCTTTGACATCTTAAGCAAACATCTCTAAGGAGATGTGGACCCGGGAGGATTGGGTATACGTCGAAGTGATCGAAGGTGTTTGAATAGCCTATAAAGGATTCACCACTCCTTGCGAGGAGATGTATACCCATGGCCTCTCGTCGGATTGTTACTAAAGTCTTTGGCCAAAGCATTACATGTTTAGAGTAAGGTACTCTTCGATACATGTGGAGTAACTAGAATCTGTAGGACGAGGAAATAATACTTGGGCTAGGTGTGACGTAGTCAGCCTAGTGGGGACTGACACAATAGACCATGTCCTGAACCAAGTGGGTATAAGATGAGTGAAGGGAATGGGGCACGATTCATTCGAGCTACTGAAGGGTTTCAGAAATAGTTCTAGATCAACCGTTGATCTTTTCGGTTAATTGGGGATCATGATGTACTACTAGGTGCCACTCATGATCATTCTATAATTAATGTTTAATTATAGACGGCCAACATAAACCGAGAACCTATTTGGTCACACGCACGAGTGTAATCCAAAGGATTTAAAACGAGCTTGAGAATGGGATTCTCAGACCGAGAGAAACTAGGTTTGGTTGGACCAAACATAAAGCGAGCATGAAATCGTTTCAGTCGCAATGGAAGCGTGGATGGGCCGCGTCTTATGAAGACGTAATGGATGAACCAAAATGGTTTGGTTCTAATCCAATGGATGAGAATAAACCAAAGGGGTTTGGTTTATTTTAAACGAATGAACCAAAAGTTGGTTCGGTTCGTTTTAACTTAAAATAAACCATCATGGTTTGGTTTATTTTAACTTATCTTAATGGAGCAGGTTAACGGGCTTTATGGATATGATCCATTAACCATTAAGAGAATTAGTTCTCTATAAAATAGGGCTTAAACCCTAATCCAAAAACCCTAATGGTAGTGGCCGCCCACATCACCCTTGGTGATTTCGGCGCCCAACCCTAAGCTGCCGCCGCCCATCCCAAAGCTCCTCCAACCGGCGTCTAGAAGGTTGCTTCCTTCCTCCTCGCTGGCGTCGAGCTGCTGCCGGAAGAGTTCCGGCGATCCTCCTTAGGTTTGGCATCAAGGTGAGCCTTTTCTTTCCTTGGTTAGCCGGCGCCTATATCCTCCACCAAGCTGTCCAGTTTTCTGGACAGCTTCTCCTCCTCTCGTCGGAGCGTCGTTTGGACGACGGTTAGTGCTCCGACAGCGGCTAACTTACCGGGGATTTAATCTCCGGTAATCCTCTGAGGTGGGGGACGAAGGATTCGTCAAACGGTTGACGAATACCTCTCCGGAGAATCGAGTTTTGAGGACTCGGTTTTGGATCCGAATTTGGATTCGGATCGTGATCATCTCTCGATCACGTTGTCTTCAACACGAGGCTAGTAACCCGTACGAAGACGAAGCTCGTGGCTTAGCGAAGTCATCCCGAGGAGCTCGGCGTGGATACGGATAGAGATGATTCTTACGAGGATCGTTCCGGTTGATGCCGTTCCCGCTACACGTCATACGAAAGGTATAACGTAGATAATTTTCTTTTATTGCAAATTTTAATTTACGGTTATGTCTACACTTGTTGTAATATGCATGCGTGTGTTGTGTGTGTTGTAATAAATGTAGATTTATTATTTTTAATTGCTTCCGCTGTGCTCATGTTTACGAAACATGATCGAACACACACACGCCGCGGTGCTGGAAACCCAACAGTGGTATCAGAGCCCAGGTTGTGTTTCGACATAATCGTAAAAATGGTTTTGCGATAGTCATAATGTATTTCTGGAAATTTTCTAAATTTTGGAAATTTAGTAGTATTTATGGAAATTTTTTAATTTTGGAAAGTCTAGAAGTATTTATGGAAATCTTCCACTTTTGGAAAGTTGGAAGTATTTATGGAAATTGATATTTTCCATAAATAAAATATTTGATTAGATTCTGGAAATTTGTTTCCTAATTTAATCATGATTTGATTTGGGAAATCAAATCTTAAAATATTTTATTTCCATAAGTAGTTTTAATGATTTAGGAAATTGATTTCCTAAATAGATTTTCCTTAATCAAATAATTCCATGAATAAAATATGTGATTAGATTTGGAAATTTGTTTCCTAATTTAATTATGATTTGATTTGGAGAATCAAATCTTAAACATATTTTATTTCCATAAATAGTTATGACATATAAGGAAATTATATACATGACATAATTGTATGCCATGTAATTGCATTAGATGCATAACATTATGCCATGCGTGTCGTGACATGTAGATGTATGCCATGTATGCCATGCCATGTAGATAATAGTTATTTGCATGCAAAGAGGATGAGACAAAAAACCCTTAATCAATATTAAAGCCTACACCTTCCATTAATATGGTTAGAACCAGAGTTCTGTTTCTTGTTTGGGTTGTTGGACTCTCTCCAAGCCCGGCTCGAACCTGAATATGTTCAAACCATGGAATAGTTTAATACTAATATGGTAAGAGTCAGAGGACAATCGTTAGCTTTGGTTGTTGGACTCTCTCCAAGATGGTCTAATTATTTGAATGCGCTCTAACCATATTAAAACTATGTCCTGATTAATGGGTTGGCTTTAACCTGGAGCATCGGCTTGTTGGACTCTCTCCAAGGTCGATGTAAAGGGAGGTGAAGTTGGGTGCTATGCATATGATGCATACTTGTTAATGTGTTAACAACCCGATGTATGTGTGAACATTCAATTAGTTGATATCACATTGTGATAGTCGCATATACGTGATATGCAATCGGTATAGTTGATACCTACCATCGTAGTTATGAATGGCTTGTTGGACTCTCTCCAAGGTTGTTCATAACTATGATGGATATCAGCCCATTCGGAGATGGACCTATGATCTCCCGAAGTGATTTTGGGGTTTTTGAAATTCGAAAAATGAATGGGATTTATAAATGTATATTGATGCAATTTAAAATCATCTTTCTCATATATGCTCGTTTTGTATTTCTAAGATTGATCATGATGTCTTTGAATTGCGTTCCATTTTGGATTCGAATAAATTAGTAGGCGAGCTTCATGGGTGGCTTAGAAGCTTGAGAATTGTTCTCAAGGTTGAAAAGCTTGCAAATGTCCTCGAAGCGCCTCTTCCCGCCCGTCCTAGTGACGATGCAACTCTGGACCAATTGTTGGCCTATCAGAAACATGTGAGTGATTCTGAACAAATGAATTGCATCATGCTAGCCACGATGGAACCCAAGCTACGAAAGCAGCATGAGCATATGGATGCTCATATCGTAGTCCTTCATCTTTGTGAGTTGGTTGATGAGCAAGTGAGATTCGAAAGGTTCGAAGTCTCAAAGCTCCTCTTCACCTCTGAGATGCTAGGAGGTTCATCGTGATAGTCTTGCTCGATATCTTTGAGAGTGGAGTCTTAGAGAAGCATGGCGAGGGGCGGTCTTTGTTAGTTGATTCCTCGAAGAAAGGTTCTAAGAGGAAGTCAAAGGAACAGCAAAAGGGAAAGAAGAGAAGGGCTAAGAAGGTAGAACTAGCACAAAAGGAAACTTGCCATCATTATGGCAAGGAGAGCCATTTGCGAAGAAAGTGCAAGATTTATCTTGAGTCTGTGAAGAAGGATAAGGCATCGGATGCCCCATCTTCTTCAGAAATCTTCTTTATTGATTGTCATTCTATTTCCTCAGACACTTGGGTATTTGATACTGGGTGTGGCTCACATATATGTAATGACATACATGGGCTAAGGAATAGAAGAAGACTCGTCAAGGGGAGAGTCAAATTTACGTGTTGGGAATGGAGCAACGGTTGTTGCACTCGCCATCGGAACGTATTTGTTGGAACTCCCTATAGGACTTGTCTTAGAACTGGACAATTACTTTTATGTTCCTTCGTTGATAAAGAACATCATTTCTATTTCTTGTCTAAATAGAAATGGGTTCCATTTGACTTTTAGTAACAATTGTTGTTACATAACTTTGAATGGAGTTCTTTATGGGATTGGAACTTTAAGCAATGGTGTTTATACATTGGACGTATCCAGTGACAATTTCAATATCGAAGCGAGCAACACGCATGCTCGAAAGGATAATCAAATAGACTCCTATATGTGGCATTGTCGTCTTGGCCATATAAGTAAGAAACGCATGTCCGAATTACACCGATGTGGAATTCTGGAATCGTTTGAATTAGATTCATACGATACATGCGAATCATGCTTAAAAGGCAAGATGACTAAGTTACCTTTTACTGGAAAAGGTGAACGAGTGGGAGAGTTACTAGGTCTAATACATACTGATGTATGTGGACCTATGTCAACTCAAGCATTAGGAGGCTATAGCTACTTCATTACCTTCACCGATGATTACTCACGGTTTGGGTATGTGTTCTTGATGAAACACAAGTCTGAAGCCTTTGAAAGGTTCAAAGAATTCAGAAATGAAGTAGAGAAACAACATGACAAGAGTATTAAAATACTTCGATCGGATCGAGGTGGTGAATACTTAAGTCAAGAGTTTCTTGATTATCTAAGAGACAATGGCATATTGTCTCAATGGACTCCGCCATATACACCACAGCATCATGGTGTATCTGAGAGGCGTAACCGGACCTTGTTGGACATGGTCAGGTCAATGATGAATCATGCGAATCTTCCCAAGTCCTTTTGGGGCTATGCACTTCAGACAACTGTTTACTTGTTAAACAAAATGCCTACCAAGGTAGTCTCAACTACTCCATATGAGATATGGAATGGTAAGAAACCTCATGTATCTTACTTGAAGATATGGGGTTGTCCTACTTATGTGAAGCAGACTGTATCAGACAAACTGGATGCTAAGTTTGATAAATGTCTATTTATTGGATACCCTAAGGAAACAAGGGGTTACCAATTCTATCATCCTGTGGAACAAAAGGTGTTTGTTTCAAGGCATGCTGTGTTTCTAGAGAAAGAGTTTCTCTTGCAAGAAAACAGTGGGAGTGTCATCGAGCTTGAGGAGGCTCGAGAGACTCAAATAGACATTGATGAGATACGGTGAAGCCTGACGGTAACAACTCATAGTGATGAGCAATCGGCTGGACCTATTGTAACACCACATCTTCGTAGATCTGGTAGAACACGCAATATTCCTGAGAGATATGGATTTCTCGTAAGTGAATCGAACGACGTGTTACTCATTGATGATGAGGAGCCTACCAGTTATGAAGAAGTCGACAAGTTCGAGAAGGGATAAGTGGCTTGGTGCCATGAAGTCGGAAATGGATTCCATGTACGAAAACCAAGTTTAGAACTTGGTTGACCCACCTGAAGGCATAAAGCCTATAGGGTGCAAGTGGGTTTTCAAGAAGAAAACCGACATGGATGGTAATGTGATTACCTATAAGGCTAGATTGGTGGCGAAAGGATATCGTCAAAAGCAAGGTGTTGATTATGACGAAACCTATTACGTAGCTATCTTAAATCCATTCGGATGCTCTGGCCATAGCGGCTCATTATGATTATGAGATATGGCGGATGGATGTGAAAACAGCTTTCCTTAATGGAAACACCTCGAGGATGTGTATATGATACAACTGAGGGTTTCACATCGGTTGATAAAACCAAGGTATGCAAATTGCGGCGATCCATTTATGGATTGAAGCAAGCATCCGAGTCTGGAATATCCATTTTGATGAGGCGATCAAAAGTTTGATTTCTCACAAAATCGAGACGAACCTTGTGTGTACAAGAAGGTTAGTGGGAGTGCGATCGTGTTCTAATATATGTCAGATGACATACTACTTATAGGAAATGATGTTTCAATCTTACAACAAGTGAAGGTTTGGTTATCCAAGACATTCTCCATGAAAGACTGGGAGAAGCAACCTACATCCTCGGATTAAGATCTATAGAGATAGATCGAAAGCTTGCTTGGTCTTTCGCAGTTCATATATATAGACCGAAAAGCAAAGAGGTTTAGCATGTCGGAATCCAAGAAAGGTTTCTACCCATCGTGCATGGGGTACACCTTTCAAGTCTATGTGTCCGCGCACGTAAGATGAGGATTTGCATGAGTAAGATTCCCTATGCATCCGCAATAGGATCTATCATGTATGCTATGTTATGTACAAGGCCCGATGTATCGTACGCTCTGAGTGTCACGAGCAGATACCAGTCCGATCCAGGAATGGATCATTGGGCGGCTGTTAAGACGATCCTTAAGTACTTAAGAAGAACTAAGGATGTGTTCCTAATATATGGAGAAGGGTACATGGTGATACGTGGGTATATGGATGCCAGCTCCAGACAGACAAGGATGATTCCATGTCTCAGTCTGAGTATGTATTCACCGGGAATGGAGGCGCAATAAGTTGGAAAGGTTCCAAGCTTGACACTATAGCGGATTCTGCCACTAAGGAAGAATACATTGCAGCTTTGGAAGCAGCAAAGGAAGCGGTTTGGATCAAGAAGTTCATCTTTGAACTTGATGTGGTCTCATCAATGATCCAAACATGTGCTTCGCCGCTATCATCTTATCAGAGAGATCATCAGTAGGAACGAAATACAAATCGAGAAAATTCCCACTGAAAGGAACTTAGCGGATCCCTTGACTAAGGCATTACCTCAAAATAAGTTTGAGGGTCATGTTCGAGCTTATGGTATTGGATACCGTAGCGATTGGCATTAGGCCAAGTGGGAGTCTGTTAGTAATATATGAGAGATGTCCTAAGGCAATCGCCTTATATATGAACCATTTATATGATAAATGAAGATTCATTATTTGAGTATACATGTTTTATGTATTTGATTGGATCTTAAACTCATTTACTGAATGTCCACGATACGATTCACAGCATGAGAGAATTTGTGATTGGATCACAACTAGTGAGTATCTCTACATGTGTAATTGTGATGTATCAGAATTATCCCTAGTCGATGAATTGATGGATTTGGACACCATCAATTCTGTCGAGACTAGCACGAGGTATACTCCTTGGTGTATCCAAGCAGCTGATTCTCACTGGCTGGAGACATAGTGATGTCCGGAGTTAATCGTGGATGCTAGTTATGGTAACTAGTTCATTGGAGTGACCAGCCGTAAGACTTCATATGGTTCTCTCCATATATAGATATGTCAATGAAGTTCTTACTGTGGCTTAAGTGCGATGTTCCTTTGACTTGCGGTATTCAAGTCATCTTGATCATGGAGACTTATGCTTTGACATCTTAAGCAAACATCTCCGAGGAGATGTGGACCCGGGATGATTGGGTATAAGTCAAAGTGATCGAAGGTGTTTGAATAGCCTATAAAGGATTCACCACTCCTTGCGAGGAGATTTATACCCATGGCCTCTCGTCGGATTGTTACTAAAGTCTTTGGCCAAAGCATTACATGTTTAGAGTAAGGTACTCTTTGATACATGTGGAGTAACTAGAATCCGTAGGACGAGGAAATAATACTTGGGCTAGGTGTGACGTAGTCAGCCTAGTGGGGACTGACACAATAGACCATGTCCTGAACAAAGTGGGTATAAGATGAGTGAAGGGAATGGGGCATGATTCATTCAAGCTACTGAAGGGTTTCAAAAATAGTTCTGGATCAACCGTTGATCTTTTCGGTTAATTGGGGATCATGATATACTACTAGGTGCCACTCATGATCGTTCTATAATTAATGGTTAATTATAGATGGCCAACATAAACCGAGAACCTATTTGGTCACACGCACAACGAGTGTAATCCAAAGGATTTAAAACGAGCTTGAGAATGGGATTCTCAGACCGAGAGAAACTAGGTTTGGTTGGACCAAACATAAAGCGAGCATGAAATCGTTTCAGTCGCAATGGAAGTGTGGATGAGCCGTATCTTATGAAGACGTAATGGATGAACCAAAATGGTTTGGTTCTAATCCAATGGATGAGAATAAACCAAAGGGGTCAGTATACTTCGTTCAGTTACGTATTGCTATGACAATTGGTTAGGTTTGACCAGAAATAAAACCATCATGGATTTGATTTGTTTTGCTTATCTTAATAGGCGGAGTTGGGCTTTGTGGATATGATCCATTAACCATTAAGAGAATTAGTTCTCTATAAAATAGGGCATAAACCCTAATCCAAAAACCCTAATGGTAGTTGCCGCCCACCTCACCCTTGGTGATTTCGACGCCCAACCCTAAGCTGCCACCGCCCAGCCCAAAGCTCCTCCAACCGGCATCTAGAAGGCTGCTTCCTTCCTCCTCGCCGGCGTCGAGCTGCTGCCGGAAGAGTTCCAGCGATCCTCCTTAGGTTTGGCATCAAGGTGAGCCTTTTCTTTCCTTGGTTGGCCGGCGCCTATATCCTCCACCAAGCTGTCCAGTTTTCTGGACAGCTTCTCCTCCTCTCGTCGGAGCGTCGTTTGGACGACGGTTAGTGCTCCGACAGCGGCTAACTTACCGGGGATTTGATCTCCGGTAATCCTCTGAGGTGGGGGACGAAGGATTCGTCAAACGGTTGACGAATACCTCTCCGGAGAATCGAGTTTTGAGGACTCGGTTTTGTATCCGAATTTGGATTCGGATTGTGATCATCTCTCGATCACATTGTCTTCAACACGAGGCTAGTAACCCGTATGAAGACGAAGCTCGTGGCTTAGCGAAGTCATCCCGAGGAGCTCGGCGTGGATACGGATAGAGACGATTCTTACGAGGATCGTTCCGGTTGATGCCGTTCCCGCTACACGTCATATGAAAGGTATAACGTAGATAATTTTCTTTTATTGCAAATTTTAATTTACGGTTATGTCTACACTTGTTGTAATATGCATGCGTGTGTTGTGTGTGTTGTAATAAATGTAGATTTATTATTTTTAATTGCTTCCGCTGTGCTCATGTTTACGAAACATGATCGAACACACACACGCCGCGGTGCCGGAAACCCAACATCATAATTCTAGACCTATCTTACCTAAAGAGTCAATTAGGAGAATTGAAGAAAACTTGGGTGTTAATCCTAAGAAATCTAGGCATATGCCTAAAAAGAAAAACATTTCCCCTAAACCTAATGAAAATTCAAAATTGAGGAAATTAGAGGTGGAGAACCAAGCCTTGAGGTCAAGGCTAGAAAAATTGGAGAAGACCCTAGCAATAATATCAAACTCGATTAAGGGGTCTAATGCACAAAAATCAAGGCCTAGAAAACAAGAATTATCTAAGGGCAAGAAGGGTTTGGGTCACAAACCTATGTCTTACCATAATGTTCCATTTAATTATGGGACAACATCTAGGTCTAGAAAAACCAAGGCTAATGGGGAAGCCATCCCTAAGTCTAGCCATGATGTGTGTTTAGTGGCCAAGGACTTAAGAAAAACCAAGAAGGCCACTAAGAAGGTCAATGGAGGAGTCACCTCTAGAGTTGACCCAAGTAAGACCCAAAAGACTATGGTTTTAAAACCAAAAAGGGTCATTAGAAAGGTATCTAGGGAAGTTATCCCTAGGGAATACCTTGTTAACCAAGGAGCTCCAATAGGTATTGTGTTCCTAAAAGCGTGATCGATTCACGCTAAATGGGTTAGGGTGTGTCAACCCTAAATGGATGGGTAGTTAACCTAACCATAGTAGATTTGACACATTAGGATGTGCCAATATGCTTGAGAAGTTTAAAATGATTTAAATTGGCACAATTAGGTCTTAGAGGTATTTGTGTGCCATTTTGGGTTTTTGGCACACTAAGGAAATGAATGGCATTAAGGCAAAATGAATTTAATCCCTAGAAATGGCAAATTGATTTTAACACTTAGGTATTCTATACCTTAGTATACTTTACTTGCCATGATTTGTTTGTCTTGCCATATCATGACATCATTCTCATTTTTATTTATAAAAATGTCATGATAATGTTTAGACTTATGTTTGTATGTCATGTATGCTTAATTTTCATTCACATACCATGACATCATGATATTGGCATATGTTTTTATCTAAATCATATGTATGCCATAATCATCATCATGCATAAATTAAAATGGAATTAAGGACTATGGCATGATTTGATGGGAATCAAATAATATTGCCTAGAAATATGCATGAGACCATTTAAAGAACAAAAAACCCACATCTCACTAGAAATTTGCCTTGAATGTGTTTTACACATCTATATATTGGTGAGATGTTTAGGAAAATGAAAATAAGGGTTTTGAAAACATTTTGAAAACATTCTAAAAAACCTTGGTGAAGCCTATCTTTTGATAGCTATCACCATTGAATGGGATGACACAAAGAAGGCTTATTATTGAAGCTTTTCTAAAAATTTTGAACTTTGTATCAATCTCCTAATTTAATGGGTAAAATAATCTTCCAATATTTTTCACCCATAGTGTTTAGGATAAGTAATATGCATATGAAATTTCATGATTTTTAAACTTATGTATATTTACTTATGGATTTCGAAAATCAAATGTTCAAACGAAAAATCAGCATTTAGTAGCATCGCCGATCGCTTGGGATGGCACGATCGATGGTAAGTCCAATGATCGTATCCGACGAGTCGACCGCACAGCCGATTCGGGTAAACTTGATAGTTAGGCCCATGTTTAGCCATGTTTTGGTCCCCTAACCACTCCTAACCCTAGGATATGCTTGGGAGAGCATTAGAGAGGGTGGAAATCCATTGGATATGGATTAGGAGTTGGGTTGAGGGTGAGTATCAATTTTAAGGTGGAAGAGAGTTCATTGTTGAACTTTGCCTTAATTTTGATTTGGTTAATGTTCCTATTGGCTTAGGGACTCTCCAAGGACATTGTTGGTGCAATGGTCAAGGGGGAGCAAGCCTCTAGGGGGAGGTATCCATCATGGGAAGATGGATGTGTATTTCCTCATGGGAGGAAAATTGGGTTGCCTCTCTTTAAGTGATATGGGATCACTAGAAAGATGGTAGGCATGTGTTCCTCCAAGGGAGAGATTGTAAGATCTCATTGGGATATGAGACATTCATACCCTTGGGGAGGACCTTTTTGATGTACTGTCAAAAAGGGGGAGAAGTTACCAAGTTACCAATTAGGGTTCGTTGGAATTCTCATTGGGATATGAGAATTGCCAATATGGGAGAATTGGTAGACTTGAGATGGTAGTTTTGTCAATCATCAAAAAGGGGGAGATTGTTGGGAGATTGTTGTTGCAATCATCCCAGAGCAGTACCCTGATAGTATTTTGATGATAGACAAAACTCATGACATTGGATTGTCATGGGAAAGTCCAAAGCATTGCGAAGCCGTGCGCTTGGTGCTTGGCATGGGAAATCCAAAGCATTGCGAAGCCGTGCGCTTGGTGCTTGGTGAGAAATGCATTGCGAAGCCGTGCGCTTGGTGCATTTGGGAAGTCTTGAGGACTTGGTAAGTTCACTAGGCTCGGGGTCCTTGAGTCGGTGAAGGATGGCATTGAGAAGCCGTGCGCTTGGTGCATCCGAGGGACCGCCGGACGGGGAGCGAATGGAGTGAGCCCAAAGGGAAGCATACTTCTTGGGCATGAGACGCGAAGGATGGCATTACGAAGTCGTGCGCTTGGCGCATTCGAGGGACGTAGGCCGAGGGAAGAGAGCTTCGGTGGGGAACTCCATGAGGGATAAGGTGGACTTGGCCAAGTGGCTAAGACTGAGTGTCGGAGGCTCAAACATCGTTATGTTTGAGGTTTTAGCCGACATCGGTCATGTATAGGTGCGATCGCTTCTAGGTCGTATGGGTTCGACCGGTTCGATTGAACCAAGATTGGTTGGATCGATCGACTTCCATGGGAGGCGCGATCGATGATGGGAGAATCGATCGCCAATGGGTGGCGATCGGTGATGACACTGCGCACGCACGAATGGAGTCGACTCGATTTGGGCACTCGTGATGGATGATCACGATCGATGGGTGCCATCGACCGATGTGTGATCCGTTGGAACTTAACCAGCGTGGATCCCGTTGTGAGACAACGGCTCGATACCCGATCGTGATGGTCACGATCAGTCGACTGATGGGCGCGAAAACAGCTTGATGCAGGTTATAAATGGAGCTCGAGTTGGAGAATTTCGCCAAGGTTTTTTGGGTGACTTTGAAGGGGAATTGCTGTTGCATTCCAGACCTTCAAGAGCAAGCAAAAGCAAGCAACAAGAAAGCGATCAAAAGCAATCGGTGTAAAAGTTCTCTTTTGTATTGTCTTTGTATTTCTTGTTGTATTTCATTACTTAGTGTAATAGCTTGTGAGAGGTTTCTCCACCTCCGACGTGTTGTCGAAAAGGAGTGTTATAGTTAGTGCCGTGAGCATAACTAGAGCTCGAGGAGCTCACCCGTTGAGTAGGAACCATTCGGTTCCGAACCACGTATATCGTTGTGTTTTGTTTGTGTGTATTTGTGTTTCTTGTTAGTATTATTATTGTTATTCCACTGCGCTAACAAGAATTGTAGACGAGAACGAACAAAATACGACGAACAACGAACGAGGGCTATTCACCCCCCCTCTAGCCGGCCAATCGATCCCCAACATTTTTAGCCCTAAACAAATCCCTATTTAGGCTAGAAATCATGGCAACTACTTCTTTAGTGGGAAGGTGTTTTACCATAGTTATCATATCTTCTTCTTCGGATGATGAGGATGATGATGAGCCTCCCCCTTCACTTGAGCTCTCCTCACTTGAGCTTTTTTCTACTTTTTCGGAGGAGGTGGTGTCCAAATCTTCTATTGCCATTAGAGCTAGATTTGAGACAAAGACATTTTCTTCCTCCGATGATGATGATGAAAGATCATCCCATGTCTTTGCTTTGAGTGCTTTTGCCTTCCCTTTCTCCTTGACTTTCTTCTCTTCTTCCTTCTTCTTGCTCCCCTTCTTCTTTTCTTCTTTTCTCCTTCTTTCTTCTTTGCTCTTGTTCAAGAGGGGACAATCATCTCTTATATGCCCCTCTCCTTGGCAATTGTAGCAAATTATCTTCCAGCTTGGCCTTCTCCCCCTATCATGAGATTTGTTAAATTTAAAGCTTTTAAGTGCAATCATTACCTTCCTTACCATGGAGGCTTCTTCCGTGCTATTCATGGAGGAGGAGGAGGAGTCTTCATCGGATGTGGAAGGAGTCTCCTTCTTCTTCTTCCTCTTTTTGGCCATTAGTGCCATTCCCCTTGATGGCTTGTTGATTGGTTCTTCACTTATTCCTTCAAGCCTTGGTTCATGTATCTCCGTGGTGGAGAAGAATTCTTCTAGGGTGCTCACCTCTAGATTCTTCGATATCTAGAAGGAGTCCACCATGGAACTCCACTTTGAGGATGGGGAAAGGCTGTTGGGATGTATACTGAAAGCCTAGCTCTTTTATATGAACATCTTTATTTTGAAATAAGAATCACATGATCATTGTTTGCACTTTATATTTATGATATATGTGGATATTGTCTAATACTTTACATTGTAGATAACATGGTGATTGGGTGTGGCACAGAAGATCATGTTATCAGTCCCTTGTAGAGTATAAGTATAGGCTCACAACCAAGATGGTTTTGGACAAACCATTGGCATGGTTGTAGTGTAGCTTGATATTGTTTTGTCTTGAACATAGAGTTACACTAGTACACTTAGGTGTATTGAGCAGGACCGACATAGAGGTGATTCAATTTATTGCTGACTACATAATTGAATCGGACCTCGGATATTATGTTGTACATGCTCTTAATCCCGATATAATAACGGGCACATGTACTTAGTATTTATTTCTTTGATTTACCAATGGGTGAGATTTAGATGGATTAAATCAATATGCCCGGTAAGTTGGGAAATGATATTATTTACATGGTGTGCCGTTGATTATAGGAGGAAACCGTGTCCTATATATTAGGTTGATGATGTCCCCTTGACGAGCTCATAAGGTTCATCATGTAAACCCTACAGGTTGACTTAGTCAACATGATGATAAGGTTGAGTGGTACTACTCGAGGAGTTAGATGTTAATTAATTGATGGTCAGTAAATCAATTAATTGATGGACATTCGATATCTTAAACACGGGGAGATGGATGTACAAATAATATATGGAGCCCATATTAATTTATGGGGGTTGGTGAGGTAGTTCAATGATGATCCTCTAGTGGAATGGAACATCATTGATGGATCAAGTTTGTGTGGTTCCGATCCATCGGGTGGCCAAGATCCAACTCCTCCTCATGGTCCCTATCGTAGCCTAATATAAACCTCATGAAGTCTAGATCAAATTATGGAAAACAAATCTCTAGATCCGATGGTTGGGATTAAATCCCTAGAACCGACGGTGGAGATTAAATCTCTAGATCCGGCGGTTGGGATTAAAACCCTAGAACCGACGGTGGAGATTAAATCTCTAGATCTGACGGTTGGGATTAAAACCCTAGAACCGACGGTGGAGATTAAATCTCTAGATCCCACGGTTGGGATAAAAACCCTAGAACCGACGGTTGAGATTAAATCTCTAGATCCGACGGTTGGGATTAAAACCCTAGAACCGACGGTGGAGATTAAACCAAGGCCTAAACCTAACTCTATATATATAGGCTTAAGGTGGGCGGCAAGGAATGATGTGAGATGGTTTAGGGGATTAGGGTTTGCTTCCTTTGGAGGCTAGGAATCCTAGTTGGTTTAGAATTTTTGGGCAGCTAGGGTTAGGGAGCAAAGTTGGGCGGCAACAAGTGGAAGATGAGTTTCTTCTTCTTCCTAAGGCATGGCCGGTCCCTTCCTTCTACCCTTTACCTTGGTCGGTCCACATTCTATTCTTCTTCCCCTCTTCCATGGCCGGCACATAGAAGATGGTTTTCAAAGAGATTAGGGTTTTGCCTTTCCTTTGGTTGGGTGGCAAGAAATCCTAGGTTAGGGTTTGGTTGGGCGGCTAGGGTTTGGAAGTTGGAGTGGGCGGCAACTATAGGAGAGGTTCTCTTCTTCTTCCTAAGGCGTTGCCGGGACCTATCTCTATTCCTTCTACCTTGGTCGGGGCTCAACCAAATTCCCCTTCTCCTCTTCACTCCATCTTGGCCGGCGGCACTAGAAGCTAGGGTTTGTCCCTAGTTTGGTTCCTTGGTGGTTTCCATTTTGTTCTCTCTATTCTTGGGGCCGGCGGCATCAATCATTTGTGGATTGGTGGTTGGCTCAAGCAAGAAGGGAAAGAGAGTTCTTCTTTCTTTGGATTGAAGAAGATCTAGGAAGCTTCAACTTGTGGAGGATCTTCGCCCACACGAAGTCTACAAGGAGGTTAGGACATACGATAGAAGATCAAGAGGTATAAAAGTTTTATAACTTTTATTATTGTTCTTTGCATGTTCTTATTGATATGCTAGCTTATGTTCTTTATGTTAGTATATCTTGATTATACTAGTTTACATTTGTATGTATTTTGTATAATCATGGACCCCGAAGATAAACACAAAAACCGGCGATCCGTCCGTCGTCTCTTCCGCGGCTAACCGACTAGAAGAGCTTGGTTGCTTGAACAACTAGTTTGTCCAAGCGATCGCTCGAGTCGTTAGCACGACGACGAATTGGTTGTGCTTAGGAAACTCATCTCATCCGGATTAGTTTTCATTAGTGAAAATTTTAATCTGGGGACATGGGAGCTGATGAGCCTCCGAGGATTAGCACATTGCCAACAAATGGTATCAGAGCCACGATTTTCGATTTTGTGTGTTAAGGATTAGGTTAATTTTTATGCACTTTTTCATATATTATATGTGTCGGATAATAATAGGATATGCGTAGTTTAACTCTTTGGTTGCAGGCGTAAGATCCGACTATTATGGCCATATGTGTTTATGTGATTGTATGTGTGTAAATATTTATTATTTGAGTCCTCGGGGTTGACGAGGCTAGATTAGTTTTTAATTTTTGTAATTAAATACGGCATTGTTTAGCCACTCATTTTAGTTTACTTTCGATCTAGATTATTTGTACACTCCTTCGTGGAGTATAGGATCGATGGATGTAAATTAAAATAGTTTATCTCGGCTCGGATCTCTTTGGTGACTTGCGCACGGGAAAAGATGGAGCGGACGAGGTGGGGACACGACGGGAAGCATATTGGAGAACATTGCCATAATAGTTGGAAAAATTCTGATTTTTCCATATTTATTGCTTATTTGTTTTATATGCATGTTGTGTGTGCTTGAAAATTCCTTATTTTCAATTTACTAAGTGGGAGAGGGATATTTTAATTAATTCCCGCGGCCTCCATTACAATTTGACGTGTGATGCAACAAACTTGCGCGTCGGCTCTGAGTGCCTTCCTTCCCATCGGATGAGTTTGTTTGCGGATCACTAGGTCAAATAATGGTTATAGGAAATTATTTAGGAGCGTGTGTACTTCCACAACAGTAAGGCACATAATCTGAGATAATTCCCTTAGTATCGTGTAATGGTGCACACTTAGATGCAAATAAAATGTATCCTCCCCATCGGAATCACTGCCTTTATTTGCAGGGCCAAAGAGGAACCAACTATTAATTTTATTTGTCAAAAAGTAAGGTTGACAAGATAATAAAATTAATGGGTAAAACCTCCTCTTACAAATGTAGAATTCGTATACGTCCACACTATCGTGGCATGCGATATTCTCAGTGTTTTGAGGTGTTGGTTGATTTCGGAAATTTATTGTTTTGAGGAATCAATAAAATTTGAAATCTAAACTTTTGATCATTGTGATTCTTAGGATTTTCAAAATGACTTTCAGTCCACTCACTATGATACTAAAGGAAATAAACTTACTGTACCCAAATAATGTTGATTGGAAAAGAATCTAGATGTTGTCTTATCTGCTAAGAAGTACAAGTATACACTCTTCAAAGAGTGTCCTCAAGCCATGGTTGCTCAAAAAGGTTTCTACTTCTAAGCCGAAAGGCAAGAAGAAGGAGAAACAAGGTGGAGCAAATGTGGTGGGAGGATCTCATGGAGGAGTGAAGAAGCCGAAAGGCAAGTACTTCACTAACTAGCAGGATGGACATTGGAAGAAAGACTGTCCCAATCCAAAGAAGAACAAAGGTATATCCTTTGGTCCAGTCATTGAAACATGGTTAGAGGCATTATCTACCGGCACCTGGTGTGTAGATACGAGAGTCACTAATCATTTATGCAACACTTTGCAGGGGTTCCAGGAAACCCGACGACTAGCTAAAGGGGATATTACCATTTACTTGGGCATTGCCATGAAGATGGCGACTATTGCAGTGGGAGATGTTTTATTTATCTTTTTTGAAAAATAAAGTTTTTGGTTCTTAGAATTTTTTTATGTACCTTTATTTAGAAAGAATTGATTTCAGTTTCTAAATTATGGATGGATAATCTATTTCTTTTGATGACAGATATGTTATAAAAGGAATAGGGACATTATCTATTCAGGTACATAGATAGGAAATTTATAACTTGAACCACGAGCTCCCACGATGCAAATAGAAGTTATTAACTCATCTTCTAAGTCTAATAAGAGAAAAGAACCTTCGAAGATGAACCAAACATATCTTTGGGATCTTAGGCTTGGTCATATTAACCTAAGTAGAATTCAAAGGTTGATAGCTGATGGACCTTTGGGTTCATAAGTGGTGGAGCATCTCTCAAACTGCGAATCTTGCTTGGAGGGTAAGATGACCAAGAGGCCTTTCAAGGCCAAGGGGTATATATCTAAAGATGTGTTGGAATTGGTTCATTCTGATTCGTATGGTCCTATGTCTATCCAGGCAAGAGGTAGTTTTGAATATTTTGTCTTTTTCATAGACAATTATTCAAGATGACACCACAATCTGATCGTGGTGGTTAGTACCTCTTGGAAGAGTTTAGGAACTACTTATCAGAGGTTGGGATTCAATCCCAATTGACTGCACCTGGCACACCCCAGCAGAACAGTGTAGCAGAGCGAAGGAATAGGACTCTTATGGAGATGGTTAGATCGATGATGAGTTATTCTGACTTGCCAAATTCGTTCTGGGGATATGCTCTAGATACGACAGTGTACATTCTGAACTTGGTTCCATCTAAATTAGTGCCTTTTACTCCCACAGAGTTGTGGACTGGGCGAAAGCCTAGTCTAAGACATATTCAGATCTGGGAGTCCAGCACATGTGCTGAAGGTAAATACTGGTAAGTTAGAACCTCGTACAGAAGTACGCATGTTCATTGGCTATCCCAGAGGAACGAAGGGTGGATTGTTTTATAGTCCTAGAGATCAGAGGGTGATCGTTAAAAATGAACGCTATATTTCTAGAGGAAGACTATGTGATGAACCACAAGCCCACGAGTGGGATTGTTCTTGAAGAGTTGATAGGGGAAGTCCAGACTTCAGTACCACCGGTACAAGAGGTTATACCACATGTCACTGCACCGCGTGTCACAAAGGATACACAGGTGATACCTCATCATAGTGGGAGGGTTGTGAGACAGCCTGATAGATTCATGTTCTTGGGAGAATCTTCCGATTTGGTCCCTGGCAAACATGAACCTGATCCCTGGACATATGACGAGGCAATCCAAGATAAAGATGCAGCATCTTTGCAAAGTGCAATGAATACTGAGATTGAATCTATGGATTCAAATCAGGTCTGGGAGCTCTTATGCATAGCAGCTCATATGAATTTATGAGGTATGGCAGATGGATGTCAAGACAGCTTTCCTTAATGGAAGTCTTGAGGAGAACATCTATATGAAGCAACCATAGGGATTCATTGCTAAGGGAAAAGAGCATCTTGTAAGCTTAATCGGTCCATTTATGGATTGAAATAAGCTTCGAGGTCTTGGAACATCCGCTTTGATGAGGTAAATCCAGACTTATGGATTTATTCAAAGTCCAGATGAGTCTTGTGTATACAAGAGATGTGACGGAAACGTAGTGGTATTTCTTGTACTATACGTAGATAATATTTTAGTAGTTGGCAACAATATCAGAGTGTTATCAGACGTAAGGGTATGGTTGTCCAAAGAGTTTTGAAGGATTTGGGAGAAGTGGGACACATCCTTGGGATCAAGGTTAGTGTGCTAATCCCAAGCTTCATACATAGACACGATTATGGATCGTTTTAGCATGAAAAACTCCAAGAAAGGTTTTCCACCTTTCAGGCATGGAGTTCCTTTATCTAAGGAGATGTGTCCTAGATCATCTGAGGAGATAGAGGAGATGAAGGCGGTTCTTTATGCTTCGGCAGTAGGAAGCCTCATGTATACGATGCTATGTACGAGACCCGATATCTGCTATGCCATGGGCATGGTCAGCAGATATCAGAGTAATCAAAGACAGGGACATTGGACTGCGGTAAAGCATATATTGTAGTGCCTGAGAAGGACTAGGGATTATATGCTAGTTTACCGAGCAGACCAATTACTCCCTATGGGTTACATAGATTCTGATTTCCAATCTGATAGGGATAATAGTAAGTCTACCTCAGGTTTTGTATTTACTTTAGGAGGTGGAGCCATTGTACGGAGGAGTGTCCAGCAGAAATGCGTGGCGGACTCCACCATGGAAGCTGAGTATGTGGCAGCCTATTAGGCGGCCAAAGAAGCTGGGTGGCTCAGGAACATCCTGATGGACTTGGATGTGATTCCTGGTTTGCCCAGAACTATCACAATTTATTGTGATAATAATGGTGCAGTTGCAAACTCGAAGGAACCACGAGCCCATAAGGCTAGTAAACACATGGAGCGCAGGTACCACCTGATACGAGAAATCGTAGAGTAGGTAGAAGTAGCTGTCGCCTAAATTGCATCAGAGGATGACCTGGTAGACCCTTTCACTAAGGCTCTTCTGGCGAGAGCTTTGATAGGCATGTGGAGGGAAGGGGAATCAGATGTATGGCAGTATGATGACAGCATAGTCTTTTAGTATAAGTGGGAGATTGTTGGGATGTATACTGAAAGCCTAGCTCTTTTGTATGAATATCTTTATTTTGAAATAAGAATCACATGATCATTGTTTGCACTTTATATTTATGATATATGTGCATATTGTCTAATACTTTACATTGTAGATAACATGGTGCTTGGGTGTGACACAGAAGATCATGTTATCAGTCCCTTGTAGAGTATAAGTATAGGCTCACAACCAAGATGGTTTTGGACAAACCATTGGCATGGTTGTAGTGTAGCTTGGTATTGTTTTGTCTTGAACATAGAGTTACACTAGTACACTTAGGTGTATTGAGCAGGACCGACATAAAGGTGATTCAATTTATTGCTGACTACATAATTGAATCGGACCTCGAATATTATGTTGTACATGCTCTTAATCCCGATATAATAACATGCACATGTACTTAGTATTTATTTCTTTGATTTACCAATGGGTGAGATTTAGATGGATTAAATCAATATGCCCGGTAAGTTGGGAAATGATATTATTTACATGGTGTGCCGTTGATTATAGGAGGAAACCGTGTCCTATATATTAGGTTGATGATGTCCCCTTGAGGAGCTCATAAGGTTCATCATGTAAACCCTACAGGTTGACTTAGTCAACATGATGATAAGGTTGAGTGGTACTACTCGAGGAGTTAGATGTTAATTAATTGATGGTCAGTAAATCAATTAATTGATGGACATTCGATATCTTAAAAACGGGGAGATGGATGTACAAATAATATATGGAGCCCATATTAATTTATGGGGGTTTGTGAGGTAGTTCAATGATGATCCTCTAGTGGAATGGAACATCATTGATGGATCAAGTTTGTGTGGTTCCGATCCATCGGGTGGCCAAGATCCAACTCCTCCTCATGGTCCCTATCGTAGCCTAATATAAACCTCATGAAGTCTAGATCAAATGATGGAAAATAAATATCTAGATCCGACGGTTGGGATTAAATCCCTAGAACCGACGGTGGAGATTAAATCTCTAGATCCGGCGGTTGGGATTAAAACCCTAGAACCGACGGTGGAGATTAAATCTCTAGATCTGACGGTTGGGATTAAAACCCTAGAACCGACGGTTGAGATTAAATCTCTAGATCCGACGGTTGGGATTAAAACCCTAGAATCGACGGTTAAGATTAAATCTCTAGATCCGACGGTTGGGATTAAAACCCTAGAACCGACGGTGGAGATTAAACCAAGGCCTAAACCTAACTCTATATATATAGGCTTAAGGTGGGCGGCAAGGAATGATGTGAGATGGTTTAGGGGATTAGGGTTTGCTTCCTTTGGAGGCTAGGAATCCTAGTTGGTTTAGAATTTTTGGGCAGCTAGGGTTAGGGAGCAATGTTGGGAGGCAACAAGTGGAAGATGAGTTTCTTCTTCTTCCTAAGGCATGGCCGGTCCCTTCCTTCTACCCTTTACCTTGGTCGGTCCACATTCTATTCTTCTTCGCCTCTTCCATGGCCTGCACATAGAAGATGGTTTTCAAAGAGATTAGGGTTTTGCCTTTCCTTTGGTTGGGCGGCAAGAAATCCTAGGTTAGGGTTTGGTTGGGCGGCAAGGGTTTGGAAGTTGGAGTGGGCGACAACTATAGGAGAGGTTCTCTTCTTCTTCCTAAGGCATAGCCGGGACCTATCTCTATTCCTTCTACCTTGGTCGGGGCTCAACCAAATTCCCCTTCTCCTCTTCACTCCATCTTGGCCGGCGGCACTAGAAGCTAGGGTTTGTCCCTAGTTTGGTTCCTTGGTGGATTCCATTTTGTTCTCTCTATTCTTGGGGCCGGCAGCATCAATCATTTGTGGATTGGTGGTCGGCTCAAGCAAGAAGGGAAAGAGAGTTCTTCTTTCTTTGGATTGAAGAAGATCTAGGAAGCTTCAACTTGTGGAGGATCTTCGCCCACATGAAGTCTACAAGGAGGTTAGGACATACGATAGAAGATCAAGAGGTATAAAAGTTTTACAACTTTTATTATTGTTCTTTGCATGTTCTTATTGATATGCTAGCTTATGTTCTTTATGTTAGTATATCTTGATTAAACTAGTTTACATTTGTATGTATTTTGTATAATCATGGACCCCGAAGATAAACACAAAAACCGGCGATCCGTCCGTCGTCTCTTCCGCGGCTAACCGACTAGAAGAGCTTTGTTGCTTGAACAACTAGTTTGTCCAAGCGATCACTCGAGTCGTTAGCACGACGACGAATTGGTTGTGCTTAGGAAACTCATCCCATCCGGATTAGTTTTCATTAGTGAAAATTTTAATCTGGGGATATGGGAGCCGATGAGCCTCCGAGGATTATCACATTGCCAACAAAGGCATCTATAGCCTTCATTACCATATCCCGGTTGAAAATCTTTTCACCTACACTAGATAAACCATTAAGAATTTCTTTAAATCTAGAATGTAGAGATGTTACCTTCTTCCCTTTATCAAGTTTAATATTGTTGAGTTGGGAGCGAAGGACATCTCTCCTTGCTAGTTTGGCCTCGGATGTGCCTTCATGAAGCTCCACTACCTTCTCCCACATCTCTTTGGCGCCAGCACATTTTCCTATTCGGTTGACTTCTTGATGAGGGAGTATGTTGAATAGATGATGCTTGGCTTTCGAAATTGCCAAGTACTCCTCTCTTTGTTTCTTTGTCCATCTTGATTTTTCCAAAGGCTCCCCTTCCTCATCCCTAGGTATCTCAAAACCATTCTCCATTATTAGCATAATTTCAAAATCAGTTTCGAAAAATACCTCCATTCTCTTCTTCCACCATGAGAATTCGCCTTCATACTTTGGCGGATGGATGTTAGAGCCGGCCATCATTGTTGTAGTGCTTGTTTCAGCGGTGAGTCCGTTGACAAGCGACCTTGCTCTGATACCACTTGTTGGAACGTTGGTGACTGACTAGAGGGGGGTGAGTAGCCCTTAATCTTCATACGATGAAATTCATTCGTTGATTGTCTACAAATAAGATTAGCGCAAGCGGAAATATAAAAGACAATACAAAGGCAATGCTAACAAACCGATATAATGTGGTTCATGACCTTGCCGCTAATCCACTGACTGATTCGTTCCAGGTGAATCACGCCTTGAATTTTCCACTAGTCTCTCCTTTGCATAAAGGTAGGTGGAGGTAACCTTTCTTACACAAGATCTCTCCTCTTATAATATAATAGAAATAAGTTCAAGGAAGAGGATTGAAAATGTTTGGGCACTTGAGAAGATGTTTAGAGTAGAATCTTTAGGCTCCCCAAGTGTCCAAAGGCCCCATTTTATAGAGAAGAACTCATTCTTCCCGTTGGGCACCTGGCAGTCGACTGATGCCCCGATCAGTCGACTGCTCCTGTAGTCGTTGCCAAATAACGACTTCTTCCACGTTGGATTTCATCCAACGGCTCCCACATCAGTCGATTGATCATCCCATCAGTCGACTGATGGAGCTACCAGTCGAGTGCCGGAAGTGAGCACTTGACTAATCAACATTCTGTGCCCGAAACCCTTGCGACCAGTCGACTTATGCCATCATCATCGCCGATTGGAGGTTTCATCGATCCGCCAATCCTTAGCGATCGATTGATGTGACCTGAACTAGACTCGAACACGATCAGTCACAATAATGGAGCGATCATTGTCATGTTTTTGATTGGTGATGTTGGGAAATCCCATCCGACACTTAGCCAAATAGCCAAGTTTCACCCACGATCTGTTGGGAATCGATGTGGTTGGCCGGCTAGAGGGGGGTGAATAGCCCTCTTCGTTCGATGATGGAATTCGTTCGTTCTCGTTGCGGCGCTTGTCTATAATTGTTGTTAGCGCAGCGGCAAAAATAGAAACAATAATAATACTAACAGCAATACAAGCATACGCAAACACACACGATATACATAGTTCAGAACCGAATGGTTCCTACTCCACGGGCGAGCTCACCGAGCTCTAGTTATGCGCATGACACTAACTAAACCACTCCTTCTCGACAACACGTCGGAGGTGGAGAAACCTCTTACAAGAAATTATACTAAGTAATGAAATACAAGCAATACAAAAACAAATACGAAATACACATAAAGAACACTTTACAACCCTTGTTTTGAACCCTTTGCTTGTAGCTTTCTTTGGATGGTTCTTAAAGGACTGGAATGCAGCAGCAATTCTCATCCAATAGCTTCCTTAAAGCCTTGGCGAAATCCTCCCTCTTGAGCTCCTTTTATAACCAGCATCAAACTGATTTCACGCCCATCAGTCGACTGCCAAAAGGCCCGAGTCGACTTCCCCTGTAGCCGTTGTCTCACAAGGGCCAGATCCACGTTGGACAAGTTCCAACGGATCACCTACCAGTCGACTGATGATGCCCATCAGTCGACTGGTGACCTAGTTATTGACTGCCCAGTCGGCTACGGAGCGTTCTATGCTCGTGACATTCCCATCAGTTGACTGTCATCCCTCGGCAGTCAACTGCTATCGACATCAGTCGACTGCCAGTCCATGGTAGTCGACTGCCAAGCATAAAACCACAATCTAACACCAGTCGAACCCTAGTCGACTTGGATCAGTCGAACCTGCACCTATACCAGTCGACTGTAGTCGGGCAAAACCTCAAACACCAAGTTGTTTGAGCATCTGACCATCGGGTAAACCCTCAAAAATCAAGTTTGAGCCTCCGACACTCAGTCTTAGCCACTTGGCCAAGTCCACCTTATCCCTCATGGAGTTCCCCACCGAAGCTCTCTTCCCTCGGCCTACATCCCTCGGATGCGCCAAGCGCACGGCTTCACAATGCCATCCTTCGTGTCTCTTTCCCTCAAAGTATGATTCCCTTTGGTCTCACTCCATTCGCTCCCCGTCCGACGGTCCCTCGGATGCACCAAGCGCACGGCTTCGCAATACCATCCTTCACCGACTCAAGGACCCCGAGCCTATTGAACTTGCCAAGTCCTCAAGACTTCCCACATGCACCAAGCGCACGACTTTGCAATGCATTTCTCACCAAGCACTAAGCGCACGGCTTTGCAATGCTTTGGATTTTCCCACACCAAGCCCCATCCTTGGATTTTCCATGCCAACTCCATGTTGGACTTTCCCACACCAAGCTCCATGCTTGGATTTTCCATGCCAACTCCATGTTGGACTTTCCCATGACAATCTCATGTCATGAGTTTTGTCTATCATCAAAACACTATCAAAGTACTGCTCGAGTCAACCTGGGCCAATTGCACCAACAATCTCCCCCTTTTTGATGATTGACAAAACTATCATCTAAAGTCTACCAATTCTCCCATATTGGCAATTCTCATATCCCAATGAGAATTCCAACAAACCCTAATTGGTAACTTGGTAACTTCTCCCCCTTTTTGACATTACATCAAAAAGGTCCTCCCCAAGGGTATGAATGTCTCATTTTCCAATGAGATCTTACAATCTCTCCCTTGAAGGAACATATGCCTACAATCTTTCTAGTGATCCCATATCACTTAAAGAGAGGCAACCCAATTTTCCTCCCATGAGGAAATACACATCCATCTTACCATGATGGATACCTCCCCCTAGAGGCTTGCTCCCCCTTGACCATTGCACCAACAATGTCCTTAGAGAGTCCCAAAGCCAATAGGAACATAAAATCATCAAAATTAAGGCAAAGTTCAACAATGAACTTCCATCCACCTTAAAATTGATACTCTCCCTAAACACTTCTCCTAATCCATGTCCAATGGATTTCCACCCTTTCTAATGCTCTCCCAAGCATATACTAGGGTTAGGAGTGGTTAGGGGACCTTAACCTAGCTGAACATGGGCCTAACCAACAAGGTTTACCCAAAATCATCTTGGCAATCGACCAATCTTCGAATCATTGTCGCACCACCATCAATGATCGACCTACATGACAACCGATCGATAACTCATTTGAGCTTTTAAAGATTTTCAGAAATGGATTTCTGAAATCCATAAGTAAATATACGTAGTTTTAAAATTCTTGAAAATTCATACGTATAATACTTATCATAAACACTATGGGTGAAAAATATTTGAAAATTATTTTACCCACTAAATTAAGAGATTGACACAAAGTTCAAAAGTTAAGAAAAGCTTCAATAAAGAGCCCTCTTTGTATCATCCCATTCAATGGTGATAGCTATCAAAAGATAGGCTTCACCAAGGTTTTTCAAAATGTTTTCAAAATGTTTTTGAAACCTTTAATTCATTTTCCCTAAACATCTCACTTGTATCTAGATGTGTAAAACACATACAAGTCAATTAATCTAGTGAGATGTGGGTTTTTGTTTTTTTAATGGTCTCATGTATATTTCTAGGCAATATTCTTTGATTCCCATCAAATTATGCCATGGTCCTTAATTTCATTTTATTTTATGCATGATGATGATTATGACATAATTATGATATAGATAAAAGCATATGCCAAAATCATGATGTCATGGCATGTGAAAGAAATCTAAGCATATATGACATCTAAAAATAATTCTAAACATGATCATGACATTTTTATAGATAAAAATGAAAATGATGTCATGGCATGGCAAGACAAATAAATCATGGCAAGTAAAATATGCTAAGGTATAGAATACCTAAGTGTTGAATCCAAATTGTCATTTCTAGGGTTAAGTCCATTTTTGCCTTAAAGCCATTTTTCCCCCTAGTGTGCCATAAATCCGAAATGGCACACCAATACCTCTTAGACCTAATTGTGCTAATTTAATCATTTTTCAACTTCTCAAGGCATATTGGCACATCCTAATGTGTCAACTCACCATGGCTAGGTTAACTACCCATCTACTTAGGGTTGACACACCCTAACCCAACTAGCGTGAATCAATCACGCTCCTAGGAACCCAATACCTATTGGAGATCCTTGGGTTAACAAGGTATTCACTAGGGATAACTTCCCTAGATACCTTCCTAATGACCCTTTTAGGCTTTAAAGTCATAGTCTTTTGGGTCTTTCCTAGGTCAACTCTAGAGGTAACTCCCCTAATGACCTTCCTAGTGGCCTTCTTAGATTTTCTTAAGTCCTTAGCCACTAAGCAAACACCATGGCTAGACTTAGGGATAACTTCCCTATTGGCCTTGGTTTTCCTAGACCTAGAAATTGTTCCATAATCAAATGGAACATTATGATAAGTCTTCTTGGGCTTAGGTTTGTGACCCAAACCTTCCTTGCCCTTAGACGATTTTTGAACCCTAGGTCTTGACTTTTGGGCATTTGACCCTAGAATTGAATTTTCTATGATTCTAAGGGTCTTTTCCATTCTCTCAAGTCTTGACCTCAAGACTTGGTTTTCTAGTTCTAATTTTCCCAATTTTGAATTTTCATTTATCTTTTGGGAAATGTTCTTCTTCTTAGGCATGTGCCTAGATTTCTTGGGATTAACACCCAAATTTTCTTCAATTCTCCTAATTCACTCCCTAGGCAAAATATTTCTAGAATTATGAGTCCTAGGTTTGTCCTTAGTTACATGAACATGCTTGCCACCTAAGCAATAAATCTTATTATTTCTAAAGCATTCTTTTCATTAATAATTTCAAGAGAACTAAAATAATTTTTAGCATGCTTTTTATCCCTAGAAATTGAAGGTGCATTATTTAAATGTACCTTAGGGTTAGCTTTGGAAGCTCCCCCTACATGAGATACACCTTCTTGCCCTTTCTTCCTCCCCCTAGGGCATCGGCTTCAGTAGTGCCCCTTTTGATTGCATTTAAAGCACACAATGTGCTCTTTGCTTCTAGTTGTGGGGACTTCGGCATCCTTTGACTTTGAGTTGACTTTTGGTGCCGATGTCTTTTCCTTAGACAATTTAGGGCATTTACTTTTGTAATGCCCTTTATCCCTACACTCAAAGCATATTATGTGATTTTTATTTAAAATAACAACACTTGAGTTACCTAGAGAGGTGGAGGAAGCCTCTTTTTGATCTTCACTTCTCCCGGATGTGGATGTTTCTTGTTCTTGCTCCGGGATGGAAGATTGCCTCTCCTCCACCTCAATGCTAGAGGTGGAGGTTTCCACCAAATCATCCACATCTTAGAATGTGGATGGCAATTCTTCCACGACATTCTCCTCCACTTGTGCTGATTCGGGATTCTTGTGGAATTCAACCACCTTATTCCACAAATCCTTTGCATCCCTAAAATTTTCTAGCCTAGACCAAATATGGTTAGGAATCAAATCACTAAGCAATTTAATTACCTCGAGATTTGTCTTGAAATCCTTCATTTTGTCCTTGCTCCATTTTGATTTTTCTAGTGGCTTGTTTTCTTTGTCCCTAGGCAATTCAAAACCATTTTCAATGATTAACATGAAATCGAAATCGGTTTCAAAATATACCTCCATCTGTTTCTTCCACCAAGCAAAATCTCCATCGAATTTTGGTGGATGGATGTTGTAGCCGGCCATCTTGTAGTATTTGTGTCGGCGGTTAGTCCTCAACAAATGCCTTGGCTCTGATACCACTTGTAAGGGATCGATGTGGTTGGCCGGCTAGAGGGGGGGTGAATAGCCCTCTTCGTTCGATGATGGAATTTGTTCGTTCTCGTTGCGTCGCTTGTCTACGATTGTTGTTAGCGTAGCGGAAACAATAGAAACAATAATAATACTAACAACAATACAAGCATACGCAAACACACACGATATATGTGGTTCGGAACCGAATGGTTCCTACTCCACGGGCGAGCTCACCGAGCTCGAGTTATGCGCACGACACTAACTAAACCACTCCTTCTCGACAACAAGTCGGAGGTGGAGAAACCTCTTACAAGAAATTACACTAAGTAATGAAATATAAGCAATACAAAGAAAAATATGAAATACACGTAAAGAACACTTTACAACACTTACTTTGAACCCTTTGCTTGTAGCTTGCTTTGGATGGCTCTTGAAGGACTAGAATGCAGCAGTAATTCCCCTCCAATAGCTTCCTTAAATTCTTGGAAAAATCCTCTCTCTTGAGCTCCTTTTATAACCTGCATCAAGCTAATTTCGTGCCCATCAGTCGACTGCCAAAAGGCCCCAGTCGACTGCCCCTATAGTGGTTGTCTCACAAAGACCAGATCCACGTTGGACAAGTTCCAACGGATCACCTACCAGTCGACTGATGAGGCCCATCAGTTGACTGGTGACCTAGTAGTCGACTACCCAGTCGGCTATGGAGCGTTCTCTGCTCGCAACATTCCCATCAGTCGACTGCCATCCCTCGACAGTCGACTGCTGTCGACATCAGTCGACTGCCAACCATAAAACTGTAGTCTAACACCGGTCGAACCCTAGTCGACTTGGATCAGTTGAACCGGCACCTATGCCAGTCGACTGTTGTCATGCAAAAACCTCAAACACCAAGTTGTTTGAGCATCCGACCGTCGAGTAAACCCTCAAACATCAAGTTCGAGCCTCTGACACTCAGTCTTAGCCACTTGGCCAAGTCCACCTTATCCCTCATGGAGTTCCCCACCGAAGCTCTCTTCCCTAAGCCTACGTCCCTCGGATGCGCCAAGTGTACGGCTTCGCAACGCCATCCTTCGCGTCTCTTGCCCTTGAAGTATGCTTCCCTTTGGTCTCACTCCATTCACTCCCTGTCTGGTGGTCTCTCGAACGCACCAAGCGAACGGTTTCGCAATGCCATCCTTCACCGACTCAAGGACCCCGAGCCTAGTCAACTTGCCAAGTCCTCAAGACTTCCCACATGCACCAAGCGCACGACTTTGCAATGCATTTCTCACCGATCACCAAGTGCACGGCTTCGTAATGCTTTGGATTTTCCCACACCAAGCCCCATGCTTGGATTTTCCATGCCAACTCCATGTTGGACTTTCCCACACCAAGATCCATGCTTGGATTTTCCATGCCAACTCCATTTTGGACTTTCCCATCATAATCCCATGTCATGAGTTTTGTCTATCATCAAAATACTATCAAAGTACTGCTCGAGTCAAACTTGAGTCAACCTGGGCCGATTGCACCAACACGATCTACCCCATTCCGGGTTACAATCGCTCACTCTCATTCCCTTGGAGTCCCTCACCTTCGAAGTTGTCTTTGTCCGGCCACCTCCCTCGGATGCGCCTAGCGCACGACATCGTAGCGCCATCCTTCGCGTATCACCCTGAAGTCTACTTCCTCCGGCTTCACTCCAATGCTTCTCATCCAACGGTCCCTCGGATGCCCCAAGCGCACGGCTTCCGCAAAGCTATCCTTCACCGACTCAAGGGTCGGGTCATGAGAGGTGAAACTCGCCAATGCTCCATGTGCGAATTACCAATTCCTACAAGACTCCAGTGCACACATCAAATCCATATCAAACTTAACTTAAACCCTTTTCCATACACATTAAAACCATATCATTGGGTTGATTGCCCAAACAATCTCCCCCTTTTTGATGTGTGGCAATCCGTTTATGTTTGGTAAACAAATAACAATAACAACATAAGGCAAGAAAGCATGTAAATAATATGAGTATGAAAACTCCCTCTTAAACATGCAACTCCCCCTTAAGACATGCTAAATTTTCTCTTTTAGCATGATTAACTTAAACTTAACAATTCTCCCCCTTTAACACCATCAAAAACATTATCTAAATGTCATAATCCAAGGCATCAAAGTCTAAGGGTCGAAAAACCTTCAAAAATAGCCTAAAAACTGAAATCAGGCTGTGAACAGTGCCACCAGTCGACTGAATTAGACATCAGTCGATTGGTATGCGGGTTTCAGCAATTTCTGATTTTCGGACCGAAATTCAAAAATACACCAGAAATTCTAGAAAATTCAAAAAATTGTGAAAGTTTGAAAACACATTTTTGTTAAAGTCCTTTATTAGTGAAAAATGAATTTTCATGAAAATTACTCATATTTTCAATGATTTTCCAAAAATCCAAAAGTTTCAAAAACAACTAGTATTTGATCAAATTTGTATCAATTTTAACACCTAGTTTTGCTTTAGATTGTTTCAAAACATGAAAATGAAAGGTTTTGCCCGGAAGCTCTGATACCAATTTAAGGGATTTCCCTTGTCGAGTCCGTGAGGTGAAACTTCGCTTCCCCTTCGCCTCGGTTGCTTGACCATGGTGATCCCTTCAATGTCCCCGGATTAAAAATTTAATCCTAGACAAAAGGGATTCCCAAAGCAACCAAGTCATCGTCGTGCTATTCGTTTAGAGAGGTCACTTGAACAAACTAGTTGTTCAAGCGACCATTCTCTATTCTATGAGTAGCCGCGGAATAGACGATGTCCGGATCACCGGTTTTTGTGTTTATACTCGGGATCCAAGTATTATTTAGCCTATTTACAGAAATATAACATGCTTATATTTTGAAAAACAAACACAAGCAATGAATAAAAGAGATAGAAGAATAGTTATACCTCTTGGTCTTCTAATGTATGACCCTCCTCCTTTTGGACGTCATGTGGGCGACGATCCACCAAAAGTCGAAGCTCCTAGATCGCAAAACTTCCTTCCTTGCTTTCCCAAGCAAGAGGAAGAAGAGAAACAATGTTTTTCTCCTTCCAAAACTCAACCAACAAGGAATCAATCCCTTCCTTGCTGCCGGCCAAGTAAATGAAGGAGATGGTGGTGGGAAGCAACCAAGATACCTAGGGAAACCCTATATCTTGTTTCCACCACCTAAGGAGAAGAAGAAGGAGGCTTTGGGCGTCGGCCAAGGCTGGAAAAAAGCTGGGAGAAGCTGCTGGACGTTGGCACAAAGAGGAAGAAGAAGAGAGAAAGAACCTTCCTTATTTGGTGCCACCCTAGCCTCAAAACCCTAACCCTAATTCCAATCCTATCTCAACTAGGATTGCCCTATTCTTGCCGCACAAGCCTTGCTCCCTCTCTATGATGATCTTCACGCCAACCCCATGCCACCTTTTATAGAGTTTGGGGATAAGCCATGAATTAATCTCCTCCATTGGTTCTAGGGATTTAATCTCAACCGTCGGATCTAGAGATTTAATCTCAACCGTCGGATCTTAGAGATCTAATCTCTACCAATGGATCTTAGTGTTTTGTTTCTATCCATTGGATCTAAGCATCTTGAGGTGTTAATGGGCTACATTAGGGACCATGAGGAGGAGTTGGGTCTTGGTCACCCATGGATCAAGCCCACATAAAGTCCGATCCACTAATGATGGTCCAATCCACTAAAGGTCCATCATTGATCTACCTCACCAACCCCCATATGATAATATGGGCTCCATATATTATTTGTACATTTTCTCCCCGTGTTTAAGATCTCGAATGTCCGTCAATTAATTAATTTACTGACCATTAATTAATCGACATCTAACTCCATGAGTAGTACCACTCAACCTTTTCATCATGCCGGACCTAGTCCACCTGCAGGGTTTACATGATGAACCTTATGAGCTCCTCAAGGGGACATCATCATCCTAATATATAGGACACGGTTTCCTCCTATAAATAACGGCACACCATATAAATAATATCATCTCCCAACTTACCGAGTCTATCGATTTAATCTATAAATCTCGCCCATTGGTAAATCAAAGAGATGAGTACCAAGTATATGTGTCCGTTATTATATCGGGATTAAGAGCATGTACTAAATAATATCTAAGGTCCGATTCGATTATGTAGTCAGCAATAAATCGAATCACCTCTGTGTCGGTCCTACTCAATACACACAAAGTGCACTAGTGTGATTCTATGGTCAAGACAAACCAATACCAAATCACACTACAACCATTCCGATGGTTTGTCCAAAGCCATCTCGGTTGTGAGCCTTTACTTATACTTTACAAGGAGCCAATAACATGATCTCCCGTGTGACACCACACACCATGTTATCTACAATGTAACGTATTAGACAATATGCATAAATATATGCAAACAATGATCATGTGGTTCTTATTTCAAAATAAAGATATTCATACAAAAGAGCTAGGCTTTCAGTATACATCCCAACAGAAAACACAGATTTTAATATAAGGAATGGTTTTGAAAACATATGAAATATCCAACCATGACCTTTGGGAAATATGTCTATGAATTAAACATAAGTCTTCCCCATGATTGGTCTATTATTACTATTTTGATACTTTAAATGACCATCTAAATGCCATAGGCATTAGTGGACCATTTGTATCATCCTATCATTTCACCCATTGCTATGTTCTCAATCAAGGTTATCCTTATGGTGAGTGTCAGATGTTCCTAAAGGTATTTGTTGGTGCAATCGACCCAGGTCACGATTGACCAGGACTCGAGTTTGACTCGAGTGATGTTTTGATGTTTCTACAAAAACATATGACAATGTAATTGTCATGGTAAAATCCAAGTTATGAGTACTTGGCATGGTTAGTCAAAGTGAGACACTTGGCATTTGGGAATGTCCAAGTCTTGAGTACTTGGCACAAGGAAAGTCCACGCATGGGTCTTGGCATGGAAAGTCCAACATGGGTTGGCAAGGGAAAGTCCAAGCATGGGTCTTGGCATGGAAAGTCCAACATGGGTTGGCAAGGGAAAGTCCAAGCTTGAGTCTTGGCATTTGAGAAGTCCAAGGGGTTTGATATTGACGGCGTAAAGTCCAAGTGGAGTCTTGGTGGCGTAAGTCCAAAGTGCCTTGGCAGTTTAGACACCGTTAGCATGACATAGCCGATGGAAGCACCTGAAGGCTAGCATGATGGATGAACAAGTCATGGATGACTTGGAGGGATCCGAGAGGCGTAAAGCTGATGGAGGTGGCTAGAAGGCATAGGTCTAGGCTAAGGGTGGTCTAGCAAGTATGGGGGAATCATACTTGGGTTAAAACCTCATTTTTGAGGTTGGCAGTCGACTGACATTATGGCCGGTTCGACTACCGTGAGTCAACTTGAGTTCGACTGTCGTTTAAGAGGTGAAATTGCTCTGGCAGTCAACTGCTCATTGGAGATATCGACTGATGTCGACGGAAGTTGACTGCCAAGGGCGGCTGATCATTGCCGATTGAGTTGTGAGCAGCGCTCCGTAGCCGATAGGCGATCGACTACGAGCGTTAGCGGCGATCGCCAATGTTGGCAGTCGACTGCCAAGAGTCCCTTTGGAACTTGTCCAATGTGGATTGAGCCATTGTCTCACAGCTACAGTGTTAGCAGTCGACTGGGGACTTATGGAAGTCGACTGCCAGGCGAAAATCCAGTCCGACGCAAGATAAAAAGTGGAGCTTGTGGAGGATCTCGACATTAGTTTTTTTGAGCTTTGGTGAGGCAATTTGAAGGTGATTTGCAGGTGCATTTCAGGGTCCTTCAAGCTCATCGAAGCAACCGACAAGCAAGCGCTCAAAACCCTAGTTTGTAAAGTGTTCTTTACATTTTCACTTGTATTTGCTTGTTTACTTTGTATTACTTATTGTAATTCATTGTACGAGGTTTCTCCACCTCCGACTTGTTGTCGAGAAGGAGTTTTATTGCTTAGTGGTGTTTGTGGCATCGCTAGGGTTCGTACGAACCCAATCCGTGGAGTAGGAACCGTTTTGGTTCCGAACCATGTTATATCCTTGTGTTCGTGGTTGTTTCATCTCGTTATTGTTTTTATTATTACTATTCCACTGCGCAAAACGAGTTTTGTAGAGACGATCACGCAAACGAATTCCATCATCGTACGGTCACACGCTATTCACACCCCCCTCTAGTGGCCTCAAATCACCTACAATTGGTATCAGAGCCCGGGGCTCTTCTACGGATTAACACCCGGAGTCAAGACGCTAGAGGAACAAGATGGAATTCAAGGAGAGATTGGGTGACGACATCAACGTTTTGCCTTCCTTCGACCGCGAAGTTTTCGGGTATTGGAAAGGTAGAATGATGCATTTTCTAATGTGTGATTTTGATAATTGGATTAGTGTCTTAGTAGGTTTTGACACTCCAAAAGATGAAGAAGGAAGAAAAATCAAGA
Source organism: Wurfbainia villosa (assembly GCA_025175895.1). Classification (NCBI taxonomy): domain Eukaryota; kingdom Viridiplantae; phylum Streptophyta; class Magnoliopsida; order Zingiberales; family Zingiberaceae; genus Wurfbainia; species Wurfbainia villosa. The sequence goes on from CM046005.1 coordinate 58,665,706, forward strand.
AGAAGAATTTGAGTCAGGAACAACTCCGATACTATAACATCAACAATAAGGTAATGGGTATTTTGCTTAATATAATCCCTAATGATATTTTTATCAAGATAGGGGATTGTAAAGACGCCAAGGAGGTATGGAACAAATTGGAAAAATTCTATGAAGATCCTCACTTAATCCAAGAAGATGAGGAGGATGAGGAAGAGAGCTCATCCTCACAAGAAAGTGAGGATTCGGAGGTCGAGGAGTGTTCGACATCCGAGGAGGAAGAAGTGGTGGAAGATGTAGAATTAGATGAAACCTCAACCTCTAGGATTGAGGGGGAGGGGATTAGAACATCTACACCGGAGCAACCCCAAGAAGAAGCTTCAACATCCGGTCAAGATAAAGAAGCTCAAAATCCGATTCCGGCACCTACAACCACCCAAGGTAACTCAAGCATATGTGGTAATAATAAAATGCATATAATATGTTTTGAGTGTAGGGAAACTGGGCACTACAAAAGCAAGTGTCCAAAGAAGATTAGGAAAGCTCCACCGGCACCAAAAGTCAAGGATGTCGGTTCCCCAACACCTAAAGGCAAGGAGCACATCATATGCTTCAAATGCAATTCAAAAGGATATTATAGGAATCAATGTCCTAGGGGGAGCAAAAAGACCCAAGAAGGAGCATCACAAGTAGGGGGAGCTACTAAGGCAAACCCTAAGGTATATCATTTCAATAATGCTCATTCTTATAGGTTTAATGTTAAAAAGCATGCTTTTAATTTTCTTGCAATTCATCATGAAAAGCATGCTAGGAACAATAAATATTATTGTTTAGGAGCTAAGAATGTCCATTTTGAAACTAAGGAGAAACTTGGGACTAATGTCCCTAAAAATATTTTACCTAGGGAATCTATCAAGAAAATAGGAGAACACCTGGGTCTTAATCCTAAATGGACTAGGCATATGCCTAGAGGAAATGGTAATGCCCAAGGACCAAATGAGAAATCAAAAATTGGGAAATTAGAGTTGGAAAACCAAGCCTTGAGGTCAAGGCTTGAAAAACTAGAAAAGACCCTTAGGAATATACAAAATCAAGTTCAAGGGTCTAGTGGTCTAAGTCAAGGGTCCAAAAGTCAAAGTCAACACCTAGGACCTAAGAGTCAAAAGTCAACCAAGGGCAAGCAAGGTTTTGGTCACAAACCTAAGCCTAAGGTGGCTTATCATAGTGTTCCATTTGATTATGGAACACAAACTAGGTCTAGGAAGACCAATAGGGAAGTCATCCCTAGAGTTGACCAAGGTGTGTTGTGCCTAGTGGCTAGGGTTTCAAGGAAACCTAGGGAAGCCACTAAGAAGGTTGCAAGGGGAGTTAACCCTAGAGTCAACCTAGGTAAGACCAAAATGACCAAGGCTACCATGCCTAGGAGGGTCATTAGGAAGGTATCTAGGGAGGTCATCCCTAAGGAATACCTAATTAACCCAATGAGCTCAAATAGATTTTGGGTTCCTAAGGGCGTGATTGACTCACGCTAGATGGGTTAGGTCGTGTCAACCTTGATTGAATGGGTAGTTAACTCAACCATAGCAAAGTTGACATTTTAGGTCATTTCCAAGGTTATGGATATCTTGGAAATAGATTTGATTATAAATCCTAAAAGTTTTTAGGATGTGCCAATATTAATTATGAAGTTTGATAAATCAATCAAATTGGCACAACTTAGGGTTTAGAGTCATAGTGTGTCATTTTGGGTTTTTGGCACACTTGGGAGATCAATAGGAATATGGCAAAAATATACTTAATTATCTCAAAAGGCAATTAATATTATAATTTAGGTATTATTATACCTATACTTTATATTTTCCATGCCTTGATTTGCCATATGCCATGTCATGACATCATACTTATCTTTAATCTTTTATATGTCATGATCATGCTAAGGGTTAGGATAAATGTCATGTGCTTTATTTTTATATCATATTCCATGACATCATGATCATTGGCCATGATTTATTTTTGCTATTATTATGCCATGATCATTTTATGCATTTAATTGATTAAAATTGATTTAAGGACAATGTCATACTTGGAGTCCCATTTATAAGGGAATCAAGTAGAGTTGCCTTAAAAAAATGCATGAAACCCTAGTTTAGGGAGAACAAAACCCACATCTCACATTACATTGACATGTATGTGTATTTTATACACCCTAGATACATGTGAGATGCTAGGATATGAGTTGAGTTCAAGGTGCATAGTTTTTGCATCTAGATGAACTAAAACTCATCTAATTTCAATGGTGGATCATTGGGAAAGCTTGTGTACAAGTCATGTGCATAGAGCGCAAGGAATATGATCCAAGATAAGGTTTTGAAATCGTTTTAAAATCAATTTAGAAAACCTTGGTGAAGTCTATCTTTTGATATCAATCACCATTGATAGAGTTGATACAAAATAGGGCCAAAACATTGAAAATTTCAATGGTTTTGAGTTTTGTATTAAACTCACTATTTTATGGGTAAAATAATTTTCAAATATTTTTCACCCATTGTTTTTCTTATAAGTAATATACGTATCAAATTTCATGATTTTTTGATATACGTAGAATTACTTATGCTTTTTCAAAATTCGATTCTGATAGTTGAAATTCGAGAATTTCAGTTATTAAGTCGATCACGCATGATGGCGATCGGTGATGTAATGTGATCGTGATTATTGTAAGTAGTCATTGCCAAGTTATTCGGAAAACTAGGTTTGGTTAGCCCATGTTCAGTTGCGGTTAAGGTCCCTAACCACTCCTAACCCTAGGATATGCTTTGGGAAGCATTATAAAGGGTGAAAATCCATTGGATATGGATTATGAGAGTTGTTTAGGGTTTGTATCAAATTTAAGGTGGGGAGAGTTCATGTTTGAACTTTTAACCTTATTTTTGATGGTTTAGAGTTCCCATTGGCTTAGGGACTTCCCAAGGACATTGTCGGTGCAATGGTCAAGGGGGAGTAAGCCTTTAGGGGGAGTTATCCATCTTGTGATGATGGATCTGTTTCTCCCTTTGAAGGGGGAGAAGTTATTAGGAGAGTATCATCAATTGGGAAAATTGATGGGATTTTGAGAAACCCAATTTGGAAATTGGGAGAGAGAGTATAGGATTGATATGGGATTTATCACTAGGAAGATGGTAGACATCCTAGGTATTTTTTAATCAAGGGGGAGATTGTAAGATCTCATTGGGACATGAGACTTTGACCTCCTTGGAGAGATAACCTTTTTGATGTATGTCAAAAAGGGGGAAAATGTTTGGGAAAATGTTTGGGATTACCAATTTGGAATAATTGGTAAGAGTTTTGAGTTAGTGTTCTAACTCAATGGTTTGTGTGGTTTTTGTCAAACATCAAAAAGGGGGAGATTGTTGGTGCAATCGACCCAGGTCACGATTGACCAGGACTCGAGTTTGACTCGAGTGATGTTTTGATGTTTCGACAAAAATATATGACAATGTAATTGTCATGGTAAAATCCAAGTCATGAGTACTTGGCATGGTAAGTCCAAGTGGGACACTTGGCATTTGGGAAAGTCCAAGTCTTAAGTACTTGGTACAAGGGTAAGTCCAAGCATGGGTCTTGGCATGGAAAGTCCAACACGGGTTGGCAAGGGAAAGTCCAAGCATGGGTATTGGCATGGAAAGTCCAACATGGGTTGGCAAGGGAAAGTCCAAGCTTGAGTCTTGGCATTTGAGAAGTCCAAGGGGTTTGATATTGGCGGCGTAAAGTCCAAGCGGAGTCTTGGCGGCGTAAGTCCAATGTGCCTTGGCGGTGAAGACACCGTTAGCATGACATTGCCGATGGAAGCACCTGAAGGCTAGCGTGATGGATGAACAAGTCATGAATGACTTGGAGGGATCCGAGAGGCGTAAAGATGATGGAGGTGGCTAGAGGCCTTAGGTCTAGGCTAAGGGTGGTCTAGCAAGTATGGGGGAATCATACTTGGGTTAAAACCTCATTTTTGAGGTTGGCAGTCAACTGGCATTATGTCCGGTTTGACTGCCTTGAGTCGACTTGAGTTCGACTGCCGTTTAAGAGCTGAAATTGCTCTGGCAGTCGACTGCTCATTGGAGCAGTCGACTGATGTTGATGGTAGTCGACTACCAAGGGCGACGATCGCTGCGATTGAGTTGCGAGCACGCTCCATAGCCGGCCGACCGACGGGCGTTGGCCATCGACTGCCAAGAGTCCCGTTGGAACTTGTCCAACGTGGATTGAGCCGTTGTCTCATAGCTACAGTGTTGGCAGTCGACTAGGGACTTATGGCAGTCGACTGCCAGGCAGAAATCTAGCCCGACGCAAGATAAAAAGGGGAGCTCGTGGAGGTTCTCGGCATCAGTTCTTTGTGAGCTTTGGTGAGGCGATTTGCAGGTGCATTTCAGGGTCCTTCAAGCTCATCCAAGCAACCGACAAGCAAGCGCTCAAAACCCTAGTTTGTAAAGTGTTTTTTACATTTTCCCTTGTATTTGCTTGTTTACTTTGTATTACTTGTTGTAATTCATTGTACGAGGTTTCTCCACCTCCGACTTGTTGTCGAGAAGGAGTTTTATTGCTTAGTGGTGTTTGTGGCATCGCCAGGGTTCGTACGAACCCAATCCGTGGAGTAGGAACCGTTTTGGTTCCGAACCATGTTATATCTTTGTGTTCATGGTTGTTTCATCTCGTTATTGTTTTTATTATTACTATTCTACTGCGCATAACGAGTTTTATAGAGACGATCACGCAAATGAATTCCATCATCGTACGGTCACACGCTATTCACCCAACATGATTTAAGCTATTTATGGGTGCATTATCATCACCCAACACTATTTCAAAAATTAAGTCCCGATCATTCTAAATCAACCATATAATATGATATAAGTGAAGTCCACTTATGGTTGACTATCCTAGGGTTTTCCTAACCCTTAAGGATGGATTTAGGAACTCAATACAAGTTCTTTTTTATAGGGTTCACTAAATATTCCTTAGGGATCCATTTTCTAGCAATTGTTTTATTTTTGGCTTGACCCCTAGCAATTAAACAATGATAGGCCTTTTTATTTTTTTTTCCCTTATAACCTAGGCCTTTTCTATTGAAGCATGCCATTTGGCTCCCTATGATCATGTTTAATGTATTGGAGCCTATGGTAAATTTTTCTAGGGCTTTAGTTAGGCAATCTACCTTTTCCCTTAAAGACTTATTTTCATCCATACATGCATCACTAACATTTAGAGGTATATAATCATTATGTGAGCATGTATCATCATTAAAATTGAAGCATGTTTTTTCTAGTTTTTCTTCTAGGACCTTAATTTGATCAAGCATACTCTTATTACTCTTTTTAGACCTAAACAAATCCCTAGTTAGGCTAGAAATCAAGGCAACTACTTCTTGAGTGGGAAGGTGTTTTACCATAGTTACCATGTCTTATTCTTCGAATGATGAGGATGATGATGAGCCTCCCCCTTCACTTGAGCTTGTTTCTTTTTTTTCGGAGGAGGTGGTGTCCAAATCTTCTATTTCCATTAGAGCTAGATTTGAGACAAAGGCAATTTCTTCCTCCGATGATGATGATGAAGGATCATCCCATGTCTTTGCTTTGAGTGCTTTTGCCTTCCCTTTCTACTTGACTTTCTTCTCTTCTTCCTTCTTCTTGCTCCCCTTCTTCTTTTCTTCTTTTCTCCTCCTTTCTTCTTTGCTCTTATTCAAGAGGGGACAATCATCTCTTATAAGCCCCTCTCCTTGGTAATTTTAGCAAATTATCTTCCTCCTTGGCCTTCTCCCCCTATCATGAGATTTGTTAAATTTAAAGCTTTTAAGTGCACACCTTACCTTCCTTACCATGGAGGCTTCTTCCGTGCTATCCATGGAGGAGGAGGAGGAGTCTTCATCAGATGTGGAGGGAGTCTCCTTTTTCTTCTTCTACTTGTTGGCCATTAGTGCCACTCCCCTTGATGGCTTGATGATTGGTTCTTCACTTATTCCTTCAAGCCTTGCTTCATGTAGCTCCATGGTGGAGAAGAATTCTTTTAATATGCTCACCTCTAGATTCTTTGATATATATAAGGAGTCCACCATGGAACTCCACTTTGAGGACCAGGGAAAGGCATCTATAGCCTTTATTACCATATCCCGGTTGGAATGCTTTTCACCTACACTAGATAAACAATTAAGAATTTCTTTAAATCTATAATGTAGAGATGTTACCTTCTCCCCTTTATCAAGTTTAATATTGTTGAGTTGGGAGCGAAGGACATCTCTCCTTACTAGTTTGGCCTTGGATGTGCCTTCATGAAGCTCCACTAACTTCTCCCACATCTCTTTGGCGCTAGCACATTCTCCTATTTGGTTGACTTCTTGTTGAGGGAGTATGTTGAATAGATGATGCTTGGCTTTCGAATTTGCCAAGTACTCCTCTCTTTGTTTCTTTGTCCATCTTGATTTTTCCAAAGGCTCCCCTTCCTCAACCCTAGGTATCCCAAAACCATTCTCCATTATTAGCATAATTTCAAAATTAGTTTCGAAAAATACCTCCATTCTCTTCTTCCACCAAGAGAATTCGCCTTCAAACTTTGGAGGATGGATGTTAGAGCCGACCATCATTGTTGTAGTGCTTGTTGCGACGGTGAGTCCGTTGACAAGCGACCTTGCTCTGATACAACTTGTTGGAACATCGGTGGCCGACTAGAGGGGGGTGAATATCCCTTAATCGTCGTACGATGGAATTCGTTCATTGATTGTTTACAAATAAGATTAGCACAAACGGAAATATAAAAGACAATACAAAGGCAATGCTAACAAACCGATATAACGTGGTTCACAGCCTTGCCGCTAATCCACGGACCGATTCGTTCCAGGTGAATCACGCCTTGAACTTTCCACTAGTCTCTCCTTTGCATAAAGCTAGATGGAGGTAACCTTTCTTACACAAGATCTCTCCTCTTACAATATAATAGAAATAAGCTCAAGGAAGAGGATTGAAAACGTTTGGGCACTTGAGAATATGTTTAGAGTAGAAGCATTAGGCTCCCCATGTGTACAAAGGCCCCATTTTATAGAGAAGAGTTCATTCTTCCCGTTGGGCACCTGACAGTCGACTGATGCCCCGTTCGGTCGACTGCTCCTGTACCCGTTATCCAATAATGACTTCTTCCACATTGCATTTCATCCAATGGCTCTCACATCGATTGGTGATCATCCCATCGATCATCGATGGAGCTAACGATCAGTCTTAGGAAGAGCACTCAATTGATCAACTTTCTATGCGAAACCCTTACTGACCCGATCACGCCATCATCAATCGGTGGTGGTTTAAATCGATCGTATGTCATATCATGGAAGTCGACTGATATCGGGAAATCTCATTCGACAATTAGCCAAATGGCCAAGTTTCACCCACGATCTACCCCATCTTGGGTTACAATCACTCACTCTCATTCCCTTGGAGTCCCTCGCCTTTGAAGTTGTCTTCGTCCAGCCACGTCCCTCGAATGCGCCAAGTGCACGGCTTCGCAGTGCCATCCTTCGTGTCTCACTCTAAAGTCTACTTCCTCCGGCTTCACTCCAATGCTTCATGTCCAGCGGTCCCTTGGATGCCCCAAGTGCATGGCTTCCACAAAGCTATCCTTCACCGACTCAAGGACTGAGTCATGAGAGGTGAAACTCGTCAATGCTCCATGTGCGAATTACTAAGTCCTGCAAGACTCCAACGCACACATCAAATTCATATCAAACCTTACTTAAACCCTTTTCCATACACATCAAAACCATATCACTGGGTTGATTGCCCTAACAAATAGCTAATGGAAGCACCTGAAGTCTAGCGTATGGATGTACAAGTCATGGATAACTTGGAGGTATCCGATAGTCGTGAGGTTGATGGAGGTGGCTAGAAGGCTTAGGTCTAGGCTAAGGGTGGTATATCAAGTATGAGGGGATCATACTTGAGTTAAATCTTATGTTCGAGGTTTATCAATCAACTAGGGTAAGATTTATCAGTTGACTAACTGAGTGTTTGACACTTTCCAATCTAGTCAACTTGGATTAGTCGACTGGGATTATGACCAATCGACTGGTCAAGGAGTTGACTGAGGCTCGATTGTTGATTTGTGTCTTTTGTAGTCGACTGCTAGGGTTTAGCAGTCGACTGGTCCACAAGCAATCGACTGCTAGAGTTTGGTAGTCGATTGTTTTAAGTGGACACAAGCACAGAATCTTTTGTAGTCGACTACTGTGATATCCATTAGAGTTTTTTCGGTGTGGATTCAGCCATTGTGAGACAACAAAACTGAGAGCAATCGACTGTGTTGGTGCAATCGACCCAGGTCACGATTGACCAGACTCGAGTTTGACTCGAGCGGTATTTTGATATTCAACAAAATGTATGACAATATGATTGTCATGGGAAAGTCCAAGTCATGGGTACTTGGCATGGAAAATCCAAGTGGGACACTTGGCAATGGGAAAGTCCAAGTCTTGAGTACTTGGCAATGAAAAGTCCAAGTCATGGGTACTTGGCATGGAAAATCCAAGTGGGACACTTGGCAATGAGAAAGTCCAAGTCTTGAGTACTTGGAAATGGAAAGTCCAAGTCATGGGTACTTGGCATGGAAAGTCCAAGTGGGACACTTGGCAATTGGAAAGTCCAACATGGGTTGGCAAGGGAAGTCCAAGGGTTGATATTGGCGGCGTAAAGTCCAAGCGGGAGTCTTGGTAGCATAAGTCTAATGGTTTGGCGGCATAAAATCCAAGCGTGTGTCTTGACAGCATAAGCCCAATGTTCCTTGGTGGTGTAGACCAGATTAGCATGATAATAGCCGATGGGAACACCTGAAGGCTAGCATATGGATGAATAAGTCATGGATGACTTGGAGGGATCCAATAGGCGTGAGGCTGACAGTGGTGGCTAGAAGGTTTAGGTCTAGGCTAAGGGTGGTCTAGCAAGTATGAGGGCATCATACTTGGGGTTAAACCTCATGGTTGAGGTTATCAGTTGACTGGGGCTTTGGCCCAGTCAATTGGTCAAGTGTTTTGATACTTGGCAGTCGAGTTGACTCTTGGCAGTCAACTGAGATTATGACCAGTCGACTTCCGTGAGTCGACTAGGGTTCGACTGTGGTAAAAGGCTCAACAGTCGATTGCTTGCATTGGGCAATGCGATGCGATCAGTGTAATGAGCGATCGGCCATGGATGGCAATGATCACGGTCGAGGTTGTAGGAGCAGAATGTGTAGAGATGTATACTAAAAAGTCTATCTTTTGTATGAACATCTTTATTTTGAAATAAGAATCACATTATCATTGTTTGCATTTTTATGATTATGCAATATTGTCTAATACATTACATTGTAGATAACATGGTGTGTGGTGTCACACAGGAGATCATGTTATCGGCTCCTTGTAAAGTATAAGTAAAGGCTCACAACCGAGATGGCTTTGGACAAACCATCGGAATGGTTGTAGTGTGATTTGGTATTGGTTTGTCTTGACTATAGAATCACACTAGTGCACTTTGTGTGTATTGAGCAGGACCGACTTAGAGGTAATTTGATTTATTGCTGACTACATAATCGAATCGGACCTCAGATATTATTTAGTATATGCTCTTAATCCCGATATAATAACGGGCACATATACTTAGTATTCATCTCTTTGATTTACCAATGGGCGAGATTTATAGATTAAATCGATAGACTCGGTAAGTTGGGAGATAATATTATTTATATGGTGTGCCGTTGATTATAGGAGGAAACCGTGTCCTATATATTAGGATGATGATGTCCCCTTGAGGAGCTCATAAGGTTCATCATGTAAACCCTGCAAGTGGACTTGGTCCGGAATGATGAAAAGGTTGAGTTATACTACTCAAGGAGTTAGATGTTGATTAATTAATGGTCAATAAATTAATTAATCGACGGACATTCGAGATCTTAAACACGGAGAGAAAATGTACAAATAATATATGGAGCCCATATTATCATAAGGGGGTTGGTGAGGTAGATCAATGATAATCCTTTAGTGGATTGGATTATCATTAATGGATCGGACTTTATGTGGGCTTGATCCATGGGTGGCAAAGATCCAACTCCTCCTCATGGTCCCTAATATAGCCTATTAACACCTCATGAAGCTTAGATCCAATGGATGAAAACAAAATTCTAGATCCAAAGGTAGAGATTAAATCTCTAGATCTGACGGTTGAGATTAAATCTCTAGATCCGACGGTTGAAATTAAATCCCTAGAACCAATGGAGGAGATTAAATCATGGCTTGGGCCTAACTCTATAAATAGAGATCATAAAGTGGGAGGCAAGATGGATGATGGCTTATGAGGATTAGGGTTTGCTTCCTTTGGAGGCTAGGAATCCTAGTTGGTTTAGGATTAGGTTTGGGTGGCTAGGGTTTTTGAGAGCTAGGGGTGGGCGGCAACAAGTGGAGGAGTTTTTCTTCTTCTTCCTAAGGTTTGGATGGTTCCTCCCTTCTTCCCTCTACCTTGGCCATTGCTCATCCTAATCTTCTTCCCCACTTCCATTGCTGGCCATTAGGAGAGCTAGGATTAGGGTTTGGAAGCTTAGGGTTTAGGAGGCTTGGGTGGCACCAAATAAGGAAGTAGTTTACTTTCTTCTTCCTTTCCCTTGGTGGCCGGCGCCCACAACCCTCTTTCCAGCTCTTGGCCGGCATCAAAAGACCCTATTCTCCTTCTCCTTGGGTGGTGGAAACAAGACTTAGGGGTTTCCCTTGGTGTCTTGGCCGGTTTCCACCATTATCTCCTTCTCCTTGTTGGCCGGCGGCAAGCATTCTCCTTGTTGCTTGTTGGTTGGCTATAGGAAGGAGATGAGCCTTGTTTCTATTCTTTCTCTTGCTTTGGAAGAGCAAGGAAGGAAGATTTGCGATCTAGGAGCTTCAACTTTTGGTAGATCGTCGCCCACACGACGTCCGAAAGGAGGAAGGTCATACATTAGAAGATCAAGAGGTATATCGATTCTCTAATTTTTATATGTTACATGTTTGTATTTGTTTTTCAATTATGAGCATGATATAAATATGTATATGGCTAAATAACACTTGGATCCCGAGCATAAATATAAAAACCGGTGATCCGAACATCGTCTATTCCACGGCTACTCATAGAATAGAGGATGGTCGCTTGAACAACGAGTTTGTTCAAGTAACCTCTCTAAATGAATAGCACGATGATGACTTGATTGTTTGGGAAATCCCTTTTGTCTAGGATTAAATTATTTTAATCCGGGGACATCGATGGGATCGCCATGAACAAGCTACCAAGGTGAAGTGGGAAGCAAAGTTTCCCCTCACGGACTCGATAAGCAAAACCCTACAATTGGTATCAGAGCTTCCGGGCAAAACCTACAATTGGTATCAGAGCCAAGGTTTCCGGTTTTGTATGCTTAGGATTCGGTTAATTTTTATGCACTTTTTCATATATTATATGTGTCGGATGTTGGTGCAGGGGCACTAGATAATTGAACCTTGGTTTTGATGATGGCAAAGATTCAAAGTTAAGTTATTTTGTTATCTCATGTGATATGCTAAGTGTGCAGGAAGTGTTTAAGCTAAGCCAAAGGTCGAGCGACATCAGGAGAATCTCAAGTTGAGAAACCGTGGTGGTCAGGCGACACCAGGAGAATCTCGGGGAGTCGAGGAACCTCAATGGTGACCGAAAGCTAAGCGACAGGTCAAGAGGACCAAAGGTAAGCTCTGTGTGTGGAGCGGGGGTAAGGATGCAACCTCGGTTAGAGGACAATCCTAGGCATCGATCCGACTAAGGCTTCAGGAGGAATGCTGAAGTTGAGATCGGACAGTCAAAGGACTGTCACACTGCATGGCATTATGCATCTATTGTGCTAATCTTGTATTGCAGGAATTCTCAAGTGCAGCAGTCAACTAGAGATGTTAGTAGTTGACTGAAGGCAGTCGACTACTAAGAGGATCAGGCGACTGATGTCGATGAATCAACCCAGTGCACAAGGTCAAAGAGATAGAGATTGATGCCACCACCTCAGGATAAGATAAGTCGCCACCTCAAGATAAGATCCATGAGTTTTGAATCTGGATCGGGACAAATTCCAAGGCGCAAATCTATAAAAGGAGGGGAGGACTCACACCCAAATTCAAGAATCTCCCAAGTGCTCGTGCTCTCTACAACGCTACTCCGACCGTGCGCCATCTTCTAATTAATTTTTGGTATTATTATTATCTTTCTTTACTTAATTTGTATAAGGACCGGTAAGGTTGTTACTGGCCTTATAATCATTGTAATCGTCTTTTCTCTTACCTCTAACGAGGAAGAGACTTTTAGTGATTATCCTTCGGAAGTGATCAAGGATCACAGGGCCTTGGATTAGCAGCCGGTGGGCTGTGAACCAAGTAAAAAAGTTTTGTGTCTTTCTTGTGTTTGTCTTTTAGTTTTCCGCTGTGTACTTGGTTTTAATCGTCGAAAAAGAAAAGTTTTTACGAATGCTATTCACCCCCCCTCTAGCGCTCATATCGATCCAACAATTGGTATCAGAGCGGGGGCGCTCAGATTCGGTGCAATCACCGATCGAGCATTTTATTTTCTTTATTTTTATTTTTAAATATCTCCCGCACTACTAATCCAAGACCAAGTCTTGGTACTTTTTCATTTGTGTTTTTTTTGCGAGTTTTAGAAAATCGTTGACCGAGCCAACCATGAAAGAGTCTCCCACAAGGCATAAAGGTAACAATGTCAATTTAAATTTTAAATTTCATATTATTTGCTTTAAGTGCAGGGAGAGAGGACACTATAAAAATAAATGTCCTACTCGTAAGACTCGAACGACGCAACCGACGACAAAGAAGACACCATTGCCAGGAATCCAGAAGAACAAGGAGCACATCAAGTGCTTTGGGTGCGGAAGATTCGGTCACTACAAGAATCGGTGTCAGGAAAAAAAGGTTAGTAAATTTAATAATTTTGGAAAGTTGAGTTTTAGAATAGTTGATAATTTAGATAAATTGTGTAATTGTTGTCAAATAATTAATACAATTAATAATTCAACTAATAAAAAATTAATTAATTCAGATTTAATTAGTTTAAATAATAATAATAATAATAATAACATAGAAGAAAATAATCAAATTAATCAAATATTTAGTTTAATCAACATAGATCTAGATCAAGTCAAAGATAAAACCAACCTAGGACTTAATCAGAATAATCAAACCCTTGATCAGAATAATCAAACCGTAGGACAGAATCATCAAATCCTAGATCTGATTAATTTAGATAATTCTGAATTAAAAAATTCTGTTTTGAAAAATTCAACAATAAAAAAATCGAAATTAACTTTAAAAAATTCCAAAGATAATCTAAATAATTCTAATAATAATTCTACCTTTAAAAACTCTAACAATTTTATCTTAAATAATTCTAATAATAATTCTATCTTTAAAAACTCTAACAATCTTATCTTAAATAATTCTAATAATAATTCTACCATTAAAAATTCTAATAATCTTATCTTGAATAATTCTAATAATTCTACCTTAAAAAATTCTAATAAATTTAATAATTCTATTTTTAAAAAGTCTAATAATCTTATCTTAAATTTTTTTAATAATTCTACTTTTAAAAAGTCTAATAATCTTATCTTGAAAAAGTCTAATAATATTATTTTGAAAAATTCTAATAATCCTATTTTAAATAATTCACAATATAACTTAATTAAAAATTCAAAATTAGATAATCAAACCAATAAAATTAATTATAATAGAGTACCATTTGATTATACACAAATTAATAATCTAGTAATTAAACCTTCAACTTTTAAAAATTCAACTAATAAATATGTAGACTTGGGTTACAAGTCTAAGCTAACCAAAAATCAAGACACTAAAATTTTTAAACCTAATTATAATAAAGTATCTTATAACTATAGAACAAAAAAAAGTCTACCCAAGAAAACAACCATTTCTTTAAATTGATTGAATGTAGCTTGCTCATGCATACATATCATTATCATGCTTATTTTGTCATGTCATACATACTAGTTTTAAATTCACTCTCATAGAATGGATAGATAGGAAATAATTAATTAATCTTGACAACATAGTATCAAGACGTGGTGAGATGATAGTACGTTAAGGAAACGAAGTCAAGTGTATCCGAGTTGGATAAGGAGTATCTAGCTTGGTGCATTTAACTAAGTGGAACTAACTGAAGCTACCTCACCACATCCTAAACTAGTTAGACCAGGACGTAATCCTAAGTGAATTAAGTGTGTAATTTTCTAAGTTGGCTTTGTCTAAGGAAGTGGTCGTTGTTCCGATCAAAGAAGGCCCCTGTGTCTCGCCATGACCTAGAAGCCCTCTTTTGAAATATTCACTTAACTAACTAAAGGTGAAATCCAAATCTAACCCAAGATTAATTAATTTCTAAGTAATTAAATTAAATTCATCTCATAATACCTATAAGAATAACTTGGTTGATCATGTAGAATGGGTGAGATGGTAAGGACAACAAATTAAAAATGATTTTGAAAACGATTTCAAAATTTATATACACATAAATAGATTCTTAAAACTATTTTTATTGGTTGCCATGATTATTGTGTGTAGTTATACGTAGTTTTCAAAACAACTATGCTTCTTAAAATGATGGTTAGTTGACCAATACTGAACGTATAAATCCTTAGGTCAACTTTAGATACCTAGACCCTCTGGACACTTAGGTGAGCCTTCCTTATGGCCAACAAAGATGTCCTAAGAGTTTGTCAGACAAAAGGAGAGACCCTCTAGATATGCCTTCCTTGTGGCTAACAAGGATGTTAGGTTAAGGGGGAGGTTCTAATTGGATAATCATCATAGAAGTTGTTAAAAAATATTTTTTTTAAAAAAAATCACCAATACTTTCTAAATTTAAATCCTTCTTTTGATAATATGCCAAGGGGGAGAGAAGACTGATGTTGGACAAACTTAGTATCTAGCTACCTCCAGTTTGACATAAAAACCAATAGACAAGAGCCTTTAAAATGTTTTTTTTAATTCTTTCTCAAAATTTTATAACAATGTTAAAGGTTAGGGGGGTTACATTCTAACCTAGGATATACATTGTTGGTGCAGGATCTAGAAACCTAAACTCCTAAACTCTTAAGTATTAAAGGGAGTTGAACATATTAAATCAACTTGATTAGCATGTTTAAAAATTCTATTTCTTGGCAATGTACCCAATATAAAGTTATTTTTGATATATGTCAAAGGGGGAGAGAGAATAAAGTTAAGAGGTTACTTACTTTTTCTTTCCCAAAAAGTAATTATTTTTTCAAAACTCACCTAGGGTTAAGGGGGAGGTACCCTTAAGGGGGAGGTTTTGAAAAATGATTGTTCAATGCTTACTGCTTATTTTCTCTTAACTTTGAATTGGTTTGCCATAGATCAAAAAGGGGGAGATTGTTGGTGCAGGGGCACTAGATAATTGAACCTTGATTTTGATGATGGCAAAGATTCAAAGTTAAGTTATTTTGTTATCTCATGTGATATGCTAAGTGTGCAGGAAGTGTTTAAGATAAGCCAAAGGTCGAGCGACATCCGGAGAATCTCAAGTTGAGAAACCGTGGTGGTCGGGCGACACCAGGAGAACCTTGGGGAGTCGAGGAACCTCAGTGGTGACCAAAAGCTAAGCGACAGGTCAAGAGGACCAAAGGTAAGCTCCGTGTGTGTAGCGGTGGTAAGGACGCGCCCTCGGTTAGAGGACAATCCTAGGCGTCGATCCGACTAAGGCTTACAGGGGAATGCTGAAGTTGAGATCGGACAGTCAAAGGATCTATGCATCTATTGTGCTAATCTTGTATTGCAGAATTCTCAAGTCACGGATCAACTAGAGATGTCAGTCGATCAAGGCGTCATTCGCTAAGAGGATCGAGCGTGATGTCGACTTAATCACCCGATGCACAAGGTCAAAGAGATAGAGATTGATGCCACCACCTCAATATAAGATAAGCCGCCATCTCAGGATAAGATAAGCCGCCACCTCAAGATAAGATCCACGAGTTTTGGATCTGGATTGGGACAAATTCCAAGGCACAAATCTATAAAAGGAGGGGAGGACTCACACCCAAATTCAAGAATCTCCCAAGTGCTCGTGCTCTCTACAATGCTACTCTGACCGTGCGCCATCTTCTAATTAATTATCGGTATTATTATTATCTTTCTGTACTTAATTTGTATAAGGACTGGTAAGGTTGTCACCGGCCTTATAATCATTGTAATCGTCTTTTCTCTTACCTCCAACGAGGAAGAGACTTTTAGTGATTGTCCTTCGAAAGCGATCAAGGATCGCAGGGCCTTGGATTAGCAGCCGGTGGGCTGTGAACCAAGTAAAAAAGCTTTGTATCTTTCATGTGATTCTTATTTCAAAATAAAGATGTTCATACAAAAGATAGACTTTTCAGTACACATCCCTGCAATCTCCCACTTATACTAAAAGGCTATGTTGTCTTCAAACTGCCATACATCTGATCCTCATTCCCTCCACATGCCCATCAAAAGCTCTCGCCGGAAGGTCCTTAGTGAAAGGATCTGCCAGGTTATCCTCTGATGCAATCTTGGCCACAACAACTTCTCCTCTCTTTATGATTTCTCGTATCAGGTGGTACTTGCGCTCTATGTGTTTACTAGCCTTATGGGCTCGTGGTTCCTTCGAGTTTGCAACTGCACCACTATTATCACAATAAACTGTAATAGTTCTGGGCAAACCAGGAATCACATCCAAGTCCATCAGAAAGTTCCTGAGCCATACAACTGTTGGTGCAATCGGCCAAGGTTGACTTGAGTTTGACTCGAGCAGTACCTTGATGATATTTTTATGATAGACAAAACTCATGACATGGGATTGTCATGGGAAAGTCCAACATGGGGTTGGCATGGAAAATCCAAGCATGGAGCTTGGTGTGGAAGTCCAAGGGGGAAGCCTTGGCATGGGAAAGTCCAAAGCATTGCGAAGCCGTGCGCTTGGTGCATGGCATGAGAAATCCAAAGCATTGCGAAGCCGTGCGCTTGGTGCTTGGTGAGAAATGCATTGCGAAGCCGTGCACTTGGTGCATTTGGGAAGTCTTGAGGACTTGGTATGTTCACTAGGCTCGAGGTCCTTGAGTCGGTGAAGGATGGCATTGTGAAGCCGTGCTCTTGGTGCATCCGAGGGACTGCAAGACGGGGAGCAAATGGAGTTAGCCTAAAGGGAAACATACTTCTAGGGCATGAGACGCGAAGGATGGCATTGCGAAGCCGTGCACTTGGCGCATCCGAGGGACGTAGGCCGAGGGAAGAGAGCTTCGATGGGGAACTCCATGAGGGATAAGGTGGACTTGGCCAAGTGGCTAAGACTGAGTGTCGGAGGCTCAAACATCGTTATGTTTGAGGTTTTAGCCGACATCATCGCCGATCGGCATAGGTGCCGATGATCGCCTAGGTCGTATGGGTTCGACGGTGTTCGATGAACCAAGTTTGGGCTGACCGCCGAGGAGGGAGGCGATCGTTGAGGATCGATCGCCGAGGGATGGCAATGATCGATGACACTGCACGGCATGCAATGGAGTCGAGCTCGCCAAAGACTCGATCGATGGTTGATCGATCGGCTGATGGGTGCCATCAGTCGACTGATGTGTGATCCGTTGGAACTTAACCAACGTGGATCTGGCCGTTGTGAGACAACGGCTACGGGACCAGTCGACTGATGGTCACGATCATTCAACTGATGGGCACGAAAACAGCTTGATGTAGGTTATAAATGGAGCTCGAGTTGGAGGATTTCGCCATGGTTTTTGTGGAGCTATTGGAGGGGAATTGCTGCTGCATTCCAGTCTTTCAAGAGCCAATCAAAGCAAGCAACAAACAAGTGATCAAAAGCAATCGGTGAAAAGTGTTTCTTTTGTATTGTATTTGTATTCTTGTTTGTATTTGTATATTACTGTTGTAATTGCTTGTGAGAGGTTTCTCCACCTCCGACGTGTAGTCGAGAAGGAGTTTGAGTATTGTCGTGTGCATCTCTAGAGCTCGAGGAGCCCGCCCGTGGAGTAGGAACCATTCGGTTCCGAACCACGTATATGCTTGCATATTTGGTGTGCTTGTATTGTTGTTAGTATTATTGTTTTATTGTTTCCGCTGTGCTAACGACAATCGTAGACGAGCACGAAACGAGAACGAACAAATTACGACATCCAACGAACGAGGGCTATTCACCCCCCTCTAGCCGGCCAATCGAGATCCGTCCCAACAACAACTTCTTTGGCGGCCTCAGAGGCTGCCACATACTCAACTTCAATGGTGGAGTCCGCCACGCACTTCTGATTGACACTCCTCCATACAATGACTCCACCTCCCAAAGTATACACAAAACCTAAGATAGACTGTAACCCATCAGGGTAATTAGTGAGTCCGCCTGTAAACCAAAGATATAATCCCTAGTTCTTCTCAGGTACTTCAATATATGCTTTACCACAGTCCAATGTCCCTATCCTGGATTACTCTGATATCTGCTGACCATGCCCACGACAACGCAGATATCTGGTCTCATACAGAGCATCGCATACATGAGGCTTCCTACTACCGAAGCATAAGGAACCGCCTTCATCTCCTCTATCTCCTCAGATGATCTAGGACACATCTCTTTAGATAAAGGAACTCCATGCCTGAAAGGTAGAAAACCCTTCTTGGAGGTATGCATGCTAAAATGCTCCATAATCGTGTCTATGTATGAAGCTTGGGATAAGCACAACATCCTTTTCCTGCGATCCCTTATAACCTTGATCCCAAGGATGTGTCCCACCTCCCCCAAGTCCTTCATATCAAATTGTTTGGACAACCATACCCTTATGTTTGATAACACCTTGATATTGTTTCCAATCAACAAAATGTCATCTACGTATAGTACAAGAAATACCACTACATTTCCGTCACATCTCTTGTATACACAAGACTCATCCGGACTCTGAATAAATCCATAAGACTGGATCACCTCATCAAAGCGGATGTTCCAAGACCTCGAAGCTTGTTTCAATCCATAAATGGACCGATTAAGCTTACATACAAGATTCTCTTTTCCCTTAGCAATGAATCCCTCTGGTTGCTTCATGTTGATATTTTCCTCAAGACTTCCATTAAGGAAAGCTGTCTTGACATCCATTTGCCACACCTCATAATCTATATGAGCTGTTATGCATAAGAGAATCCGGATAGACTTAAGCATGGCTACCAGCGAAAAGGTCTCCTCATAATCAATACCCTCTTTCTGAGTATACCCCTTCGCAACAAGCCTCGCTTTGAAGGTCTCAACCTTCACATCTATTCCTCTCTTTTTCTTGTAGATCCACTTGCATCCAATAGTTTTTACACCATCGGGTGGTTCTAGTAGCTCCCAGACCTGATTTGAATCCATAGATTCAATCTCAGCATTCATTGCACTTTGCCAAGATACTTATCTTTATCTTGGCGGCCTCAGAGGCTGCTGTTAGTTATAGCCCTAAGAACCAATCATGTGATGGTTGAATAGGGAACATTTTGTATCATATTCTATAAAGGCAAAGGATTGGTTATTATATTTAAGTCTTGCTTGTGCCAGCTAAATTAAATATAGTAATGCCCTAGAAAAGTAGGTTCTTATCTACAGCACATCAATTGGCAGAATTGATTATGAGAGGCTGTAGAGAACACTTTCTAAATGTTCCTAGTCAAGTATTAATATGCAAGGGCAATATTAATACATAAAGACTAGCATGTAGGTCAATTGATGACTTGATCTCACAAGTCATGGATATATGATATCGAGTTGACACATGGGTATATATTACAGAATATATACTGAACTGACCCGCCATGAGAAAGTTTCATGGATCGTTATATGAGTGTCATAAACTTTCTCATGTGACTATTGGTATGAATAGTCCTCAGACCTTAAGTCACTACGGTTCCCTACATAAGGAGTTATGTACTTTGGTATCGTCAAACGTCACCCGTAACAGGGTGGACCATAAAGGCGATTACTGGGTATATAACAAATTATGCGGAGGGATGTGAGTGATGTAGATGGGATCTAACCCTCTCATATGACGAGAGTGATATCGGTGGGCCCCTTGATTGAGTAGAACTACTAAAACGCATGGCCATGCTCGAATGAGTCAATATGAGATATTGAGCTTATTTGTTTGAGTTAGTTTACTCAGGGATCAAGAAACACATAGATTGATCGAGGATGACACGGTCTATGCCTCATTCATCAATCTGATATCAACGAAAGAAGGACACGGTCATATAAAATAGTACTCACGGAAAGGTTAGTCGGATCTTGACTTATCTCGTAACTTGGGTAGCAATGATGTATTGCTAGATGCCGCTCATTGCTTGTGTATCTAAAAGAGTTTAGGTCCCTTGCCAGCGTTATGAGAGCCTATAGGGTCACACACAAAGAGCATGATAATTAGAGAATTAGAGTATTCTAGTTTGACTAGAATAATTTGGGAATAAGCTTAAGTACAAAATGGTTTTGGACTTTAAGCAATGAAATTTACAGCTAATTGATTTAATGAGATTAATTCAATATGTTACCTTATTGATTTAATAAGATTAATTCAATATGATAACATAAGCTTAATTGAATTAATAAGATTAATTCAATATGATAACATAAGCAATTGAATTAATAAGATTAATTCAACATGCATGAATGCCACATAAGAATGCCACATAAGCATGCCACATAAGCATGCCACCTAAGCATCCACCTAAGCTAGTTAAGGTGGAAGGAAACAAAATGGTTTTGTCTCCTTAAGTGGCCGGCCAAACAAGGATATGTCTCAATGCAATGGATTGCATTGAATGTGTAGGAGGTGAAAGGGTTTTTCCAACCCTATAAAAGGCACCCATGGAGTGGCCAAGAGATCATTTGGCTTTGTTGTTGGTGTGGAAGCTTTGGTTGTGTGGGTTTGTGAGTGTAGGCTAGCAAGAAGAGAGTCTTCTTCTTCCTTTCTCCTTTTCCCTCTTCCTCTCCTTTAGGGACTTCTCTAGCAAGAAGTAAAGGAGAGCTCTTCTAGTTTTTTTTTGTGAGACAAGAGCTTGCTCGTGTGGATACATATAGAGCGCGGACATTTGAGCGTGCTAAAGATCAACAAACCCAAGGAAAAGCGGGATTAACAAGGGCATGCAACAAAGGTAGAACTCTCCTATAAGATAGGTTTGGTTTAGAGAAATTTATTTTATACGAGTTTTCTTTCGCATGGATCACTTGGAAGGGATCCTAATTTTTCCGTTGCGCATATGCCATTTGGCATAAGATCCCTACAGTGGTATCGAGCCACTTGCGAAGATCGTATAAAATAGGTTTTCTCTATTTTATATGTGATATAAGTAGGATAAATTTTATTATGAGTTGATAATTGCATTAGCAATTTTCAAACATAATAAAATATCAATGTCTTTTAAAAGTTAAAATGACATGGTGCATGGTTATGGCCTAGTCCCAAAAGTTTGTGAATGTGTGTGTGTTGTAATTCTTAATACGGCTGCGTGTCGTGCCTTTCTCCTAAAATTCTTGTTGTAAAATTAGTTTTAGACTCGAATGTAACTCAGTATTTCTCCTTTTGTAATGTACAAAACAAAGATGGAGGGTCCATTGGAAGATGAGGTTACAAGGAGGAAGTCAACACACAAGACAACCAAAAGTAAGCACTTAGGAGAATATGCTATCCCAAGTATGACCAATCAATCTTTTAATTGGCTTGAGAATATTGTAGAATAAGTGCCATAACAATGACAAGCTTAGTTTAATATGAATGTGAAGCATGTAAGTTTAGCTTGTAAGAGATGCAAGATTAGTTTAGCTTATATGTGATGTATGCTAATATGTATATGATACATGTTTATTTCTTAATAAGTCTAAGCGATATGCCTACCAAAGTTGGTACTCACTACTTCCTCGATCATTTGTTATTGGGTTTGCCAAAGCAAAGCAATGCATTTTATCTTGGAGAGTGCGAGTGGACAATCGTGATGTCCATATCGATCTTAGTTAAGACTTAGTTAAGTTTTTCTTAATTGGTTAAGAAAGTAGAGGCATATATTAGCTTTGAACATAAGTGTTAAAATTAGTTTTGTGTGATTTCCGAACATCGACTTTGTCTTAGAAGTGGTCGTTGCTCGATATCCAAGAAGGCCTCTGTGCCTCGCCATAGCTGGAAGTTTGGTTTAGGAATAAACACTAAACTAATCTAAAACAACCAAAGCTATTAAAGAGTTACATCAGATGTAATTGGCAAAAGATTGCCTACCTAATTATACTACGTCTTGGGCGATTAGCCAAAGCTAACTCAAGGCAATTATGATGTGGATCTTTATCCCATATAAATTTATAGCTAAATAGTAGCTATGAGAATTTAGTAGGGAGCCTCATTTAATTAAAGGCCTAATTAAATGATTTAGGTATGATACTTAACTTTGCATTTTAATGTTGTAGATCACCATGTCATCTAACGACACACCCCTCAACTTGCGATCTGTCCTTGAGAAGGACAAGCTCAATGGAGCAAACTTTCTTGGTAGTATAGGAACTTGAGGATTATCCTCAAGCAAGAGCATAAACTATATGTCCTAGAAGCGCGATACCACTGAAATACGCCCCTGCGGCCACTCGTCTTTGAAAAGGATGCTTATAAGAAGCATCAAGATGGCCATTAGATGTGTCATGTCTTATGCTTGCCACCATGAACTACGAGCTTGAAGCAACATGAGAACATGGATGCCTATGATATGGTTGAGCATTTGAAACAACTATATCAAGGACAAGCTAGGCACGGCGTTTTGAAGTGTCTAAGGCTCTTTTTGCATGCAAGATGCAGAAGGAACACTGTAGGAACTCACGTACTTAAAATGATTGGTAGATGCGTTGAGAACCTTGAAAGACTAGGTTTTCCTTGAGCCAGAATTGTAGCGATGTTATCCTGCAATCGTTGCGGAAGCATATCAATCAATTGTCATGAATTATAACATGAATGAAATTGATAAACCTTTGCTGAGATTCTCGGCATGTTAGAATGAACCAAATCTCAGAAGAAAGTTAGTAATGTACTAATGGTCAAGAAGGACAAAGGTAAGCGCAAGGCAGAGGTAAGACCCAAGCCAAGCAAGGCCAATTCATCCACTTCAAAGGGTAAAGGTAAAAGTACCTAAGGAAGGAATTTGCTTCCATTCGGTGAGGCCGGACCTTTGGAAGCGGGCTGCAAAGTCTACCTTGAGGAAGTAAAGAACAAGAGAAGTGGGACTTCTGCCTCAGGTATACATGTTATAGAAGTTAATCTATCTATTTCTTCTACATGGGTATTAGATACCGGATGTGCATCTCACATTTGTACTAATGTGCGAGGGTGAAATAGTAGAATAATGGCAAAGGCGAAGTGGACCTCTGAGTAGGCAATGGCAAAAGTTCTTCTTGTATTGTAGGAACATATTCTTTGTCTTTGCCTTGGGCTTATCTTAGAACTAGAGAGTGCTTATATGTACCTGCATTGACAAAGAACATAATCTCTGTATCTTGTTTAGACAAGAAAAACTTTTCTTTTATAATAAAGGACAAATGTTGTTCCATTTATTTAAATGAAATGTTCTATTGTAATGCACCACTTATGAATGGTCTCTATGTTCTAGATTTAGAAAACCCAATTTATAACGTAAATACCAAGCGGTTCAAATCGAATGATTTGAACGAACATATCTCTACAACCTTTATCGCCTAGGTCACATAAATGAAAGCATATCCCAACTCCATAAAGATGGATTATTGGACTCATTTGATTTTGAATCATATGAGGTATCGAATCTTGCCTTTTAGGAAAGATGACTAAAACTCCATTTAGTGGACATAGCGAGAGAGCGACGGATTTATTAGGACTCATACATACTGATGTATGTGGCCCTTTCAATGTCGAAGCCAGAGGAGGCTATAAGTACTTTATTACTTTCACTGATGATATGAGTAGAGTTGGCTACTTATATTTGATGAGACATAAGTCAGAATCCTTTGAAAAGTTCAAAGAATTCAAGAATGAAGTACAAAACCAACTTGGTAGCGTGTTAAGCTACTTGATCGGATCGAGGTGGTGAATACCTTAGTCAAGAGTTTAAGTGATCACTGGTGAGTGTGGGATAATATCCCAACTCACTCCACAGAACACCACAATGGAATGGTGTATCGAGAGGAGAAATCGTACTCTATTAGATATGGTACGATCAATGATGAGCGGTGATCTACCTACTTCCTTTTGGGGTTTAGCTCTAGACAGTAGCTTTCACACTTAATCGCGTTCCATCAAAAGCCGTAGAAAAAGACACCATATACGATATGGAGGAAGAGTCCCAAAATGTCTTTTATAAAGATTTGGGGTTGTGAAGCTTACGTTAGGCGTCAAGTCTCGGATAAACTAGGACCCAAATCGGATAAGTGTTATTTTGTAGGATATCCCAAGGAAACTAAGGGATATTACTTTTACAATCCCACACTTGGCAAGGTGTTTGTTGCGAAATCTTTGTCTTTCTAGAAAGAGAATTTATTTCTAGAAATACTAGTGGAGTAAAATTCATCTTGAAGAAGTTCAGATGATGATAACACTAAGGCTTCGATGGAAAATGAGCAGGCACCACAAAGTGTTGTGGATGAGAATTTGTTGCCCAAGAGTTGTGGAGCAAACACATTCAAGTAGACCAACCTCTTCGTAGATCTAATAGGATCCGTCGTCAGAGAGATATTCTTTTCTCTTGGTGACAGCGGTGATGTATTGCTTGTCGATCTTGGCGAGCCTACATCCTATCGAAGCTATGATGAGCCCAGTTAGAAATGGCTAGAGGCCATGAGATCGAAATGGAATCCATGTACACTAACCAAGTATGGACTTTGGTTGATCCACGAAGGGTAAAACCCATTGGGTGTAAGTGGGTCTTTAAAGTAAAAGACATGGATGGTAATAAGCATACCTATAAAGGTAGATTGGTGGCTAAAGTTCAAACAAATTCATGGTATTGACTATGAAGAAACCTTTTCACGATTGCGATGCTTAAATCCATTCGGATCATACTTGCTATTCTGCGACCTACCATGATTATGAGATCTGGCGGATGGATGTCAAAACCGCTTTTACGAATGGAAAGCTACTCGAGGATGTGTACATGACACAACTGAGGGTTTTGAGATCAAAGCATCTGGAAAGGTATCAAGCGCAAAGGTCCATTTATGGACTAAAGCAAGCCTCTCTGGAATCTTGATTCGATGATGCAATCAAGAGTTTGGTTTCATCAAGAATGAAGATGAACCTTGTGTCTACAAGAGAAATAGTGGGAACACAGTTGTATTTCTTGTCTTGTATGTAGATGACATACTTCTCGCCGGAAATGATATTCCCTCACTCCGGTCTGTGAAGATGTGGTTGGGAATTGTTTCTCGATGAAAGACTTAGGTGAAGATGCCTATATTCTAGGCATTAAGATCTATAGAGATAGATCTAAAAGATTACTTGGCCTAAGTCAGAGTACATACATTGATAAAGTGCTAGATCGTTTTGCTATGCAAAATTCCAAGAAAGGATTTCTGCCTTTATCACATGGTGTAAGTCTTCGAAGACTCAATGTCCCTCTTCTAAGGAGGAGAGAGATCGCATGGATAAGATCCCTTATGCATGCTATAGGGTCTATCATCATGCGCCATGCTTTGTACTCGTCGACGTCTCGTATGCTTTGAGCATGGCCAGTAGATACCCGATCGGATCGGTGAAAGTCAGCTGGATAGCGATCAAAATATTCTTAAATACTTACGAAGAGCGAAAGAATATTTCCTGATATTTGGAGGCAATGAGGAGCTAAGCGTAAAGGGTTCTGATGATGCAAGCTTCCAAGCGGACAAGGATGACTATAGATCGCAATCGAGTCGTGTTTTGCTGAATGGTGGAGTGTGGTGGAAGAGTTCAAAAGCGAGACACGATTCTTGATTCTACAGCAAAAGCGAGTATATTCTTTGCGTCGATGCGGAAAGGAGGCTTTGGCTCCATGAGTTCATCGATGAACTTGGGGTAGTTCCTAAGCATTGCAGATCCAATAGACCTCTATTGTGACAACAATGGGGCTATTACGAGCTAAGGAACCTCGATCACATCGGCGGACCAAACACATCTGCGGCGCTTCCATCTCATTCGAGAGATCATCGATAGAGAGATGTGAGGATATCTGAGTGCAAACGAAGCTAACATCGCGAGATCCATTGACCAAGGCTTTGTACGGAGGAAGCATGATGGTCACACTAAGTCACTAGGTATTAGATATCATAGTGATTGGTACTAGTGCTAGTGGGAGATTGTTAGTTATAGCCCTAGAACCAATCATGTGATGGTTGAATAGGGAACATTTTGTATCATATTCTATAAAGTAAAAAAATTGGTTATTATATATTTACGTCTTGCTTGTGCCATTAAATTAAATATAGTAATGCCCTAGAAAAGTAGGTTCTTATCTCTGACACATCAATTGGCGGAATTGATTATGAGAGGCATGAGAACACTTTCTAAATGTTCCTAGTCAAGTATTAATATGCAAGGGCAATATTAATACATAAAGACTAGCATGTAGGTCAATTGATGACTTGATCTCACAAGTCATGGATATATGATATCAAGTTGACACATGGGTATATATTAGAGAATATATCTTGAAGACCATGAGAAAGTTTCATGGATTGTTATATGAGTGTCATAAACTTTCTCATGTGACTATTGGTATGAATAGTCCTCGAACACGAAGTCACTACGGTTCCCTACATAGAGTTATGTACTTTGGTATCGTCAAGCGTCACACGTAGAGGTGGACCATAAAAGCGATTCTTGGGTATATAACAAATTATGCGGAGGATGTGAGTGATGTAGATGGGATCTATCCCTCTCATATGGCGAGTGATATCGGTGGGCCCCTTGATTGAGTAGAACTACTAAAAGCATGGCCATGCTCGAATGAGTCAATATGAGATATTGAGCTCATTTGTTTGAGTTAGTTTACTCGGGGATCAAGAAACACATAGATTGATCGAGGATGACACGGTCTATGCCTCATTGATCAATCGATATCAAGGATAGAAGGACACGGTCATATATTATAGTAGTCACGGAAGGTTAGTCGGATCTTGACTTATCCAGTAACTTGGTAGCAATCTGGGTAGCAATGATGTATTGCTAGATGTCGCCATCGCTTGTGTATCTAAAAGAGTTTAGATCCACCGCCAACGCTATGAGAGCCTATAGGTCACACAAAGAGCATGATGATTAGAAGAATTAGTGCATTCTAGTTTGACTAGAATAATTTGGGAATAAGCTTAAGTACAAAATGGTTTTTGGACTTTAAGCTTAATGAGAATTTTAGCTTATTGATTTAATGAGATTAATTCAATATGCTAAGCTTATTAATTTAATAATATTAAATAAATATGTTATCATGATAGCCTAAGCTTAGTTGATTTAATAAGATTAATTCAATATGTTACCTTATTGATTTAATGAGATTAATTCAATATGATAACATAAGCTTATTGAATTAATAAGATTAATTCAAGATGCATGGATGCCACATAAGCATGCCACCTAAGCTTGATGAGGTGGAAGGAGACAAAGGGTTTTGACCTTTGGAATTTTTCCACATGTGGCCGGCCAAACAAGGAGTGTTGATTATTTTTCAATGCAATTGATTGCATTGAATGTGATAGGAGGTGAAAGGTTTTTTCAATCCTATAAAACACTCCATGGGGTGGGCGGCCAAATTGGTGGAAGCTTGAGGCTTGGAGAGAGCTTGGTGGTGAGAGGCTTTGGTTGTGTGGCTTTTGTGAGTGTAGGCTAGCAAGAAGAGTGGTCTTCTTCTTCCTTTCTCTTTTTCCCTACCTTCCTCTCCTTTAGGGACTTCTCTAGCAAGAAGTAAAGGAGAGCTCTTCTAGTTTCTTTTGTGAGACAAGAGCTTGCTCGTGTGGATACATATAGAGGCACGGACATTTGAACGTGCCAAAAGATCCAACAAACCCAAGGAGAAGCGGGATTAAAAAGGGCACGCAACAAAGGTAATATTCTCCTATAAGATAGGTTTTTCTTTTAGAGATTTTTTTTGTACGAGGTTTTCTTTCGCAAGTATCACTTGGAAGGGATCCTATTTTTCTGTTGCGCATATGCTATTTTGCATAAAAATCCCTACAGTTCCAACTTACCAGCATCAGCCTTCAGCACATGTGCTGGACTCCCCCATATCTGAAGATGTCTTAGACTAGGCTTCCGCCCAGTCCACAACTCTGTGGGAGTAGAAGGCACTGATTTAGATGGTACCAAGTTCAGAATGTACACCGCCGTATCTAGAGCATATCCCCAGAACGAATCTGGCAAGTCAGAATAACTCATCATCAATCTAACCATCTCCATAAGAGTTCTATTCCTTCGCTCTGCTACACCGTTCTGCTGGGGTGTGCCAGGTGCAGTCAATTGGGATTGAATCCTAGCCTCTGATAAGTAGTTCCTAAACTCTCCCAAGAGGTACTTACCACCACGATCAGATCGTAGTGTCTTGATACTTTTCCCTTGACATTTCTCCACATCAACCTTGAATTCTTTGAACTTGTCAAAGCATTCAGACTTGCGGTGCATCAGGTAAATGTATCCATATCTTGAGTAATCATCTATAAAAGAGACGAAATACTCAAAACCACCTCTAGCCTGGATAGACATAGGACCACACAAATTAGAATGACCAATTATAACACATCTTTGCCTCTATACCCCTTGGCCTTAAAAGGCCTCTTGGTCATCTTACCCTCCAAGCAAGATTCACAGGTTGGGAGATCCTCCACCACTAATGTTCCCAAAGGTCCATCAGCTATCAACCTTTGAATTCTTCTTAGGTTAATGTGACCAAGTCTAAGATGCCAAAGATATGTTTGGTTCATCTTCGAAGGTTCTTTTCCCTTATTGGAATTAGAAGATGAGTTATTAACTTCAATTTGCATCGTGGGAGGTTTTGGTTCAAGTGTGTATAAATTTCCTATCAATGTCCCTATTCCTTCTTATAACAACTCTGTCATTAAAAGAAATAGAATATCCATCCATAAACAATTTAGAAACCGAAATTAAATTCTTTCTAAATAAGGGTACATAAAGGCAATTCTTAAGAACCAAAACATTATTTTTCTCAAAAGATAAATGAACATCTGTAATCTCCCCTCGGCCTGTCTGCGGTTTCGAACCCTGCAAAGTATTGCAGACATGATCAGTGGCTTCCGTATCTACACACCATGTGTCGGTAGATAACACCGCTAAACATGTTTCAACGACTAGACCAAAAGATATACCTTTGTTCTTGCGGTTGGGGCAGTCCTTCTTCCAGTGTCCAGTATGCTTACAAGTGAAGTGTTGGGAACGTGCTATTCCTCGGAATGCTCATCGGCTCCCATGTCCCCGGATTAAAATTTTCACTAATGAAAAACTAATCAGGATGGGATGAGTTTCCTAAGCACAACCAATTCGTCGTCGTGCCAACGACTCGAGCAATCGCTTGAACAAACTAGTTGTTCAACCAACCAAACTCTTCTAGTCGATTACCCGCGAAAGAGACGACGGACGGATCGCCGGTTTTTGTGTTTATCTTTGGGGTCAATGATTATACAAATACATACAAATGTAAACTAGTATAATCAACATATACTAACATAAAGAACATAAGCTAGCATATCAATAAGAACATGCAAAGAACAATAATAAAAGTTATAAAACTTTTATACCTCTTGATCTTCTATCGTGTATCCTAACCTCCTTGTAGAATTCGTGTGGGCGAAGATCCTCCACAAGTTGAAGCTTCCTAGATCTTCTTCAATCCAAAGAAAGAAGAACTCTCTTTCCCTTCTTGCTTGAGCCAACCACCAATCCACAAAAGGATTGATGCCGCCAGCCACAAGAATAGAGAGAACATAATGGAAACAACCAAGGTAGCGAACTAGGGACAAATCCTTGTTTTGGTGCTGCCAGCCAAGATGGAGTGAAGAGGATAAAGGGAATATGTTGGGCACCAGCCACGGTGGAGGGAATAGAGGAAGGAGCCGGCCACAACCTAGGAAGAGGAAGAGCTCCTCTCTTATAGTTGTCGCCCACCTTCCTTGCATACCCTAGCCGCCCAACCATAGGAGCCAAACCCTAATTAGGGTTTCCTCCTTAGGTCTTCTTGCCGCCCAACCAAGGTGGAAGGAGGAGATCTAAACCGGCCACCTTTCCTAGGAAGAAGAAGAACTCTTCCACAAGATGCCGCCTACCCTCCTTCCAAACCTTGGCCGCCCAAACCTAAAGGAGCCAAACCCTAACTAGGGTTTCCTCCTTAGGGTTGCTTGCCGCCCAAGCCATCCAACTCCATCAACTATGCGCCGACCATGGAAGAGGAGATAGAAGAATAGAATGTGGACCAACCAAGGTAGAAGGGTAGAAGGAAGGGACCGGCCATGCCTTAGGAAGAAGAAGAAACTCTTCTTCCACTTGTTGCCGCCCCATACCTTTCTCCCAAACCCTAGCCGCCCAAAAGATTCTAAACCAACTAGGGTTCCTTGCCTCCAAAGGAAGCAAACCCTAATCCCCTAAACCATCCATGATCAATTACCCTTGCCACCCACCTTAAGCCTATATATATATAGAGTTAGGTTTAGGCCTTTGTTTAATCTCCACCGTCGGTTCTAGGGTTTTAATCCCAACCGTCGGATCTAGAGATTTAATCTCAACCGTCGGTTCTAGGGATTTAATCCCAACCGTCGGATCTAGAGATTTGTTTTCCATCATTTGATCTATACTTCATGAGGTTTATATTAGGCTACGATAGGGACCATGAGGAGGAGTTGGGTCTTGGCCACCCGATGGATCGGAACCACACAAACTTGATCCATCAATGATGTTCCTGTTGGTGCAGTGGGCACCAAAGTCGAACCGGTATTTTGATTATGGCAAAAGGCTCAATAGTTAAGGGTATATTTGTTATCTTACGAGCTCAATTAAGTGTGCAGAAATGCTAAAGTTGAGCGGAAGGTCTGCGACACCGGGGAACCGAGGTGGCTCGGGCAACGCCGAGAGGACTTGAGGAAGCCGAGGTACTCGGGTGAAGACCGAAGCGAGGCTACAAGGTAAGCTCGTGTGAAAGCGAAGCAAGGTCGTTAGCGTAGATCCGACCCAATACCTCAATGGAAGGTCTAGGTCGAGATCGGATGGTTAGAACCATCGCATTTATATTTTTAACTCATGTAGGTCCCAAAACCCTTTGACTACAATCTGCTAGTCAAGTTCCACTCGAGAAGAGCTTGAATTTCAAGGGGTGAATTTGGACTTGACTCGTGTTTTGGTACAAAGGGTGATGTGGCATCAAGGTGGACATCCAAACCATCACCAAGCTTCCTTGTGGTGGACGCCCAAAATAAGGTGAGTTGGCACAAGATGGTTGGCTCCCATGATGTGGCACAAGTTGAATGGCTCCAACAAGTTGGCGCCCAAGGAGGTTGGAGGTGGCACAAGGTGGTTGGATGAAACACCTCATCCTTGAGTTGGCGCACAAGAAGGTTGGAGGTGGCACAAGGTGGTTGGATGAAACACCTCATCCTCAAGTTGGCGCCCAAGGAGGTTGGAGGTGGCACAAGGTGGTTGGATGAAACACCTCATCCTTGAGTTGGCGCACAAGAAGGTTGGAGGTGGCACAAGGTGGTTGGATGAAACACCTCATCCTTGAGTTGGGATAAGAACCTCACCTTGGACACTACCTATGTCTAAATTCATAGATCAATATCCATAAATAGACATGTTCACCCAAGCAAACACAAGAATTCAAGAGCTCTCAACACGCCATAACGCCGCTACTACTACTCACATTTGCTACGACGATGCCGACAACGAAAGCTACATCTTCTACTTATAAGAGTTGTCGGTATATTTATTTAAGTTCTACTTCTTTAAATTGTCTTTGTGCTTTAATCGTAACAAGGAAAGGGGAGTGTCCTTTGCCTTGATTTCTTTTGTATGTCGTTGCTCTACTTCCAACGAAGAGGAGTGGTTTTAGTGAATTGCCTCCGCACGTGATCAAGGATCACTAGGCCGTGGATTAGCAATCGAAAGATTGTGAACCACGAAAAATATCTTGTCTACTTTATATTTCCGCGCACTCTCTACTTGCTTTTTACTTATTGCAAAAGTTTTTAACGACACCGTATCGCTATTCACCCCCCCCTCTAGCGACACTTTCGATCCAACAATTGGTATCAGAGCCGGGGGCGCTAAGATTCGGTGAAACCACCAATCTAGCTTTGTTTTTTTTTTTACAGATTTTTTATTTATTTATTTCTGTTTTCGTATAATTATTTTACTTGCTTATCTTCTCCTACATATAGAATTGCATTAGAGGCTTTAGGATCCGGATAAGGTTGTCCTTCGTTAGATCCCGAGTAAGGTTATCCTCCGAACTTCAACGACATTCGCATTTGATTGTTTATTTCTTTTGCAAGTTACATTTTATATATCTTTTTACTTCTCAAGACTTACTAATCCAAGACGAAAGTCTTGGAATATTCTTTCCGTGTGTTTTGCAAGATTCTTTTGTCGTTCTTCTTCTTGTTTTTAAATGGCCCATCTCAAGGGTTTAGCATCACCGACCCGCTTTACAACCGTAATGACTTTCAAGTTATTGGAAGGGTCGGATGGAATGCTTTCTTAAAACCCAAATCGAGATGTGGATCGTAATCCAAACCGGTTTCACACTTCCTATTAATGAAGATGGTGAATCTTTGGGTTACGATCAATGGTCAAATTCCATGAAAAACAAGTAGAAGCCGATGCCAAGGCAACTCAAATCTTGCAATGTGGGTTGTCCAAGGAAGAGCTCAACGCGTCGGCCCCTTCATTAGTGCAAAGGACTTATGGACCAAGCTAGTGGAACTACGAAGGCACCGGCGACACGAAGGTATGTAAAGAGATTTACTTTTAAATAAATTGTATAACTTGAAAATGCAGGAAAATGAGACCGACTCAACTACATGCTCGTATCCAAGACATCGTCAACCAACTCCATGCCATCGGACAAAAGGTCGAGAATCGCGACCTTATCGGTATTCTCTTAACTCGTTTCCTAGGACCACCTTGTGGGCATCCATGGTCGATGCCTACAAGGTCTCCAAGGACCTTTCTAAAATTAGGTTAGGCAATTGTTTGAACTTGAATTACATGAGCAAACTAACGTGGTCGCCGAGAAGAGTATTTGCGTTAGTTGCGAGTTCCAAGAAGAAGAAGCCCAAGCAAGCCACCCCGAAGGAAGAAGACGAGTCGAATCGGAAGTAGACTCCAAATAGAATCCGAACTAGTCAATCTAGTTCGGAAGATGATCAAGAGACGAAAGCGACCAACAACTCAAGGTAAGCCTAAACCTAATTCAAATACTTCTAATTTTAGATGCTATGAGTGCAGCGGTTCGGTCACATCAAGTCCGAGTGCCCAAAGCTAAAGAATAATGCATCAAAGACCAAGAAAGCGCGCTACTTGGGAGGAGTTATCGGAGGAAGAAGGCGATATCCAAGCTCTAATGGCCAAGCCGAGAGCACGACTCGAATCAAGAAGAGTCGAGTCCGAATCCGATGATAAGCTTCCATTCAAGACAAGCCACGGATCCGTATCCGGTTCAAAAGAATCATTAAGGGTAAGTCGGTCGTTACTTAATACTTTGTATGGTGCAATTAAATTTTTAAATAAGAAACTAGCTAAGTCCGAGTCCAAGGTCGATACCCTAATTGAGGAGGTTAACCTTCTCAAACATGAGGTCTCCCTAACCTCTTCGACTACTCGTATTCAAGAGGAGGACTCAACTCAAGTTGAAAAGCTTGAAGTTGAGAACTCGCTTTTGAAAACACAAGTCGAAGACCTTTTGAACACGTTGGAAAGGTTCACTTTGGGATCCAAGGGACTTGACCTCTTACTTGGATCACAAAGGGCCGTGTACAACAAGGCGGACTCGGTTTAACTCAAATACAACCAATAAGTCATATATGTCTATAGTAAACCAACATAAGAAAAATGTCCAAGCATGGGTCCCTAAGACCACTTTGATTTCAACTTTAGGATCTAACATGTATTGGGTTCCCAAGGACCAAATTCACTATGTGAATAGACCCACTCGATTCAAAGGTCCAGGGGGAGCCAATACAAAATGTATTTTTGTTAAGTCTTAGAAATTGCATGCTTAGTTTTTCCTTTATTTTTAGAATGGTTAGATAGGACTCATAACCAACTAAAATCCTGCGAAAAGATTGAGCCTCGGGGAGCCTCTTTTCAAAAATAAACCAACTAAAATCATACGAAAAGATTGAGCCTCGGGGAGCCTCTTTTCAAAAATAACTAGTTAGACCAAGACGTAGTCTCAAGTAAGTCGAGTTATCAATTTCTTGAAATTAGCTTTGTCTAAGGAAGTGGTCGTTGTTCCGATCAAAGAAGGCCTCTGTGCCTCGCCACGACCTGGAAGCTAATCTCTTGAAAAGATTACTTGATGAGCTTAGACTAAATCCGAATCTAACCTAATGTTGGTTAATTTAAATTCATTAAAATTAATCAAGTAAAATTGAAAGTCATCTCACAATAACACATAGGAATAACATGTTTTGATCATGTAGATGATATAATTTTTGGAACTACCAACTCGATCCTGCTAAACGAATTCATCTCACTTATGGAAAGTGAATTTGAAATGAATTTAGTGGGAGAGTTAAGTTTCTTCTTAGGTTTACAAATTAAACAAACTAAAGATGGAATATATTTACATCAACAAAAATATACTAAGGACTTAATAAATCGATTTGGAATGCAAGATGCTAAAATAATCAATACACCTATGGCAACTAATGTTAATATAAACGAAGATGTAGAAGGAAAACCCGTTGACCTAAAATACTATAGGAGCGCAATAGGAAGTCTCCTATACTTAACCGCGCGCCGACCCGACATTTTATTCGCGGTAAGTATGTGCGCAAGGTTACAAACCTGTGCCAAGGAGTCTCACCTAACCCTAGTCAAGCGTATCCTTAGATATCTAAAGGGCACGCTAAACGTAGGTATTTGGTACCCTAGATCTACCGAGTTTAATCTAATCGGCTACTCCGACTCGACTATTGCGTAGTAAACTCGATAGAAAGAGCACGAGTGGTTGTTGTCAAATCCTACCGACGAGTCTAGTAAGTTAGTGCAAGAGGAAGCGACATTGCGTTGCCTTATCTACCACCGGGCCGAATACGTTGCGATGGGTGAGTGTGTCTCTCACTCGTGGATGAAGCACACTCTCCAAGACTTTAGCTTAATCTTTAACAACATTAAAACCTACATAGATAACATTAGTTCAATTAACTTAACTAAAAATCCAATATGTCATTCTAGGACAAAACATATAGAAGTTAAACACCACTTCATTAGGGAACATGTAACTAATGGAACTATACAACTAGAGTATGTTGAGTCCAAATCAAACCTAGCGGACATCTTCACCAAATCACTAAATTTAGTTCAATTTACGTATTGCTCTAAGTCTTACCTTAGAAATCATATACCTATAGATTTAAGGAGCCAACACATCTCACAACACATAGGATTTGTGTACTTAACCACGTAGACGGGCGTGAGATGTTAGTCCTGGTTCCAGACGTAGATTCAGTGCATCGACATGAACCATGGAGTATAATTATTTAAAATTAATCAACTCCTTCAAGACTTATTGATCATTCTATATCAATCAAGTCCAACCGGAGTTGTACATTTTAGATGAACATATTTTCAAGCTTATTATTATTTTAAAAAAAAAAATATATTTATATTGGGAACTTGCTTGGACTTACAAACCCTAAAATATATTTACAAACTTTTTGAGTTAAGGCAAAAGGGGGAGAAAGTCACAAAAGTAAGGAAGAAAGTAAACAAAATTATTACCTTTTATATTAAGTAATTCCGTTTATTTAAGCAACTATTAAGGGGGAGTAAAAATTATTTTTCAAGAACTCACCTTCGGTCAAGGAGGTTACCTCAAAGGGAGAACTTGAAACAATAATTTTCTCACTCATATTTAATCTTTATGCTAGCTCATTCATATTTAATCTTTATGCTAGCTCATTCATATTTAATCATTATGCTAGCTCATTCATATTTAATCTTTATGCTAGCTCATTCATATTTAATCTTTATGCTAGCTCATTCATGCTTAATCATTATGCTAGCTCATTCATATTTAATCTTTATGCTAGCTCATTCATATTTAATCTTTATGCTAGCTCATTCATGCTTAATCATTATGCTAGCTCATTCATATTTAATCTTTATGCTAGCTCATTCATGCTTAATCATTATGCTAGCTATGTTATGCTTAATTTTTCCTTAACTTTTGTGTCGGTTTGCCATGAATCAAAAGGGGAGATTGTTGGTGCAAGGCACCAAAGTCGAACCGTATTTTGATTATGGCAAAAGGCTCAATAGTTAAGGGTATATTTGTTATCTTACGAGCTCAATTAAGTGTGCAGAAATGCTAAAGTTGAGCGGAAGGTCTGCGACACCCGGTGGGAACCGAGGTGGTCGGGCAACGCCAGAGGGACTTCGGAGGAAGCCGAGGTACTCGGGTGAAGACCGGAAGCGAGGCTACAAGGTAAGCTCGTGTGAAAGCGAAGCAAGGTTGTTAAGCGTAGATCCGACCCAATACCTCCAATGGAAGGTCTAGGTCGAGATCAGATGGTTAGAACCATCGTACTTTATATTTTAAGCTAACTTGTACTGCAGTCCAAAACCCTTTGACTACAGTCAACTGCTAGTCAAGTTCCAGCCTCGAGAAGAGCTTGAATTTCAAGGGGGTGAATTTGGACTTGACTCGTGTTTTGGTACAAAGGGTGATGTGGCATCAAGGTGGACATCCAAACCATCACCAAGCTTCCTTGTGGTGGACGCCCAAAATAAGGTGAGTTGGCACAAGATGGTTGGCTCCCATGATGTGGCACAAGTTGAATGGCTCCAACAAGTTGGCGCCCAAGGAGGTTGGAGGTGGCACAAGGTGGTTGGATGAAACACCTCATCCTTGAGTTGGCGCACAAGAAGGTTGGAGGTGGCACAAGGTGGTTGGATGAAACACCTCATCCTCAAGTTGGCGCCCAAGGAGGTTGGAGGTGGCACAAGGTGGTTGGATGAAACACCTCATCCTTGAGTTGGCGCACAAGAAGGTTGGAGGTGGCACAAGGTGGTTGGATGAAACACCTCATCCTTGAGTTGGGATAAGAACCTCACCTTGGACACTACCTATGTCTAAATTCATAGATCAATATCCATAAATAGACATGTTCACTCCAAGCAAACACAAGAATTCAAGAGCTCTCAACACGCCGTCATAACGCCGCTACTACTACTCACATTTGCTACGACGAAGTGCCGCCGACAACGAAAGCTACATCTTCTACTTATAAGAGTTGTCGGTATATTTATTTAAGTTCTACTTCTTTAAATTGTCTTTGTGCTTTAATCGTAACAAGGAAAGGGGGAGTGTCCCTTTGCCTTGATTTCTTTTTGTAATCGTTGCTCCTACTTCCAACGAAGAGGAGTGGTTTTAGTGAATTGCCCTCCGTACGTGATCAAGGATCACTAGGGCCGTGGATTAGCAATCGAAAGATTGTGAACCACGTAAAAATATCTTGTCTACTTTATATTTCATTGTGCATTCTCTACTTGCTTTTACTTATTGCAAAAGTTTTTAACGACATATCGCTATTCACCCCCTCTAGCGACACTTTCGATCCAACAATTGGTATCGAGCGGGCGCTAAGATTCGTGAAACCACCAATCTAGCTTTGTTTTTTTACAGATTTTTTATTTATTTATTTCTGTTTTCTTATAATTATTTCACTTGCTTATCTTCTCCTACATATAGAATTGCATTAGAGGCTTTAGGATCCGGATAAGGTTGTCCTTCGGGTTAGATCCCGAGTAAGGTTGTCCTCCGGAACTTCAACGACATTCGCATTTGATTGTTTATTTCTTTTTGCAAGTTACATTTTATATATCTTTTTTTTACTTCCCGCACTACTAATCCAAGACGAAAGTCTTGGAATATTCTTTCCGTGTGTTTTGCAAGATTCTTTTTCGTTCTCCTTCTTGTTTTTAAATGGCCCATCTCGAAGGGTTTAGCACGCCGACCCCGTTTTACAACGGTAATGACTTTCGTTATTGGAATGGTCGGATGGAATGCTTTCTTAAAACCCAAATCGAGATGTGGATCGTAATCCAAACCGGTTTCACACTTCCTATTAATGAAGATGGTGAATCTTTGGGTTACGATCAATGGTCAAATTCCATGAAAAAACAAGTAGAAGCCGATGCCAAGGCAACTCAAATCTTGCAATGTGGGTTGTCCAAGGAAGAGCTCAACCGCGTCGGCCCCTTCATTAGTGCAAAGGACTTATGGACCAAGCTAGTGGAACTACACGAAGGCACCGACGACCCGAAGGTATGTAAAAGAGATTTACTTTTAAATAAATTGTATAACTTGAAAATGCAGGAAAATGAGACCGCAACTCAACTACATGCTCGTATCCAAGACATCGTCAACCAACTCCATGCCATCGGACAAAAGGTCGAGAATCGCGACCTTATCAGGTATTCTCTTAACTCGTTTCCTAGGACCACCTTGTGGGCATCCATGGTCGATGCCTACAAGGTCTCCAAGGACCTTTCTAAAATTAGGTTAGACGAATTGTTTTCGGAACTTGAATTACATGAGCAAACTAACGTGGTCCAAGCCGAGAAGAGTATTGCGTTAGTTGCAGGTTCCAAGAAGAAGAAGCCCGCAAGCAAGCCACCCCAAGGAAGAAGACGAGTCCGAATCAAGTAGACTCAATAGAATCCGAACTAGTCAATCTAGTTCTAAGATGATCAAGAGACGAAAAACGACCAACAACTCAAGGTAAGCCTAAACCTAATTCAAATACTTCTAATTTTAGATGCTATGAGTGCAGAGTTCGGTCACATCAAGTCCGAGTGCCCAAAGCTAAAGAATAATGCATCAAAGACCAAGAAAGCGCTAAACGCTACTTGGGAGGAGTTGTCGGAGGAAGAAGACGATATCCAAGCTCTAATGGCCAAGCCGACCGAGCACGACTCCGAAACCGAAGAAGAGTCCGAGTCCGAATCCGATGATAAGCTTCCATTCAAGACAAGCCACGGATCCGTATCCGGTTCAAAAGAATCATTAAGGGTAAGTCGGTCGTTACTTAATACTTTGTATGGTGCAATTAAATTTTTAAATAAGAAACTAGCTAAGTCCGAGTCCAAGGTCGAGACCCTAATTGAGGAGGTTAACCTTCTCAAACATGAGGTCTCCTAACCTCTTCGACTACTCGTATTCAAGAGGAGGACTCAACTAAAGTTGAAAAGCTTGAAGTTGAGAACTCGCTTTTGAAAACACAAGTCGAAGACCTTAGGAACA
This sequence comes from Wurfbainia villosa, assembly GCA_025175895.1. NCBI lineage: Eukaryota > Viridiplantae > Streptophyta > Magnoliopsida > Zingiberales > Zingiberaceae > Wurfbainia > Wurfbainia villosa. The sequence continues at coordinate 58,705,232 of CM046005.1, forward strand.
CGTTGGAAAGGTTCACTTTGGGATCCAAGGGACTTGACCTCTTACTTGGATCACAAAGGGCCGTGTACAACAAGGCCGGACTCGGGTTTAACTCAAATACAACCAATAAGTCATATATGTCTATAGTAAACCAACATAAGAAAAATGTCCAAGCATGGGTCCCTAAGACCACTTTGATTTCAACTTTAGGATCTAACATGTATTGGGTTCCCAAGGACCAAATTCACTATGTGAATAGACCCACTCGATTCAATGGTCCAGGGGGAGCCAATACAAAATGTATTTTTGTTAAGTCTTAGAAATTGCATGCTTAGTTTTTCCTTTATTTTTAGAATGGTTAGATAGGACTCATAACCAACTAAAATCCTGCGAAAAGATTGAGCCTCGGGGAGCCTCTTTTCAAAAATAAACCAACTAAAATCCTACGAAAAGATTGAGCCTCGGGGAGCCTCTTTTCAAAAATAACTAGTTAGACCAAGACGTAGTCTCAAGTAAGTCGAGTTATCAATTTCTTGAAATTAGCTTTGTCTAAGGAAGTGGTCGTTGTTCCGATCAAAGAAGGCCTCTGTGCCTCGCCACGACCTGGAAGCTAATCTCTTGAAAAGATTACTTGATGAGCTTAGACTAAATCCGAATCTAACCTAATGTTGGTTAATTTAAATTCATTAAAATTAATCAAGTAAAATTGAAAGTCATCTCACAATAACACATAGGAATAACATGTTTTGATCATGTAGATGATATAATTTTTGGAACTACCAACTCGATCCTACTAAACGAATTCATCTCACTTATGGAAAGTGAATTTGAAATGAATTTAGTGGGAGAGTTAAGTTTCTTCTTAGGTTTACAAATTAAACAAACTAAAGATGGAATATATTTACATCAACAAAAATATACTAAGGACTTAATAAATCGATTTGGAATGCAAGATGCTAAAATAATCAATACACCTATGGCAACTAATGTTAATATAAACGAAGATGTAGAAGGAAAACCCGTTGACCTAAAATACTATAGGAGCGCAATAGGAAGTCTCCTATACTTAACCGCGAGCCGACCCGACATTTTATTCGCGGTAAGTATGTGCGCAAGGTTACAAACCTGTGCCAAGGAGTCTCACCTAACCCTAGTCAAGCGTATCCTTAGATATCTAAAGGGCACGCTAACGTAGGTATTTGGTACCCTAGATCTACCGAGTTTAATCTAATCGGCTACTCCGACTCGACTATGCGGTAGTAAACTCGATAGAAAGAGCACGAGTGGTTGTTGTCAAATCCTAAACGAGTCTAGTAAGTTGTAGTGCGAGGAAGCGCATTGCGTTGCCTTATCTACCACCGAAGCCGAATACGTTGCGATGGGTGAGTGTGTCTCTCAGCTCCTGTGGATGAAGCACACTCTCCAAGACTTTAGCTTAATCTTTAACAACATTAAAACCTACATAGATAACATTAGTTCAATTAACTTAACTAGAAATCCAATATGTCATTCTAGGACAAAACATATAGAAGTTAAACACCACTTCATTAGGGAACATGTAACTAATGGAACTATACAACTAGAGTATGTTGAGTCCAAATCAAACCTAGCGGACATCTTCACCAAACCACTACCCGAAGCCGAATTTAGTTTATTAAGACGAAAGTTAGGTATGTGCGTAATAGAGTAGGATTTAAATTTTTCTATATATGTACTCTACTTTTGCTTCTTTTTATGAAATTAGCCTAAGTCTTATCTTAGAAATCATATACCTATAGATTTAAGGAGCCAACACATCTCACAACACATAGGACTAATGTGTTTGTGTACTTAGCCACGTAGACGGGCGTGAGATGTTAGGACCTTACTCCTGGTTCCAGATGTAGATTCAGTGCATCGACATGAACCATGGAGTATAATTATTTAAAATTAATCAACTCCTTCAAGACTTATTGATCATTCTATATCAATCAAGTCCAACCGGAGTTGTACATTTTAGATGAACATATTTTCAAGCTTATTATTATTTTAAAAAAAATATATTTATATTGGGAACTTGCTTGGACTTACAAACCCTAAAATATATTTACAAACTTTTTGAGTTAAGGCAAAAGGGGGAGAAAGTCACAAAAGTAAGGAAGAAAGTAAACAAAATTATTACCTTTTATATTAAGTAATTCCGTTTACTTAAGCAACTATTAAGGGAGTAAAAATTATTTTTCAAGAACTCACCTTGGTCAAGGGAGGTTACCTCAAAGGGAGAAACAATAATTTTTCTCACTCATATTTAATCTTTATGCTAGCTCATTCATATTTAATCTTTATGCTAGCTCATTCATATTTAATCATTATGCTAGCTCATTCATATTTAATCTTTATGCTAGCTCATTCATATTTAATCTTTATGCTAGCTCATTCATGCTTAATCATTATGCTAGCTCATTCATATTTAATCTTTATGCTAGCTCATTCATATTTAATCTTTATGCTAGCTCATTCATGCTTAATCATTATGCTAGCTCATTCATATTTAATCTTTATGCTAGCTCATTCATGCTTAATCATTATGCTAGCTTCGTTATGTTAATTTTTCCTTAACTTTTGTCGGTTTGCCATGAATCAAAAGGGGAGATTGTTGCAGTGGGCACCAAAGTCGAACCGGTATTTTGATTATGGCAAAAGGCTCAATAGTTAAGTATATTGTTATCTTACGAGCTCAATTAAGTGCGAGAAATGCTAAAGTTGGCGGAAGGTCTGCGACACCGGTGGGAACCGAGGTGGTCGAACGCCGGAGGGACTTCGGAGGAAGCCGAGGTACTCGGGTGAAGACCGGAGCGAGGCTACAAGGTAAGCTCGTGTGAAAGCGAAGCAAGGTCGTTAGCGTAGATCCGACCCAATACCTCCAATGGAAGGTCTAGGTCGAGATCGGATGGTTAGAACCATCGTACTTTATATTTTAAGCTAACTTGTATCAGTCCAAAACCCCTTTGACTACAGCAATCGCTAGTCAAGTTCCAAAGAAGAGCTTGAATTTCAAGGGGTGAATTTGGACTTGACTCGTGTTTTGGTACAAAGGGTGATGTGGCATCAAGGTGGACATCCAAACCATCACCAAGCTTCCTTGTGGTGGGCCCAAAATAAGGTGAGTTGGCACAAGATGGTTGGCTCCCATGATGTGGCACAAGTTGAATGGCTCCAACAAGTTGGCGCCCAAGGAGGTTGGAGGTGGCACAAGGTGGTTGGATGAAACACCTCATCCTTGAGTTGGCGCACAAGAAGGTTGGAGGTGGCACAAGGTGGTTGGATGAAACACCTCATCCTCAAGTTGGCGCCCAAGGAGGTTGGAGGTGGCACAAGGTGGTTGGATGAAACACCTCATCCTTGAGTTGGCGCACAAGAAGGTTGGAGGTGGCACAAGGTGGTTGGATGAAACACCTCATCCTTGAGTTGGGATAAGAACCTCACCTTGGACACTACCTATGTCTAAATTCATAGATCAATATCCATAAATAGACATGTTCACTCCAAGCAAACACAAGAATTCAAGAGCTCTCAACACGCCGTCGTAACGCCGCTACTACTACTCACATTTGCTACGAAGAACTGACGCATACAACGAAAGCTACATCTTCTACTTATAAGAGTTGTCGGTATATTTATTTAAGTTCTACTTCTTTAAATTGTCTTTGTGCTTTAATCGTAACAAGGAAAGGGGGAGTGTCCCTTTGCCTTGATTTCTTTTTGTAATCGTTGCTCCTACTTCCAACGAAGATGAGTGGTTTTAGTGAATTGCCCTCCGTACGTGATCAAGGATCACTAGGGCCGTGGATTAGCAATCGAAAGATTGTGAACCACGTAAAAATATCTTGTCTACTTTATATTTCCGCTGTGCATTCTCTACTTGCTTTTTACTTATTGCAAAAGTTTTTAACGACACCGTATCGCTATTCACCCCCCCCTCTAGCGACACTTTCGATCCAACAGTTCCATTCCACTAGAGGATCATCATCGAACTACCTCACCAACCCCCATAAATTAATATGGGCTCCATATATTATTTGTACATCCATCTCCCTGTGTTTAAGATATCGAATGTCCGTCAATTAATTGATTTGCTGATCATCAATTAATTAACATCTAACTCCTCGAGTAGTACCACTCAACCTTATCATCATGTTGACTAAGTCATCCTACAGGGTTTACATGATGAACCTTATGAGCTCCTCAAGGGGACATCATCAACCTAATACATAGGACATGGATTCCTCCTATAATCAACGACACACCATGTAAATAATATCATTTCCCAACTTACCGGACATATTGATTTAATCCATAGAAATCTCACCCTCTGGTAAATCAAAGAAATAAATACTAAGTACATGTGTCCATTATTATATCGGGATTAAGAGCATGTACAACATAATATCCGAAGTCCGATTCAATTATGTAGTCAGCAACAAATTGAATCACCTCTATGTCAGTCCTGCTCAATACACCTAAGTGTACTAGTGTAACTCTATGTTCAAGATAAAACAATACCAAGCTACACTACAACCATGCCAATGGTTTGTCCAAAACCATCTTGGTTGTGAGCCTCTACTTATACTCTACAAGGGACTGATAACATGATCTTCTGTGCCACACCCAAGCACCATGTTATCTACAATGTAAAGTATTAGACAATTTTGCATAATCATAAAAATATGCAAACAATGATCATGTGATTCTTATTTCAAAATAAAGATGTTCATACAAAAGAGCTAGGCTTTCAGTATACATCCCAACAATCTCCCACTTATACTAAAAGACTATGCTGTCATCATACTGCCATACATATTATTCCCCTTCCCTCCACATGCCTATCAAAGCTCTCGCTAGAACGGCCTTAGTGAAAGGGTCTACCAGGTCATCCTCTGATGCAATCTAGGCGACAACAACTTCTACCTCTTTTATGATTTCTCGTATCAGGTGGTACTTGCACTCTATGTGTTTACTAGCCTTATGTGCTCATGGTTCCTTCGAGTTTGCAACTGCACCATTATTATCACAATTAATTGTGATAGTTCTGGGCAAACCAGGAATCACATCCAAGTCCATCAGGAAGTTCCTGAGCCACACAGCTTCTTTGGCTGCCTCATAGGCTGCCACATACTCAGCTTCCATGGTGGAGTCCGCCACGCATTTCTGCTGAGCACTCCTCCATACAATGGCTCCACCTCCTAAAGTAAACACAAAACCTGAGGTAGACTTACTATTATCCCTATCTGATTAGAAATCGCAATCCATGCAACCCACAGGGAGTAATTGGTCTGCCCGGTAAACCAGCATATAATCCCTAGTCCTTCTCAGACACTACAATATATGCTTTGTAACGCCCGTAAAATTTCTAGCCATTTTACGAGAATTTTTGGCTTTACGATAATGGGCTTTATGTGGGTTTATTTTCGAAAATAAAAGAAAATAGCCAAAAAGAGATGCAAGGCCTAGGAATTGAACCCCAAACCTCTAGAGATAGCCAAGCCCTATAGATGCACCCACTAACCAGAAGCCCAATAGGATTATATCATTAGAGGAAGAGGGGAAATTGTAGATAAGTGTGATGAGGGTAAATGAAGAGGCATGGAAAGAGAAGAGAAACTTCTCTTCCTCCCTTTATAAAGAAGAGTGAAAGTCCCATTTGGCCACTTCTTCTTCTTCCCTCTTCTCTTCTTCTTCCTCACCGAGCTCCCTCTTCATCCTTTGGTCGAAACCCCCATTCAAGAAAGGAGAAGGCTAGGTGGCTTCCATTAGGTCATCTCCCAAGCAAAGCGAAGGATGTAAGATTCCCTCACCTACAGTGTATTCGTTCTTGTAGATGCATGAAAGAATAAGAAGCTTTAATACCTTACATGTTTCGGCCAACCAAAGTATTTAGGGCTAGGGTTGCATGAACATGCTTCTAATGATACTATGATAAGTTATAAGCTTCATGAAGGAATTTTAGGTAACAAAAACCCAAGCTTGAGCCCTTACATGTTTCGGCCAACCAAGGTATTTAGGGCTAGCGTTGCATGAACATGCTTCTAATGATATTATGATAAGTTATAAGCTTCATGAAGGAATTTTAGCTAACAAAAACCGAAGATTGAGCCCTTAAATGTTTCGGCCAACCAAGGATTTTAGGGCTAGGGTTGCATGAACATGCTTCTAATGATACTATGATAAGTTATAAGCTTCATGAAGGAATTTTAGGTAACAAAAACCCAAGCTTGAGCCCTTACATGTTTCGGCCAACCAATGTATTTAGGGCTAGGGTTGCATGAAAATGCTTCTAATGATACCATGATAAGTTATAAGCTTCATGAAGGAATTTTAGGTAACAAAAACCCAAGCTTGAGCCCTTACATGTTTCGGCCAACCAAGGTATTTAGGGCTAGGGTTGCATGAAAATGCTTCTAATGATACCATGATAAGTTATAAGCTTCATGAAGGAATTTTAGGTAACAAAAATCCAATCTTGAGCCCTTACATGTTTCGGCCAACCAAGGTATTTAGGGATAGGGTTGCATGAAAAGGCTTCTAAAGGAATTAGGAGATGTTATATGCTTCATGTAGAAATTTTAGGTGACAAAAAAAATACAATGTTTGATACCTTACATGTTTCGGCCAACATTGGTTTTAGGGTTATGGTTTCATGAAAACACCCCCCTTGTGTTGTTATGCTATGTGTATGATTTTAATATGTCATGAATTATGCCTATGTGATAAATATGTTCATGATTCAATATGCTATGAAATATGCTTATGTGATGAACATGTTTATGATGTAGTATGCCATGAAATTATGCCTATGTGATGAATATGTTTATGAGGTAATATGCCATGAAATATGCCTATGTGATGAACATGTTTTATGATTTAATATGCCATGAATATGCCTATGAAATATGCTTATGCGATGAACATGTTTATGCTTTAGGACCCCTTTAGGGCACTCTTATGTTATGAATGCATGTATGCTAATGTCTAAGATGGAGATGCTTCCCTTTCAAATAGGGATTAAGAGCTCTCCTTATGATAAGGTAAGATGGAGATGCTTCCCTTTCAAGTAGGGATTAAGAGCTCTCCTTATGATAAGATAAGATGGAGATGCTTCCCTTTCAAGTAGGGATTAAGAGCTCTCCTTATGATAAGGTAAGATGGAGATGCTTCCCTTTCAAGTAGGGATTAAGAGCTCGCCTTATGATAAGATAAGATTGAGATGCTTCCCTTTTTATGTTGGGGATTAAGAGCATTCTTTATGATATGACAAGAAAGAAAGGAATTAAGTATTTTACTTTGTAAGAGGTTAAGTACCCGACCCGTCAGGTGGTCGTTAATTAAATCCAAAGGGACATAAGAAGACGTAAGAGGTCTTGCCCTGGTAAGACGTAAGAGGTCTTGCTCTATTAGGCCTGGTGGCTCGCTACCCCAGCCTATTAGGGAACGCGCATTATGTGGTACTTAACCTGGGGCCCCCTATGCAAGTTATGATTATGTTGAAGTATTTATATGTATATGTTTTGAAAAGAAAGGACTTTTATGAAATTGTGAATGCTTATGAATGCTTATGAACTTGTCCTTTATGCATGTTTAGATTTCATGATGCTATGAATGCTTATGGTTAAGTTTAAGAATATTTGTGACTATGTACTTTATGCATGATTAAGATTTATGATGTTACGGATACTTATGTTATGAATGCTTATGGTTAAGTTAAACAAAGGCTTATGATTATGCCCTTTATGCATGTTAGATTTTATGAAGTTATGATGCTTTAGTTAAGTTAAGAATATTTGTGATTATGTACTTTATGCATGTCTAAGATTTATAATGTTATGGATTGCTTATGTCATGAATGCTTATGTTTAAATTATGCCCTGATTAGATTTAATTATGCTTAGCATGCTGATGTAAACTCTATGCCATGCTTAGGTTTTATTACGTGGGTATGTTGTTGATTAGTGTTTTTATAAAATACTTAGGCTATTTATGCTAGTATGCTCATGATTCTAATTGCTTGATGAAGTTTGTGGCTTTTGTGAGTAGGCAAGAATCTTACTAAGCTATATGCTTATAGTTTATGTTGTCCATATATTGCAGATAAAGGAAACCTGAACTAGAGGAAGTAGCAGGAAGGGCCAAGTGTGTGTGATAGTGGCATGGTGGAGAAAGACCCTGTTACTATCTGCTTATATTACATGCTCAATGAACCACTTAAGACTTTGCTTCCGCTTATAAGACTTATGAATCATTAGTATCATGTTGGATGATGCTTATTTATGTTACTGTTCAATTACTTAAGAACTCATGAATGACTCTTTGTGTTATGCATGTTATAAATGAGGTGTTATGCATGTTATAAATGAGACAAGATATGTTAACATGCTGATTATGAATATGATATGTGACGCATGTGCAAAAGAAGGTTTAAGTTATGATAACATGTTAAAGTATGTGGATTGTGAAATGATCCATATATGTTATGTAAGAAAAAAAAAAGAGTAATGTAGCGACGCCCTGAGAGCAAATAAGGGCGGACGTTACAGGTTGGTATCAGAGCGGGTTCACCTTTCCACTATCACACATCAAGCCTCCATCCTGCTATTTTTCCAAGTAAGTAACTTTATGCATACCTAAATTTCTTTTATAATGAAGAATGTCTTCTATCTAGATAGAAATAATACCTCCTCATGTTAGAGTAGAATGGAACCATACTTGTGACTTAGATAGAAATAATACCTCCTCATGTTAGAGTAGAATGGAACCATACTTGTGACTTAGATAGAAATAATACCTCATCGTGTTTTAGTAGAATGGAACCATACTCGTGACTTAGATAGTAAGTAATGATACCTTACCATGCTTTATATGATGGAAACATGTTTCTAACCTAGAAATACAACTAGGAAGGATACCTTACCTTGCTCATGATAAGGAATGTTTAGATGCATGTATATGAGTAGAAATTATAATAATACCTTAATTATTTATTTATCACTTAGATAACATGGATGGGAGACGTAGTAATAGAGGGAAGGAATCAACCCCCCAGTTGATGCATGTGGTTCTGGGAGCTACGACATCAGTCGCGCTCTCATGAATCAACAAGGGAACCCCACTACCACACCAGAAACGCAAAACGTGACGCCAAACATGACCACTATGGTGCAAGCACCACTAGTCCATGCTGCCACCGGGGTCCGACCCGAGCTTATATCGATTGATGGCGGTGAAAGAAACAGAAAGTTTCTCAGGTGCCTGCGAACCATGGGATGCCCAAGCCTGGTTCAAGACAGTTGAGAGCATCGTGGAGCTGCTGGATTGGCCCGAGCACGAAAAGATAAAATGCGCCTCATTCTGTCTTTCTGGAGATGCAAGGATGTGGTGGGAGAGAGTCAAAGCAAAGAGACAAGTAAATCAAATGAGGTGGACAGACTTTGAATTCGAGTTCTTCGAGGAGTTCTTTCAGAGACGGATCACAAATAAGCACTACGATGAGTTCCTCGAGTTCCGACAAGGTGATCTATCAGTCAGTGAAGCTATGAAAGGTTCAACCATGGCGTGTCTCTCGAGTTAGTCGAGCAGAAAGGGAGAGGATCAGACTCATGCTGAAAATGTTGCGACCAGAGATAGCCTTGAATGTAGCCGGTGGAGTCAATCGACCCCAGACCGCCGAAGAGCTATTCAGTAGTGCCCTGATCACCGAACACTACCTTAACAACATCGATTCGGAAAATAAGGCCGCAGCGGAGATCGAAATCTCGAATACTATTTGGAAGAGAGGCCAGCGTTGGCAAGAAGAAATAGTGGAATGGCCCAAAGGGAGCCCAGAAACAACCACCTATGTATATCTTGTCCTACATGTGGGAAGAAGCATCCGGGAATATCGCGAGCACGAGGAAGTGTTACGATTGTGGTGGAAGGGCACCTAGCACGAACTGCCCTACCCGAGTTGAGCACCTCCTCGTGATCGTCGATGCGGTGGTCCCCAGCTCACTTGATCACGGCTACGATAGAGGGTCCTCGGATAAGCCAGGAAGGCTGAAGCCCCACGTGGTAGCCGGATGCTAGGGTGTTCTCCCTCACTAGAGAAGATGTAGCGAGTGCCTCGACGGTTGTCACAGGTCAGATATTTATTTTCAGTCAGTATGCTACTGTATTGTTTGACACCGGGGCAACCCATTCGTTCATCTCTACGCCTTTCACAAGAAAGATAGATAGGCATCCCCAAGTTTTGGACTATAAATTCTTAACCACATTACCTTCAGGAGAAGTGATGCCATCCACCCATATTCTGCGCACGATTAGACTCATGAGCAGGAGCTCTATTGTGACCTGATAGTCCTAGATATGTGGGACTATGATGTTATATTGGGCATGGATTTTCTGCACAAGTATGGCGCTTCGATCGAGTGCCGTAAACGGAGGGTGATCTTCCGACCCGAAGCAGAGGTTTCATTTGAGTTTATCGGGGAGTCAAAGAAAGGAACAAGGAAATTTTTATCGACGCTAAAAGCCCAAAAAATGTTAGAAAATGGATGCACCGGATTTTTAGCACATGTGGTTGATGCCATATCAGCAAAGAACCAGAAGATAGAAGATGTTAGAGTGGTATGTGACCATCCGGAGGTATTCCCTGATGACCTACCTGGATTACCACCCGATAGAGAGATTGAGTTTGAGATCGAATTGATTCCCGGAACTAATCTGATCTCCAAGGCACCTTACCGTATGGCGTCGACTGAGTTGAAAGAACTTGAAAACGACTACAGAGTTACTTGACCAGGATTTATCGCCTATCACTCACCATGGGGAGCTCGGTCTTTGTTCATAAAGAAAAAGATGGGTCTATCACGAATGTGTATAGACTACGCACCAACAACGTGACCATCAAGAATAGGTAAGAACGTAATAGTAAAGTGATTTACTAGAGTTCGACATCTAAATCATACAGGCACAATGTCAGGTACCCCCTTCCCAGAATCGACGACCTGTTCGACCAGCTGAAGGGAGCTACTGTATTTTCAACGATCGATCTCAGGTCTGGCTATCATCAAGTAAAAGTAATGCCAGGCGATATTCCAAAGACGACCTTCCGGACGAGATACGGACATTATGAGTTCGTAGTTATGCCCTTTGGCGTAACCAATGCTCCTGCGATGTTCATGGACCTGATGAATTGAGTATTCTCGGATTTCCTCGACAAATTTGTAATCGTTTTCATCGACGATATTCTTATCTACTCAAGAGACCGAGAAGAGCATGTTGAACATCTGAAGACAGTACTACAGATTCTTCAGAAAGAGCAACTATATGCGAAATTCTCCAAATGTGAGTTCTGGCTCGATCAAGTGTCATTCTTGGGTCATGTCATCACTAAAGAAGGAATCATGGTAGACCCAATGAAGATTAAAGCTGTGAGGAACTGGAATAGGCCAAGAAATGCGAGTGAAATCAGAAGTTTTCTCGGGCTAGCAGGCTATTATAGAAAGTTTGTAGAGGACTTTTCTAGAATTGCAGCCCCTATGACAACCCTCACCAGAAAGGACAAGCAATACAAATGGACTGAGGATTGTGAGAGGAGTTTTATGGAACTGAAGAGGAGACTGACCAGCGCTCCCATTCTGACTCTTCCTGAAGATAATGAAAGCTTCGATATGTATAGTGACGCTTCTAAACTGGGGCTCGGATCTGTACTTATGCAAAATGGTAAGGTTATCGCTTACGCCTCTAGACAGCTAAAGGAGCACGAAAGAAATTATCCTACCCATGACTTAGAACTAGCAGCCGTGGTATTCGCTCTGAAAATATGGAGGCACTACTTATACGAAGCTCGGTGCAGGATTTATACGGACCACCAGAGTCTGAGATATTTCTTCACTCAGAAAGACCTAAATATGAGGCAACGCAGATGGCTGGATTATGATTGTGAGATATTCTATCATCCCGGAAAGGCCAACAAAGTGGCAGATGCACTTAGCAGAAAGTCCTGTGCCACTTTGATGAACTTATCAATGCTATCTCAGCCCCTGAAAAGAGAAATAATGAATTACAGAATAGAGATTATTTCTGGACAACTTTCCACCATGACGATAAAGTCGACATTGTTCGACGATATATTAGGAAAGCAAGATGGTGATTCAGACATCCAGAAGATCAAACAGGAAGTCCTGGAAGGAAGGGATAATGGATTCCGCATTTCCGACAGCGGACTATTATACCTCCGGGACCGGCTATGTATTCCGGATGATCCGGAATTACGGAAGAAGATACTCGAGGAATCCCATGGAACACCTTATACCATGCATCCTGGATCTACAAAAATGTATCAGGACTTAAGAGATAAATTTTGGTGGTCCGGCATGAAAAGGGATGTGGCTCAGTACGTCAGCACCTGTCTGACCTGCCAGAGGGTTAAGGCAGAACACCAGAAACCTGGGGGATTACTGCAGCCGATACAGATTCCAGAGTGGAAATGGGAAGAAATTTCTATGGATTTCATCTCGGGATTTCCCAGAACAACAAATGGTTATGATGCTATATGGGTAATCGTAGACCGGTTGACAAAGTCTGCCCATTTCCTGGCAATTAAGATGACCTATTCGGTTGAGCAGCTAGCTCGATTATATGTCAAGGAAATTATCAGATTACATGGAGTGCCTAAGGCTATCATTTCTGATCGTGATGGCCATTTTACCTCCCATTTCTGGGAATGTGTTCAGAAGGCTCTTGGCACTAAGTTGAGATTCAGCACTACATTTCATCCTTAGACCGACGGTCAGATAGAAAGAGTGAACCAGGTGCTGGAAGATATGTTACGGGCTTGTGCTCTAGACTTTAAGGGGAGTTGGTGTCGATATTTGTGCTTGGCAGAATTTGCTTACAACAGATTACAGCTACTATTGGAATGGCACCATATGAAGCTCTATCGAGAAGATCGGTCTCCTATCTGTGATGCGAGGTGGTGAAAGGAGGAAATGGGTCTTGAGGCCGATATTATTGTGATACCACCCGAGCTATCTGAGAATATCCATCGGAGAATCAAAGCTGCTCAGGCCGACAAAGAGCTATGCGGATATGCGGCGTAGACCGTTAGAATTCGAAGTCGGGGACCTGGTATTTCTCAAAGTGACCCCTATGAAGGGAGTGATGAGATTCGGAAGGAAAGGTAAACTGAGTCCATGCTACGTGGGACCGTATCCGATATTGCAGAAGGTTGGCAAGGTAGCTTACAAGCTGGAGTTGCCTCAAGAGATGTCAGCTATACACAACGTGTTCCATGTCTCTGTGCTCAATAAATGCTTATCCAGTGCAGACCAAGTGATCGAACCACAAACTGTACAAGTTCAAGAGGACCTGAGTATGGAAAGTCGGCCTATTCAGATACTAGACCGAGAAGTCAAGAGGCTAAGGAACAAAGAGGTGCCCTTAGTAAAGGTCCTGTGGTAGAATCAACGATACGAGGAAGCTACCTGGGAACGCGAGGAGGACATGAAGCAGAAGTACTCAGAATTGTTTTAAGTTTCGAGGACGAAACTTTTACAAGGTATGAGGGATTGTAATGCCCGTAAAATTTCTAGCCATTTTACGAGAATTTTTGGCTTTACGATAATGGGCTTTATGTGGGTTTGTTTTCGAAAATAAAAGAAAATAGCCAAAAAGAGATGCAAGGCCTAGGAATTGAACCCCAAACCTCTAGAGATAGCCAAGCCCTATAGATGCACCCACTAACCAGAAGCCCAATAGGATTATATCATTAGAGGAAGAGGGGAAATTGTAGATAAGTGTGATGAGGGTAAATGAAGAGGCATGGAAAGAGAAGAGAAACTTCTCTTCCTCCCTTTATAAAGAAGAGTGAAAGTCCCATTTGGCCACTTCTTCTTCTTCCCTCTTCTCTTCTTCTTCCTCACCGATCTCCCTCTTCATCCTTTGGCCGAAACCCCCATTCAAGCAAGGAGAAGGCTAGGTGGCTTCCATTAGGTCATCTCCCAAGCAAAGCGAAGGATGTAAGATTCCCTCACCTGCAGTGTATTCGTTCTTGTAGATGCATGAAAGAATAAGAAGCTTTAATACCTTACATGTTTCGGCCAACCAAAGTATTTAGGGCTAGGGTTGCATGAACATGCTTCTAATGATACTATGATAAGTTATAAGCTTCATGAAGGAATTTTAGGTAAAAAAAACCCAAGCTTGAGCCCTTACATGTTTTGGCCAACCAAGGTATTTAGGGGTAGGGTTGCATGAACATGCTTCTAATGATACTATGATAAGTTATAAGCTTCATGAAGGAATTTTAGGTAACAAAAACCCAAGCTTGAGCCCTTACATGTTTGACCAATATTTAGGGCTAGGGTTGCATGAACATGCTTCTAATGATACTATGATAAGTTATAAGCTTCATGAAGGAATTTTAGGTAACAAAAACCCAATCTTGAGCCCTTACATGTTTCGGCCAACCAAGGTATTTAGGGCTAGGGTTGCATGAAAATGCTTCTAATGATACCATGATAAGTTATAAGCTTCATGAAGGAATTTTAGGTAACAAAAACCCAAGCTTGAGCCCTTACATGTTTCGGCCAACCAAGGTATTTAGGGCTAGGGTTGCATGAAAATGCTTCTAATGATACCATGATAAGTTATAAGCTTCATGAAGGAATTTTAGGTAACAAAAATCCAAGCTTGAGCCCTTACATGTTTCGGCCAACCAAGTTATTTAGGGCTAGGGTTGCATGAAAAGGCTTCTAAAGGAATTAGGAGATGTTATATGCTTCATGTAGAAATTTTAGGTGACAAAAAAATACAATGTTTGATACCTTACATGTTTCGGCCAACATTGGTTTTAGGGTTAGGGTTTCATGAAAACACCCCCCTTGTGTAGTTATGCTATGTGTATGATTTTAATATGTCATGAATTATGCCTATGTGATAAATATGTTCATGATTCAATATGCTATGAAATATGCTTATGTGATGAACATGTTTATGATGTAGTATGCCATGAAATTATGCCTATGTGATGAATATGTTTATGAGGTAATATGCCATGAAATATGCCTATGTGATAAACATGTTTTATGATTTAATATGCCATGAATATGCCTATGAAATATGCTTATGCGATGAACATGTTTATGCTTTAGGACCCCTTTAGGGCACTCTTATGTTATGAATGCATGTATGCTAATGTCTAAGATGGAGATGCTTCCCTTTCAAGTAGGGATTAAGAGCTCTCCTTATGATAAGGTAAGATGGAGATGCTTCCCTTTCAAGTAGGCATTAAGAGCTCTCCTTATGATAAGGTAAGATGGAGATGCTTCCCTTTCAAGTAGGGATTAAGAGCTCTCCTTATGATAAGGTAAGATTGAGATGCTTCCCTTTTTATGTTGGGGATTAAGAGCATTCTTTATGATATGACAAGAAAGAAAAGGAATTAAGTATTTTACTCTGTAAGAGGTTAAGTACCCGACCCGTCAGGTGGTCGTTAATTAAATCCAAAGGGACATAAGAAGACGTAAGAGGTCTTGCCCTGGTAAGACGTAAGAGGTCTTGCTCTAGTAGGTCTGGTGGCTCGCTACCCCAGCCTATTAGGGAACGCGCATTATGTGGTACTTAACCTGGGGCCCCCTATGCAAGTTATGATTATGTTGAAGTATCTATATGTATATGTTTTGAAAAGAAAGGACTTTTATGAAATTGTGAATGCTTATGAATGCTTATGAATGCTTATGAACTTGTCCTTTATGCATGTTTAGATTTCATGATGCTATGAATGCTTATGGTTAAGTTTAAGAATATTTGTGACTATGTACTTTATGCATGATTAAGATTTATGATGTTACGGATACTTATGTTATGAATGCTTATGGTTAAGTTAAACAAATGCTTATGATTATGCCCTTTATGCATGTTAGATTTTATGAAGTTATGATGCTTTAGTTAAGTTAAGAATATTTGTGATTATGTACTTTATGCATGTCTAAGATTTATAATGTCATGGATTGCTTATGTTATGAATGCTTATGTTTAAATTATGTTCTGCTTAGATTTAATTATGCTTAGCATGCTGATGTAAACTCTATGCCATGCTTAGGTTTTATTACCTGGGTATGTTGTTGATTAGTGTTGCTATGAAATACTTAGGCTATTTATGCTAGTATGCTCATGATTCTAATTGCTTGATGAAGTTTGTGGCTTTTGTGAGTAGGCAAGAATCTTACTAAGCTATATGCTTATAGTTTATGTTGTCCATATACTGCAGATAAAGGAAACCTGAACTAGAGGAAGTAGCAGGAAGGGCCAAGTGTGTGTGATAGTGGAATGGTGGAGAAAGACACTGTTACTATCTACTTATATCACATGCTCAATGAACCACTTATGACTTTGCTTCCGCTTATAAGACTTATGAATCATTAGTATCATGTTGGATGATGCTTATTTATGTTACTGTTCAATTACTTAAGAACTCATGAATGACTCTTTGTGTTATGCATGTTATAAATGAGGTGTTATGCATGTTATAAATCAGACAAGATATGTTAACATGCTGATTATGAATATGATATGTGACGCATGTGAAAAAGAAGGTTTAAGTTATGATAACATGTTAAAGTATGTGGATTGTGAAATGATCCATATATGTTATGTAAGAAAAAAAAAAGAGTAAAGTAGCGCCGCCCTGAGAGTAGATAAGGGCGGGCGTTACATGCTTTTACCGCAGTCCAATGTCCCTGTCCTGGATTACTCTGATATCTGCTAACCATGCCCACGGCAAAGCAGATATCTTGTCTCGTACATAGCATACATGAGGCTTCCTACTTCCGAAGCATAAGGAACCGCCTTCAGCTCCTTTATCACCTCAGATGATCTAGGACACATCTCCTTAGATAAAGTAACTCCATACCTGAAAGGTAGAAAACCCTTCTTGGAGTTCTGCATGCTAAAACGATCCAAAATCATGTCTATGTATGAAGCTTGGGATAAGCACAACAACCTTGATCCCAAGGTTGTGACCCACTTCTCCCAAGTCCTTCAAAATTGTTTGGACAACCATACCCTTACGTCTGATAACACTCTGATATTGTTACCAACTACCAAAATATTATCTACGTATAGTACAAGAAATACCACTACGTTTCCGTCACATCTCTTGTATACACAAGACTCATCCGGACATTGAATAAATCCATAAGTCTGGATTTACCTCATCAAAGCGGATGTTCCAAGACCTCAAAGCTTGCTTCAGTCCATAAACGGACCGATTAAGCTTACATACAATACGCTATTTTCCCTTAGCAATGAATCCCTCTGGTTGCTTCATATAGATGTTTTCCTCAAGACTTCCATTAAGAAAAGTTGTCTTGACATCCATCTGCCACAACTCATAATCCATATGAGATGCAATGCATAAGAGCTCCCAGACCTGACTTGAATCCATAGATTCAATCTCAGTATTCATTGCACTTTGCCAAGATGCCGTATTTATATCTTGGATTGTCTCGTCGTATGTCTAGGGATCAGGTTCATGTTTGCTAGGGACCAAATTAGAAGATTCACCCAAAAACATGAATCTAAGAGGCTGTCTAACAACCCTCCCACTACGACGAGGTATCATCTGTGTATCCTTTGTGACACGCGGTGCAGTGACATGTTGTATATCCTCTTGTATGGTGGTACTAAAGAAGTGACTTCCCTTTTAACTATTCCAGAACAATTTTACTCTTGGGCTTGTGGCTTATCACATAGTCTTCCTCTAGAAATCTGGTGTTCGTGTTAACGATCACTCTCTGATCTCTAGGATTATAAAACAAGTCAGAATAACTCATCATCAATCTAATCATCTCCATAAGAGTCCTATTCCTTCGCTCTGCTACACCGTTCTGCTGGGGTGTGCCAGGTGCAGACAATTGGGATTGAATCCCAACCTCTGATAAGTAATTCCTAAACTCTCCCAAGAGGTATTCACCACTACGATCAGATCGTAGTGTCATCTTGAATAATTGTCTATAAAAAAGATGAAATATTCAAAACTACCTCTTGCCTGGATAGACATAGGACCATACGAATCAGAATGAACCAATTCCAACACATCTTTGGATCTATACCCCTTGGCCTTGAAAAGCCTCTTGGTCATCTTACCCTCCAAGCAAGATTCGCAGGTTTGGAGATCCTCCACCACTAATGAACCCAAAGGTCCATCAGCTATCAACCTTTGAATTCTGCTTAGGTTAATATGACCAACCCTAAGATGCCAAAGATATGTTTGGTTCATCTTCGAAGGTTCTTTTCTCTTATCGGAATTAGAAGATGAGTTATTAACTTCTATTTGCATCGTGGGAGCTTGTGGTTCAAGTTATAATAATTTCTATTCATGTACTAATAGATAATGTCCCTATTCCTTTATAACAACTGGCTATTAAAAGGAATAGATTATCCATCCATAATTTAGAAAACGAAAGCAATTCTTTCTAAATAAAGGTACATAAAGAAAATTCTTAAGAACCAAAAAACTTTATTTTTCTCAAAAGATAAATAAAACATCTCCCACTGCAATAGCCGCAATCTTCATGGCATTGCCCAAGTAAATGGTAATATCCCCTTTAGCTAGTCGTCAGGTTTCCTGGAACCCCTGCAAAGTGTTGCAGACATGATTAGCGGCTCTCGTATCTACACACCAGGTGCCGGTAGATAACACCGCTACCCATGTTTCAACGACTAGACCAAAGGATATACTTTTGTTCTGCTTTGGATTGGGACAGTCCTCTTTCCAATGTCCATCCTGCTTGTAAGTGAAGTACTTGCCTTTCAGCTTCTTCACTCCTCCCTAAGATCCTCCCACCACATTTGCTCCACCTTGTTTCTCCTTCTTCTTGTCTTTCGGCTTAGAAGTAGAAACCTTTTTGAGCAACCATGGCTTGAGGATACTCTTCGAAGAGTGCATACATGTACTTCCTAGCAGATAAGACAATATTTGGATTCTTTTCCAATCAATATTATTAGGGTACAGTAAGTTTATTTCCTTTAGTATCACAATAAGTGGACTGAAAGTCATTTTGAAAATCCTAAGAATCACATAGATCATTACTTTAGATTTCAAATATTATTGATTCCTCAAAACAATAAAATTCCGAAATCAACCAACACCTCAAAACACCGAGAATATCGCATGCCACGCAGTGTGGACGTATACGAATTCTACATTTGTAAGAGGAGGTTTTACCCATTAATTTTATTATCTTGTCAACCTTACTTTTTGACAAATAAAATTAATAGTTGGTTCCTCTTTGGCCCTACAAATAAAAGCAGTGACTCCGATGAGGAGGATACTTTATATTTGCATCTAAGTGTGCACCATTACACGATACTAAGGGAATTATTTCGGATTATGTGCCTTACCGTTGTGGAAGTACACACGCACCTAGATAATTTTCAATAACCATTATTTGACCTAGTGATCCGCAAACAAACTCATCCGCAGGGAGGAAGGCACTGAGAGCCGACACGCAAGTTTGTTGCATCACATGTCAAATTGTAATGGAGGTCGCGGGAATTCATTAAAATATCCCTCTCCCACTTAGTAAATTGAAAATGAGGAATTTTCAAGCACACACAACATGCATATAAAACAAATCAGTAATAAATATGGAAAAATCAGAATTTTCCAACTATTATGGCATTGTTCTCCAATATATGTGTCCCATCGTGTCGCCATCTCGTCCGTTCCATCTTTTCCCGTGCGCAAGTCACCAAAGAGATCCGAGCCGAGATATATCATTTTAATTTACATCCATCGATCCTATACTCCACGAAGGAGTGTACAAATAATCTAGATCGAAAGTAAACTAAAATGAGCGGCTAAACAATGCCGTATTTAATTACAAAAATTAAATACTAATCTAGCCTCGTCAACCCCGAGGATTCAAATAATATACAATCACACACAAACAATCACATACACACATATAGCCATAATAGTCAGATCTTATGCCTGCAACCAAAGAGTTAGCCTACGCACATCCTACCATTATCCGGCATACTCAATATATGATATGTGCATGAAAGTAACCGAATCCAAAATACACAAAACCAGAAACCGTGGCTCTGATACCAGTTGTTGGGAACGTGCTATTCCTCGGAATGCTCATCGGCTCCCATGTCCCCGGATTAAAATTTTCATTAATGAAAAACTAATCCGGATGGGATGAGTTTCCTAAGCACAACCAATTCGTCGTCGTGCCAACGACTCGAGCAATCGCTTGAACAAACTAGTTGTTCAAGCAACCAAACTCTTCTAGTCGATTAGCCGCGGAAGAGACGACGGACGGATCGCCGATTTTTGTGTTTATCTTCGGGGTCAATGATTATACAAATACATACAAATGTAAACTAGTATAATCAACATATACTAACATAAAGAACATAAGCTAGCATATCAATAAGAACATGCAAAGAACAATAATAAAAGTTATAAAACTTTTATACCTCTTGATCTTCTATCGTATGTCCTAACCTCCTTGTAGACTTCATGTGGGCGAAGATCCTCCACAAGTTGAAGCTTCCTAGATCTTCTTCAATCCAAAGAAAGAAGAACTCTCTTTCCCTTCTTGCTTGAGCCAACCACCAATCCACAAAAGGATTGATGCCGCCGTCCCCAAGAATAGAGAGAACATAATGGAAACAACCAAGGTACCGAACTAGGGACAAACCCTTGTTTTGGTGCCGCCGGCCAAGATGGAGTGAAGAGGACAAAGGGAATATGTTGGGCGCCGGCCACAGTGGAGGGAATAGAGGAAGGAGCCGGCCACAACCTAGGAAGAGGAAGAGCTCCTCTCCTATAGTTTCCGCCCACCTTCCTTGCATACCCTAGCCGCCCAACCATAGGAGCCAAACCCTAATTAGGGTTTCCTCCTTAGGTCTTCTTGCCGCCCAACCAAGGTGGAAGGAGGAGATCTAAACCGGCCACCTTTCCTAGGAAGAAGAAGAACTCTTCCACAAGATGCCGCCTACCCTCCTTCCAAACCTTGGCCGCCCAACCCTAAAGGAGCCAAACCCTAACTAGGGTTTCCTCCTTAGGGTTGCTTGCCGCCCAAGCCATCCAGCTCCATCAACTATGTGCCGGCCATGGAAGAGGGGATAGAAGAATAGAATGTGGACCAACTAAGGTATAAGGTTAGAAGGAAGGGACCGGCCATGCCTTAGGAAGAAGAAGAAACTCTTCTTCCACTTGTTGCCGCCCCATACCTTTCTCCCAAACCCTAGCCGCCCAAAAGATTCTAAACCAAATAGGGTTCCTTGCCTCCAAAGGAAGCAAACCCTAATCCCTTAAACCATCCATTATCAATTACCCTTGCCGCCCACCTTAAGCCTATATATATATAGAGTTAGGTTTAGGCCTTGGTTTAATCTCCACCGTCGGTTCTAGGGTTTTAATCCCAACCGTCAGATCTAGAGATTTAATCTCAACCATCGGTTCTAGGGATTTAATCCCAACCGTCGGATCTAGAGATTTGTTTTCCATCATTTGATCTATACTTCTTGAGGTTTATATTAGGCTACGCTAGGGACCATGAGGAGGAGTTGGGTCTTGGCCACCCAATGGATCGGAACCACACAAACTTGATCCATCAATGATGTTCCATTCCACTAGAGGATCATCATCGAACTACCTCACCAACCCCCATAAATTAATATGGGCTCCATATATTATTTGTACATCCATCTCCCCGTGTTTAAGATATCGAATGTCTGTCAATTAATTGATTTGCTGATCCTCAATTAATTAACATCTAACTCCTCGAGTAGTACCACTCAACCTTATCATCATGTTGACTAAGTCAACCTGCAGGGTTTACATGATGAACCTTATGAGCTCCTCAAGGGGACATCATCAACCTAATACATAGGACACGGATTCCTCCTATAATCAACGGCACACCATGTAAATAATATCATTTCCCAACTTACCGGGCATATTGATTTAATCCATAGAAATCTCACCCTCTGGTAAATCAAAGAAATAAATACTAAGTACATGTGTCCGTTATTATATCGGGATTAAGAGCATGTACAACATAATATCCGAGGTCCGATTCAATTATGTAGTCAGTAACAAATTGAATCACCTCTATGTCGGTCCTGCTCAATACACCTAAGTGTACTAGTGTAACTCTATGTTCAAGATAAAACAATATCAAGCTACACTACAACCATGCCAATGGTTTGTCCAAAACCATCTTGGTTGTGAGCCTCTACTTATACTCTACAAGGGACTGATAACATGATCTTCTGTGCCACACCCAAGCACCATGTTATCTACAATGTAAATTATTAGACAATTTTGCATAATCATAAAAATATGCAAACAATGATCATGTGATTCTTATTTCAAAATAAAGATGTTCATACAAAAGAGCTAGGCTTTCAGTATACATCCTAACATGAAGCACTTGCCTTTCAGCTTCTTCACTCCTCCCTGAGTACCTCCCACCGCCTTCACCCCGATTTGTTTCTTCTTCTTCTTGCCTTTCGGCTTAGAAGTAGAAACCTTCTGGGTCACCACGACATCCGCCTGAGCACTCTGACGAAATAGTCCCTCTGTTGCCTGGAGTTCTGTCAGAAGTTTTGCCAATGAATACAACCTCTTGTTCATGTTGTAGTTCAGGCAAAACTGCTCAAAACTCCTAGGTACGGACTGGAGTATGATATCGACCTGGGTTTCCCCATCGATCTTAGCTCCTAGGACCTCCAGCTCATTTAAATGAGCCATCATCTTGAGAACATGATCCCTTACGGGTGTTCCCTCGATCATGGTGGTCGTCATCAAGTTTCTCATGGCCTCTTGCCTCGCAGCCCGATTCTGGTGTCCGAAAAGCTCCTTGAGATTGTGTTAGTAATATATGAGAGATGTCCTAAGGCAATCACCTTATGTATGAACCATTTATATGATAAATGAAGATTCACTATTTGAGTATACATGTTTTCATGTATTTGATTAGATCTTAAACTCATTTATTGAATGTCCACGATACGATTCATAGCATGAGAGAATTTGTGATTGGATCACAACTAGTGAGTATTTCTACATGTGTAATTGTGATGTATTGGAATTATCCCTAGTCAATGAATTGTTGGATTTGGACACCATCGATTATGTCGATACTAGCACGAGGTATACTCTTTGGTGTATCCAAGCAGCTGATTCTCACTGGATGGAGACATTGTGATGTCCGGAGTTAATCTTGGATGCTAGTTATGGTAACTAGTTCATTGGAGTGACCAGCCGTAAGACTTCATATGGTTCTCTGCATATATAGATATGTCAATGAAGTTCTTACTGCAGCTTAAGTGCGATGTTCCTTTAACTTGCGGTATTCAAGTCATCTTGATCATAAAGACTTATGCTTTGACATCTTAAGCAAGCATCTCTAAGGAGATGTGGACCTGGGATGATTGGGTATAAGTCGAAGTGATCGAAGGTGTTTGAATAGCCTATAAAGGATTCACCACTCCTTGCGAGGAGATGTATACCCATGGCCTCTCGTCGGATTGTTACTAAAGTCTTTGGCCAAAGCATTACATGTTTAAAGTAAGGTACTCTTCGATACATATGCAGTAACTAGAATCCGTAGTACGAGGAAATGATACTTAGGCTAGGTGTGATGTAGTCAGCCTAGTGGGGACTGACACTATAGACCATGTCCTGAACCAAGTGGGTATAAGATGAGTGAAGGGAATGGGGCACGATTCATTCGAGCTATTGAAGGGTTTCAGAAATAGTTCTAGATCAATTGTTGATCTTTTCGATTAATTGAGGATCATGATGTACTACTAGGTGCCACTCATGATCGTTCTATAATTAATGGTTAATTATAGACGGCCAACATAAACCGAGAACCTATTTGGTCACACGTACAATGAGCGTAATCCAAAGGATTTAAAACGAGCTTGAGAATGAGATTTTCAGACCGAGCGAAACTAGGTTTGGTTGGACCAAACAATGAAGCGAGCATGAAATCGTTTCAGTCGCAATGGAAGCATGGATGGGTCGTGTCTTATGAAGACATGATGGAGAACCAAATTGGTTTGGTTTTAATCCAATGGAGGAGAATAAACCAAAGGGGTTTGGTTTGTTTTAAACGAATGAACCGAAAGTTGGTTCGGTTCGTTTTAACTTAAAATAGACCGACATGGTTTGGTTTATTTTAACTTAAGTCATTGGAGCGGGTTAACGGGTTTTGGTTATGAACCAATAACCGTTAGGAGAATGTGTTCTCTATAAAAACACGGCTTAAGGGTTTTTCCAAAAACCTAAGGGAATAAGCCATTGAGTTGCCGGCCAAAACCCTAGCTCCTCTTTTGTTGTTGCCGCCCAACATTGTGTTGCCGCCAACTTCATGGAGCTGCTGCCACCTCCTTGCCGCCGGACAACCACCTGCTGCCACCGGCCACTTGCTACTGCCGGTGATCCTCCGGCGACCCTCCTTGGCTCCGGTGACCAAGGACTAGCCAGTCCTCTTCCCTTTGGCCGGCGCAAGGTCTCCACCAAAGCTGTCCAGTTTTCTGGACAGCTTGTTTCCTTGTTGTCGGAGCGTCGTTTGGACGATGTTTGGAGCTCCGACAGCGCCTTCCTTACCGGGGATTCAATCTCCGGTAATCCTCATAGGTGGAGGATGAATGATTCGTCAAACGGTTGACGAATACCTCTCCAGAGAAGCGAGTTTTTGAGGACTCATTTTGGATCCGAATTTTGATTCGGATCATGATCTTCTCTCGATCACATCGTCTTCAACACGAGGCTAGTAACCCGTACGAAGACGAGGCTCGTGACTTTGTGAAGTCATCCAAAAAATACTCTGCATGGATAAGGATAGAGACGATTCTTGGGAGAATCATTCCGGTTGATGCCTTTCCCGCTACACGTGATACGTCAGGTATACGCAGTATAAATTTCCTTTTATTGCAAAATTTGAATTACTGTTATGTCTACACATGTTGTACTATGCATGCGTGTGATGTGTGTGTTGTAATAAATTAGATTTATTATTTTATTCCTTCCGCTATGCACATGTTTACGAAATATGTTCGAACACACACTCGTCGCGGTGCCGGAAACCCAATAGTGGTATCAGAGCCCAGGTTGTGTTTCGACATAATCGTAAAATGGTTTTGCGATAGTCATAATGATATTTCTGGAAATTTTCTACTTTTGGAAAGTTAGAAGTATTTATGGAAATTTTTCAATTTTGGAAAGTCTAGAAGTATTTATGGAAATCTTCTACTTTTGGAAAGTTGGAAGTATTTATGGAAATTGATATTTTCCATTAATAAAATATTTGATTAGATTTTGGAAATTTTTTTTCTAATTTAATCATGATTTGATTTGGGAAATCAAATCTTTAAATATTTTATTTCCATAAGTAGTTTTGATGATTTAGGAAATTGGTTTCCTAAATTGACTTTCCTTAATCAACTATTTTCACAAATAAAATATGTGATTAGATTTGAAAATTTGTTTCCTAATTTAATCATGATTTGATTTGGAGAATCAAATCTTTAACATATTTTATTTTCATAAATAGTTATGACATATAAGGAAATTTTGTACATGACATAATTGTATGCCATGTAATTGCATTAGATGCATATCATTATGTCATGTGTGTCGTGACATGTAAATGTATGTCATGTATGCCATGCCATGTAGATAATAGTTATTTTCATGCAAAGAGGATGAGACATAAAAACCCTAACTCAATATTAAAGCCTACACCTTCCATTAATATGATTAGAACCAGAGTTCCGTTTCTTGTTCAGGTTGTTGGACTCTCTCCAAGCCCGGCTCGAACCCGAACATGTTCAAACCATGGAATAGTTAAATACTAATATGGTAAGAGTCAAAGGTCAATCGTTAGCTTTGGTTTTTGGACTCTCTCCAAGCCAGGCTAATTGGTTGAATGCACTCTAACCAAATTAAAACTGTTTCTCGATTAATGGGTTGGCTTTAACCTGGAGCATCGGCTTGTTGGACTCTCTCCAAGGTCAATGTAAAGGGAGGTGAAGTTGGGTGCTATGCATATGATGCATACTTGTTAATGTGTTAACAACCCGATGTATGTGTGAACATTCAATTAGTTGATAGCACATTGTGATAGTTGCATATACGTGATATGCAATCGGTATATTTGATACCTACCATCGTAGTTATGAATGACTTGTTGGACTCTCTCCAAGGTTGTTCATATCTATGATGATATCAGCCCATTCGGAGATGGACCTATGATCTCCCGAAGTGATTTTGGGGTTTTTGAAATTCGAAAAATGAATGAGATTTATGAATGTATAATGATGCATTTTAAAATCAACTTTCTCATATATACTCGTTTTGTATTTCTAAGATTGATCATGATGTCTTTGAATTTGCGTTCCATTTTGGATTCGAATAAATTGATTGGGCCGAACTTCTTGGACTGGCTTAGAAACTTGAGAATTGTTCTCAAGGTTGAAAATCTTGCAAATGTCCTCGAAGCACCTCTTCCCACCCGTCCTAGTGACAATGCAACTCTGGACCAATTGTTGGCCTATCAGAAACATGTGAGTGATTCTGAACAAATGAGTTGCATCATGCTAGCCATGATGGAACCCAAGCTACGGAAGCAGCATGAGCATATGGATGCTTATATCGTAGTCCTTCATCTTTATGAGTTTTTTTATAAGCATGTGAGATTCGAAAGGTTCGAAGTCTCCAAGCTCCTCTTCACCTCTGAGATGCAAGAAGGTTCATCTGTGGTACTGCTCAACATGCTGAAGACTGTGGAGCCTTTTGAGAAGCATGAGCAGGGGACGGTGTTGTTAGTTGATTCCTCGAAGAAAGGTTCCAAGAGGAAGTCAAAGGAATAGAAGAAGGGGAAGAGAAAGGCTAAAAAGGCAAAACCAGCTCAAAAGGGCACTTGCCATCATTATGGCAAGGAGGGTCATTGGCGAAGAAATTACAAGATTTATCTTGAGTTCGTGAAGAAGAATAAGGCATCGGATGCCCCATCCTCTTCAGATATCTTCGTTATTGATTGCCATTCTATTTCCTCAAACACTTAGGTATTGGATACTGGGTGTGGCTCACATATATGTAATGACATACAAGAGCTAAGGAATAGAAGAAGACTCGTCAAGGGAGAGTCAAATTTACATGTTGGGAATGGAGCAAAGGTTGCTGCACTCGCCATCGGAACGTATTTGTTGAAACTCCCTGCAGGACTTGTCTTAAAACTGGACAATTGCTTTTATGTTTTTTCGTTGATAAAGAACATCATTTCTATTTCTTGTTTAAATAGAAATGGGTACCATTTGACTTTTAGTAACAATTGTTGTTACATAACTTTGAATGGATTTCTTTATGGGACTGGAACTTTAAGCAATGGTGTTTATACGTTGGACATATCCAGTGACATTTGCAATATCGAAGCGAGCAACAAGCGTGCTCGAAAGGATAATCAAATAGACTCCTACATGTGGCATTGTCGTCTTGGCCATGTAAGCAAGAAACGCATGTCCGAATTACACCGATGTGGAATTCTGGAATCGTTTGAATTGGATTCATATGATACATGCGAATCATGCTTAAAAGGCAAGATGACTAAGTTACCTTTTACTGGAAAAGGTGAACGAGTGGGAGAGTTACTAGGTCTAATACATACTGATGTATGTGGACCTATGTCAACTCAAGCATTAGGAGGCTATAACTACTTCATTACCTTCACCGATGATCACTCACGGTTTGGGTATGTGTTCTTGATGAAACACAAGTCTGAAGCCTTTGAAAGGTTCAAAGAATTCAGAAATGAAGTAGAGAAACAACATGACAAGAGTATCAAAATACTTCGATCGGATCGAGGTAGTGAATACTTAAGTCAAGAGTTTCTTGATTATCTAAGAGACAATGGTATATTGTCTCAATGGACTCCGCCATATAGACCACAGCATAATGGTGTATCTGAGAGGCGTAACCGGACCTTGTTGGACATGGTCAGGTCAATGATGAATCATGCGAATCTTCCCAAGTCCTTTTGGGGCTATGCACTTCAAACAGCTGTTTACTTGTTAAACAGAATGCCAACTAAGGTAGTCTCTACTACTCCATATGAGATATGGAATAGTAAGAAACCTCATGTATCTTACTTGAAGATATGGGGTTGTCTTGCTTATGTGAAGAGGACTATATCAGACAAATTGGATGCTAAGTCTGATAAATGTCTATTTATTGGATACCCTAAGGAAACAAGGGGTTACCAATTCTATCATCTTGTGGAACAAAAGGTGTTTGTTTCAAGGCATGCTGTGTTTCTAGAAAAAGAGTTTCTCTTACAAGAAAATAGTGGGAGTGTCGTCGATCTTGAGGAGGCTCGAGAGACTCAAACAGACATTGATGAGATACCTGGTGAAGCACAACAGCCGACAACTCATAGTGATGAGCAATCGGCTAGACATATTGAAACACCACATCTTCGTAGATCTGGTAGAACACGCAATATTCTTAAGAGATATGGATTTCTCGTAAGTGAATCGAACGACGTGTTACTCATTGATGATGAGGAGCCTTCCAGTTATGAAGAAGTTCTAACAAGTTCAGAAAGGGATAAGTGGCTTGAAGCCATGAAGTCGGAAATGGATTCCATGTATGAAAACTAAGTTTGGAACTTGGTTGACCCACCTGAAGGCATAAAGCCTATAGGGTACAAGTGGGTTTTCAAGAAGAAAACTGACATGGATGGTAATGTGATTACCTATAAGGCTAGATTAGTGGCGAAAGGATATCGTCAAAAGCAAGGTGTTGATTATGACGAAACCTATTCGCCTGTAGCTATGCTTAAATCCATTCGGATGCTCCTGGCCATAGCGGCTCATTATGATTATGAGATATGGCAGATGGATGTGAAAATAGCTTTCCTTAATGGAAACTTGCTCGAGGACATGTATATGATACAACCTGAGGGGTTCACATCGGGATAAAACCAAGGTATGCAAATTGCGATGCTCCATATATGGATTGAAGCAAACATCCAGGAGCTGGAATATCTGTTTTGATGAGACAATCAAAAAGTTTGATTTCTCATAAAATCCAGACGAACCTTGTGTGTACAAGAAGGTTAGTGGGAGTGCAGTCGTGTTCCTAGTATTGTATGTTGATGACATATTATTTATAGGAAACGATGTTTCAGTCTTACAGTCAGTTAAGATTTGGTTATCCAAGACATTCTCCATGAAAGACCTAGGAGAAGCAAGCTACATCCTCTGGATTAAGATCTATAGAGATAGATCGAAACGGTTGCTTGGTCTTTCACAGTCTACATATATAGACTGAGTGCTAAAGGGGTTTAGCATGTCAGAATCCAAGAAAGGTTTCCTACCCATCAAGCATGGGATACACCTTTCGAAGTCTTTGTGTCCGCACACAGAAGACGAGAGGATTTGCATGAGTAAGATTCCCTATGCATCCGCAATAGGATCTATCATGTATGCTATGTTATGTACGAGGCCCGATGTATCGTATGCTCTGAGTGTCACGAGTAGATACCAGTCTGATCCAGGAATGGATCATTGGGTGGCTGTTAAGACAATCCTTAAGTACTTAAGAAGAGCTAAGGATATGTTCCTAATATATGGAGAAGGGTACATGGTGATACGTGGGTATACGGATGCCATCTCCAGACAGACAAGGATAATTCCATGTCTCAGTCTGGGTATGTATTTGTTGGATCGATGCGGTTCGCTAGAGGGGGGGTGAATAGTGATAAAAACTTTTTCTCGTTTCTTTCGTTAAAACTCGAGAGAAAATTAATTGCAGCGGAAATGTAAAGTAAATAGCGACAAATAGGTTTTACTTGGTTCGTAGCCTTCGGCTACTACTCCAAGGCCCTAATGGTCCTTGACCACGCACGGAGGGCAAATACTAAATGAACTCCCTCTCGATGGAGATAGGAGTTAAACGAATACAAAATCTCGAGAAAGACTCAAGGTAGAGGGACACTCCCCCTCTCCTTGATATGATTTAAAGCTTGAAATAAAAACAACTTTTACAAATTTAAAGATTATACCGACGACTTCAAAGATCGGAGGTAGGCTGGCCGTAGGGGATGCTCTGAGAGTCCTGAGCGATCGAAAGCACTTGGAAGCTTTTTAATTGATGAAAAACCCTAGGTTTGTCCCTCCTTTATAGCCTTTGATCCTCATCGAATGGGTCTTTAGCCAATCACAAATGGGCAAAAACCCTTGAAAAATGGTGATAACTCTTGACTACTCGAGGTCGATCTGACCATCACGATCGATGGCTATCATCACGATCGATGGAAGCATCACGATTGTCGACCTTGGCAATGATCGCTTTGACGCAATGAGTCCTCCGTCGGGCAATGATCGATGCTTGCCGCAAGTCGGTTAGCACAACAAAACATAATTTCGATGGTCGTCGACCATCCGATCTCGACCTAGACCATCTATAAGAAGTCTTTGGTCGGATCTATGCTTAAGATCATCCCCGTAAAGAGGATACGACCTTACTTACGCTCGCACACACGAGCTTACCTCGATGCTTACGTGTTGCTTTGCTTACGCCTTCCACTCGATTCCTTCTCCCCTCCGAAATCACTCGAGTGTCGCCGACCACCGCGGCTTTCTCGGTGTCGCTAGCCTTCATCTCACTATATCAATCTTACACACACTCGATTCAGCTTGTGAGAAAACAAAATAGACTTAACTTTGTGTCTTTGCTATAATCAAAACACAGTTCGATTTCGTGCCTCACCGCACCAACAATCTCCTCCTTTTGAAATATGGCAAAAACACACAAAGTTAAGGAATTTAAGTGCATGAAACAAGAAAGACAAGAAGCAAAAGTAGGAGTAGTAAAAATATTTCTCAAGTTCTCCCTTAGAGGAACCCTCTCCTTGACCGAGGGTGAGTACTTGAAAAAGACTTTTAGTTCTCCAAACACAAAGATAATGAGTTAAGTAAATGGCATTACTTAACTTAGGCTTCTTAGAGTCAAAAATAAGTGCAAGTTAAGTAATCAAAAGTCAAAAAGGTTAATTATTCAAAAGGTTTAACTTTTGATTTCTTAACTTGGGCCTTTAAAGTTTTCAATTCCGAAGAGTTGAAACCTAAACCTTACTCCCCCTTAACTTAGGCCAGAATCAAAGTTTTAAGTTAAGTTATCAAATTCAAAAATTTGAAATTGAACTTTGGCCTTTTCTTGAACCTTAACTTTGGCCTTTTCTCCCCCTTTTGACATAAATCAAGGAAAAAGTGGGGGGGGGGGGTTTAAGAAAACCCTAAGTCCAAGCATGATGATTTTAAAAATAGTATGTGAAAATAATTCATCTAAATGTTCAACTCTAGTTTGACTTGATTGAAATGATATTATCAACAAGTCCTGATTAGAGTTGGTTAATATTAGTTGCATATTTATACTCCGAGGTTCATATTGACGCACTTGATCTACATCTTGGAACCTGGAGTAGGGTCCTAACATCTCACGCCCATCTACGTGGCTAAGTACACAAACACATTAGTCCTATGTGTTGTGAGATGTACTGGCTCCTTAAATCTATAGGTGCATGTTATCTAAGGTATGTCCTATGCTAGTTCCATCAAAATGAAAAAATAAGAAATAGTAGTAAGAAAATATAGTTTGCAAGTTCTTATTCTATTACGCACATGCCCAATTTTTGTCTTAATAGACTAAATTCGGCTTCGGGTAGGGGTTTAGTAAATAGGTCTGCTAGGTTAGACTTTGATTCGACGTACTCGAGTTGTATGGCTCCGTTGGCCACATGTTCTCGAATGAAATGGTGTTTGACTTCTATATGTTTGGTCCTAGAGTGACATATTGGATTCTTTGTAAGATTAATTGAACTAATGTTATCTACGTGAAGTTTAGTATTCGTAAAGTCTAACTTAAAGTCACGGAGGGTGTGCTTCATCCAAAGAAGCTGAGTGACACACTCACCCATCGCGATGTATTCGGCTTCGGTGGTAGACAAGGCAACACAATGTTGCTTCCTACTGCACCAACTCACTAGACTCGAGCCGAGTAGTTGACAACAACCACTCGTGCTCTTTCTGTCGAGTTTACTACCGGCATAATCCG
Organism: Wurfbainia villosa; assembly: GCA_025175895.1. Classification (NCBI taxonomy): domain Eukaryota; kingdom Viridiplantae; phylum Streptophyta; class Magnoliopsida; order Zingiberales; family Zingiberaceae; genus Wurfbainia; species Wurfbainia villosa. The sequence continues at coordinate 58,737,369 of CM046005.1, forward strand.
AATCGGAGTAGCCGATTAGTTCGAACTCGGTAGATCTAGGATACCAAATACCGACATTAAGTGTACCCTTTAGATATCTAAGGATACGCTTAACTAGGGTTAGGTGAGACTCCTTGGCACAGGTTTGAAACCTGGCGCACATACTTACTGCAAATAAGATATCAGGTCAGCTTGCAGTTAAGTAAAGGAGACTCCCCTAGAGTATTTTAAGTCAATGGAGTTACTTTCTAGGTCTTCTCCTATGTTAACATTAATCGCCATTGGGGTGTTTATTATCTTAGCGTCTTGCATTCCAAATCTTTTAATTAACTCCTTAGTGTATTTTTGTTGATATAGGTATATACCATCCTTAGTTTGTTTAATTTGTAGACCTAAAAAGAAACTTAACTCGCCTACCAAGTTCATTTCGAACTCACTTTCCATGAGCGAAACGAACTCGTTTAGTAAGGCTGAGTTAGAGGATCCAAAAATTATATCGTCTACGTAAATTTGAGCTATGAATATTTCTTTACATAAGGTTTTTACAAAGAGAGTTGGGTCAACTAAGCCTTGGTTAAACCCTTTTGACTTAAGATGGATTGAAAGTCTCTCGTACCAAGCTCGAGGAGCTTGTTTAAGTCCATAGAGAGCTTTCTTAAGTTTTAGAACATGGTCGGGTTTATCTAGATTTTCGAATCCGGGGGGTTGGCTGACATAAACTTCTTCTTTAATGTATCCATTTAGGAATGCCGACTTAACATCCATTTGAAACAGCTTAAATCCTCGATGTGCGGCATAAGCTAGCAACATTCGAATGGATTCGAGTCTAGCTACTGGGGCATAGGTTTCGTCGTAATCTAAGCCTTCGACTTGGCTAAATCCTTTGGCGACTAACCTAGCCTTGTTTCTAACTACTTCACCTTTATCATCAAGCTTATTTCGAAACACCCACCTTGTTCCAATTATCGTTTTGTCTTTAGGTGGTGGTACTAATTCCCACACTTCATTCCTAGTAAATTGAGCTAGCTCTTCTTGCATTGCAATAATCCAATAGGGATCAAGAAGAGCTTGTTCAATTGATTTGGGTTCTATCTTTGAAATTAAGGAAATTTGACTAAGGTTCCTATAGGATGCTCTAGTTCGAACTCCTAGATTAGGATCTCCTATTACTTGATCGATAGGGTGGTTAGTCCGAATCCTAGATTGGGTTGGGTTTGTGTCACCTAATGCTTGATCAATGGGGTGACTTGGTTGAACACTAGTTTTGTTGGAGTCATCTATCACTTGATCAATAGAGTGACTAGGTTGACCTAGGTTAGGATTAACACTAGACCTGATCTCCGGATCAGAGTTAGGTCTAGTATGAATCGGCTCTCTAATTGGGGTTGTCGGGGGTTTTGTAGGTTCATGTCCTTCATCAAATACTACATTGATAGTCTCCTCGACTCTAAGGGTGTCGTGGTTATATACTCTATAAGCTCTACTTGTAGTCGAGTATCCTAGCAAGATTCCGGTCGTGGTTTTGGATGTAAATTTCCCTAGGTAATCCTTAGTGTTTAGGATATGTACCTTACACCCAAATACCCTAAAGTACTTGATGTTAGGTATTTTATCGTGATAAATCTCGTACGAGGTCTTAAGGTGCCTCTTTACCATATGGATCCTTAATGCTACACCAAAATCTATCGTAGGTCGATTCATTCAACATGGTCCTAGCGGCTTCTTGTAGAGTTCGGTTTTTCCGCTCCACTAGGCCATTTTGTTGAGGGTCCTAGGGCAAGAGAATTCATGGTGGTATCCGCTTAGGTTACGGTCGGTGAACCTTTGATTTTCGAATTCACCACCATGATTGCTTCTAAGTCTTTTAACCTTAAGGTTTTTTTTATTCTCGATTAATTTGAATAGATTGATTAATTGATCTAGGGTATCATTTTTATGTTTGATGAACCTAACCCGAGTAAACAGGTAGTAATCAATTATGACTAAGCAATATTGACTTCTATTGAGTGACTTGGCTCCATGTGAATCGAATAGATCCATATGCAGGAGCTCAAGTACACTTGAGGTTCGTTCTTGGTTAGTTAACTTGTTTTGTGTCCTAGGTTGTTTTCCTTATTGACAATCATTACAGATTTTATTAACCAAATTGTTGAGGTTGGGTAAGGTTCTGACTAAGCCACTCTGACTCATCTTGTGGACGAGTCTTGGGTGCGAGTGACCGAGTCGTCGGTGCCACAACCATGATTCCTCCGTGTGTCATAAGACACTTAGTTGAGGAGTTGGTTAAGTTGATCGTATAAATGTTGTTATTTCTAGTTCCTTTAAGAATTGTTTTAGAGGTTTTGTTGGTATTAATTATGCATTCATTTTCTAGAAATATAACCTTATAGTTATTATCACACAATTGGCTTACACTAAGTAAGTTATATTCAAAATTCTCTACAAGTAATATATTTTTAATAACAAAATTTGTGTCAAGCTCGATATCACCTGATCCGATGATTTTGAGCTTGCCGTTATTCCCAAAGGCTACTGATCCTTGTCGTTTGAATCGAAGCTTTGCGAATTTGAGTTGATCCCCGGTCATGTGTCGGGAGCAACCACTGTCCAACATCCATTGATCCTACACACAAGGTGGTTGGATTGGATGTTAGATTTTTTGTTAAGAAAATTGGTTGTAAGTTGTTAACCCTAGGTCATCTCACCGGAGTCTATATGATCAAGCATGTTATACTTATGTGTTTTTTTTAGATGACTTCCAATTAAGTTGATTAAGTGGATTTAGGTTCAAGTAATTTTATGTTAGATTTGGATTTAACCCTAGGCTGTTAGTACTTATAAGCTCCACATATCTCCACAATGGCATGATATTGTCCACTTTGGGTCTAAGTCCTCATGGTTTTATTTTTGGGCTTTACCCAAAAGGCCTCATGCCAATGGAGATATCTTTTTTCTTATAAGCACATGATCTTTTCCATGTCTTACCAATGTGGGACTTTGATTGTATTCCCCATACTCCCAACAATCCCCCCCTCAAACGAAGGACCACATTGGGCCCCCCCTCAAGCCTATCCCTCCTCGAAGGATTTTCTCTGCTTGATGTCCGATCTTCAACCCACCAGGACTTCCTGCCAGTTGTTCGGTCCCTCCGACCCAACTAGACTTCCTTCCTGATGTCTGGTTCTCTTGATCCGGACGTGGGAGCTCAACTTCCTTCGTTCGAGGTTCATGGCTTGACATGGACCATGGCTCTGATACCAATTGTTAGTGCTTATAAGCTCCACATATCTCCACAATGGCATGATATTGTCCACTTTGGGTCTAAGTCCTCATGGTTTTATTTTTGGGCTTTACCCAAAAGGCCTCATGCCAATGGAGATATCTTTTTTCTTATAAGCACATGATCTTTTCCATGTCTTAGCAATGTGGGACTTTGATTGTATTCCCCATACTCCCAACATAGGCTTGTCAAGTTTACCTTTTCAAGATCATGGCTTCCAGGTCGTGGCGAGGCACAGGGGCCTTCTTTTATCGGATCATCGACCACTTCCTTAGACAAAGCCATTTTCAAGAAAATGATGACTTGACTCACCTAAAATTATTTCCTCGTCTAACTAGTTATTTTTGAAAAGAGGCTCCCCGAGGCTCAATCTTTTCGAAGAATTTTAGTTGGTTATGTTTTTGAAAAGAGGCTCCCCGAGGCTCAATCTTTTCGAAAAATTTTAGTTGGTTATGTTTTTGTTCTAAGTGAGTTCACAAGTTTTAAAGTACAAACTTTCTAAGTTAAAGCATGCAATTTCTAGGTTAAAGCATAAACATTCTAAGTTAAAACATGCAATTTCTAAGTTAAAGCACAAACATGTTTTCTACTGGCTCCCCCTAGACCGTTGAATCGGTTCGGTCTATCCACATAGTGGATTTGGTCCTTGGGAACCCAGTACGGGTTGGATCCTAGAGTTGAAATCAAAAAGTTCTTAGGGACCCATGCTTGGACATGTTTCCTATGTCGACTTACAATCGACATATATGACTTATTAGTCGTGTTTGAGTTAAACCCTAGTCCAGCTTTGTTGTACACGGCCCTTTGAGATCCAAGTAGGAGGTCAAGTCCTTTGGATCCCGAAGTGAACCTTTCCAACGTGTTCCTAAGATCTTCGACTTGACTTTTCAAGAGAGAGTTCTCAACTTCGAGCTTTTCAACTCGAGTTGAGTCCTTCTCTTGAACTCGACTAGTCGAAGAGGTTAGGGAGACCTCGTGTTTGAGGAGTTTAACCTCTTCAACAAGGGTCTCGACCTTGGACTTGGACTTAGCTAACTTCCTAGACAAAAACCTAACCGTATTATGTAAAGTATTAAATAAAGCTCGACTCACCTTAAGGGTATCTTTTGAACCGGATGCGTATCCGTGGCTTGACTTGAAGGTAGCTTCGTAGTCCGAGTCATCCTCAGGTTCTGACTCAAGTTCGGTCTCCATGTCTGACTCAATTGATTTCGCCATGAAGACGTGGTCTTCGTCTTCTTCGGATGACGCTTCTTCCCATGTCGCGTTGAGGGCCTTCTTATGCTTAGGTGCTTGGTGGTTGATCTTGGGGCACTCGGACTTGATATGTCCAAACCTGTTGCACTCATAACACCTAATGTTAGAACTTTTAGGCTTACCTTGGTTGGGTCGAGTCGTGGTTCGCTTTCATCCCTTGGCTATCCTTCGAGCTAGGTTCATTAGTTCGACAGTCAACTCCGGGTCAACTTCTTCTTCGGACTCATCTTCCTCCTCGGTTGGTGGTGGCTTGCTTGTGATTTTCTTCTTCTTTGAACCTGCAAACAAGGCTATACCCCTCTCGGGTTCCGAGTTGGATTGTTCTTGTAATTCGAAATCGGAAAAGAGTTCATCTAACCTAATTTTAGAAAGATCCTTGGAGACCTTATAGGCATCAACCATGGATGCCCATAAGGTAGTCCTCGGAAAAGAGTTTAGGACATACCTTATAAGGTCGCGGTTTTCGACCTTTTGCCCGATTGCGTGTAGATTGTTGACTATGTCTTGAACACGGGCGTGGAGTTGCGTCGCGGACTCGTGTTCCTGCATTTTTAGTGTGTACAATTTATTGAATAACAAATCACGTTTGCAAACCTTAGCTTGATTCGATCCTTCGTGTAACTCGATTAGCTTTGTCCAAAGATCCTTTGCGCTTATGAAGGGGCCGACGCGATTTAGCTCTTCCTTGGATAGGCCGCATTGAAGGATTTGTGTTGCCTTGGCATCGGCTTCGACTTGTCGTTTTGTCGCAATGGTCCATTGATCATAATCCAAGGAGTCACCCACTTCATTAGTCGGAAGTGTGAAACCCGTTTGGATTATGATCCACATCTCGATTTGGGTTTTGAGAAAGCATTCCATCCGACCCTTCCAATAATGGAAGTCATCTTTGTTGTAAAACGGAGGTCGGACGGTGCTAAAACCCTCGAGATGGGCCATTAGAACAAAAGACAAAAGAAGACGAAGGAAAAACTAGCAATGACAAAAAAACACACAAAAAGTACCAAGACTCGCGTCTTGGATTAGTAGTGCGGGAGTAGATTTAACAAAGCGAAAAAAAATCTAAAATAAACAGAAATAAAAGAAAAATAAATCTGAGAAAAATGGCTAGATTGGTGGTTTCACCAAATCTTAGCAACCCCCGGCTCTGATACCAATTGTTGGATCGATGCGGTTCGCTAGAGGGGGGGGTTAATAGCGATAAAAACTTTTTCTTGTTTCTTTCGTTAAAACTCGAGAGAAAAATTAATTGGTAAATAGCGACAAATAGGTTTTACTTGGTTCGTAGCCTTCGGCTACTACTCCAAGGCCCTAATGGTCCTTGACCACACACGGAGGGCAAATACTAAACGAACTCCCTCTCGATGGAGATAGGAGTTAAACGAATACAAAATCTCGAGAAAGACTCAAGGTAGAGGGACACTCCCCCTCTCCTTGATATGATTTAAAGCTTGAAATAAAAACAACTTATACAAATTTAAAGATTATCTGAGCGACTTCAAAGATCGGAGGTTGAAGCTCTAATCGTCGTCTAACGCAGCCGTCGTAGGGATGTCGGAGAGTCGAGGCGTGTCGGAATGGAAGCTTTTGAATTGATGTAAAACCCTAGGTTTGGCCCTCCTTTTATAGCCTTTGAGCCCCTCATCGAATGGGTCTTTAGCCAATCACAAATGGGCACAAAAGCCCTTGAAAAATGGTGATAACTCTTGACTACTCGAGGCTGATCCTTTGACCATCAATCGACTGATGGCCATCATCAGTCGACTGATGGAAGCATCAATCGATTCGACCTTGATCGTTTGTGACGATCGAGTCCTCAAGCGGCAATCGTGATGGTTAGCACAACAAAAACATAATTTCGATGGTCGTCGACCATCCGATCTCGACCTAGACCATCTATAAGAAGTCTTTGGTCGGATCTACGCTTAAGATCATCCCCGTAAAGAGGATACGACCTTACTTACTCTCGCACACTCGAGCTTACCTCGATGCTTACGTGTTGCTTTTGCTTTCGGCCTTCCACTCGATTCCTTCGGCTCCCTCCGAAATCACTCGAGTGTCGCTCGACCACCGCGGCTTTCTCCGGGTGTCGCTAGCCTTCAGCTCCAGCTATATCAATCTTCTGCACACTTGATTCAGCTCGTGAGAAAACAAAATAGACTTAACTTTGTGTCTTTGCTATAATCAAAACACAGGTTCGATTTCGGTGCCTCACTGCACCAATAGTATTCACCTAGAATGGAGGCGCAATAAGTTGGAAAGGTTCCAAGCTTGACATTATAGTGGATTCTGCCACTAAGGCAGAATACATTATAGCTTTGGAAGCAGCAAAAGAAGTGGTTTGGATCAAGAAGTTCATCTCTGAACTTGATATGGTCTCATCAACGAACCAAACATGTGCTTCACCGCTATCATCTGATTAGAGAGATCATCAGTAGGAAGGAAATACAAATCGAGAAAATCCCCACTGAAAGGAACTTAGCGGATCCTTTGACTAAGGCATTACCTCAAAGTAAGTTTGAGGGTCATGTTAGAGCTTATGGTATTGGATACCGTAGCGATTGGCATTAGGCCAAGTGGGAGTTTGTTAGTAATATATGAGAGATGTCCTAAGGCAATCGCCTTATGTTTGAACCATTTATATGATAAATGAAGATTCACTATTTGAGTATGCATGTTTTCATGTATTTGATTAGATCTTAAACTCATTTACTGAATGTCCACGATACGATTCACAACATGAGAGAATTTGTGATTGGATCATAACTAGTGAGTATCTCTACATGTGTAATTATGATGTATCAGAATTATCCCTAGTCGATGAATTGATGGATTTGGACACCATCGATTCTGTCGAGACTAGCACGAGGTATACTCTTTGGTGTATCCAAGCAGCTGATTCTCACTGGCTGGAGACATTGTGATGTCCGGAGTTAATCATGGATGCTAGTTAAGGTAACTAGTTCATTGGAGTGACCAGCCCTAAGACTTCATATGGTTCTCTGCATATATAGATATGTCAATGAAGTTCTTACTGCAGCTTAAGTGCGATATTCAAGTCATCTTGATCATAAAGACATGCTTTGACATCTTAAGCAAGCATCTCTAAGGAGATGTGGACCCGGGATGATTGGGTATAAGTCGAAGTGATCGAAGGTGTTTGAATAGACTATAAAGGATTCACCACACCTTGCGAGGAGATGTATACCCATGGCCTCTCGTCGGATTATTATTAAAGTCTTTGGCCAAAGAATTACATGTTTAGAGTAAGGTACTCTTCGATACATGTGCAGTAACTAGAATCCATAGGATGAGGAAATGATACTTTGGCTAGGTGTGACGTAGTCAGCATAGTGGGGACTGATACTATAGGCCATGTCCTGAACCAAGTGGGTATAAGATGAGTGAATGGAATGGTACACGATTCATTCGAGCTACTGAAGGGTTTCAGAAATAGTTCTGGATCAACCGTTATCTTTTCGGTTAATTGGGGATCATGATGTACTACTAGATGTCACTCATGATCGTTTTATAATTAATGGTTAATTATAGACGACCAACATAAACCGAGAACCTATTTTGTCACACGCACAACGAGCGTAATCCGAAGAATTTAAAACAAGCTTGAGAATGAGATTCTCAGACCGAGAGAAACTATGTTTGGTTGGACCAAACAATGAAGTGAGAATGAAATCGTTTCAGTCGTAATGGAAGCATGGATTGGCCGTGTCTTATGAAGACATGATGGATGAACCAAATTGGTTTTGTTCTAATCCAATGGAGGAGAATAAACCGAAGGGGTTTGGATTGTTTTAAACGAATGAACCAAAAGTTGGTTCGGTTCATTTTAACTTAAAATAGACCAACATGGTTTTGTTTATTTTAACTTAAGTTATTGGAGCGGGTTAACGGGTTTTGGTTACGAACCAATAACCTTTAAGAGAATGTGTTCTCTATAAAAACAGGGCTTAAGGGTTTTTCCAAAAACCTAAGGGAATAAGTCATTGAGTTGCCGCCAAAAACCCTAGCTCATCTTTTGTTGTTGCCGCCCAACATTGTGTTGCCGCCAACTTCATGGAGCTTCTGCCACCTACTTGCTGCCGGACAACCACCTGCTGCTTCCGGCCACTTTCTGTTGCCGGTGATCCTCCGACGACCCTCCTTGGCTCCGATGACCAAGGACTAGCCGGTCCTCTTCCCTTTGGCCAGCGCAAGGTCTCCACCAAAGCTGTCCAGTTTTCTGGACAGCTTGTTTCCTTGTTGTTGGAGCATCATTTGGACGACGTTTGGAGCTCTGACAGTGCCTTCCTTACCGGGGATTCGATCTCCGGTAATCCTCATAGGTGGAGGACGAAGGATTCGTCAAATGGTTGATGAATACCTCCCCGAAGAAGCGAGTTTTTGAGGACTTATTTTCGATCCGAATTTTGATTCGGATCGTGATCTTCTCTCGATCACATCGTCTTCAACACGAGGCTAGTAACTCGTACGAAGATGAGGCTCGTGACTTTGTAATGTCATCCCAAAGATACTCGGCGTGGATACGGATAGAGACGATTCTAGCGAGAATCATTCCGGTGGATGTCTTTCCCGCTACACGTGATACGTCAGGTATACGTAGTATAAATTTTCTTTTATTGCAAAATTTTAATTTACGGTTATGTCTACACATGTTGTACTATGCATGCGTGTGATGTGTGTGTTGTAATAAATTAGATTTATTATTTTATTCCTTCCGCTGTGCACATTTTTACGAAACATGTTCGAACACATACTCGTCGCGGTGCCGGAAACCCAACACATTGAGCATCATATCATAAGCAGTGGACATGGCTTAATGTTGATGTTGCAGTACATTTGACATAGATGCCAAAATGTAACACTGCGCCATCTCATCGGCCTTGATCCACTTCTTATAGCTCTCTCTCTCCAACAGTGACTCCGATGGGGAGGATACTTATATTTGTATATAAGTGTTCACCATTACTCGGTACCAAAGTAATTATCTCGGGTTATGTGTCTTACGATGGGCAAGTACACACGCTCCTTAATAATTTTCTATAGCCATATTCGACCTTGTGATCTGCAAACAAACCCATCCGATGGGGAGGAAGGCACTCAGAGCCGACGCGCAAGTTTATTTGCATCACTTGTCAAATCGTAATGGAGGCCGTGGGAATTTTAAAAAATTCCCTCTCACACTTAGTAATTTGAAATTGAGGAATTTTTCTAGCCTACGACATGCATATCAAACAAAAAGTAATAAATATGAAAAATAAATTATTTTCCAACTATTATGGCTTTTGCCTTCAATATGACTCCCGTCGCATCGCCATCTCGTCCGCTCCTCCTACGCCATGAACGAGCCATCCGGAGATCCGAGCCGAGACTAAAACCTATTTTAATTTACATCCATCGATCCTATACTACACGAGGGAGTGTACATGAAATCTAGATCGAAAGTAAAATAAAATAAAGAGAGGCTAAACAATGTCATATTTAATTTACCAAAAACTAAATACTAGCCTCGTCAACCCCGAGGATTCAACAAAATAAATATTTACACACATACAATCACATACACACATATGACCATAATAGTCGGATCTTATGCCTGCAACTAAAAAGTTAAACTACGCATATCCTACTATTATCCAGCACATATAATATATGAAAAAGTACATAAAAATTAACCGAATCCTAAACACACAAAATCAGAAACCTTTGCTCTGATACCAATTGAAGGTTTTTGCTTATCGAGTCCGTGAGGGGAAACTTTGCTTCCCACTTCACCTCGGTAGCTTGTCCATGGCGATCCCTTCGATGTCTCCGGATTAAAAAAAAAATTAATCCTAGAAAAAAGGGATTGCCCAAACCACCAAGTCATCGTCGTGCTATTCGTTTTGAGAGGTCACTTGAACAAACTAGTTGTTCAAGCGACCATCCTCTATTCTACGAGTAGCCGCGGAATAGACGATGTCTGAATCGCCGGTTTTTGTATTTATGCTCGGGAGCCAAGTATTATTTAGTCATTTACAGATTTATAACATGCTTATAATTGAAAAACAAAAACAAGCAAGTAACAAAAAGAGAAAGAAGAATAGGTATACCTCTCGATCTTCTAATGTATGACCTTCCTCCTTTTGGACGTCGTGTGGGAGATGATCTACCAAAAGTCGAAGCTCCTAGATCACAAATCTTCCTTCCTTGCTCTTCCAAAGCAAGAGGAAGAGTAGAAACAAGATTTTTCTCTTTCCTAAAACCAACCAACAAGGAGCACACAATCTCCTTGCCGCCGGCCAACTAGAAGGTGGAGAAGATGATGGATAAAAATCAAGACACCAAGGGAAACCCTATATCTAGTTTCCACCACCTAAGGAGAGGGAGAAGGGAGCTTTTGGATGCCGGCCAAGGGCTGGGAAGGGCTGGAAACCAATCTGGATGCCGGCCACAAGAGGAGGAAGAAGAAACAATCACCTTCCTTATTTGGTGCCGCCCTCGCCTCCAAACCCTAACCCTAATCCTATCTCAACTAGGATTCCTTCTTGCCACCCAAACCCTAGCTCTCCTTTCATTTAGTTCACGCCAACTCCCATGCCCTCCTTTTATAGAGTTAGGGATAAGTCATGAATTAATCTCCTCGATTGGTTCTATGGATTTAATCTCAACCGTCGGATCTAGAGATTTAATCTCAACCGTCGGATCTTAGAGATTTAATCTCTACCAATGGATCTTAGACTTTTTTTTTCTATCCATTGGATCTAAGCATCATGAGGTGTTAATAGGCTACATTAGGGACCTTGAGGAGGAGTTGGGTCTTGGCCACCCATGGATCAAGCCCACATAAAGTCTGATCCACTAATGATGATCCAATCCACTAAAGGTTCATCATTGATCTACCTCACCAACCCCCATATGATAATATGGGCTCCATATATTATTTGTACATTTCCTCCCCGTGTTTAAGATCTCGAATGTCCGTCGATTAATTAATTTACTGACCATTAATTAATCAACATCTAACTCCTTGAGTAGTACCACTCAACCTTTTCATCATGCCGGACTAAGTCCACCTGCAGGGTTTACATGATGAACCTTACGAGCTCCTCAAGGGGACAACATCATCCTAATATATAGGACATGGTTTTCTCCTATAATCAATGGCACACCATCTAAATAATATTATCTCCCAACTTACCGAGCCTATCGATTTAATCTATAAATCTCGCCCATTGGTAAATCAAAGAGATGAGTACTAAGTATATGTGCCCGTTATTATATCAGGATTAAGAGCATGTACTAAATAATATCTGAGGTCCAATTCGATTATGTAGTCAGCAATAAATCGAATCACCTCTAAGTCGGTCCTGCTCAATACACACAAAGTGCACTAGTGTGATTCTATGGTCAAGACAAACCAACACCAAATCACACTACAACCATTCCGATGGTTTGTCCAAATCCATCTCGGTTGTGAGCCTTTACTTATACTTTTCAAGGGGCTGATAACATGATCTCCTGTGTGACACCACACACCATGTTATCTACAATGTAAAGTATTAGACAATATTGCATAACCATAAAAATATGCAAACAATGATCATGTGATTCTTATTTCAAAATGAAGATGTTCATACAAAAGATAGACTTTTCAGTATACATCCCTACAGAGACATATTGAAGACAAAAGCCATAATAGTTGGAAAATATTTTATTTTTTATATTTATTGCTTTTTGTTTGATATGCATGTCGTAGGCTAGGAAAATTCCTCAATTTCAAATTACTAAGTGGGCGAGGGATATTTTTATAAATTCCCACGGCCTCCATTACGATTTGACATGTGATGCAAGCAAACTTGCGCATCGGCTCTGATTGCCTTCCTCCCCATCGAATGAGTTTGTTTGCGGATCACAAGGTCGAATATGGTTATAGGAAATTATTAAGGAGCATGTGTACTTCCCCATCGGAAGGCACATAACCCGAGATAATTACCTTGGTACCGAGTAATGGTGAACACTTAGACACAAATAAAAGTATCCTTCCCATCGAAGTCACTGCTTTTATTTGTAGGGCCGAAGAGAAACCAACTATTAATTTTACTTGTCAAAAAGTTAGGTTGACAAGATAGTAAAATTAATGGGTAAAACCTCCTCTTACAAATGTAGAATTCGTATACGTCCACACTATCGTGGCATACGATAGTCTCGGTGTTTTGAGGTGTTGGTTGATTTTGAAATTTTATTGTTTGAGGAATCAATAATTTTTTGAAATCTACAGTAATGATCTATGTGATTCTTAGGATTTTCAAAAATGACTTTCAGTCCACTTGCTTTGATACTAAAGGAAAATAAACTTACTGTACATAATTATGATGATTGGAAAAGAATCTAGATATTGTCTTATCTGCTAAGGAGTACAAGTATGCACTCTTCGAAGAGTGTCCTCAAGCCATGGTTGCTCAAAAAGGTTTCTACTTCTAAGCTGAAAGGCAAAAAAAAGGAGAAACAAGGTGGAGCAAAGGTAGTGGGAGGATCTCAGGGAGGAGTGAAGAAGCCGAAAGGCAAGTACTTCACATACAAGCAGGATGGACATTGGAAGAAGGACTATCCCAATCCAAAGCATAACAAAGATATATCCTTTGGACTAGTCGTTGAAACATGATTAGCGGTGTTATCTACCGGCACCTGGTGTGTAGATACGGGAGCCACTAATCATGTCTGCAATACTTTACAGGGGTTCCAGAAAATCCGACGATAAGCTAAAGGGGAGATTACCATTTATTTGGGCAATGCCATGAAGGTGGCGGCTATTGCAGTGGGAGAAGTTTTATTTATCTCTTGAGAAAAATAAAACTTAGGTTCTGGAAAAAATTTTTTATGTACCTTTATTTAGAAAGAACTTAGTTTCAATTTCTAAATTGTTTATGGATGGATATTCTATTTCTTTTAATGACAGAGATGTTATAAAAAGGAATAGGGAGAATATATGTTCAGGTAGATTGATAAGAAATTTGTATACACTTGAACCAAAACCTCCCACGATGCAAATTGAAGTTTATAACTCATCTTCTAATTCCAATAAGAGAAAATAACCTTCAAAGATGAACCAAACATTTCTTTTGCATCTTAGGCTTAGTCATATTAACCTAAGCAGAATTCAAAGGTTGATAGTTGATGGACCTCTGGGTTCATTAGTGGTGGAAGATTTCCCAACCTGCTAATCTTGCTTGGAGGATAAAATGACCAAGAGGCCTTTTAAGGCCAAGGGGTATAGTGCCAAAGATGTGTTAGAATTGGTTCATTCTGATTTGTGTGGTCCTATGACTATCCAGGCAAAAGGTGGTCTTTGAATATTTCGTCTTTTTCATAGACGATTATTCAAGATATGGATGACACTACGATTTGCTCATGGTGGCAAATACCTCTTGGGAGAGTTTAGGGATTACCTATCAAAGGCTAGGATTCAATCCCAATTGACTGCACCTTGCACACCCCAGCAGAATGGTGTAGCAGAGCGAAGGAATTGAACTCTTATGGAGATGGTTAGATCGATGATGAGTTATTCTGACTTGCCAAATTCGTTCTGGGGATATGCTCTAGATACGATGGTGTACATTCTAAAATTGGTTCCATCTAAATCAGTGCCTTCTACTCCTATAGAATTGTGGACTGGGCGAAAGCCTAGTCTAAGACATTCGGATATGGGGGAGTCCAGCACATGTGCTGAAGGCAGATGCTGGTAAGTTGAAACCTTGTACAGAAGTACGCATGTTCTTTGGCTATCCCAAGGGAACGAAGGGTGGATTGTTTTATAGTTCTAGAGATCAGAGGGTGATCGTTAGCATGAACGCCAGATTTCTAGAGGAAGACTATGTTGTTGGATCGAAGCGGATCGCTAGAGGGGGGGTGAATAGCGATAAAACCTTTTTTTTTGAGTTCGTATCAAAAACCGAGCAGATAATTAATTGCAGCGGAAATGTAAATGTAAAGTAAAAAGAGACAAAGGAGTTTTACTTGGTTCGTAGCCTTCGGCTACTACTCCAAGGCCCTAGCGGTCCTCGACCACGTACGGAGGGAAAAAACACTAAAGAACTCCTCCCCGTTAGAGGTAGGAGTTTAATCGATACAAGTAAAGCACAAAGCTTGAGGTAGAGGGACACTCCCCCTCTCCTCGTTACGATAAAAGCTTCGAAAATGAAAGTACTAAACTGAAATAAAACTCTAACCGACGTAATAAAATGAAAACAAATAAACCTAGACGTCGGAGAAGAAGCACTTCGTTGTCGGAGAAGTTGTAGCTTTGCGGAGGCTTTTGGAAGCTTAGAATTGATGATTAAACCCTAGGATTGGCCCTCCTTTTATAGCCTTTGAGCCCCTTTTCGAGAGGAACCCTAGCCAATCAAAATTGAGCACCAATCTCCTTGAAATGGGGTGATAAGCCTTGACTCCTCGAAGCTGATCATTGACCATCAGTCGACTGATGGCCATCATCAGTCGACTGATGGCAGCATCAGTCGAATGCTGACCTCAGGCAGTCGACTGTTTGACGGCAGTCGAGTCCTCCAAGCTGGCAGTCGACTGATACTAGCTGCAAGGCAAAGTTAGATCAAAGAAAACAATATTTCGACAGCCTTCGACCGTCCGATCTTGACCTAGACCATCAATGCGATGTCTTTGGTCGGATCTACGCTTAAGATCATCCTCGTAAGGAGGATATGACCTCACTTAGCTCGCACACACGAGCTTACCTCGATACTTACCATGTCGCTTTTGCTTCTGGCCTTCCACTCGATTCCTTCGGCTCCCTCCGAAGTCACTCGAGTGTCGCCCGACCACCCGACTTCTTCCGGGTGTCGCTAGCCTTCAGCTCCAGCTTTAGCAATCTTCTGCACACTCAATTCAGCTCGTGAGATAACGACATGAGCTTAACTTTATATCGTTTGCTATAATCAAAACTCAGGTTCGACCTAGGTGCCTACTGCACCAACATATGTGATGAGCCAAAAGCCCAAAAGTAAAATTATTTTGGAGGAGTTAAAAGGGGAAGTCACTTCTTTAGTACCACCGGTACAAGAGGATATACCACATGTCACTGCACCGCATGTCACAGAGGATACACAGGTGATACCTCGTCGTAGTGGGAGGGTTGTGAGATAGCCTGATAGCTTCATGTTCTTGGGAGAATCTTCTGATTTGGTCCCTGGCGAACATGAACCTGATCCCTGGACATATGATGAGGCAATCCAAGATAAAGATGCAGTATCTTTGCAAAGTGCAATGAATACTGAGATTGAATCTATGATTTCAAATCAGGTCTGGGAGCTAGTAGAACCACCTGATGGTGTAAAAACCATTGGATGCAAGTGGATCTACAAGAGAAAGAGAGGAATAGATGGGAAGGTTGAGACCTTCAAAGAGAAGCTTATTGCGAAGGGGTATACTCAGAAAGAGTGTATCGATTATGAGGAGACCTTTTCGCCGGTAGCCATGCTTAAGTCTATCCGGATTCTCTTATACATAGCAGCTCATATGGATTATGAGGTGTGGCAGATGGATGTCAAGACACTTTTCCTCAATGGAAGTCTTGAGGAAAACATCTATATGAAGCAACCAGAGGGATTCATTGCTAAGGGCAAAGAGCATCTTGTATGTAAGCTTAATCGGTCCATTTATGGATTAAAGAAAGCTTCGAGGTCTTGGAAACATCCTCTTTGATGAGGCAATCCAGTCTTATGGATATATTCACAGTCCGGATGAGTCTTGTGTATACAAGAGATGTGACAGAAACATAGTGGTATTTCTTATACTATACGTAGATAACATTTTAGTGATTGGCAACAATATCAAAGTGTTATCGGGCGTAAGGGTATGGTTGTCCAAATAATTCAATATGAAGGACTTGGGAGAGGTGGGACACATCCTTGGCATCAAGTTTATAAGGGATCACAGGAAAAGGATGTTGTGCTTATCCCAAGCTTCATACATAGACACGATTTTGGATCGTTTTAGCATGCAGAACTCTAAGAAGGGTTTTCTACCTTTTAGGCATGGAGTTCCTTTATCTAAGGAAATGTGTCCTAGATCATCTGAGGAGATAGAGGAGATGAAGGTGGTTCCTTATGCTTCGGTAGTAGGAAGCCTCATGTATGCGATGCTAGGTACGAGACCAGATATCTGCTTTGCCGTGGGCATGGTCAGCAGATATCAGAGTAATCCAGGACAGGGACATTGGACTGCGGTAAAGCATATATTGAAGTACCTAAGAAGGACTATGGATTATATGCTAGTTTACCGGGAAGACCAATTATTCCCTGTAGGTTACACAGATTCTGACTTCCAATCTGATAGGGATAACAGTAAGTCTATCTCAAGTTTTGTGTTTACTTTGGGAGGTGGAGCCATTGTATGGAGGAGTGTCAAGCAGAAATGCATGGCGGACTCCACCATGGAAGTTGAGTATGTGGCAGCCTCTGAGGCGGCCAAAGAAGTTGTGTGGCTCAGGAACTTTCTGATGGACTTGGATGTGATTCCTAGTTTGCCCAGAACTATCACAATTTATTGTGATAATAGTGGTGCAGTTGTAAACTCGAAGGAACCACGAGCCCATAAGGCAAGTAAGCACATAGAGTGCAAGTACAACCTGATACGAGAAATCGTAAAGAGAGGATAAGTTGTTGTGGCCAAGATTGCATCAGAGGATAACCTGACAGATCCTTTCACTAAGGCCCTTCCGGCGAGAGCTTTTGATAGGCATGTGGAGGGAATGGGGATCAGATGTATGACAGTTTGAGGACAACATAGTCTTTTAGTATAAGTGGGAGATTGTATGGATGTATACTGAAAAGTCAATCTTTTGTATGAACATAATTATTTTGAAATAAGAATCACATGATCATTGTTTGCATTTTTATGGTTATGCAATATTGTCTAATACATTACATTGTAGATAACATGGTGTGTGGTGTCACACAGGAGATCATGTTATCGGCTCCTTGTAAAGTATAAGTAAAGGCTCACAACCGAGATGACTTTGGACAAACCATCGAAATGGTTGTAGTGTGATTTGGTATTGGTTTGTCTTGACTATAGAATCACACTACTACACTTTGTGTGTATTGAGCAGGACCGACTTAGAGGTGATTCGATTTATTTCTGACTACATAATCGAATCAGACCTCAGATATTATTTAGTACATGCTCTTAATCCCGATATAATAACGGGCACATATACTTAGTATTCATCTCTTTGATTTACCAATGGGCGAGATTTATAGATTAAATCGATAGGCTCGGTAATTTGGGAGATGATATTATTTATATGGTGTTCCGTTGATTATAGGAGGAAACCGTGCCCTATATATTAGGATGATGATGTCCCCTTGAGGAGCTCATAAGGTTCATCATGTAAATCCTGTAGGTGGACTTGGTCCGACATGATGAAAAGGTTGAGTGGTACTACTCAAGGAGTTAGATGTTGATTAATTAATGGTTAGTAAATTAATTAATCGAGGGACATTCGAGATCTTAAACATGGGGAGAAAATGTACAAATAATATATGGAGCTCATATTATCATATGGGGGTTGGTGAGGTAGATCAATGATTATCCTTTAGTGGATTGGATTATCATTAATGGATCAGACTTTTTGTGGGCTTGATCCATGGGTGGCCAAGATCCAACTCCTCCTCATGGTCCCTAATGTAGCCTATTAACACCTCATGAAGCTTAGATCCAATGGATGAAAACAAAACTCTAGATCCAAAGGTAGAGATTAAATCTCTAGATCCGACGGTTGAGATTAATTCTCTAGATCCGACGGTTGAGATTAAATCCCTAGAACCAATTGAGGAGATTAAATCATGGCTTGGTCCCAACTCTATAAATAGAGATCAAAAAGTGGGCGGCAAGATGGATGATGGCTTAAGGGGATTAGGGTTTGCTTCCTTTGGAGGCTAGGAATCCTAGTTGGTTTTGGGAGCTAGGGGTGGGCGGAAACAAGTGGAGGAGTTTTTCTTCTTCTTCCTAAGGTTTGGCCGGTTCCTCCCTTCTTCCCTCTACCTTGGTCGGTGCTCATTCTAATCTTCTTCCCCACTTCCATGGCCGGCCATTAGGAGATCTAGGATTAGGGTTTGGAAGCTTAGGGTTTAGGAGGATTGGGTGGCACCAAATAAGGAAGTAGTTTTCTTTCTTCTTCCTTTCCCTTGGTGGCCGGCGCCCACAACCCTCTTTCCAGCCCTTGGCCGGCGTCCAAAGACCCTATTCTCCTTCTCCTTGGGTGGTGGAAACAAGACATAGGGGTTTCCCTTGGTGTCATGGTCGGTTTCCACTATTATCTCCTTCTCCTTGTTGGCCGGTGGCAAGCATTCTCCTTGTTGCTTGTTGGTTGGCTATAGGAAGGAGATGAGCCTTGTTTATATTCTTCCTCTTGCTTTGGAAGAGCAAGGAAGGAAGATTTGCGATCTAGGAGGTTCAACTTTTGGTAGATCATCGCCCATACGACGTCCGAAAGGAGGAAGGTCATACATTAGAAGATCGAGAGGTATATCGATTCTCTAATTTTTATATGTTACATGTTTGTATTTGTTTTTCAATTATGAGCATGATATAAATCTGTATATGGCTAAATAATACTTGGATCCCGAGCATAAACACAAAAACCGGCGATCCGGACATCGTCTATTCCGCGGCTACTCATAGAATAGAGGATGGTCGCTTGAACAACGAGTTTGTTCAAGTGACCTCTCTAAACGAATAGCACGACGATGACTTGATTGTTTGGGCAATCCCTTTTGTCTAGGATTAATTTTTTTTAATCCGGGGACATCGATGGGATCGCCATGAACAAGCTACCGAGGTGAAGTGGGAAGCGAAGTTTTCCCTCACAGACTCGATAAGCAAAACCCTACAATTAGTATCAAAGCTTCTGGGAAAAACCTACAGAATGTTCGATAGCCGACTGGTCAGTCGGTTACGGCCTCAGTAGTCGACTGATGGGTAATGGTAGTCGACTGCCAGTGTATCCATTGGAACTTCTCCTACTTGGATAGATTCATTGTCTCACAATGACTATAGGAGTAGTCGATTGATAGTCACAATCAGTCGACTACTAGGTGTTGGTGCAATCGACCCAGGTCACAATTGACCAAACTCGAGTTTGACTCGAGTGATGTTTTGATGTTTGACATAGGATGTTTGACATAGTATGTTTGACATAGTATGTTGACATTAATGTTTGACATTAATGTCGGTTAATATGTTGGGGAGATTGTTGGAGCAATTGACCCAGGTCATGATTGACCGGACTCGAGTTTGACTCGAAGGAGACATTAATGGTTGACTAGGGTTGACCATGTGGTTATAGGGAAAGTCCAAGTATTGAGTACTTGGCATGGGAAGTCCATGCATGGGTCTTGCCAAATGGAAAGTCCAAGCATGGGTCTTGGAAAATGGAAAGTCCAACATGGGTTGGCAAGGAAAAGTCCAAGCATGGGTCTTGTCATGGAAAGTCCAACATGGGTTGGTAAGGAAAAGTTCAAGCTTGAGTCTTGGCATTTGAGAAGTCCAAGGGGTTGATATTGGCGGCATAAAGTTCAAGCGGAGTCTTGGCGGCTTAAGTCCAATGTGCCTTGGTAGTGTAGACACCGTTAGCATGACAATAGCCGATGGAAGCACCTGGAGGCTAGCGCGATGGATGAACAAGTCATGGATGACTTGGAGGGATCCGAGAGGCGTGAGGCTGATGGAGGTGGCTAGAAGGCTTAGGTCTAGGCTAAGGGTGGTCTAGCAAGTATGGGGGGAACCATACTTGGGTTTAAACCTCATGTTTGAGGGTGGCAGTCGACTGGCATTATGGCCGATTCGACTGTCGTGAGTCGACTAGAGCTCGACTGCCAGTTAGGGCTGAAATTTCCTTGACAGTCGACTGCCATGGATGGCAGTCGACTGACAGTTGAGTCGTGAGCACAGAATGCTCTGTAGCCGACTGGGCAGTCGGCTACGGGCGCTGGCAGTCGACTGCCAATGTTGGCAGTCGACTGGTGAGAGTCCCGTTGGAACTTTTCCAGCGTGGATTGAGTCGTTGTCTCACATCTACAGTGTTGGCAGTCAACTGGGGACTTATGGCAGTCGACTGCCAGGCGGAAATCCAACCCGATGCAGGTTAAAAAGAGGAGCTCGTGGAGGATTTTGACATTGGTTCTTTGGGAGCTTTGGTGAGGCGATTTGCAGGTGCATTTCAGGGTCCTTCAAGCTCATCCAAGCAACCGACAAGCAAGTGCTCAAAACCCTAGTTTGTAAAGTGTTCTTTACATTTCTTTGTATTTTTCTTGTATTTTCATGTATTGCTTTTGTAATCATTGTACGAGGTTTCTTCACCTCCTGATTGTTCCGAGAAGGAGTTATTTTTTATTAGTGAGTGCATGTGCATTACTAGAGCTCTTTAGAGCTCGATCCGTGGAGTAGGAACCGTTCAGTTCCGAACCACGTTATATCCTTGCGTTTGTAGTGCTTGTGTTCTTGTTGTATTTTCATTATTGTTTATTCCGCTGTGTACTAACAAGAATTGTAGCAAGCAAACACGAACGATTTCCATCAATGAACGGTAACGCGCTATTCACCCTCTCCTCTAGCGTCCAATCGATCCCCTATAAGTGGTATCAGAGCGAGGTCGCTCTTCTATGTTTAACAACGAAGGGAGCATGCTAGAGGGTGAAGATGGAGTTTCAAGAAACACTAGGATGGGATATCAACACTCCGATCCCGTACACCTTCTATGGACAAGAAGGGTTTAGGCAATGGAGCGCACGGACTGAAGACTTCTTGATGATGAGGGACTTTGAAGAGTGGTCCGTTTTGATGGAAGGGTTCCAATTTCCAAGAGGGCCTAAAGGAGGGATCCTCAAAATGAAGAAGTGGACCGAAGAACAACTCTGAGAATTCGAGAGGAGTAATAAGGTAATCAAATTTTTGAGTGATTTGATCCCTAATGATATCTTGTGTAGCCTAGGTGAATACAAGGATGCCAAGGAATTTTGGAATGAATTGGCAAAATATCATGAAAACCCTCAACTGGTCCAAGAAGAAGAAGAAGATGTAGAATGCTCATTGGTTCAATCGGAAGAGGCCAAAGAAGCAAGCTCTTTCTCACAAGCAAGTGAGGATTCGGAAGTTGAAGAAGAGTCAACATCCGGGTCAAGAGGAGAGTGTGAAGAATTGGAGGTTGAGAGGCCATCAACTTCCAAGGAGGAGGTATAAGTGGAAGAAGCCTCCACCTCTAGGATTGAGGGAGAGGAGAGAGCATCCTCAACACCGGAGCAACAAGAAGAACCATCTACATCCGGTAGAGAGGAAGAGCAAGCTCAAGAGATCCTCACCACCACCATTGACTTAGGTAACTCAAGCAATTCAATTTTAAATAAAAATCATATAATTTGCTTTGAGTGTAAGGAATCCGGACACTACAAGAGTAAGTATCCGAAAAGAGTAAGAAAAACTCCTCCGCCACCAAGACTTCAAGAAAAATCAAAAGATGCCGGTATCCCCACTAAAAGAAGAAAAGAGCATATCATTTCCTTCAAGTGCCAACAACCGGGGCATTTTAGGAATCAATGCCCTAGGGGGAGCAAGAGAGTCAAAAATGGAGCATCACAAGTAGGGGGAGCTTCTATAGCTAACCCTAAGGTACATTTAAACAATGTTTGTTCTTTATATTCTAGTCAAAAGCATGCTAGGAATAATTTTAATAGTCTTGCTATTTATCATAAAGAGCATGCTAGAAATAGAGAATATTGCTTAGGAGCTAAGAATGTCCACTTAGATAATAGGAAGAAATTTGGGACTAATATCCCTAAAAACAATTTATCTAAGGACAAACCTAGGTCAAATAACTCAAGATCAATTTTACCTAGGGAGACAATTAGAAAGGTGCAAGAGCACCTAGGTCTTAATCCTAAATGGACTAGGCATATGCCTAGAAAGAACCATGCCCAAAGACCAAATCAAAATTCTAAAATTGAGCAATTAGAATTAGGGAACCAAGCCTTGAGATCAAGGCTTGAGAAATTAGAAAAGACCCTCAATAAGATGCAAAATCAATTTCAAGGGTCTAATGGTCAAAGTCAAGGGTCCAAATCTCAAAGTCAACACTTAGGACCCAAGTAACAAAAGTCAACCAAGGGCAAGAATGGTTTGGGGCACAAACCTAAGCCTAAGGTGGCTTATAATAGTGTTCCATTTGATTATGGAACACAATCTAGGTCTAAGAAGACCAAGGTCAATAGGAAAGTCATCCCTAAGGTTGACCAAGGTAGATGCCTAGTGGCTAGGGTTTCGAAGAAACCTAGGGTGACCACTAAGAAGCTTACTAGGGAGGCAATCCCTAAGGTTAACCATGGCAAGACCCAAATGACCAAGGCTAATAAGCCTAGAAGGGTCATTAGGAAGGTATCTAGGGAGGTTATCCCTAAGGAATACTTAATTAACCCTAGGAGCTCAAATAGGTTTTGGGTTCCTAAGAGCGCGATTGATTCACGCTAGATGGGTTTAGGGTGTGTCAGCGTTGATTGGATGGGTAGTTAACTCAACCATGGCAAAGGTGGCACTTTAGGATTATTTTCAAGGTTATGGATGCATTGGAAATAGTTTTTTATTTTAATCTTAAAAGATTTTAGGATGTACCAATATACCTTGAAGATTATGAAAAATCAATTGAATTGGCACAATTTAGGTTTAAAGGTCATAGTGTGTCATTTGGGTTTTTGGCACACTTGGGAGATTAATAGGATTAATGGCAAAAATATACTTAATTATCTCAAATGGCAACTAATATTAAATTTTAGGTATTATTATACCTATATATTTTATATGCCATGTTTTGTTTGCCATATGTCATGTCATGACATCATGCCTATTTTTATCATTTATATGTCATGATTATATTTAGGGATTAAGGTTTTAAATGTCATGTATTTTTAGATTATATCTTATGTCATGACATCATGATTATGAGCATGTGTTTATTTATAACATCTCTAATTCCATAATCATTCATGCATTTAAGAAAATTTTGATTGAAATTGATTTAAGGACAATGGCATGACTTGGAGTCCCATTTATAAGGGAATCAAGTAGTGTTGCCTTAGAGAATGCATGAAACCCTAGATTAGGATGAACAAAACTCACATCTCACATCCAATTGACATGTATGTGTATTTATACACCCTAGATACATGTGAGATGCTAGGATATGAGTTGAGTTCAAGATGCATAGTTTTTGCATCTAGATGAACCAAAACTCATCTTATATGATATGTGGATCATTGGGAAAGCATGTGTACAAGTCATGTACATATAGCCCAAGGAATATGATCCAAAATAAGGTTTTGAAAACATTTTAAAATCATTTTGAAAAACCTTGGTGAAGTCTATCTTTTGATAGCAATCACCATTGATAGAGTTGATACAAAATAGGGCCAAAACATTGAAAATTTCAATGGTTTTGAGTTTTGTATCAAACTCACTATTTTATGGGTAAAATATTTTTTATATCATTTTTCACCCATTGTATTACCTATAAGTAATATACGTATGAATTTTCACAAATTTTCAAAATACGTAGAATTACTAATGACTTTTCAAAATTCGATTCTGATAGCTAAAATTTAGGAATTTGATTATCGATCATTTGCTCCCTTGTTAGCGATCGGCGAATCTGGCGATTATTTATATCGAGTCATTGCCAGTTTAACAAGGTTTGTTTAGCCTGATTTCAGCTATGGTAAGGTTTCCTAACCACTCCTAACCCTAGGATATGCTTTGGGAAGCATTATAATGGGTGAAAATCCATTGGATATGGATTAGGAGAGGTGTTAGGTTAAAGTATCAAATTTAAGAGTGGAAGAGTTCATGTTTGAACTTTGAACCTTAATTTTGATGGTTTAGAGTTGTTATTGGCTTAGGGACCACCCAAGGACATTGTTGGAGCAATGGTCAAGGGGGAGCAAGCCTTTAGGGGGAGGTATCCATCATGGGATGATGGATGTGTTTTTTCTTCTTGAAGGAGGAGAACTTATTGGAAGAGTGTCATCAATTGGGAAAATTGATGGGTTTTTTATACCCGATTTGAAAATTGGGAGAGTGAATAGGATTGCCTCTCTTGAGTGATATGAGACTTATCACTAGGAAGATGGTAGGCATCCTAGGTATTTATGGACCAAGGGGGAGATTGTAAGATCTCATTGGGACATGAGACATTGACCTCCTTGGAGAGAACCTTTTTGATGTGTGTCAAAAAAGGGGAGAAGGTAAAATTACCAATTTGGAAAATTGGTAAGGGAATTTGAGTTAGGGGCCTAACTCAAGGTTTGTTTTGTCAAACATCAAAAAGGGAGAGATTGTTGGTGCAATCGGCTAAGGTCACGATTGACCAGACTCGAGTTTGACTCGAGTGATATTTTGATGTTTGACATAGGATGTTTGACATAGTACGTTGACATTAATGTCGGTTAATATGTTGGGGAGATTGTTGGAGCAATCGATTCCGGTCATGATTGACCGGACTCGAGTTTGACTCGAGGGAGACTTTAATGGTTGACTAGGGTTGACCATGTGGTTATTGGGAAAGTCCAAGTATGGAGTATTTGGCATGGGAAGTCCAAGCATGGGTCTTGGCAAATGAAAAGTCCAAGCATGGGTCTTGGCAAATGGAAAGTCCAACATGGGTTGGCAAGGAAAAGTCCAAGCATGGGTCTTGGCATGGAAAGTCCAACATGGGTTGGCAAGGGAAAGTCCAAGCTTGAGTCTTGGCATTTGAGAAGTCAAAGGGGTTGATATTGGCGGCGTAAAGTCCAAGCGGAGTCTTGGCGGCATAAGTCCAATGTGCCTTGGCAGTGTAGACACCGTTAGCATGACAATAGCTGATGGAAGCACCTGGAGGCTAGCGCGATGGATGAACAAGTCATGGATGACTTGGAGGGATCCGAGAGGCGTGAGGCTGATGGAGGTGGCTAAAAGGCTTAGGTCTAGGCTAAGGGTGGTCTAGCAAGTATGGGGGCACCATACTTGGGTTTAAACCTGATGTTTGAGGTTGACAGTCGACTGATATTATGGCCGGTACGACTGTCGTGAGTCGACTAGAGCTCGCGCGCTAGGGCTAATTGCCTTGGCGCGATCAACCGCTCATTGGAGCGATTGATCGCTGCGCCGATTGCCATCCATGGCGCTTGATCGCCAATTGAGTCGTGGAGTACGTAATGCTCCGTAGTTGATCGGCGGGCAGCTTACGAGATCGGCAATGACTGCCAATGTTGGCAGTCGACTGGTGAGAGTCCCTTGGAACTTTTCGAGCGTGGATTGAGTCATTATCTCACAGCTACAGTGTTGGCAGTCGACTGCCAGGAGAAAATCCAGCCCGATGCAGGTTAAAAAGAGGAGCTCATGGAGGATTTAGACATTGGTTCGTTGGGAGCTTTGGTGAGGCGATTTGCAAGTGCATTTCAGGATCCTTCAAGCTCATCCAAGCAACCGACAAGCAAGCGCTCAAAACCCTAGTTTATAAAGTGTTCTTTACATTTCTTTGTATTTTGATTGTATTTTCGTGTATTGCTTTTGTAATCATTTTACGAGGTTTCTCCACCTCCGGATTGTTCCGAGAAGGAGTTTTTTTTATTAGTGAGTGCGTGTGCATCACTAGAGCTCTTTAGAGCTCGATCCGTAGAGTAGGAACCATTCGGTTCTGAACCATGTTATATCCTTGCATTTGTAGTGCTTGTGTTCTTGTTGTATTTTCATTATTGTTTATTCTACTGCGTACTAATAAGAATTATAGCAAGCAAACACGAACGATTTCCATCAACGAACGGTAACGCGCTATTCACCCCCCTCTAGCGTCCAATCGATCCCCTACACTAGGTGGAATCCGACCGGAGGTGAAGCTTTAAATGGAGCTCGTGGAGAAGGATTTTGGTATGGTTCTTTGAGGTGATTTGGAGGAGATTTGCTACTGCAATCCATACCTTCAAAGCTCTTCTCAAGCAACCAAAAGCAAGGATTCAAGTTCACATTGTGTAAAGTTTTCTTTACTTGTATTTGTGTAGTTTACTTGTATTTGCTTGTATTTTGTTTCTTATTGTAGTAAGAACCTTTGTATGAGATTTTTCCGTCTCTGACTTGTTGTCGAGAAGGAGTATTTGATTATTAGTGGTGTTTGGCATCGCTAGGGCTCATTCGAGCCCAACCCATGGAGTAGGAACCCTAAGGTTCTGAACCACGTTATATCTTGGTGTTATCGCTTATATTTGTGCTTGTTGTTGTGTATTTATTTATATCATTATTATTTCCACTATGTACACTAATGATTGTAGACAAGCACGATCAATTTCCATCTTCATCAACAAAAATGCATTATTCACCCTCCTCTAGTGGTCACCAACGTTCCTACAATTGGTATCAGAGCGAGGTCGCTCTTTATTTGGACTAACCGCCAAGGGAGCATGCTAGAGGGAAGAAGATGGAGTTTGAAGAGAAATTGGGATGAGACATCAACAACCCAGTTCCATATGCACTCTATGAACGAGAATGCTTCAATCAATGGAAGGCAAGGATTGAAGACTGTTGGTGCAGGGGCACCAGATAATCGAACCTGTGTTTTGATTATGGCAAAGACAAAAAGTTAAGTTTACATCGTTATCTCACAAGCTAAATCGAGTGTGCAGAAAAGTACTAAAGCTAGAGTTGAAGGCTAGCGACACCCAGAGGAAGCCACGGTGGTCGGGCGACACTCGAGTGACTTCGGAGGGAGCCGAAGGAATCGAGTGGAAGGCCGGAAGCGAAAGCGACACAATAAGAATCGAGGTAAGCTCATGTGAGTTTGAGATGGTAAGGTCATGTCCTCTGTACGGGGATGACCGTAGGCGATGATCCGACTAAGACATCTTGTGGAAGGTCTAGGTCGAGATCGGACGGTTAGAAACCGTCGTATTTATCATTTTCCGAGCTAACCTCTCACTGCAGGAAAGTGGCTAGGCTGGCAGTCGACTGTTGGACATGGGGCAGTCGACTGATGCTCATCAGTCGACTGATGGGAGGCATCAGTTGACTGATGGAGACGAATCAACCCTTGCACTAGGTCAAAACGGATAAGGTTTGACGCGGCCACTTCACGATAAAATTTATACAACTTCGTGATCTGTTCCAAAATATGAGGAGACAAATTCAGAGGCCAAAATCTATAAAAGGAGGGGAGGATTCCAACTCCAAATATCATCAAGTTTATTCATCAAGTGCTCCTACAATGCCAACGCTCCAACACCGTCATAACGCCGACGCGACAACAAGTTCAGATCTTCTTCGTCGCAGCAACATCTAGTAATATATTTTGATATTGTATTCATTGTTTTTTCGTAGCGAGGTGAGGTAGGCTTGTTGCCCCATCCTCGTACATTCGGTTTTGTGATCATTGTCTCCTACCTCCAACGAGGAGGAAACGTTATAGTACTTTTCCCTCCGTACGCGGTCTAGGACCGATAGGGCCTTGGAGTAGCAACCGTTGGATTGTGAACCAAGTAAAAATAAACTTGTCTTCTTATTTTTCCACTGTGTCTACTCGTGTTTTAACGAACGAAAATATTTACGATCGCTATTCACCCCCCCCCCTTTAGCAACGCTTCTCGATCCAACAAAGACTTCATCATGATGAGGGACTTTGAGGATTGGGCCACCTTGATGGAAGGATTCAAATTTCCAAGAGGGCATAAGGGAGAATTCCTCAAAATGAAAAAGTGGACTGAGGAACAACTCCAAGAATTCGAGAGAAGTAATAAGGTAATAAAATTCTTGATTGATTTAATTCCTAACAATGTTGTGTCCAAGTTAGGTGAATACAAGGATACAAAGGTATTTTGGAGAGAATTGGCCAAGCTCCATAAAGAACCATCATCAGCTCAATTTGAGGAAGAGGCCAAAGAAGCAAGCTCATCCTCACAAGAAAGTGAGAATTCGGAGGTCGAGAAGTGTTCGACATCTGAGGAGGAAGAGGAGGTCGAAGAAGTAGAAGAAGTCTCTACCTCTAGAATTGAGGGGGAGGAGAGACCATCCTCTCCGGAACAAGTGCAAAACCAAGAAGAACCATCAACATCCAGAAGAGATGAAGAAGCCCAAACTTCCACCATTGGCCTAGTCAACTCAAGCAATTTAGTTAAAAAATAAAAATCATATAATTTGCTTTGAGTGTAGAGAAGTCGGGCATTACAAGAGTAAGTGCCCGAAAAAAGTCAAGAAGACTCAACCGGCGCCAAAAGTTCAAGAAAAGACCAATGAAGCCGGAGCCCCAACAATTAAGAGCAAGAAGCACATGATGTGCTTCAAATGCAACCAAAAGGGGCACTATAGAAATCAATGCCCTTGGAGGAAGCTAACCAAGGGTCAAGAAGGAGTCAACAATGTAGGGGGGGGCTTCTAAAGCAAACCCTAAGGTATACTTTAATGCACCTTATAGTTCTAGGTTTAAAAAGCATGCTAGGAATTATTTTAGTACTCTTGCAATTGTTAATAATCATGAAAAGCATGCTAGTAAAAACAAATACTATGGCTTAGGTGTAACGCCCGCCCTTATCTGCTCTCAGGGCGGCGCTACTTTACTCTTTTTTTTTTCTTACATAACATATATGGATCATTTCACAATCCACCTACTTTAACATGTTATCATAACTTAAACCTTCTTTTGCACATGCGTCACATATCATATTCATAATCAACATGTTAACATATCTTGTCTCATTTATAACATGCATAACACAAAGAGTCATTCATGAGTTCTTAAGTAATTGAACAGTAACATAAATAAGCATCATCCAACATGATACTAATGATTCATAAGTCTTATAAGCGGAAGCAAAGTCTTAAGTGGTTCATTGAGCATGTAATATAAGCAGATAGTAACAGGGTCTTTCTCCACCATGCCACTATCACACACACTTGGCCCTTCCTGCTACTTCCTTTAGTTAAGGTTTCCTTTATCTGCAGTATATGGACAACATAAACTATAAGCATATAGCTTAGTAAGATTCTTGCCTACTCACAAAAGCCACAAACTTCATCAAGCAATTAGAAACATGAGCATACTAGCATAAATAGCCTAAGTATTTCATAGCAACACTAATCAACAACATACCCACGTAATAAAACCTAAGCATGGCATAGAGTTTACATCAGCATGCTAAGCATAATTAAATCTAAGCAGGGCATAATTTAAACATAAGCATTCATGACATAAGCAATCCATAACATTATAAATCTTAGACATGCATAAAGTACATAATCACAAATATTCTTAACTTAACTATAAGCATCATAACTTCATAAAATCTAACATGCATAAAGGACATAATCATAAGCATTTTTAAACTTAACCATAAGCATTCATAACATAAATATCCGTAACATCATAAATCTTAATCATGCATAAAGTACATAGTCACAAATATTCTTAAACTTAACCATAAGCATTCATAGCATCATGAAATCTAAACATGCATAAAGGACAAGTTCATAAGCATTCATAAGCATTCACAATTTCATAAAAGTCCTTTCTTTTCAAAACATATACATATAGATACTTCAACATAATCATAATTTGCATGGGGGGCCCCAGGTTAAGTACCACATAATGCGCGTTCCCTAATAGGCTGGGGTAGCGAGCCACCAGACCTACTAGAGCAAGACCTCTTACGTCTTACCAGGGCAAGACCTCTTACGTCTTCTTATGTCCCTTTGGATTTAATTAACGACCACCTGACGGGTCGGGTACTTAACCTCTTACAAAGTAAAATACTTAATTCCTTTCTTTCTTGTCATATCATAAAGAATGCTCTTAATCCCCAACATAAAAAGGGAAGCATCTTAATCTTATCTTATCATAAGGAGAGCTCTTAATCCCTACTTGAAAGGGAGCATCTCCATCTTACCTTATCATAAGGAGAGCTCTTAGTCCCTACTTGAAAGGGAAGCATCTCCATCTTATCTTATCATAAGGAGAGCTCTTAATCCCTACTTGAAAGGGCATCTTATCTTATCATAAGGAGAGCTCTTAATCCCTACTTGAAAGGGAAGCATCTCCATCTTATCTTATCATAAGGAGAGCTCTTAATCCCTACTCGAAAGGGAAGCATCTCCATCTTATCTTATCATAAGGAGAGCTCTTAATCCCTACTTGAAAGGGAAGCATCTCCATCTCAGACATTTCATAGCATACATGCATTCATAACATAAGAGTGCCCTAAAGGGGTCCTAAAGCATAAACATGTTCATCGCATAAGCATATTTCATAGGCATATTCATGGCATATTAAATCATAAAACATGTTCATCACATAGGCATATTTCATGGCATATTACTTCATAAACATTTTCATCACATAGGCATAATTTCATGGCATACTACATCATAAACATGTTCATCACATAAGCATATTTCATAGCATATTGAATCATGAACATATTCATCACATAGGCATAATTCATGACATATTAAAATTATACACATAGCATAACTACACAAGGGGGGTGTTTTCATGAAACCCTAACCCTAAAACCAATGTTGGTCGAAACATGTAAGGTATCAAACATTGTATTTTTTTTGTCACCTAAAATTTCTACATGAAGCATATAACATCTCCTAATTCCTTTAGAAGCCTTTTCATGCAACCCTAGCCCTAAATACCTTGGTTGGCCAAAACATGTAAGGTATCAAACATTGTATTTTTTTTTGTCACCTAAAATTTCTACATAAAGCATATAACATCTCCTAATTCCTTTAGAAGCCTTTTCATGCAACCCTAGCCCTAAATACCTTGGTTGGCCGAAACATGTAAGGGCTCAATCTTGGATTTTTGTTACCTAAAATTCCTTCATGAAGCTTATAACTTATCATGATATCATTAGAAGCATTTTCATGCAACCCTAGCCCTAAATACCTTGGTTGGCCGAAACATGTAAGGTCTCAAGCTTTGGTTTTTGTTACCTAAAATTCCTTCATGAAGCTTATAACTTATCATAGTATCATTAGAAGCATGTTCATGCAACCCTAGCCCTACATACCTTGGTTGGCCGAAACATGTAAGGTATTAAAGCTTCTTATTCTTTCATGCATCTACAAGAACGAATACACTGCAGGTGAGGGAATCTTACATCCTTCGCTTTGCTTGGGAGATGACCTAATGGAAGCCACCTAGCCTTCTCCTTGCTTGAATGGGGGTTTCGGCCAAAGGATGAAGAGGGAGCTCGGTGAGGAAGAAGAAGAGAAGAGGGAAGAAGAAGAAGTGACCAAATGGGACTTTCACTCTTCTTTATAAAGGGAGGAAGAGAAGTTTCTCTTCTCTTTCCATGCCTCTTCATTTACCCTCATCACACTTATCTACAATTTCCCCTCTTCCTCTATTGATATAATCCTATTGGGCTTCTGGTTAGTGGGTGCATCTATAGGGCTTGGCTATCTCTAGAGGTTTGGGGTTCAATTCCTAGGCCTTGCATCTCTTTTTGGCTATTTTCTTTTATTTTCGAAACAAAAACCCACATAAAGCCCATTATCGTAAAGGCAAAAATTCTCGTAAAATGGCTAGAAATTTTACGGGCGTTACATTAGGTGACAAGCATGTAGTTTTAACTAAGAACAAACCTAGGAACAATAACTCTAGACCCATTCTACCTAGGGAGTCCATTAGGAAGGTAGAAAACCACCTAGCCATTAACCCCAAGAAATCTAGACATATGCCTAGGAAGTGTTATTCCCATAAGATTAATGAAAAATCAAAATTGGGAAAATTAGAAGTTGAAAAATCAATCCTTAAGGTCAAGGCTTGAAAAACTTGAAAAGACCCTTGCAAGGATGCAAAATTAAATTAAAGGGTCAAATTGTCAAAGTCTAGGGTGTAAGAGGCAAGAACCATCTAGGAGGCATGGTTTGGGTCACAAGCCTATGTCCAAGAAGGTAATGCCTACTTATCATAATGTTTCATTTGACTATGGAACTAAACCTAGGTCTAGGAAAACCAAGGTCACAAGGGAAGCCATCCCTAGAATTGACCATGGAGTGTGCCTAGTGGCTAAGGTTTCGAAGAAACCTAGGGAGGCCACTAAGAAGGTTACAAGGGGAGTTACCCCTAGAGTTAACCTTGGCAAGACCAAAATGACCAAGGCTACCAAGCCTAGAAGGGTTATTAGAAGGGTATCTAGGGAAATTATCCCTCAGGAATACCTAGTAAACCCAAGGAGCTCGAATAGGTATTGGGTTCCTAGGAGTGTGATCGATTCACGCTAAATGGGTTAGGTTGTACCAACTTTAAATGGATGGGTAGTTAACCTAACCATGGTAAAGGTAGCACTTTAGGTCATTTTCAAGGTTATGGGTACCTTGGAAATAAGTTTGATCTTATATCCTAAAGGATTTTAGCATGTGCCAATATCATTTAAGAAGTTTGAAAAACATATCAAATTGGCACAAGTTAGGTCTTAGAGTCATGGTGTGCCATTTTGGGTTTTTGGCACACTTGAGGGATAAGTGATTATATGGCAAAATGAACTTAATAATAACAAATGAAAATTAATATTAAAACTTAGGTATTGTTATACCTTTACATTTTATTTGCCATGATTGATTTGCCACATACCATGTCATGACATCATGTTTATTTTAAATAATGTAAAATGTCATAATCATGCTTAGGTTAGTTTTTATGTCATGTATGTTTAGTTTTTATTTATATGTCATGACATCATGATTTTTGACACATGTTTACTTATGCTATAATTATATGCCATGATCATATATCATGCATTTAAGTTAATTAAAATTGATTTAAGAACTATGACATGACTTGAAGTCCCATGTATAAGGGAATCAAGTAGTGTTGCCTTAGAGAATACATGAGACATTAGTTTAGGATTAACACGTCCCACATCTCACATTACATTGACATGTGTGTGTATTGATACACCCTAGACACATGTGAGATGATAGGAAATGAGTTAAGTTCAAGGTGCATAGTTTTTGCATCTAGATGAACTCAAGCTCATCTTATACCATGGGTGGATCATGGGGAAAGCTAATGTGCAAGTCATGTTCATTGAGCCCATTGATCATGATCCAATATAGGTTTTCAAAAATATTTTAAAATTATTTTAGAAAATCTTGGTGTAGTTTATCTTTTGATAGGAATCACCATTGAGAGAGTTGATATAAAGTAGGGCCAAAACATTGAACTTTTTAATGGTTTTGAACTTTATTTCAAACTCACTATTTAATGGGTAATTAAAATTTTTAAATATTTTTCACCCATTATGATTGTTATAAGTATTATATGTATGAAGTTTCACTATTTTTCAAACTACGTATAATTACCTATGTATTTCGAAAATCTAGTTTCTGAAATTGAATTTCTGCATTTGCAGAAATCAATCAACTGCCACTTATGGAAGTCGACTGACATCAAGGGCAGCTGAATGCTGACTATCAGAGTTGACTGCCAGGCCTAATTTTGGATAAACAAGATTTGTTTAGCCTAATTTCAGCTGTGTTAGGCTACCCTAACTGCTTCTAACCTTAGGATATGATTTGGAAAGCATTGGAAAGGGTGAACATCCATTGAATATGGATTAGGAGAGTTGTTTGGGTATGTATCAATTTTAAGGTGTGTGAAAGTTCAAGGTTAAACTTTTAACCTTAATTTTGATGGTTTAGTGTTCCTATAGGCTTAGGGACTCTCCAAGAACATTGTTGGTGCAATGGTCAAGGGGGAGCAAGCCTTTAGGGGGAGGTTATCCATCATGGGATGATGGATGTGTTCTTCCTCATGTGAAGGAGAATTTTGAAAAAATGGAGAATGTGAGATGCCCAATTTGGAAATTGGGAGAGTTTGAAGGAGTGCCTCTCTTTAGTGATATGTGACTTATCACTAGGAAGAGTGAAAGCATCCTAGATGTTTTTGGACTAAGAGGGAGATTGTAAGATCTCATTGGGATATGAGACATTGACACCCTTGGGGAGAACCTTTTTGATGTGGGTCAAAAAGGGGGAGAATTGATGGAAAAATCAATGGGAGAATTTGAGATTACCAATTTGGGAGAATTGATAAGGAAATTTGAGTTAAGTGGCCTAACTCAAAGGTGTTTATGGTTTTTGTCAAACATCAAAAAGGGGGAGATTGTTGGTGCAATCGATCCAAGTCACGATTGACCAAATTCGAGTTTGACTCGAGCGGTATTTTGATGTTCGACAAAATGTATGACAATGTGATTGTCATAAGAAAGTCCAAGTCATGGGTACTTGGCATGGAAAGTCCAAGTGGGATACTTGGCAATGGGAAAGTCCAAGTCTTCAGTACTTGGCAATGGAAAGTCCAAGTCATGGGTACTTGGCATGAAAAGTCCAAGTGAAACACTTGACAATTGGAAAGTCCAACATGGGTTGGCAAGGGAAGTCCAAGGGTTGATATTGGCAGCATAAAGTCTAAGCGGGAGTCTTGGCAACATATGGTTTGGCGGCGTAAAGTCCAAGCGTGTTTCTTTGTAGCGTAAGCCTAATGTGTTGGACTATCCAAGATGCAAAAATTGCTTTTTGCATTGCGGAAATCCCGGAAGTTGGCCACGGATCCGTGCGAAGATAAACAAAACTACATGTATGTGTTTAAAACCTTAGATATACTCTAGATCTACATGTTAAGAGTTTTACCCTTGATGCGACGCCCTTCTCTTATCCCGCTCATCGAAATGGTTTGCCAGAACTCGAGAGTGTCAAGTGTACACTCCTATATTGGTATCCACACAAGCAATAGGTGGAGAAAAGAAACCTATAGTGTGCTAGCACCCCTTAGAGGCTCATGGCAAGATGAGGAAGAGAGAGCTTGAGGGAAGAGAGAAGGAAGAAGATGAAGTTATACTACTTAACTTCACATTTTTGTAACCCATTAAAGTGGCCGACTACTATTTGGGGGGTTACAAGCATGCTTGTAACTCCAAGAGACAATGGCTCTTGGTCTCCCTCATGAGGTGGCACCCCATGATGAGTCCATGATGATGTGGAACATCATCATTGTTGGGATCTTTGTAATGGCTAGAGGGGGGTGAATAGCACGTGTTCGTTCATCGATGGAATTCGTTCGCGGTTGTCTCTACAATTTCGTTAGCACAGCGGAAATAGAAAGATAATAATGATAACAAAATATACAACACACAAACACAAATATTTAACGTAGTTCGGAACCGCAGGATTCCTACTCCACGGATCGAGCTCTACGAGCTCTAGTGATGCACACACACTCACTAATCACAAATACTCCTTCTCGACACAAGTCGAAGGTGGAGAAACCCCTTACAAGTAATCTTACAACAATAAGATACAAATACAAGCAATTACAATAATGAAATACAATTCAAGTAAAGAAAACTACTTTACAATTACCTTTGGATTGCTTGATTGCTTGGTTGCTTGAAATCACTGAGACCCCGACGCAACAACAAATCGCCCAAAACCCTCAAAAAACCGATGCCAAATTCCTCCATCACGAGCTCCTTATAAAGCTTCAACCTATGTTGGAAAAAGTTAATCACCGATCACCAGACCATCACCGATCGATGCCATCTGTCGTGGAGACAACGGCTAGATCCACGCCGATAAGTCCAACTGATCTACCATCACGATCGATCAAACCCATCACGACCGATGGTTAGTCCCACGGCCGAGTGAGACTACACTGCGGTCGAATTCCCGAGCACCGCCGACCGATCATGCAATCACGGCCGAGATCATCACCGACCGCCCACCTTGGCAATGATCAGGCGCTAACCACTTCCGCAAATAAACCCTAGTTGACTCGGTCCAGTCGACTTCCACATGGCACCAGTCGACTGGCACACCTCAAACATGAGGTTTTAGCCCAAGTATGGTGCCCCCATACTTGCTAGACCACCCTTAGCCTAGACCTAAGCCTAATAGCCACATCCATAAGCCTCATGCCTCTCGGATCCCTCCAAGTCATCCATGACTTGTTCATCCATCGCGCTAGCCTTCAGGTGCTTCCAGCGGCTATGTCATGCTAACGATGTCTACACCGCCAAGGCACATTGGACTTACGCCGCCAAGACTCTGCTTGGACTTTACGCCGCCAACCATTGGACTTATGCTGCCAAGACTCCCGCTTGGACTTTAAGCCGTCAATATCAAACCCTTGGACTTCTCAAATGCCAAGACTCAAGCTTGGACTTTCCCTTGCCAACCCATGTTGGACTTTCCATGCCAAGACCCATGCTTGGACTTTCCATGCCAAGACCCATGCTTGGACTTTCCATGCCAAGATCCATGCTTGGACTTTCCATTGCCAAGACCCATGCTTAGACTTTGCCAAATGCCAAGTGTTCCACTTGGACTTCCCATGCCAAGTATTCAAGACTTGGACTTCCCTATGACAATTACATTGTCATATGTTTTTGTCGAACATCAAAACATCACTCGAGTCAAACTCGAGTCCTGGTCAATCGTGACCTGGGCCGATTGCACCAACAGTCTCCCCCTTTTTGATGTTTGACAAAAACCAAACTAATCATTTGAGTTAGACCACTAACTCAAGTCTCTTACCAATTATTCCAAATTGGTAATCTTAAATGTTCTCCCCCAAACATTATCCCCCTTTTTGACTAAAATCAAAAGGTCTTCTCTCCAAGGAGGTCAATGTCTCATGTCCCAATGAGATCTTACAATCTCCCCCTTGGTCTAAAAATACCTAGGATGCCTACCATCTTCCTAGTGATAAGTCCCATATCACTCAAGAGAGGCAATCCTATACACTCTCCCACTTTCCAAATTGGGTTTCTAAAAATCCATCAATTTTCCCAATTGATAACATTCTCCCCTTCAAGAAGAAAAAAAAACCACATCCATCATTCCAAGATGGATAACTCCCCCTCAAGGCTTGCTCTCCCTTGACCATTGCACCAACAATGTCCTTGGGAAGTCCCTAAGCAAATAGGAACTCTAAACCATCAAAATTAAGGTTAGAAATTCAACAATGAACTTTCCAACACCTTAAAATTGATACAAACCCTAAACACCTCTCCTAATCCATATCCAATGGATTTTCACCCTTTATAATGCTTCCCAAAGCATATCCTAGGGTTAGTAGTGGTTACCCCAGCTAAATCAACATTAGTGATTCGAATCATCGGCTACGAATGACTACTCATCATCGATCGCCACCTGTATTCGATCGATAATCAAAATCGAATTTCAATTATCGTAAATGAATTTGAAAATCATAAATAATTATATGTATATCGAAGAATCATGAAATTTGGTACGTATAATACCTATGACCAATACAATGGGTGAAAAATATTTGAAAACTATTTTACCCATAAAATAGTGAAATTGGCATAAAGTTCAAAACCATTGAAATTTTCAATGTTTTGGCCCTAATTTGTATCAACTTCATCAATGGTGATTGCTATCAAAAGATAGACTTCACCAAGGTTTTTCAAAAAGATTTTAAAATGTTTTCAAAACCCAATTTTGGATCATATCCCTTGGGCTCTAAGTACATGACTTGTACACAAGCTTTCCCAATGATCCACATGTTGGTTAAAGATGAGTTTTAGTTCATCTAGATGCAAAGACTATGCACCTTGAACTTAACTCATATCCTAGCATCTCACATGTATCTAAGGTGTATAAATACGCATACATGTCAATTGGATGTGAGATGTGGGTTTTGGTTCATTTATTCTAGGGTTTCATGCATTTTCTAAGGCAACCCTACTTGATTCCCTTATAAATGGGACTCCAAGTCATGTCATAGTCCTTAAATCAATTTTCAATCAAGTTAATGCATGAATGTATGATCATGGCATAAATAATAGCATTATTAAAACATGGCCAATGATCATGATGTCATGGCATATGAT
The DNA here is from genome assembly GCA_025175895.1 of Wurfbainia villosa. Taxonomy (NCBI): domain Eukaryota; kingdom Viridiplantae; phylum Streptophyta; class Magnoliopsida; order Zingiberales; family Zingiberaceae; genus Wurfbainia; species Wurfbainia villosa. The sequence goes on from CM046005.1 coordinate 58,775,826, forward strand.
AAAATCTAAAAACACATGACATTTAAAACCTTAATCCTAAAACATGAACATGACATATAAAATGATTAAAAGTAAGCATGATGTCATGGCATGTTATATGACAAACAAAGCATGACATATAAAATATATAGGTATAATAATACCTAAATTTTAATATTAATTGCCATTTGATATAATTAATCATATTTTGCCATATTTCTACTTTTCTCCCAAGTGAGCCAAAAATCCAAAATGGCACACCAACCTCTAAACCTAATTGTGCCAATTTGATCATTTTATCAAACTTCAAATAATTGGCACATCCTAAAATCTTTAGGATTAAAATTCAAATCATTTCAAGGTAACTATAACCTTGAAAATAACCTAAAGTGTCACCTTGCCATGGTTGAGTTAACTACCCATCCAATCAAGGTTGGCACATCCTAACCCCATCTAGCGTGATTCAATCACGCACTTAGAAACCCAAAACCTATTTGAGCTCCTAGGGTTAATTAGGTATTCCTTAGAGATAACCTCCCTAGATACCTTCCTAATGACCCTCCTAGGCTTATTAGCCTTGGTCATTTGGGTCTTACCTAGGTTGACTCTAGGGGTAACTCCCCTTGCAACCTTCTTAATGGCCACCCTAGGTTTCCTAGAAACCTTAGCCACTAGGCACAACCTTTGGTCAACCTTAGGGATGACTTCCCTATTGACCTTGGTCTTCCTAGACCTAGTTTGTGTCCCATAATCAAATGGAACACTATGGTAAGCCACCTTAGGCATAGGTTTGTGACCCAAACCTTGCTTGCCCTTGGTTGACTTTTGACTCTTAGGTCCTAAGTGTTGACTTTGAGATTTAGACCTAGACTTTTGATCATTTGACCCTTTAAATTGGTTTTGTATATTCCTAAGGGTCTTTTCTAGTTTCTCAAGTCTTGACCTCAAGGCTTGGTTCTCTAATTCTAATTGCCCAATTTTCGAATTTTGATTTAAATCTTGGGCATTGGACTTCTTAGGCATATGCCTAGTCGATTTAGGATTGAAACCTAGGTGCTCTTGCACCTTTCTAATGGTCTCCCTACGTAAAATTTTTCTAGAGTTATTTAACCTAGGTTTGTCCTTAGATAAGTTGTTTTTAGGGACATTAGTCCCAAATTTCTCCTTACTCCTAAGGTTGACCTTCTTAGCTCCTAAGCAATATTCTCTATTTCTAGCATGCTCTTTTTGATAAATAGAAAAATTGCTAAAATTATTTCTAGCATGCTTTTGACTATAAGAATTAGAAAGAGCATTACTAAAATATACCTTAGGGTTAGCCATAGCTCCCCCTACTTGTGTAGCTCCTTCTTGCCCCTTCTTCTTCCCTCTTAGGCATTGACTCCGGTAATGTCCCGGTAGCCGACATTTGAAGCAAATGACTTGTTCTTTGCTCTTTTGCATTGAGGGACCGACATCCTTGACCTTTGGAGTCGGTGGAGCTTTCCTAATCTTCTTTGGGCACTTGCTCTTATAGTGCTCGGTTTCCCTACACTCAAAACATATTATATGCATTTTATTATTAACACATATGTTTGAGTTACCTAGGTTAATGGAGATCGGAATTGGACTTTGGGCTTCTTCATCTTGACTGGATGTCGAAGCTTCTTCTTGATGTTCCGGTGTGGAAGTTCTCTCCTCCCCCTCAATCCTTGAGGTGGATGCTTCTTCCACTTCCTCCACCTCTTCCGATCCGGATGTTGATTCCCTATCAACCTCTGAATCCTCACTTCCTTGTGAGGATGATGCATTAGCCTCTTCGGTCTCTTCCTCTTGGATCGTTGATAGGCTATCATGAAGCTTGGCCACATGGCTCCATAGCTCGTTTGCATCTACATAATTACCTAACATACACAAGATATTGTTAGGTATTAAATCAATTAAAAACTTCATTACTTTCTCATTTTTCTCGAAGGTTTGAACTTGTTCTTCGGTCCATCTCTTTTTCTTGAGGAATCCACCTTTTGGTCCTCTTGGATAGCTATATCCTTCCATTAAAATGGACCATTCTTCGAAATCCCTCATCATTAGGAAGTCCTCAATTCTCGCCTTCCATTGTCTAAATCCTTCTTGTCCATAGAAGGAATAGGGAATTGGGGTGTTGATATCCCATACCAATGGTTCTTCCATCTTCACCCTCTAGCTTCTTTGTCTTAGCTCCCGACGGTTAGTCCATAGAAGAGCCCTGCTCTGATACCACTTGTTGGGATCTTTGTAATGGCTAGAGGGGGGTGAATAGCACGTGTTCGTTCGTTGATGGAATTCGTTCACGGTTGTCTCTACAATTTCGTTAGCGCAGCAGAAATAGAAAGATAATAATGATAACAAAATATACAACACGCAAACACAAATATTTAACGTGGTTCGGAACCGCACGGTTCCTACTCCACGGATTGAGCTCTACGAGCTCTAGTGATGCACATGCACTCACTAATCACAAATACTCCTTCTCGACACAAGTCGGAGGTGGAGAAACCCCTTACAAGTAATCTTACAACAATAAGATACAAATACAAGCAATTACAATAATGAAATACAATTCAAGTAAAGAAAACTACTTTACAATTCCCTTTGGATTGCTTGATTGCTTGGTTGCTTGAAATCACCTTGGAGACCCTGATTTACAACAACAAATCGCTCCAAAACCCTCAAGAAACTGATGCCAAATTCCTCCATCACGAGCTCCTTATAAAGCTTCAACCTATGTTGGAAAAAGTTAATCAGTCGACTGCTCGGGACCATCAGTCGACTGATGCCACTGTTGTCGTGAGACAACGGCTAGATCCACGCTGGATAAGTCCAACGGATCTACCATCACGACCGATCAAACTCACCGATCGATGGCGCCATCACTCGACGGCTTAGTCCCTCGGGTGAGACTACACTGTGGCCGATTCGAGCGTGATCGATCGATCATGCAATCACCGATCGCTGAGACATCACCGATCCGCCCACCTTTGGCGATGGGATCTACTTCCCGCAGTCAAACCCTAGTTGACTCGGTCCAGTCGACTTCCACATGGCACCAGTCGACTGGCACACCTCAAACATGAGGTTTTAGCCCAAGTATGGTGCCCCCATACTTGCTAGACCACCCTTAGCCTAGACCTAAGCCTTCTAGCCACATCCATCAACCTCATGCCTCTCGGATCCCTCCAAGTCATCCATGACTTGTTTATCCATCGCGCTAGCCTTCAGGTGCTTCCAGCGGCTATGTCATGCTAACGATGTCTACACCGCCAAGGCACATTGGACTTACGCCGCCAAGACTCTGCTTGGACTTTACGCCGCCAACCATTGGACTTTTGCTTCCAAGACTCCCGCTTGGACTTTACGCCGTCAATATCAAACCCTTGGACTTCTCAAATGCCAAGACTCAAGCTTGGACTTTCCCTTGCCAACCCATGTTGGACTTTCCATGCCAAGACCCATGCTTGGACTTTCCATGCCAAGATCCATGCTTGGACTTTCCATTGCCAAGACCCATGCTTGGACTTTGCCAAATGCCAAGTGTTCCACTTGGACTTCCCATGCCAAGTACTCAAGACTTGGACTTCCCTATGACAATTACATTGTCATATGTTTTTGTCGAACATCAAAACATCACTCGAGTCAAACTCGAGTCCTGGTCAATCGTGACCTGGGCTGATTGCACCAACAGTCTCCCCCTTTTTGATGTTTGACAAAAACCAAACAAATCATTTGAGTTAGACCACTAACTCAAGTCTCTTACCAATTATTCCAAATTGGTAATCTTAAATGTTCTCCCCCAAACATTATCCCCCTTTTTGACTAAAATCAAAAGGTCTTCTCTCCAAGGAGGTCAATGTCTCATGTCCCAATGAGATCTTACAATCTCCCCCTTGGTCTAAAAATACCTAGGATGCCTACCATCTTCCTAGTGATAAGTCCCATATCACTCAAGAGAGGCAATCCTATACACTCTCCCACTTTCCAAATTGGGTTTCTAAAAATCCATCAATTTTCCCAATTGATAACATTCTCCCCTTCAAGAAGAAAAAAAAACCACATCCATCATTCCAAGATGGATAACTCCCCCTCAAGGCTTGCTTCCCCTTGACCATTGCACCAACAATGTCCTTGGGAAGTCCCTAAGCCAATAGGAACTCTAAACCATCAAAATTAAGGTTAGAAATTCAACAATGAACTTTCCAACACCTTAAAATTGATACAAACCCTAAACACCTCTCCTAATCCATATCCAATGGATTTTCACCCATTATAATGCTTCCCAAAGCATATCCTAGGGTTAGGAGTGGTTAGGGACCTTAACCGCAGCTGAACACGGGCTAACCAAACCCAGTTTTCTCGAAATCAACCTTGGCAGTCGACTCTATCAGCTACCAGTCGACTTCCACTCACATCAGTCGACTGCCACTCAGGGCATTCGACTGATAACTGAAATTCTCGAATTTCAGCTATCAGAATTGAATTTCAGAAAATCATAAATAATTATACGTATATCGAAGAATCATGAAATTTGGTATGTATAATACCTATGACCAATACAATGGGTGAAAAATATTTGAAAATTATTTTACCCATAAAATAGTGAAATTGGCATAAAGTTCAAAACCATTGAAATTTTCAATGTTTTGGCCCTACTTTGTATCAACTTCATCAATGGTGATTGCTATCAAAAGATAGACTTCACCAAGGTTTTTCAAAAAGATTTTAAAATGTTTTCAAAACCCTATTTTGGATCATATCCCTTGGGCTCTAAGTACATGACTTGTACACAAGCTTTCCCAATGATCCACATGTTGGTTAAAGATGAGTTTTAGTTCATCTAGATGCAAAGACTATGCACCTTGAACTTAACTCATATCCTAGCATCTCACATGTATCTAAGGTGTATAAATACGCATACATGTCAATTGGATGTGAGATGTGGGTTTTGGTTCATTTATTCTAGGGTTTCATGCATTTTCTAAGGCAACCCTACTTGATTCCCTTATAAATGGGACTCCAAGTCATGTCATAGTCCTTAAATCAATTTTCAATCAAGTTAATGCATGAATGTATGATCATGGCATAAATAATAGCATTATTAAAACATGGCCAATGATCATGATGTCATGGCATATGATAAAATCTAAAAACACATGACATTTAAAACCTTAATCCTAAAACATGAACATGACATATAAAATGATTAAAAGTAAGCATGATGTCATGGCATGTTATATGACAAACAAAGCATGACATATAAAATATATAGGTATAATAATACCTAAATTTTAATATTAATTGCCATTTGATATAATTAATCATATTTTGCCATATTTCTACTTTTCTCCCAAGTGTGCCAAAAACCCAAAATGGCACACCAACCTCTAAACCTAAATTGTGCCAATTTGATCATTTTATCAAACTTCTCAAATAATATTGGCACATCCTAAAATCTTTTAGGATTAAAATTCAAATCTATTTCCATGGTACTATAACCTTGAAAATAATCTAAAGTGTCACCTTTGCCATGGTTGAGTTAACTACCCATCCAATCAAGGTTGGCACATCCTAACCCCATCTAGCGTGATTCAATCACGCACTTAGAAACCCAAAACCTATTTGAGCTCCTAGGGTTAATTAGGTATTCCTTAGAGATAACCTCCCTAGATACCTTCCTAATGACCCTCCTAGGCTTATTAGCCTTGGTCATTTGGGTCTTACCTAGGTTGACTCTAGGGGTAACTCCCCTTGCAACCTTCTTAATGGCCACCCTAGGTTTCCTAGAAACCTTAGCCACTAGGCACAACCTTTGGTCAACCTTAGGGATGACTTCCCTATTGACCTTGGTCTTCCTAGACCTAGTTTGTGTCCCATAATCAAATGGAACACTATGGTAAGCCACCTTAGGCATAGGTTTGTGACCCAAACCTTGCTTGCCCTTGGTTGACTTTTGACTCTTAGGTCCTAAGTGTTGACTTTGAGATTTAGACCTAGACTTTTGATCATTTGACCCTTTAAATTGGTTTTGTATATTCCTAAGGGTCTTTTCTAGTTTCTCAAGTCTTGACCTCAAGGCTTGGTTCTCTAATTCTAATTGCCCAATTTTCGAATTTTGATTTAAATCTTGGGCATTGGACTTCTTAGGCATATGCCTAGTCGATTTAGGATTGAAACCTAGGTGCTCTTGCACCTTTCTAATGGTCTCCCTACGTAAAATTTTTCTAGAGTTATTTAACCTAGGTTTGTCCTTAGATAAGTTGTTTTTAGGGACATTAGTCCCAAATTTCTCCTTACTCCTAAGGTTGACCTTCTTAGCTCCTAAGCAATATTCTCTATTTCTAGCATGCTCTTTTTGATAAATAGCAAAATTGCTAAAATTATTTCTAGCATGCTTTTGACTATAAGAATTAGAAAGAGCATTACTAAAATATACCTTAGGGTTAGCCATAGCTCCCCCTACTTGTGTAGCTCCTTCTTGCCCCTTCTTCTTCCCTCTTAGGCATTGACTCCGGTAATGTCCCGGTAGCCGACATTTGAAGCAAATGACTTGTTCTTTGCTCTTTTGCATTGAGGGACCGACATCCTTGACCTTTGGAGTCGGTGGAGCTTTCCTAATCTTCTTTGGGCACTTGCTCTTATAGTGCTCGGTTTCCCTACACTCAAAACATATTATATGCATTTTATTATTAACACATATGTTTGAGTTACCTAGGTTAATGGAGATCGGAATTGGACTTTGGGCTTCTTCATCTTGACTGGATGTCGAAGCTTCTTCTTGATGTTCCGGTGTGGAAGTTCTCTCCTCCCCCTCAATCCTTGAGGTGGATGCTTCTTCCACTTCCTCCACCTCTTCCGATCCGGATGTTGATTCCCTATCAACCTCTGAATCCTCACTTCCTTGTGAGGATGATGCATTAGCCTCTTCGGTCTCTTCCTCTTGGATCGTTGATAGGCTATCATGAAGCTTGGCCACTTGGCTCCATAGCTCGTTTGCATCTACATAATTACCTAACATACACAAGATATTGTTAGGTATTAAATCAATTAAAAACTTCATTACTTTCTCATTTTTCTCGAAGGTTTGAACTTGTTCTTCGGTCCATCTCTTTTTCTTGAGGAATCCACCTTTTGGTCCTCTTGGATAGCTATATCCTTCCATTAAAATGGACCATTCTTCGAAATCCCTCATCATTAGGAAGTCCTCAATTCTCGCCTTCCATTGTCTAAATCCTTCTTGTCCATAGAAGGAATAGGGAATTGGGGTGTTGATATCCCATACCAATGGTTCTTCCATCTTCACCCTCTAGCTTCTTTGTCTTAGCTCCCGACGGTTAGTCCATAGAAGAGCCCCGGGCTCTGATACCACTTGTTGGGATCTTTGTAATGGCTAGAGGGGGGTGAATAGCACGTGTTCGTTCGTTGATGGAATTCGTTCACGGTTGTCTCTACAATTTCGTTAGCGCAGCAGAAATAGAAAGATAATAATGATAACAAAATATACAACACGCAAACACAAATATTTAACGTGGTTCGGAACCGCACGGTTCCTACTCCACGGATTGAGCTCTACGAGCTCTAGTGATGCACATGCACTCACTAATCACAAATACTCCTTCTCGACACAAGTCGAAGGTGGAGAAACCCCTTACAAGTAATCTTACAACAATAAGATACAAATACAAGCAATTACAATAATGAAATACAATTCAAGTAAAGAAAACTACTTTACAATTCCCTTTGGATTGCTTGATTGCTTGGTTGCTTGAAATCACCTTGGAGACCCTGATTTACAACAACAAATCGCTCCAAAACCCTCAAGAAACTGATGCCAAATTCCTCCATCACGAGCTCCTTATAAAGCTTCAACCTATGTTGGAAAAAGTTAATCAGTCGACTGCTCGGGACCATCAGTCGACTGATGCCACTGTTGTCGTGAGACAACGGCTAGATCCACGCTGGATAAGTCCAACGGATCTACCATCAGTCGACTGATCAAACTCATCAGTCGACTGATGGCGTCATCACTCGACGGCTAGTCCCAGCGGTCGGGTGAGACTACACTCTGTGGCCGAATTCCCGAGCAGCAGTCGACTGATCATGCAATCAGTCGACTGCTCGAGACATCAGTCGACTGCCCACCTTTGGCAGTAGACTGTTAGGCCACTTCCCGCAGTCAAACCCTAGTTGACTCGGTCCAGTCGACTTCCACATGGCACCAGTCGACTGGCACACCTCAAACATGAGGTTTTAGCCCAAGTATGGTGCCCCCATACTTGCTAGACCACCCTTAGCCTAGACCTAAGCCTTCTAGCCACATCCATCAACCTCATGCCTCTCGGATCCCTCCAAGTCATCCATGACTTGTTTATCCATCGCGCTAGCCTTCAGGTGCTTCCAGCGGCTATGTCATGCTAACGATGTCTACACCGCCAAGGCACATTGGACTTACGCCGCCAAGACTCTGCTTGGACTTTACGCCGCCAACCATTGGACTTTTGCTTCCAAGACTCCCGCTTGGACTTTACGCCGTCAATATCAAACCCTTGGACTTCTCAAATGCCAAGACTCAAGCTTGGACTTTCCCTTGCCAACCCATGTTGGACTTTCCATGCCAAGACCCATGCTTGGACTTTCCATGCCAAGATCCATGCTTGGACTTTCCATTGCCAAGACCCATGCTTGGACTTTGCCAAATGCCAAGTGTTCCACTTGGACTTCCCATGCCAAGTACTCAAGACTTGGACTTCCCTATGACAATTACATTGTCATATGTTTTTGTCGAACATCAAAACATCACTCGAGTCAAACTCGAGTCCTGGTCAATCGTGACCTGGGCTGATTGCACCAACAGTCTCCCCCTTTTTGATGTTTGACAAAAACCAAACAAATCATTTGAGTTAGACCACTAACTCAAGTCTCTTACCAATTATTCCAAATTGGTAATCTTAAATGTTCTCCCCCAAACATTATCCCCCTTTTTGACTAAAATCAAAAGGTCTTCTCTCCAAGGAGGTCAATGTCTCATGTCCCAATGAGATCTTACAATCTCCCCCTTGGTCTAAAAATACCTAGGATGCCTACCATCTTCCTAGTGATAAGTCCCATATCACTCAAGAGAGGCAATCCTATACACTCTCCCACTTTCCAAATTGGGTTTCTAAAAATCCATCAATTTTCCCAATTGATAACATTCTCCCCTTCAAGAAGAAAAAAAAACCACATCCATCATTCCAAGATGGATAACTCCCCCTCAAGGCTTGCTTCCCCTTGACCATTGCACCAACAATGTCCTTGGGAAGTCCCTAAGCCAATAGGAACTCTAAACCATCAAAATTAAGGTTAGAAATTCAACAATGAACTTTCCAACACCTTAAAATTGATACAAACCCTAAACACCTCTCCTAATCCATATCCAATGGATTTTCACCCTTTATAATGCTTCCCAAAGCATATCCTAGGGTTAGTAGTGGTTAGGGACCTTAACCGTTGAACACAGGCTAACAAACCCAGTTTCTCGAAATCAACCTTGGCAATGACTCTATCACTACCAATGACTTCCACTCACATCGATGACCGCCACTGTAGGGATTCGATCGATAATCAAATTCTCGAATTTCAGCTATCAGAATTGAATTTCAGAAAATCATAAATAATTATACGTATATCGAAGAATCATGAAATTTGGTATGTATAATACCTATGACCAATACAATGGGTGAAAAATATTTGAAAATTATTTTACCCATAAAATAGTGAAATTGGCATAAAGTTCAAAACCATTGAAATTTTCAATGTTTTGGCCCTACTTTGTATCAACTTCATCAATGGTGATTGCTATCAAAAGATAGACTTCACCAAGGTTTTTCAAAAAGATTTTAAAATGTTTTCAAAACCCTATTTTGGATCATATCCCTTGGGCTCTAAGTACATGACTTGTACACAAGCTTTCCCAATGATCCACATGTTGGTTAAAGATGAGTTTTAGTTCATCTAGATGCAAGGACTATGCACCTTGAACTTAACTCATATCCTAGCATCTCACATGTATCTAAGGTGTATAAATACGCATACATGTCAATTGGATGTGAGATGTGGGTTTTGGTTCATTTATTCTAGGGTTTCATGTATTTTCTAAGGCAACCCTACTTGATTCCCTTATAAATGGGACTCCAAGTCATGTCATAGTCCTTAAATCAATTTTCAATCAAGTTAATGCATGAATGTATGATCATGGCATAAATAATAGCATTATTAAAACATGGCCAATGATCATGATGTCATGGCATATGATAAAATCTAAAAACACATGACATTTAAAACCTTAATCCTAAAACATGAACATGACATATAAAATGATTAAAAGTAAGCATGATGTCATGGCATGTTATATGACAAACAAAGCATGACATATAAAATATATAGGTATAATAATACCTAAATTTTAATATTAATTGCAATTTGATATAATTAATCATATTTTGCCATATTTCTACTTTTCTCCCAAGTGTGCCAAAAACCCAAAATGGCACACCAACCTCTAAACCTAAATTGTGCCAATTTGATCATTTTATCAAACTTCTCAAATAATATTGGCACATCCTAAAATCTTTTAGGATTAAAATTAAAATCTATTTCCATGGTAACTATAACCTTGAAAATAATCTAAAGTGTCACCTTTGCCATGGTTGAGTTAACTACAAATCCAATCAAGGTTGGCACATCCTAACCCCATCTAGCGTGATTCAATCACGCACTTAGGAACCCAAAACCTATTTGAGCTTCTAGGGTTAATTAGGTATTCCTTAGAGATAACCTCCCTAGATACCTTCCTAATGACCTTCCTAGGCTTATTAGCCTTGGTCATTTGGGTCTTACCTAGGTTGACTCTAGGGTTAACTCCCCTTGCAACCTTCTTAATGGCCACCCTAGGTTTCCTAGAAACCTTAGCCACTAGGCACAACCTTTGGTCAACCTTAGGGATGACTTCCCTATTGACCTTGGTCTTCCTAGACCTAGTTTGTGTCCCATAATCAAATGGAACACTATGGTAAGCCACCTTAGGCATAGGTTTGTGACCCAAACCTTGCTTGCCCTTGGTTGACTTTTGACTCTTAGGTCCTAAGTGTTGACTTTGAGATTTGGACCTAGACTTTTGATCATTTGACCCTTTAAATTGGTTTTGTATATTCCTAAGGGTCTTTTCTAGTTTCTCAAGTCTTGACCTCAAGGCTTGGTTCTCTAATTCTAATTGCCCAATTTTCGAATTTTGATTTAAATCTTGGGCATTGGACTTCTTAGGCATATGCCTAGTCCATTTAGGATTGAAACCTAGGTGCTCTTGCACCTTTCTAATGGTCTCCCTACGTAAAATTTTTCTAGAGTTATTTAACCTAGGTTTGTCCTTAGATAAGTTGTTTTTAGGGACATTAGTCTCAAATTTCTCCTTACTCCTAAGGTTGACCTTCTTAGCTCCTAAGCAATATTCTCTATTTCTAGCATGCTCTTTTTGATAAATAGCAAAATTGCTAAAATTATTTCTAGCATGCTTTTGACTATAAGAATTAGAAAGAGCATTACTAAAATATACCTTAGGGTTAGCCATAGCTCCCCCTACTTGTGTAGCTCCTTCTTGCCCCTTCTTCTTCCCTCTTAGGCATTGACTCCGGTAATGTCCCGGTAGCAGACTTTTGAAGCAAATGACTTGTTCTTTGCTCTTTTGCATTGAGGGACCGACATCCTTGACCTTTGGAGTCGGTGGAGCTTTCCTAATCTTCTTTGGGCACTTGCTCTTATAGTGCCCGGTTTCCCTACACTCAAAACATATTATATGCATTTTATTATTAACACATATGTTTGAGTTACCTAGGTTAATGGAGATCGGAATTGGACTTTGGGCTTCTTCATCTTGACTGGATGTCGAAGCTTCTTCTTGATGTTCCGGTGTGGAAGTTCTCTCCTCCCCCTCAATCCTTGAGGTGGATGCTTCTTCCACTTCCTCCACCTCTTCCGATCCGGATGTTGATTCCCTATCAACCTCTGAATCCTCACTACCTTGTGAGGATGATGCATTAGCCTCTTCGGTCTCTTCCTCTTGGATCGTTGATGGGCTATCATAAAGCTTGGCCACTTGGCTCCATAGCTCGTTTGCATCTACATAATTACCTAACATACACAAGATATTGTTATGTATTAAATCAATTAAAAACTTCATTACTTTCTCATTTTTCTTGAAGGTTTGAACTTGTTCTTCGGTCCATCTCTTTTTCTTGAGTAATCCACCTTTTGGTCCTCTTGGATAGCTATATCCTTCCATTAAAATGGACCATTCTTCGAAATCCCTCATCATTAGGAAGTCCTCAATTCTCGCCTTCCATTGTCTAAATCCTTCTTGTCCATAGAAGGAATAGGGAATTGGGGTGTTGATATCCCATACCAATGGTTCTTCCATATCTTCACCCCAGCTTCTTTGTCTTAGCTCCCACGGTTAGTCCATAGAAGAGCCCGGCTCGATACCACTTTGTTGGGATCTTGTAATGACGCTAGAGGGGGTGAATAGCACGTGTTCGCTCGCTGATGGAATTCTGCTCACTGGGTTGTCTCTACAATTTCAAGCTAGCAGAAATAGAAAGATAATAATGATAACAAAATATACAACACACAAACACAAATATTTAACGTGGTTCGGAACCGCACGGTTCCTACTCCACGGATTGAGCTCTACGAGCTCTAGTGATGCACATGCACTCACTAATCACAAATACTCCTTCTCGACACAAGTCGGAGGTGGAGAAACCCCTTACAAGTAATCTTACAACAATAAGATACAAATACAAGCAATTACAATAATGAAATACAATTCAAGTAAAGAAAACTACTTTATGATTGCCTTTGGATTGCTTGATTGCTTGGTTGCTTGAAATCACCTTGGAGACCCTGATTTACAACAACAAATCGCTCCAAACCCTCAAGAAACCGATGCTAAATTCCTCCATCACGAGCTCCTTATAAAAAATCGATCGATCAACCGGGACCATCAATGACCGATCGATGCCACGATCGCTTGTCGCGGAGACAACGGCTAGATCCATGCTGGATAAGTCCAACGGATCTACCATCAGTCGACTGATCAATCCCATCAGTCAACTGATGGCGTCCTCACTCGACTGCTGGTCCCAACGGTTGAGTGAGACTACACTCTGTGGCCGAATTCCCGAGCAGCAGTCGACTGATCATGCAATCAGTCGACTGCTCGAGACATCAGTCGACTGCCCACCTATGGCAGTCGACTGCTAGGCCACTTCCCGCAGTCAAACCCTAGTTGACTCGGTCCAGTCGACTGCCACATGGCACCAGTCGACTGGCACACCTCAAACATGAGGTTTTAGCCCAAGTATGGTGCCCCCATACTTGCTAGACCACCCTTAGCCTAGAACTAAGCCTTCTAGCCACCTCCATCAGCCTCACGCCTCTCGGATCCCTCCAAGTCATCCATGACTAGTTCATCCATCTCGCTAGCCTTCAGGTGCTTCCATCGGCTATGTCATGCTAACGATGTTTACACCGCCAAGGCACATTGGACTTACGCCACCAAGACTCTACTTGGACTTTACGTCGCCAACCATTGGACTTATGCTGCCAAGACTCCCGCTTGGACTTTACGCCACCAATATCAAACCCTTGGACTTCTCAAATGCCAAGACTCAAGCTTGGACTTTCCCTTGCCAACCCATGTTGGACTTTCCATGCCAAGACCCATGCTTGGACTTTCCATGCCAAGACCCATGCTTGGACTTTCCATTGCCAAGACTCATGCTTGGACTTTGCCAAATGCCAAGTGCCCCACTTGGACTTCCCATGCCAAGTACTCAAGACTTGGACTTCCCTATGACAATTACATTGTCATATGTTTTTGTCGAACATCAAAATATCACTCGAGTCAAACTCGAGTCCTGGTCAATCGTGACCGGGGCCGATTGCACCAACAATCATTGGTCGACCCCCATGCCAAGTCACCATGACATGACAATTGGTCAAGTCAAAATTGACCATTCATCTTCTCTCTCAAATCAAGTCAAACTTGATCTCTTATCTCCCATGGTTGATCAAATCCAACCATTTGATTCAAGTCAATTTGATTTAATGAATCTCTATTCATTATTTTAAATTGACTCAATGAATCAAATCTAAATTAGACTCATTCAACACTTGAATCAAATTGAGTCTAACTCAATTAGTCTAATTTTGATTACTCTTAATCCAATTTGGTTCATCCATGAACCTAATCCTCATGGTTCATCATATGAACCTAATCTCCATCTAATTTCCCTTTGTGTGTGACCCTATAGGTTCTTGTAACGTTGGCAATGCTCCTAAACCAATTTAGGAACATAAGCAATGAGCGGTATCTAGCAACACATCATTGCTACCCAAGTTACAAGAATGTTGAGATCCAACATCACCTTTGTGACTACTAATTGTGACTCTCACAATATGTGACAATGTCCCTCTATCCTTGACATCTAGATTGACTAATTGAGGCATAGACCATATCATCCTCGGTACAATCTATATCTTGAACTCCAAGTAGACTCACTCTAATCAAATGAGCTCAATATCTTATATTAACTCATTTGGGCATGGCCATGCACTTAGTGATCTCACTCTATCAAGAGTAACGATGTCACTCCTGTCATATAGGAGGGATAGATTCCATCTACATCACTCACATCCCTCCGCATAATTTTTTACATATCCAGTAATCGCCTTTATAGTCCACCTATTTATGGGAGATGTTTGACGAAACCAAAGTATGTAACTCCTTATGTAGGGATCCATGGTGACTTCAGGTCCAAGGACTAATAGTCATACTAATAGTCACATGAGAAAGTATATGCCACTCATATAATGATCCATAATATTTTCCTATGGCAAGTCATTCAGTATACATTCTCCAATGCATACCCATGTGTCAACTTAATATCACATATCCATGACTTGTGAGATCAAGTCATCGAGTTGACCTACATGCTAGTCTCTTCGCATTAACATTGTCCCTGAATGTTAATACTTGACTAGGAATGATTCAGAGTAGTGTTCTCCATATCATCTCATTATCAATTCAATCAATCGATTGATATAGATAAGAACCTTCTACTCAAGAACATTATTATACTTAGTTATTTGGCACCAATACAAGTAAGTATAATAACCATGCATTTATAAATAGGAATATGATACAACAATCATCATATGATTGACACTAAGGCTTTCACTAACAATCTCCCACTAGCACTTGCGCCAATCACTATAGTATCTAATACCCAATGACCTAGTGTGACCATCATGTTTTTTTTATGCCAAAGCCTTGGTCAAGGGATCTGCGACGTTAGCTTCTGTGGGTACTCTGCAAATCTTCACATCTCCTCTATCGATAATCTCTTGAATGAGATGTAAGCACGGTAGTATGTGTTTGGTCCACAGGTGTGAGCGAGGTTCCTTAGCATACACAATCACTCCATTGTTGTCACAATAGAGCTCTATAGGATCTGCTATGCTAGGAACCACCCTAAGCTCAATAATGAACTTGCGGATCCAAACTGTCTCCTTTGCTGCCTCTGATGTAGCAATATATTCGACCTCTGTTGTAGAATCAGCAACTGTGTCCTGCTTCGAACTCTTCCAGCTCACAGCGCTACCATTCAAGCAAAACACGAACCTTGACTGCGATCTATAATCATCCTGGTCAGTTTGGAAGCTGACATCGCTGTAACCCTTTACAGCTAGCTCCTCATCGCCTCCAAATATCCAGAAATATTCTTTACTCCTTCTCAAGTACTTAAGAATATTCTTGACTGCTATCCGGTGATGCTCACCTGGATCTGACTGGTATCTACTCGCCATGCTCAAAGCATACGAGACATCAAGACGAGTACATAGCATGGCGTACATGATAGATCCTATGGCTGATGCATAAGAGATTTTATCCATGCAGTCTCTCTCCTCTCTAGAAGAGGGACTTTGAGTCATCGAAAGACTCACACCATGTGACATCGGCAGAAGTCCCTTCTTAGAATTCTGCATGGTAAACCATAGTAATACCGTGTCAATATATGTACTTTGACTTAGGCCAAGCAATCTCTTAGATCTATCTCTATAGATCTTGATGCCTAGAATACAGGCTGCTTCACCTAAGTCCTTCATTGAGAAGCATGTCCCCAGCTAAGTCTTCACAGACTGTAGCGAAGGGATGTCATTCCCAATGAGCAGTATGTCATCCACATACAATACTATAAAGACAACTGTGTTTCCATTAACCCTCTTGTAGACACAGGGTTCATCTTCATTCTTGATGAAACCAAACTATTTGATCGCATCATCGAATCGAAGATTCCAGCTTCGAGAAGCTTGCTTTAGCCCAAAAATGTACCTTTGCAACTTGCATACCTTCCCAGTATGTTGTGAATCCACAAAACCCTCATGCTGTGTCATGTACACATCCTCGAGCAAGTTTCCATTCAGAAACGCGGTTTTGACATCCATCTGCTAGATCTCATAATCGTGGTATGCTGCAATAGCAAGCATGATCCGAATGGACTTAAACATCACCACTGGAGAAAAGGTTTCATCATAGTCAATACCATGAATTTGCTTGAAACCTTTAGCCACCAATCGACCCTTATAGGTATGCGTAAATTCATCCATGTCAGTCTTTCTCTTAAAGACCCACTTACACCCAATGGGTTTGACGCCTTCAGGTGGATCAACCAAAGTACATACTTGGTTGGTGTACATGGATTCCATCTCGGATCTCATGGCTTCTAGCCATTTCTCAGAATCTGGGCTCATCACAGCTTCCTAATAGGAGGTAGGCTCATTCTCAATTAGCATAATGTCATCATTGTCAGACAAGAGAAATGAGTATCTCTCAGGCTAACGATGTACCCTATCAGACCTGCGAAGAGGTAGGTATACCTGAACAGGTTGTTGTTTCACAACTCTTTGTGCAACAATCTCATCACCCACAACACTTTGTGGTTCCTGTTCAACCTCCATCAAGGCCTCAGTGCTATTGTCCTTATCTTGAATTTCTTCAAGATCGAACGTACTCCCACTAGTTTTTCTAGAAACAAAATCCCTTTCTAGAAATACCCCAGTCTTTGCCACGAACACTTTGTGCTGACTGGGAATGTAGAAGAAATATCCCTTCGTTTCCTTGGGATATCCAACAAAATAGCACTTATCGTATTTGGGTCCCAGTTTGTCTGAGACTTGACGTCGAATGTAAGCCTCACAACCCCAAATCCTCATGAAAGACATCTTGAGATTTCTCCCTATCCATATCATATATGGTGTCTTTATCATAGGCTTAGATGGTACACGATTAAGTGTGAAGGCTACTGTGTCTAGAGCATATCCCCAAAAGGATATAGGAAGATCTGTGTGACTCATCTTAGATCGTACCATATCTAAAAGGGTACGATTCCTCCTTTGGGATACACCATTCCACTATGGTGTTCCAGGAGGAGTGAGTTGGGATAGAATCCCACACTCAGCTATATAGTCACGAAACTCATGGCTAAGGTATTCACCACCTCGATCTGATTGAAGTATCTTAATACTCTTGCCAAGTTGGTTTTGTACTTCATTTTTGAATTCTTTGAACTTTTCAAAGGATTCTGATTTATGTGTCATCAGATACACATAACCATATCTACTGAAGTCATCAGTAAATGTAATGAAGTACCTGTAACCACCTCTAGCAGCAACATTGAAAGAGCCACATACATCACTATGTATAAGTCCTAACAAGTCTGTTGCTCTTTCGCTGTGTCCACTAAAGGGAGTCTTGGTCATCTTGCCTAGAAGCCAAGACTCGCATGTCTCATATGATTCAAAATCAAATGAGTCTAGCAACCCATCCTTATGGAGCTGGGATAAGCGACTCTCATTTATGTAACCTAAGTGACAATACCAGAGATAGGTTTGGTTCAATTCATTTGACTTGAACATTTTGGTACTTATGTTATAGATGGTGCTCTCTAAGTCTAGAATGTAGAGTCCGTTAATTAGAGGTGCACTACAATAGAACATATCATTTAAATAAACTGAACAACATTTGTTCTTTATTATTAATGAAAAGCCTTTCTTGTCCAAACAAGAAACGGAAATTATGTTCTTAGTCAAAGCAGGTACATAACAACATTCATCTAGTTCTTGTACAAGCCCAGAGGGAAGAGATAGAAAATAAGTTCCTACAGCAAAAGCAGCAACTCTTGCTCCATTGCCTACTCGTAGGTCCACCTCGCCCTTTGTCAATGCCCTGCTATTTCTCAGCGCCTGCACATTAGTACAAATGTGAGATGCACATCCGGTATCTAATACCCATGATGAAGAAATAGATAGATTGACTTCTATGACATATATACCTGAAATAGAAGTCTCACTTCTCTTCTTCTTAAGATCTTCCAAGTATGCTTTATAGTTACGCTTCCAGTGTCTAGCTTCCTTACAGTGGAAGCAAGTCCTTTCCTTAGCCACCCCTCCTTTCGGTTTCAGTGCCTTGCCTTTGCCCTTGGCTTGAGACTTTCCTTTATCTTTTGGCTTGCCCTTGCCTTTCTTCTTTTGCACAATCAAAATGGAGTCAGGTTTATCCTTCTTAAGGTTAAGCTCAGCAGTTCTCAACATGCTATGCATCTCAGGCAGTGACTTATCAATTTCATTCATGTTGTAATTCATGACAAATTGATTGTAGCTTTGTGGCAAAGATTGCAAGATCAAGTCAGTGGCCAGCTCTTGGCCAAGTGGGAATCCCAACCTCTGTAGGTTCTCTATGTACCCAATCATCTTTAGTACATATGGACCTATGGGAGTCCCATCTTGCATCTTGGACTGAAATAGTGCCTTAGAGATCTCATATCTCTCGTGCCTTGCTTGTCCTTGATATAGTTGATGAAGATGTTCAACCATATCAAAAGCATTCATGAACTCGTGTTGCTTATGAAGATCAGAGTTCATGGTCGCGAGCATGAGGCATGACACATCTAATGTATCATCTTGATGCTTCTTGTAAGCATCTCGGTCAGCTCACGAGGCAGTGGCAGAAGCTGCCTCCGGAATGGGTTGCTCCAGGACGTACAGTTTTCTTTCTTAGGTGAGAATGATTCTCAGATTCCTATACCAGTCTAAGAAATTAGCTCCATTGAGCTTTTCCTTCTCAAGAATAGAACGCAGGGAGAGAGTATTCGTGTTTGTCGACATGGTAATCTACAACATACACAATGCAGAAAATTAATATCATATTCTATTTATCATTTAATTAGGCCTTTAATCAAATGATACTCTCACTGAATTATAGGACTTTTGTAGAATCGAGTCATAGATGTGGTCAAACCACATTACTAGATCATACAAACTAGCTATAAATCTCGCGGGACAAGATCCACATCATACTACGTCTTGAGTTAGCTTTGGCTAAATCGCCCAAGACTTAGTATTTGTTGGGATGTATACAGAAAAGTCTATCTTTTGTATGAACATCTTTATTTTTGAAATAAGAATCACATGATCATTGTTTGCATATTTATGGTTATGCATTTTGTCTAATACATTACATTGTAGATAACATGGTGTGTAGTGTCACACGGGAGATCATGTTATCAGTTCCTTGTAAACTATAAGTAAAGGCTCATAACCGAGATGATTTTGGACAAACCATTGGCATGGTTGTAGTGTGATTTGGTATTGGTTTGTCTTGACCATAGAATTACACTAGTACACTTTGTGTGTATTGAGCATGATCGACTTAGAGGTGATTTGATTTATTGCTGACTACATAATCGAATCGGACCTCAGATATTATGTTATACATACTCTTAATCCCGATATAATAACGAACACATATACTTATTATTCATTTATTTGATTTACCAATGACCGAGATTTATAGAGTAAATCGATAGGCTCGGTAAGTTGGGAAATGATATTATTTATATGGTTTGTCGTTAATTATAGGAGGAAACCGTGTCCTATATATTAGGATGATGATGTCCCCTTGAGGAGCTCATAAGGTTCATCATGTAAACCCTGCAGGTGGACTTGGTCTGGCATGATGATAAGGTTGAGTGGTACTACTCATGAAGTTAGATGTTGATTAATTAATTGTCAGTAAATTAATTAATTGACGGACATTCAAGATCTTAAACACGGGGAGATAAATGTACAAATAATATACGGAGCCCATATTAACTTATGGTGGTTGGTGAGGTAGATCAATGATAATCCTCTAGTGGAATGGATTATCATTAAAGGATCGGACTTTATGTGGGCTTAATCCATTGGGTGACCAAGATCCAACTCCTCCTCATTGTGCCTATTGTAGCCTATTAAAACCTCATGGAGCCTAGATCCGATGATGAAAAATCAAACTCTAGATCCGACGATGGAGATTAGATCTCTTGATCCGACGGTGGAGAATAAATCTCTAGATCCGACGGTGGAGATTAAATCTTTAGATCCGACGGTGGAGATTAAATCTCTAGGACCGACGGTTGAGATTAAATCTCTAGATCCAACGGTTGAGATTAAATTCCTAGATCCGGCGGTTGAGATTAAATCCCTAGATCTGACGGTGGAGATTAAAAGGAGGTATGGATGAAATCTATAAAAGGGGAGCCAAGGCTTGGGCGGCACAAGGGTTGAGGGATTCTAGGGTTTGCTTTCCTTGGCTTGGGCGGCAAGAAACTCAAAGGGATTAGGGTTTGGTTTGGCAGTAACAAGAGGTAAGGGTTTGGTTTTTCTCCTCCTTCCTCTTGGCCGGCTATAGGGCATCCTCTTCCTTGGGTTTGGGCGGCGCCCCATCCTCTTCTTCTTCATCCTTTGGACGGCAAATCCTTTCCCACTCCTTGAGGCCGGCGGACTCCAAGTTGGTGCTTGGTGGTTGGCGCAAGTAAGGAGAAGGAGAGTTTCGTTTCTATACTTCCTTTTGTTCGGAGCGAGCAAGGAAAGGAATATCGTGATTTAGGAGGATTCATCTCTTGGAGGATCGTTGCCCACACAACGTCCAAGAGGAGGATAGGACATACGATAGAAGACCTTGAGGTAAAAAAGAGGTATAAATCTTGTTTTGCTTTCCTTTCATTTCTTTGTATGTTGTATGTTTTGTTATTTGGCTAATTTACTTGGACCCCGAATACAAACACAAAAACTGGCGATCAATACATCGTCTATTCCGCGGCTATTCGAAGAATAGAGGTAGGTTGCTTGAACAACAAGTTTGTTCAAGTGACACTCTAATCGGATAGCACGATGATGAAACGGTAGCTTGGGTAATCCCTAATTGTCATGGATTAATTTTTTTAATCCGGGGATAAAGATGGGATCGCCATGAACAAGCAACTGAGTTGAAGTGGGAAGCGAAGTTTCCCACCTTAAAGTGGTATCAGAGCCACGGTTTCTGATTTTGTGTGTTTAGGATTCGGTTACTTTTATACACTTTTCATATATTATATATGTTAGGAATTGCTTCGGAGGCTCATTGGCTCCCATGTCCCCGGATTAAAATTTTCACTAATGAAAAACTAATCCGGATGGGATGAGTTTCCTAAGCACAACCAATTCGTCGTCGTGCTAACAACTTGAGCGATCGCTTGAACAAACTAGTTGTTCAAGAAACACAACTCTTCTAGTTGGTTAGCCGCAGAAGAGACGACGGACGGATCGCCGATTTTTGTGTTTATCTTCGGGGTCCATGATTATACAAATACATTCAAATGCAAACTAGTATAATCAACACATACTAACATAAAGATAAGAACATGCAAAGATCAATAAAAGTTGTAAATCTTTTATACCTCTCGATCTTCTATCGTATGTCCTATCCTCCTCGTGGACGTCGTGTGGACGAAGATCCTCCACGAGTAGAAGCCTCCTAGATCACGTTCTTCCTTTTCTTTCTCTATTCGAACAAAGAGAAGAACCAAACAAAAACTCCTTCTCCTTTCTAGAACCGGCCACCAAGCCACGGAGCTTGATATAACCGCCGGCAAAGGAGTAGCTTCTTGAGCGCCGGACAACCTTGAAGCAAAGTTGCCACCGGCCACCAAAAGAGAAAAGAAGGAGGCGCCGGCCAAGAGCTCCAAGGATAAAACCTAGCCCTTGTTTCCACTGGCCAAGGATATGAGGAAGAAGGGATGAGCGCCGGCAAAGGGTTGAGAGGAGGAAGAGGGGCGCCGGCAAAGGGTTGAGAGGAGGAAGAGGGGCGCCAACCAAAAAACTAGGAAGAAGAAAGCCTTGCCTCCCACTTCTAGCCGCCCAATCTTCTCCAAAAACTCTAGCCGCCCAAAACCCTAATTCCCTTAGAGTTTCTTGCCGCCCAAGCTTAGGTAGACAAAACCCTAATCTCTAAAAAAAAACCACTTCCTTGCCGCCCACTTAAGTATCCCTTTTATAGAGTTAGGCTTAAGCCTTGATTTAATCTCAACCGTTGGTTCTAGGGTTTCATCCCAACCGTCGGATCTAGGGTTTTATCCCAACCGTCGGATCTAGGGTTTAATCCCAACCGTCAGATCTAGGGTTTCATCCCAACCATTAGATCTAGGGTTTAATCCCAACCATTGCTTTTAGAGATTTAATCTTAACCGTCAGTTCTAGGGATTTAATTTCAACCGTCGGTTCCAGAGATTTAATCTCCACCGTCGGATCTAGAGATTTAATCTCAACCGTCGGTTCTAGAGTTTTGTTTTCCATCCTTGGATCTAGACTTCATGAGGATTATATTAGGCTATGATAGGGACCATGAGGAGGACTTGGATCTTGGCCACCCGATGGATCGGAACCACACAAACTTGATCCATCAATGATGTTCCATTCCACTAGAGGATCATCATTGAATTACCTCACCAACCCCCATAAATCAATATGGGCTCCATATATTATTTGTACATCCATCTCCCCGTGTTTAAGATATCGAATGTTCGTTGATTAATTGATTTACTGACCATCAATCAATTAACATCTAACTCCTCGAGTAGTACCACTCAACCTTATCATCATGTTGACTAAGTCAACCAGCTGAGTTTACATGATGAACCTTATGAGCTCCTCAAGGGGACATCATCAACCTAATATATAGGACACGGTTTCCTCCTATAATCAACGGCACACCATGTAAATAATATCATTTCCCAATTTACCGGGCATATTGATTTAATCCATCTAAATCTCACCCATTGGTAAATCAAAGAAATAAATACTAAGTACATGTGCCCATTATTATATCGGGATTAAGAGCATGTACAATATAATATCTGAGGTCTGATTCAATTATGTAGTCAACAATACATTGAATCACCTCTATGTCGGTCCTGCTCAATTCACTTAAGTGTACTAGTGTAACTCTGTGTTCAAGACAAAACAATACCAAGCTACACTACAACCATGCCAATGGTTTGTCCAAAATCATCTTTGTTGTGAGCCTCTACTTATATTCTACAAGGGACTGATAACATGATCTTATGTGCCACACCAAGCACCATGTTACCTACAATGTAAAATATTAGACAATATGCACACATATAATAAATATAAAGTGCAAACAATGATCATGTGATTCTTATTTCAAAATAAAAATGTTCATACAAAAAGAGCTAGGCTTTCAGTATACATTCCAACAATCTCTCACTTATACTAAAAGACTATGCTGTCATCATACTCCATACATCTGATCCCCATGTCCTCCACATGCCTATCAAATGCTTTCACTGGAAGGGCCTTAGTGAATGGATCAGCCAGGTTATCCTCTAATGCAATCTTGGAGACAACTACTTCTCCTCGCTTTACGATCTCTCGTATAAGGTGGTACTTGCGCTCTATGTGTTTACTCGCCTTATGGGCTCGTGGTTCCTTCGAGTTTGCAACTGCACCACTGTTATCACAATAAATTGTGATAGTTCTAGGCAAACCAGGAATCACATCCAAGTCCATCAAGAAGTTCCTGAGCCATACAGCTTCCTTGGCTGCCTCTGAGGCTGCCACATACCCAGCTTCCATGGTACAGTCCGCCATGCATTTCTGCTTGACACTCCTCCATACTATGGCTCCACCTCCAAAAGTAAACACAAACCCCGAGATAGACTTACTGTTATCCCTATCTGATTAGAAATTAGAATCTGTGTAACCCACAGGGACTAATTGATCTACCCGGTAAACTAGCATATAATTCCTAGTCCTTCTCAGGTACTTCAATATATGCTTTACCGCAGTCCAATGTCTCTGTCCAGGATTACTCTGATATCTGCTAACCATGCCCACGGCAAAGCAGATATCTGGTCTCGTACATAGCATAGCATACATGAGGCTTCCTATTGTCGAAGCATAAGGAACCGCCTTCATCTCCTCTATCTCCTTTGATGTTTTGGGACACATATCTCTAGATAAAGGAACTCCATGCCTGAAAGGTAGAAAACCCTTCTTGGAGTTCTGCATGCTAAAACGAGCTAGGACCGTGTCTATGTATGAAGCTTGAGATAAGCACAACATTCTTTTCTTGCGATCCCTTATAACTTTTATCCCAAGGATGTGTCCCACTTCTCCCAAGTCCTTCATGTCAAACTATTTGGACAACCATACCCTTACGTCTGATAACACTTTGATATTGTTGCCAACTAATAAAATGTCATCTACGTATAGTACAAGAAATACCACTACATTTTCGTCACATCTTTTGTATACACATGGCTCATCCGGACTTTGAATAAATCCATATGACTGGATTACCTCATCAAAACGGATGTTCCAAGATCTGGAAGCTTGCTTCAATCCATAAATGGACCGATTAAGCTTACACACTAGATGCTCTTTGCCTTTAGCAATGAATCCCTCTGGTTGCCGCATATAGATGTTCTCCTCAAGACTTCCGTTAAGGAAAGCTGTCTTGACATCCATCTACCAAATCTCATAATCCATATGAGCAGCTATAGATAAGAGAATCCGGATAGACTTAAGCATAGCTACCGGCGAAAAGGTCTCCTCATAATCAATACCCTCTTTCTGAGTATACCCTTTCGCAACAAGCCTAGCTTTGAATGTCTCAACCTTCCCGTCTACTCCTCTCTTTCTCTTGTAGATCCACTTGCATCTAATGGATTTCACACCATCGGGTAGTTCTACTAGCTCCCAGACATGATTGGAATCCATTTATTCTATCTCTGAATTCATCGCTCTTTGCCAAGATACCGCATCTCTATCTTGGAGTGCCTCGTCATATGTCCAGGGATCAGGTTTATGTTCGCTAGGGACCAAATCAGAAGATTCTCCCAAGAACATGAATCTATCAGGCTATTTAACAACCCTCCCACTATGATGAGGTATCCCCTATGTATCCTCTATGACACGCGGTGCAGTGACTTGTGGTATATCCTCTTGTACCGGTGGTACTGAAGCAGCGACTTCCCCTCTTAATTCCTCCAGAACAATCCTATTGTTGGGCTTGTGGTTCATCACATAATCTTCCTCTAGAAATCTGGCGTTCATACTAACGATCACCCTCTGATCTCTAGGATTATAAAACAAACCACCTTTCATTCTTTTAGGGTAGCCCACGAACATGCATACTTCTGTACGAGGTTCCAACTTACCAGTATCAGCCTTCAGCACATGTGCTGAACTCCCCCATATCCATATATGTCTCAGACTAGGCTTTCGCCCAGTCCACAATTCTACGGGGGTAGAAGGCACTGATTTAGATGGAACCAAGTTCAGAGTATACATTGTCGTATCCAGCGCATACCCCCAGAACGAAACTGGCAACTCAGAATAACTCATCATTGATCTAACCATCTCCATAAGAGTCCTATTCCTTTGCTCCGCCACACCATTCTGCTGGGGTGTGCCAGATGCGGAAAATTGGGATTGAATTCCAGCCTCTAATAAGTAACTCCTAAACTCTCCCAAGAGGTACTCGCCACCACAATCAGATCGTAGTGTCTTGATACTTTTACCTTGAAGGTTCTCCACATCAGCCTTGAATTCTTTGAACCTGTCAAAGCATTCAAACTTACGGCGCATCAAGTAAATGTATCCATATCTTGAATAATCGTCTATAAAAGAGACGAAATATTCAAAACCACCTCTAGCCTGGATAGACATAGGACCGCACAAATCAAAATGAACCAATTCTAACACATCTTTGGCTCTATACCCCTTGGCCTTGAAAGGCCTCTTGGTCATTTTACCTTCCAAGCAAGATTCGCAGGTTGGGAGATCCTCCACCACTAATGAACCCAAAGGTCCATCAGCTATCAACCTTTGAATTCTACTCAGGTTAATATGACCAAGCCTTAGATGCCAAAGATATGTCTGGTTCATTTTTGAAGGTTCTTTTCTCTTATTAGACTTAGAAGATGAGTTATTTACTTCTTTATGCATCGTGGGAGTTTTCGGTTCAAGAGTGTACAAATTGCCAACCAATGTACCAGAACAGATAATCTCCCTATTCCTTTTTATAACCACTTTGTCATTAAAAGAAACAGAATATCCATCCATAAACAATTTAGAAACTGAAATTAGATTCTTTCTAAAAGTAGGTACACAAAGACAATTTCTCAAAACTAAAACTTTATTCCTATCAAAAGATAAATGAACGTCCCCCACTACAATAGCCGCCACCTTTGAAGCATTGCCCATGAAGACGGTAATCTCTCCCTCAGCTAGTCATCGGGTTTCCTGGAACTCCTGCAAAGTATTGCAGACATGATCAGTGGCTCCTGTATCTACACACCAGGCACTGGTAGATAACACCGCTAAACATGTTTCAACAACTAAACAAGAAGATATACCTTTGTTCTTTCGGCGAGGACAGTCCGCCTTCCAATGTCCAGTCTGCTTGCAAGTGAAACACTTGCCTTTCGACTTCTTCACTCTTGCCTAAGGTCCTACTGCCACTTTCTTTGCTCCACCTTGCTTCTTCTTCTTCTTACCTTTCGGTTTAGAAGAAGAAACCTTCTGAGCAACCATGGCTTGAGTGCTTTGACGAAAAAGCCCTTCTGCCGCCTAGAGTTCTGTTAGAAGCTCCACCAATGAATACAACCCCTTGTTCATGTTGTAGTTGAGGCGGAACTACTCAAAACTCCTAGGTAGAGACTGGAGAATGATATCGACCTGGGTTTCCCCATCGATCTCAGCTCCGAGGACTTCCATCTCATTAAGATGAGCCATCATCTTGAGAACATGATCCCTGACGGGTGTTCCCTCGATCATGGTGGTCGTCATCAAGTTTCTCATAGCCTCCTGTCTAGCCGCCCTACTCTGATGTTCGAAAAGTTCCTTGAGATTGAACATCATGTCATAAGCTGTGGTCATGGCCTGATGCTGATGTTGCAGCACATTTGACATAGATGCCAAAATGTAACACCACGCCATCTCATCTGCCTTGATCCATTTCTTATAACTTTCTTTCTTCTTTTCATCAGAGTCATCGGTGGGCTTAGGAGGACAGACCTCGAAGAGTACAATTTTGTACTCCTCTGCAGTTAAGACAATATCAAAATTTCTTTTCCAATCAATATAATTTGTTCCAGTAAGTTTATTTTCTTTTAATATAACAGCAAGTGGGTTGAAAGCCATTTGAAAAACCTAAGAATCACAATGATCAAAATATTAGATTTCAAATATTATTGATTCCTCAAAACAATAAAATTCCGAAATCAACCAACACCTCAAAACATTGAGAATATCGCATGCCACGCTGTGTGGACGTATACGAATTCTACATTTGTAAGAGGAGGTTTTACCCATTAATTTTATTATCTTGTCAACCTTACTTTTTGACAAATAAAATTAATAGTTGGTTCTTCTTTGGCCCTACAAATAAAAGTAGTGACTCCGATGGGGAGGATACTTTTATTTGCATCTAAGTGTGCACCATTACACGATACTAAGGGAATTATTTCGGATTATGTGTCTTACCGCTGTGGAAGTACACACGCTCCTAGATAATTTCCTATAACCATTATTTGACCTAGTGATCCACAAACAAACTCATCCAAAGGGAGGAAGGCACTCAGAGCCGACACGCAAGTTTGTTGCATCACACGTCAAATTGTAATGGAGGCCGCGGGAATTAATTAAAATATCCCTCTCCCACTTAGTAAATTGAAAATGAGGAATTTTCAAGCACACACAACATGCATATAAAAAAAATCAGCAATAAATATGGAAAAAAAATAGAATTTTTCCAACTATTATGACATTGTTCTCCAATATGCGTCCCGTCGTGTCACCACCTAGTCCGCTCCACCTTTTCCGTGCGCAAGCCACATAAAGAGATCCGAGCCGAGATATATCATTTTAATTTACATCCATCGATCCTATACTCCATGAAGGAGTGTACAAATAATCTAGATCGAAAGTAAACTAAAATGAGCGGCTAAACAATGTCGTATTTAATTACAAAAAATTAAATACTAATCTAGCCTCGTCAACCCTGAGGATTCAAATAATAAATATTTACACACATACAATCACATACACACATATGACCATAATAGTCGGATCTTATGCCTACAATCAAAGAGTTAAACTACGCATATCCTACTATTATCTGGCACATATAATATATGAAAAAGTGCATAAAAATTAACCGAATCCTAAACACACAAAACCGAAAACCGTGGCTCTGATACCACATGTTAGGAATTGCTTCGGAGGCTCATTGGCTCCCATGTCCCCGGATTAAAATTTTCACTAATGAAAAACTAATCTAGATGGAATGAGTTCCTAAGCACAACCAATTCGTCGTCGTGCTAACAACTTGAGCGATCACTTGAACAAACTAGTTGTTCAAGCAACACAACTCTTCTAGTTGGTTAGCCGCGGAAGACACGACGGACGGATCGCCGGTTTTTGTGTTTATCTTCGGGGTCCATGATTATACAAATACATTTAAATGCAAACTAGTATAATCAACACATACTAACATAAAGATAAGAACATGCAAAGATCAATAAAAGTTGTAAAACTTTTATACCTCTCGATCTTCTATCGTATGTCCTATCCTCCTTGTGGACGTCGTGTGGACGAAGTGTAATGCCCGTAAAATTTCTAGAAATTTTACAAGAATTTTTGGCTTAATGATAATCGGCTTTATGTGGGCTTTTTCAAAAATAAAAGAAAATAAGCCAAAAAGGGATGCAAGGCCTAGGAATTGAACCCCAAACCTCTAGAGATAGCCAAGCCCTATAGATGCATCCACTAACCAGAAGCCCAATAAGATTTTATTATTAGAGGAATAGGGGAAATTATGGTTAAGTGTAAGGGAGATCAAGGGACTCTTCAAGTGAATAAATAGGGGGGAATTAGAGGGCATGAGTTACAAAATTTATTTTCTCCTCTTCTTCTTCTTCCTCACTGAATCCTAGAGCTTCCCCTCTCCATCTCTTTGGCCGAACCCCATCCAAGCAAGGAGAAGGCTAGATTTGGCTTTCCACTAAAAGCAAAGCGAAGGATGTAAGTATCCCTCACCTGCATACGAGTAGCTTTCGGTTGATTGTTTTGTGTAGAAATCCCTATGATATATTCGGCCAAGCTTAGTTTTGATGTTCCAAGGAAGTTCTATATAATGTTTTGTAAGAAGAAGATGATGTTAGGATGTAAAATGAATTAGGTTAAAAGATAAACCTAGAAACCCCTATGGACTATTCGGCCAACACATGTTTTTGGGTGTTTTATTGAAGTTCTATACCTTGTTTTACATGCATATGATGATGTTAGGATGTAGAATGAATTAGGTTAAAGGTTAACCCTAGGAACCTCTATGAACCATTCGGCCAACATGGGTTTCTTGGTGTTTTATTGAAGTTCTATATCTTGTTTTACATGCATATGATGATGTTGGGTTGTAGAATGAATTAGGTTAAAAGACTAGCCCTAAAAGCCTTCATGAACCATTCGGCCACCCCCCTTGTATTGATGTTCCAATGAAGTTTTAATCCATGTTTTGTATGCATATGATGTTGTTAGTATGTTAATTGAATTAGGTTAAATGTCTAACCCTAAATGCCCTTGAACCATTCGGCCACCCCCCTTTATTTGATGATTCAATGAAGTTTTAATCCATGTTTTGTATGCATATGATGTTGTTAGTATGTTAATTGAATTTGGTTAAATGTCTAACCCTAAAAGCCCCTTGAACCATTTGGCCACCCCCTTTTATTTTGATGATTCAATGAAGTTTTAATCCATGTTTTGTATGCATATGATGTTGTTAGTATGTTAATTGAATTAGGTTAAAAGTCTAACCCTAAAAGCCCCTTGAACCATTCGGCCACCCCTTTATTTTGAGGATTCAATGAAGTTTTAATTCATGTTTTGTATGCATATGATGTTGTTAGTATGTTAATTGGATTAGGTTAAAAGACTAGCCCTAAAAACCCACATGAACCATTCGGCCAACCATTGTCCTTTAACATGCTCTAGGTTAGGTTAACATGTGTTTTATGTTTGTGTGAATTCATGTTGACTTGTGATATTAAATGATGCTAGATGAAGATAACATGCTTTAGGTTAGTGTTTACTTACTCTTGATGTTTATGCCTTATGCCATGCCCTATGTGTATGTGATATTTAAGATATGTTATGAAATGAAATACGATATGATTATGAAATGAAAAATGATATGTTCATGAAATGAATATGATATGAATATGAAATGAAGTATGATGTGTTTATGAAATGAAATATGATATGTTCATGAAGTGAAATATGACGTGTTATGAAATGAAGTATGATGTGTTTATGAAATGAAATATGATATGTTCATGAAGTGAAATATGACATGTTATGAAATGAAGTACGATGTGTTTATGAAATGAAAGATGATATGTTCATGAAGTGAAATATGATATGTTATGAAATGAAGTATGCTATGTTTGCAAAATGAAATAAGCTATGTTATAATAAAAACATATAAGTATTTTACCTTCTGCATGGCTTGTACCAAGACCTTAACAAGGTCCAAAGGGATGGGCTCCTAAGATGCCCTAGGTCGATGGATTAAGACTCGGGCCTAGGATGGGCCTCTATGTATGATTGCCCCTAGGTCGACGGACTAAGATCGGGCCTAGTACGGGATGGGCTCCAAGATGCCCTAGGTCGATGGAGTAAGACTCGGGCCTAGGATGGGCTTCTACGCTATGACAATTGCCCTAGGTCGACGGACTAAGATCGGGCCTAGTAACCTAGTAGGTTCGAGACTTGCTACCTCGGGTCTATTTAGGGATGCGCGCTATTATGAAGAAGAAGTGGTACAATGCCGGGCCCAAATATGTTGAGATTATGTTTACGTACCTATAATATATGTTTTCAAAAGCATCCTGCATAGGTTACATGATTTGATTGCCATGTTCACATGC
This sequence comes from Wurfbainia villosa, assembly GCA_025175895.1. Lineage (NCBI taxonomy): Eukaryota > Viridiplantae > Streptophyta > Magnoliopsida > Zingiberales > Zingiberaceae > Wurfbainia > Wurfbainia villosa. Next base: position 58,807,220 of record CM046005.1, read on the forward strand.
TATGTTGATATGTCATATATGTGTTGCATGTTATGTCATGTTTATGTTGCTATGTTACATATGTTATATGTTATGTTTGATTAAGTCATATATTTACACGATATGCTGCTATGTTATAGATGATACATGTTATGCTGCTATGTTATGGATGATACATGTTATGTTTACTTATGTTACTTATGCTACATGTTAAGTTGCTTACGTCATGTATGTTACATGTTATGTTGCTTATATGTTATTAATGTTACATGCCATGATTAATATCGATGTATGGTTTTTGTGAGTAGGACAGGATCTTACTAAGCCTATGTGCTTATAGTTTACTTTTCCCTCGTACTTTAGATAAGGGTAAGGGATGGATAAACTAAAGGGAGCAACAGGAGGGGCCAAATGTGTGTGGTAGTGGCATGGTGGAGAAGATCCGTTATGTCCTTATATATATGTTTCCCTATGATGATGACGTTTATGGATGTCCTTATTTATGTCTCCTTATAATGATGATGTTTATGAACTTTAACTAAGCACTAAGTATCTATATATGTTATGATGCATGCTCTATGTTAATAAGAAGAAGTAAGGAAGAAGTAAGAAGAAGTATATATATATGTCAATGCATGTTTATGTTTAAAAGAAAAGAATAAAAAAATGTGTCTAAAGTCTTCCGCTGTAAGTAGTAAGAAGTGTATGTATGTACGGTCGCATCACGCGCCGCCCCTCTGGACCCTTGGAAAGGGCGGGCGTGACAGGTTGGTATCAGAGTAGATCTGCCTTTCCACTACACACACATCAAGCTCCAAATCCTGCCGCTCCAAGTAAGAATTTCTATGCCTACTTTATTTCTTTCATGTATGATAACAACTGCCTCTAGCTTATATATGCCTGAAAATATGTATGCCTGAAATATGTAAGATAACCTTATGCTAGCTTTTAGTTTAACCATAGATAGCTAAATGAAGTAGCTTTTAGTTTAACCATGAATAGATAAATGAACGATAATCTTATACTAGCCTTACTCTAATATATGAAGATAAACTTGCCTGGGAGACGTAGTAATAGAGTCGATCAGACAGTATTTCGCTCTCCATGAGAGCTCCAGTACTGTTGGTGAAGAAGAAAGACTGGTCTATGCGAGTGTGCATAGACTACCGAGCGCTAAATAATGTGACGATCAAGAATAGGTACCCTTTACCATGGATTGATAACCTGTTCGACCAGTTAAAGGGTGCCACCGTCTTCTCTCAGATTAATCTGAGGTCTGGCTATCATCAAGTGAAAGTGAAACTAGATGATATACCGAAGATGGCTTTTCGAACAAGATACGGACGTTATGAGTTCGTAGTTATGCCTTTCGGAGTGACGAATGCACCTGCTATGATCTGCTGAATTGTATTCTTCAGGAAAAGTAGTTGTATGCAAAGTTCTCCAAACGCGAGTTCTGGCTCAAAAAAGTATCATTTTTGGGTCACGTTATATCCAAGCACGGAGTGATGGTAGACCCAATAAAGATTGAAGCCGTGAGTAACTGGAACCGACCAAAGAATGCCAGCGAGATCAGAAGCTTTCTTGGGCTAGCAAGCTACTACAGGAAGTTTGTAGAGAACTTCTCCAGGATTGCAGCCCCTATGATAATCCTCACCAGAAAGAACAAGAAATATGAGTGGACGGACACCTGCGAGAGGAGTTTCACAGAATTGAAAAGGAGGCTGACCAGCGCTCCAATCCTTGCTCTTCCAGACAGTAACGAAGGCTTCGACATGTACAGTGACGCTTCCAAGTTAGGACTCGGAGCTGTACTCATGCAGAATGGCAAGGTCATTGCCTACGCCTCTAGGCAACTCAAGGAACATGAAAGGAATTATCCCACCCACGATTTAGAGCTAGTGGCCGTGGTCTTTGCTCTCAAAACATGGAGGCATTATCTATATGGAGCTCAGTGTAGGATTTATACAGACCACCAGAGTCTGAAATATTTCTTCACAAAGAAGGACCTGAACATGAGACAACGCAGATGGCTCGAACTCATCAAGGATTATGACTGCGAGATCTTCTACCATCCGGGGAAAGCAAACAAGGTGGCTGATGTACTCAGCAGGAAGTCCTACGCCACCTTGATGTCTCTATCAGTGTTATCTCGGCCATTAGAAAAGGAGATTATGCATTACGGGGTTGAAATCATTTCCGGACAGCTCTCGACCATGACGATAGCACCGACGCTGTTCGATGATATACTGGAAAAGCAAGCCCGTGACCCAAGCATTCAGAGGATCAAGCAAAAGGTCCTATGTCACGCCCCGAGAGTATGCCATGCCAAAAAGCAAACGGACGGTATCTCCCCTGTACGTGGCAACATATCGGGTTAATACAAGGCCCGTAGGCCCACAACAACAATATATAAATGGACAATACCAAACAATATATCCACAACAACACAAAAGGTGCGCACCAGTGCGACTCTAACATACTACACACAACAACGTACAAATCCACAGCCAGATACAACACAGATTATACATGGCCATAATACCAAATAACAGCGGAAGCAAATACGTGGAAAACCCCAAATGTTCGGTGTGAGATGGGATCTGCTGGCGGAGCTCCAAACGTCCAAGGAATCTTCTACCTATTATCTGGGCGACAGAAAACCCAGGGTCCAGGGGTGGTGAGTATAAACTCAGGGGTAATATATAGAAAGTGCATGAACATATAGGGTAAAGAAATCTACAAGTATACATGTGAATATCTACAGGTATACAGCATGAGTCCAATAGACATACAGTCCTATCCAACTCTAATAACAAGTAACTACAGTAAAGTCATACTCAGTGTATATACTAAACTAATCAACTGAACATAAAGTAATGTACCAACGTACCTAACAGTTTGTAACGTCATATGCTAGATCATCCTGAACAGGTATACTATAACATAACCATATAACGTACCAGGTCAATCCCATACCCGACCAATACTCAGACATATGAACAGTATATGATCACCTGTATAATAACCCGGTCCGTACCACACAATGACATGATGCTAATCAAATGCATATAGCAGTCTGAATCAACGCATGTATCATGCTCAACACATAGCAGTAAATAAAATGCAAATGACATGTGTCATGATGTACAAGCATGTGCAACAATCATAGCTCAATCAAATGCAGCATCTCACAGGCATATGTAAAACATATATCAAATACATGCATACAAATATATCAGCAATGCATATGCATGGTCACTGTCTGCGGACCCGTCCAACCACGACCCCAGAGTGGCCAGGGTGGCACGACAAATGACAACTAGCCCGACTCCAGGTGCCACCACTCTCGAGTGGCTGAGTTGGGTAGTATGACTGAGTAGCGTATAAGCGTAAAAAGCTAACTACTCCTAGGGGCCCCTGCTGCAAGCCACGCTGTCCCTACCGATGAGTAGACAAACGCCGCACACAGGACAACTGCACCTCACACAACCACCATCTATAGTGGGCGAGTGCTAACACCACTCTGCACAGTGGCCAGGTGCACATCTCCAGCTACCACCATCCATAGTGGCCGAGCGCGGCACATCCAATGCTCTGCCCTCAACCCTGCTACCACTACCCCGAGTGGCCGGGAGGCGGGATATGACGACTTGTCTCAATCCACAAGGAGACCTCAGCAACATGCATGCAATGTGATGATGCATAGCTCCATACATGTATCCTCGCGACACTCCCTATCCCACGGGGAGTCCTGGTCAACTAAAAGTCAACTATGCAAGGACTACAATCCATAAGACTCTCTCTATCGCATAAAGAGTCATACTCATCTGACCGTCCACCACGCTAATACCTCTAGTCAGTAGCGATATACAATCGACCGTCTATCCATCCCCTAACCCTAGTGATGTAACACAGTAACCCAATCTGAAGTCACAAAAAAATAAACCTAACCACTCGTACTTACTGAACATCCATCAACTAATACGTAATAGGGTTTATAGTTCCTATCCGTGCTAGATAATCAATGAGTAATAGAGTATATATCTCAAAGGTCAAGGCAGTACAAGTATATGATTAAATAAGAGTGGATTTAAGGTAAACAGATATAAACATATATCCAAGATCATGCACAGGAATTTGATCAAAACTATCGGACCAGGTAGATATTACCCACCTAATACGCAATCCGTGCTATCCATCTCCTCGTCCATGTATTTATGACAATTAAAGTCCTGTAACAATAGGTTACAGTTAAGTATCATCACACATCTAATGATCGAATCAAATCCTACATCATCCTAGTATCTCGATCAACTAAATCAATATTAACAATCGAGTAATACTAATTCTAAGCTATAGCAATAGCTTACTATCCAGTCTCACACACCGATTGGATTAGACCATAGGAAAAACATCTCATTGACCCCAATTGCTGACGGAAAGTCCAAGCTCCGTATCCATCTCACCTAGCCTAGTACCCGTTAAGCAGCTTCTGGATCCATGGTAACCTAGCCCTGTACAATTCTTCAACCAACTGTAATTCTAATGTCAATACAAGCTAAAACCCAAAACAACAATATGGAATACATCAATAACATTCAGATCTTGACTTACCCAAATTCAATCTCAGTTACTCAACCTTTGGATCCAACAATTGAAGTTTCAAATCTGGAAGGATCACCTTATTCCATCGTAACCTGTGCTCTGATTTCTATTATTTACCCCCCATTCTTTGCTCCATAAGATCATGTTAATGGCGACTAACAATGACTCCCAGGACAACAGCTAGTGGGGTAACCGACGGTGGAGTCAGAAAGGAAATGCTCGAATTCACGGGATCAACAACCATCGATCATAGGCCACTACCACGGCTGAAGGTAGGCCAAAAATACTAGTGCAGAGGATAGTAATGAAAGGCGGTATCGTCTGCACGACTGCGGTGATGCAAGAGAAGAGGAGCTGAAACAACAGAGATCAAAAGCCAAAAGCACCATCACTAAATAAGAAATTCTTGCCTAAGCGGTGGCGACGGTAGATCCATCTCGCAATAGCTGAAATCAAAGGGAAACTATTGACAATGGTGATCCACCTCGATCGGAATAGGTAGACGACAAAAATCAGCCGACAACAGCTCCGACCGGGCTGATGACGGGGAGCTCCGCTAGTGGTGATAAGGCAACATCTGGCGGAATCGACTAGCTTGGCGTCGACGGTGGCAAATCGTCGACAGAGGTGAGCTGCGACAACGAACAGGGGAAAGGGCAGAGCGGCCGATTAAGGCGATCGGAGGAGCTGGCTTGGTGGTTGCAGTGATCGCCCCATGTGCTGGAACAAACCTGATGGCTGGAGGAGCTCGCTGCCGCCAAGATCAGGAGGGAGAGGCACCGACGATGGAGCACCGCGGAGAACAAAATCGCCGGCAGCCGCTGTGGGTCAGAAGAGACGAGAAGCGAGGAAGAAGCAGGAATCGTGATTGAAACCTAACCCTAGCCGCAACACCTGAATCGGCAGCCTGTTGCCGCGGCGACGACATCGCTGGTCCGCCGACGGAATCGCCGAGATCCCCAAACGAGAAGCCCATTGTTCCTCGACCGGAGATCAACTCAGTGGCGGCACCGTTGAGCTATTTCTCACCGAAACACCGACGAGCTAGGATTTCCGACGACGGCAGAAGCACTGGCACGAAGAAATCGCGAGCGAGGAGAAAGAAGCAAATCGCGATGGAAGAAGCCGGAAATCGCGATCGAGAAGCTTTAAAAGTGGTTCGGCGGTTTAGTCCACATCAATCGGTTCAAGTCCAACTGAACCCAAGTTAAGCCCAACTCAAACCCAAGTCTAATCCAAACAGATTTAGCTCAATTTCAGCCCAAGCCCCAAATCCAGCCCAAGCCCAATACAACCCAATGGGCTCAGCCCAATAAGCTAATCAACCCAATTAGCCCACTAATTAAGCCCAATTAATCTACTCATTAACCTCAATTAATTAAAGAGTTAATTCATAGATTTTTTTTTTTCGTATTTTACATTCTCCCCCACTTATAAAAATTTGGTCCCCAAATTTCCGACTTATATACTTGTATGATATGTCAAAATAATCATCTCAAGTATCCGGAGAAAAGTCACACCTTAAGTAACTAAGTGGTTACTGAGCTTGAATATTATATTCCTGCTCTTATATACACTCTCAACCGACCTCTTAAAGGTAAACAACTGTACCAAAGTGGAGCTCTATATCCGTAACCGATGGGAGACTTTGTCAGAATCGTAAGGTGAATCATGAATCACTATCAGAAATGATACTCAAGGATACTCCATAAATATAATTCCATCAAGCGATCCAACGGAGTCCATCTTACGGCTTGGGAGAAAAATGAGCGGACCTAGCTAATCGATCATCGACTACCCAAATCCGATCAAGTCCTTTCCGAATTCTAGATAATCTCCCAACACAGTCTAACGTACTAGGCTCTCACTTCATCACGGTACAAAACCCTACCGATCACAATATTCCACCTTTGCTTGTTGGCATACTCAACACCAAACTACGCAATCAACCGTGTCACATATATCGTTCCACCAACCGGAACATCTCAATACTCACTATTTTCGGATACACTCCGAATAAATCATCACTCTCGAATGAAGAGTCTCCTGAAACAACTCTTCCTAAATCGAAATACAACTCTGTAACCCACTATTCTCCTAGGAAACGGAGAATTACTTTCTCACAAGAGAAACCAATCTACTGTTCCAAAATTCATTATATCACCCAGAACTGAAAGTATCTGGAAGACTATAATGACTGATCTCGCTGGTTTCTCAACCAGCATACACATATATACGTCTCATTCAACTGCATCGGGATCGCTCCTAATCCTGAAAATATTGCATCTGCGTACAATACCCTTCCATCCATATCGGACGGATTAACTAACACTGACACGAGAGTCAGTCACCGTCTAGGCCCTGAAACCTAGCTTCACAAACTTCCGACCAGGTGATTGCCATCACCTTCTTGGTCCCACAAGTCGACAGTATAGTATCGCTAAAACATCCTATCCTCATCTATGGTGAATCCCAAATCAATCTAGGGAAACCACAACTTCCCTCAAGATTGGGAATATATCCATAAATATATCCTCCACAGATATGATGACAATCGATCTTAAATACTCCAAGAGTACTTGATTCCCCAAATCCATGAACGACTAAATCGTTAATAAGTCTAACGACATTATCAACAACTCGTAAAATTCATACTAAGTATGAAATGTCGTATTCTATACACCTCCATCCTTTTTACTCTAAGCTACAGATAGCTCAATCATCACACCGACAATGATAATTGTATGACACTAAGTCACTACAATATCAACTCTCCAGTCGTAGATCAAACCTAGGGTATATATAGGTGTCATTTAGCTGATTTAAACAAATCATCTATCCCTAACGAAGGATATTCATTCACAACAACTACTGCATTCTATCATCGATAATCGATGCATAACTCAAGGTCTGACTCTCTTCTAACAAAGAGTTACAAGTCTTTTCAAGAAGAAATACTTAGGCAGATAAATCTCCAATAGTGTTTAGCGACACTGATACCCATAAAATCATCTCCCGGTATGAGGTCCCAATTATCAGGACTATTCTCGAAATCACCCTCCAATTGCATATGCCTACTTGCCCATGCAGTGGCAAGCCCGGGAGTTCATCTGAAACTATATCCGAATACTCTCAGATTATACGTACATCCGAGAGTCCTAGTATACCAACGCTCCAACAATCCAACTATCCGTAAAGATATGTCTATAGTGGAGGTATGTCTAACAAAGGCTAAGAGTATCCCTTGACTTCTTAATGGTTGATCAACATCTCACCTGACGATAGAGAAAAATCGCCAACTCACAAGTCGATAGGAACCCATCTAATCCTATCTAAGAATGTTCTAGACAAAGATACCTATAAACTACCAGTATCTCTTGATATATCCGTAAATAAGATAACGTAAAGTAATACCCCGAAGGACCGATCCTTCGGTCTTCTATACTTTTTCTCGAGTAATCATGTAAACTTGTCCAACATCTGTTCTGGACGGCTGAACTCATGTAGATACAAAGACTATCATGGAGGAACTGAAGTCAACTGCTGAAACTGAGGTACAAACTGAAACAACTGCAATGGAGATGGAAACACTGTTGTACTAGCAAGGGTACACATCTGGCTGAAAAATACTGAAGAACTGCCAACATCGTAGCATGATCCAACTCTGTGAAAGGTATAGCTGCAACTGAAGAATACTGCGTAGATACGACTATCATCGTAAAATCTCTCCTCTGAATAAAGCATAACCACGTCTGGGAAAGTAACAGTTGTCATCGTCTGGAAAGGTAACAGTTGTTGTCGTCTGGGAAGGTAACATTTGTTGTCTGAACGTCTGAATCTTCTGAGATGTCTTCGGCTGATACTGCTGAGTAACTTACTTCTTCCGGATGAAAGTATCAAAGAACTCCAACTATATCTGGGGTAGTAGATCGCTGCTGATGTGATAACCTAATCTTCTGTAATAATCTCGACTTTCGAGGTTGTGGATCGTCCGCTCGAAAGCATCATCCATAATCTTCAACTGAGTCTTCAAAATACATACTCTCCTCGTAGATACCGGCTGCTTATAGTAGAAACAGATACAATGGTCCATCGGATAATCTGACTCTGTGTCTCATCGTAACCCGCACTGCACACACATAATCTCCCTTCGGAGTCTTTCCTCTGAGTTCACTGATAAACATGAGAAGCTACTGACAATCTGCAATCAGTCTTCTATAATCGGAAAACTCTCCAATAGTCGCTCGTGACTTACGACTTTAATCTTGCTCCTTTTATCCAACATTTGGAGATTTCGAATTCCAATAATTTGACTCGCAATATCTACTTATCAAATCTCCAACTCTTTAAAACACTTACTACAGAGTCATTTCTATACACATGACTCGGTCTATTCACTTCCGGTAGGATCTGGTAGGAGATCCAAACATCCTGATAAAGATATCAACCGATAACCTGTGGGTGGCCAAAACCAACCCAATCACATTCTCGAGCTATTAGGGGGGTCGTAACCCTCACGAGTCTAACGACTCTGCATGGTACTTTCATCACCAGATGATCACCCAACCTGAAGCTCAAGAATTCCCTGACAATGAGTCAAAGAAGATGACGTGGGAAAATACTATCTCACAACATCACTGAACTGTGACTAAGTGATACGTTATTTCCCGTAGGTTATTTCCTATATCTTACACCAAGTACCGGCTAAATCCGGATAATGATATGCAGCTAACTTAGCTTCCTCTGTATAACACGAGTTAAGTACTCAAAAGTACCTTCAACGTTATACAACCTAGAACGACCATCTCAGAGATCAAAATCTCTATGAATATCTCCAAACTAATCCTCTACTATCTACATCAAAAATCAGATTACAGTTCATTACCCCATAGGTAATGATCTGACTAACATAATTAGTGAAAATCTTAGGACCGTAATCCTTGATCTCCACAAGAGATGTGACTACCTAACCCCTGCTTTCCGACTCGGTATCAGTTGGCTCTCAAAGGTAATTACCTTTTCGATAGCAGGTACATATCTAATAACCTCAACATATCGTTCCCGTGGTCAAACTCAAACCACGGTTACGAATACTAACCAATATCCTACAAGTATTCCATGTTATAAGCAATTAAATGCATAACCAATAGAAGGATATGTAATAACAATTAACATACCATAATCCTTGTAGCTCGGAGATGTCCGCAACAGCCAGATCCCAAAACTCACAAAACCAAGATCGAGTAAAGCAAAACTCGATGTCCGAATGAAATAAAATCCGAAAATGGACTTCGCAACCAAGGGCTCTGATACCAATAAAATTGTCATGCCCTGAGAGTATGCCGTGCCGAAAAGCAAATGGACGGCATCTCCCATGTACGTGGCAACATATCGGGTTAATACAAGGCCCGTAGGCCCACAACAACAATATATAAATGGACAATACCAAACAATATATCCACAACAACACAAAAGGTGCGCACCGGTGCGACTCTAACATACTACACACAACAACGTACAAATCCACAGCCAGATACAACACTAATTATACATGGCCATAATACCAAAAAACAGCGGAAGTAAATACGTGGAAAACCCCAAATGTTCGGTGTGAGATGGGATCAGCTGGCGGAGCTCCAAACGTCCAAGGAATCTTCTACCTGTTATCTGGGCGACAGAAAACCCAGGGTCCAGGGGTGGTGAGTATAAACTCAGGGGTAATATATAGAAAGTGCATGAACATATAGGGTAAAGAAATCTACAAGTATACATGTGAAGATCTACAGGTATACAGCATGAGTCCAATAGACATACAGTCCTATCCAACTCTAATAACAAGTAACTACAGTAAAGTCATACTCAGTGTATATACTAAACTAATCAACTGAACATAAAGTAATATACCAATGTACCTGACGGTCTATAACGTCATATGCTAGATCATCCTGAATAAGTATACTATAACATAACCATATAACATACCAGGTCAATCCCATACCTGACCAATACTTAGACATATGAACAGTATATGATCACCTGTATAATAACCCGGTCCGTACCACATAATGACATGATGCTAATCAAATGCATATAGCAGTCTGAATCAACGCATGTATCATGCTCAACACATAGCAGTAAATAAAATGCAAATGACATGTATCATGATGTACAAGCATGCAACAATCATAGCTCAATCAAATGCAGCATCTCACAGGCATATGTAAAACATATATCAAATACATGCATACTTATATATCAGCAATGCATATGCATGGTCACTGTCTGCGGACCCGTCCAACCACGACCCCAGAGTGGCCAGGGTGGCACGACAAATGACAACTAGCCCGACTCCAGCTGCCACCACTCTCGAGTGGCCGAGTTGGGTAGTATGACTGAGTAGCGTATAAGCGTAAAAAGCTAACTACTCCTAGGGGCCCCTGCTGCAAGCCACGCTGTCCCTACCCATGAGTAGACAAACGCCGCACACAGGACAACTGCACCTCACACAACCACTGTCTATAGTGGGCGAGTGCTAACACCACTCTGCACAGTGGCCAGGTGCGCATCTCCAGCTACCACCATCCATAGTGGCCGAGCGCGGCACATCCAATGCTCTGCCCTCAACCCTGCTACCACTACCCCGAGTGGCCGGGGAGGCAGGATGACGACTTGTCTCAATCCACAAGGGAGACCCGGTCCGGCATGCATGCAATGTGATGATGCATAGCTCCATACATGTATCCTCGCGACACTCCCTATTCCACGGGGAGTCCTGGTCAACTAAAAGTCAACTATGCAAGGACTACAATCCATAAGACTCTCTCTATCGCATAAAGAGTCATACTCATCTGACCGTCCACCACGCTAAGACCTCTAGTCAGTAGCGATATACAATCGACCGTCCATAATCCAATCCATCACCTAACCCTAGTGATGTAACACAGTAACCCAATCTGAAGTCACAAAAAAATAAACCTAACCACTCGTACTTACTGAACATCCATCAACTAATACGTAATAGGGTTTATAGTTCCTATCCGTGCTAGATAATCAATGAGTAACAGAGTATATATCTCAAAGGTCAAGGCAGTACAAGCATATGATTAAATAAGAGTGAATTTAAGGTAAACAGATATAAACATATATCCAAGATCATGCACAGGAATTTGATCAAAACTACCGGACCAGGTAGATATTACCCACCTGATACGCAATCCATGCTATCCATCTCCACGTCCATGTATTTATGACAATTAAAGTCCTGTAACAATAGGTTACAGTTAAGTATTATCACACATCTAATGATCGAATCAAATCCTACATCATCCTAGTATCTCGATCAACTAAATCAATATTAACAATCGAGTAATACTAATTCTAAGCTATAGCAATAGCTTACCATCCAGTCTCACACACCGATCGGATCAGACCATAGGAAAAACATCTCATTGACCCCAATTGCTGTCGGAAAGTCCAAGCTCCGTATCCATCTCACCTAGCCTAGTACCCGTTAAGCAGCTTCTGGATCCATGGTAACCTAGCCCTGTACAATTCTTCAACCAACTGTAATTCTAATGTCAATACAAGCTAAAACCCAAAACAACAATATGGAATACATCAATAACATCCAGATCTTGACTTACCCAAATTCAATCTCAGTTACTCAACCTTTGGATCCAACAATTGAAGTTTCAAATCTGGAAGGATCACCTTATTCCATCGCAACCTGTGCTTTGATTTCTATTATTTACCCCCCATTCTTTGCTCCATAAGATCATGTTAATGGCGACTAACAATGACTCCCAGGACAACAGCTAGTGGGGTAACCGACGGTGGAGCTGTAGTTGCGACAAGGAAATGCTCGAATTCACGGGATCAACAACCATCGATCATAGGCCACTACCACGGCTGAAGGTAGGCCAAAAATACTAGTGCAGAGGATAGTAATGAAAGGCGGTATCGCCTGCACGACTGCGGTGATGCAAGAGAAGAGGAGCTGAAACAACAGAGATCAAAAGCCAAAAGCACCATCACTAAATAAAAAATTCTTGCCTAAGCGGCGGCGACGGTAGATCCATCCCGCAATAGCTGAAATCAAAGGGAAACTATTCACAATGGTGATCCACCTCGATCGGAATAGGTAGACGACAAAAATCAGCCGACAACAGCTCCGACCGGGCTGATGACGGGGAGCTCCGCTAGTGGTGATAAGGCAGCATCTGGCGGAATCGACTAGCTTGGCGTCGACGGTGGCAAATCGTCGACAGAGGTGAGCTGCGACAACGAACAGGGGAAAGGGCAGAGCGGCCAATTAAGGCGATCGGAGGAGCTGGCTTGGTGGTTGCAGTGATCGCCCCATGTGCTGGAACAAACCTGATGGCTGGAGGAGCTCGCTGCCGCCAAGATCAGGAGGGAGAGGCACCGACGATGGAGCACCGCGGAGAACAAAATCGCCGGCGCCAGTGGGTCGAAGAGGCGAAACGAGGAAGAAGCAGGAATCGTGATTGAAACCTAACCCTAGCCGCAACACCTGAATCGGCAGCCTGTTGCCGCGGTGACGACATCGCCGGTCCGCCGACGGAATCGCCGAGATCCCCAAACGAGAAGCCCATTGTTCCTCGACCGGAGATCAACTCAGTGGAGGCACCGTCGAGCTATTTCTCACCGAAACACCGACGAGCTAGGATTTCCGACGACGGCAGAAGCACTAGCACGAAGAAATCGTGATCGAGGAGAAAGAAGCAAATCGCGATGGAAGAAGCCAGAAATCGCGATCGAGAAGCTTTAAAAGTAGTTCGGCGGTTTAGTCCACATCAATCGGTTCAAGTCCAACTGAACCCAAGTTAAGCCCAACTCAAACCCAAGTCTAATCCAAACAGATTTAGCTCAATTTCAGCCCAAGCCCCAAATCCAGCCCAAGCCCAATACAACCCAATGGGCTCAGCCCAATAAGCTAATCAACCCAATTAGCCCACTAATTAAGCCCAATTAATCTACTCATTAACCTCAATTAATTAAAGAGTTAATTCATAGATTTTTTTTTTCGTATTTTACATCCTAGAAGGAAAGGACGACGGGTATCGTATCTCTGATAATGGAGTACTCTACCTCAGGGATCGCTTGTGTATTCCCGACGATCCAAAATTACGGAAGAAGATATTTGAGGAAGCTCACGGAACTCCTTATGCGATGCATCCTGGAACCACCAAGATGTACCAAGACCTGAAAAGAAAATTCTGGTGGTTCGGAATGAAAAGAGATGTGGCTCAGTATGTCAGTACCTGCCTGACCTGCCAGAGGGTTAAAGTAGAATACCAGAGACCTGGAGGAACACTACAGCCGATTCAGATTCCAGAATGAAAATGGGAAGACATTTCTATGGATTTCATCTCAGGATTGCCCAAGATGACAAATGGTTATGATGCTATATGGGTAATTGTGGACAGATTGACGAAGTCCGCCCACTTCTTAGCAATCAAGATGACCTATTCGACGGAGCAACTAGCTCAGTTATATGCTAGGGAAATTATCAGACTACATGAAATTCCTAAGACCATCATTTCTGACAGAGATGGTCACTTTATTTCCCATTTATGGGAATGTGTTCAGAAGGCCCTTGGCACGAAGCTATTGTTCAGTACTGCCTTCCATCCTCAGACGGACGGACAGAACGAAAGAGTAAATCAAGTACTGGAGGATATGTTACGAGCTTGCGCCCTGTATTTCAAAGGTAGCTGGTGTCGATACTTATATTTGGCAGAATTCGCCTACAACAATAGCTACCAAGCTACTATTGGAATGGCACCCTACGAGGCTCTATACTGGAGGAAATGTAGATCTCCCATATGCTGGTACAAGGGTGGTGAAAAGAAGGGGATGGGACTCCAGACGGACTTCATCGACGACACCACCCGAGCTATACAGAACATCCGTCAGAGAATTGAAACTGCTCAGAGCCGACAAAAGAACTATGCAGATATGCGGCATAGACCGTTAGAATTCGAAGTCGGGGACCTGGTATTCCTCAAAGTGGCCCCTATGAAGGGAGTGATGAGATTCTGAAGGAAGGGTAAGCTGAGTCCGTGCTATGTGGGACCGTATCCGATATTGGAGAGGGTTGGCAAGGTTGCTTACAAGCTGGAGCTGCCTCAAGAGATGTCGGCTATTCACAACGTGTTCCATGTCTCTGTGCTCAAGAAATGCATTTCCAGTGCGGACCAAGTGATCGAGCAACAAATAATACAAGTTCAAGAGGACCTGAGTTATGAAAGTCGGCCTATCCAGATACTATACTGAGAAGTCGAGAGACTAAGGTACAAAGAGGTGCCCTTAGTAAAGGTCCTGTGGCAGAATCAACGATACGAGGAAGCTACCTGGGAACGCGAGGAGGACATGAAGCAGAAGTATCCAGAATTGTTCTAAGTTTCGAGGACGAAACTTTTTAAAGGTATGAAGGATTGTCACGCCCGTAAAATTTCTAGCAATTTTACAAGAATTTTTGGCTTGATGATAATGGGC